>CM061549.1:264630373-265838498 GCA_030864215.1 Capsicum pubescens | reverse complement strand
CTTTTCTATATTTTTGAAGTTATTATTCAACCTGAAATTAATAATCTCAGGAGGAGGCTAGATACTGGTAGTAGTCGTAACCTCTTGATCTTTATGCTTAATTTCACTAAGCTCTATCTTTTGTAATTCGGATAGGACCTTATCAATTTTTTCATGTAGAGAAATAATTTGTTCTCCTAAAATACTCATGGACATATTAGCATAATTATGCTGTTTCAATATCATATTGACATTTTGAGCAGTGATAAGCGCAGTATCATTCTCAATTAGCTTGGCAAAAGAAGTGAACTAAACTACTTTATTATCTTTTTCAATTTGGAATAATTGTTGGGGAGGGAGCACTGATGTAGTATTTCCCCAGTATCTAGCTTAAAATCCCTAGCAATCATAGAGATATAATGATCTACATACTTAGTCATGAACCATGGTATAAAAGTAATTATTTTGTTATGCACACAAAGATCAGCATAGAATTTTTCCTGAAGAGTATATTTTTCTTCTTTATTGAAACTTTCGAAAAATTATTTTCAAAATGATTCCCATCTAGGTTTTAAGAACTCCTGTGAGATCTTTTTTCTCGCCGGTGATTCCGAACTAAAATCAATTTTGTTGTAATTCATTTCAAACCTGTGGAAAAATCCATTTCGGATTTAGTTGGACCCATATCAGAAACTGCAGTAGCAATATTATCGCTATCGATTCTGATATTGTGCATCCTAGAACTTTCTATGATCTGACATGTAGAAGCTCTAGATGGAGATCTAACAATATAATGAATAGGTGATATGTAAGAAGATGTTAATCTTGTTAGTCTCGATGATAATGCTATACGCAAATCATCAGCCCTATTAAGTAGAGACAAAGAGTCAAAAAATTTGATCTTTATAGTGCCATCAGCGACCTGTTCTACTTCTGAAATCTCACAATTGAGATTATTTTGAGGGGCTACATCTTTGAGGATCCATTCTTTTGGGAAGTAATAGTAATAGTAAAGTAATAATAGTAATAATAATAATAGTAATAGTAATAGTAAAAAAATGAATAATAATAATAATAATAATAATAATAATAATAATAATAATAGTAAGTACCCACAAAAAGATAAATTATTAGTACACCAAAAACCTTCATTTATATATAAGAGTAATACTCCATCTATTAAAGTACACTTTTTTGTTATACCCTTAACATGAAAATTAGGCAAATGTTACAAATGTACGAGAGCATATTAGGTAAATTAAATAAATTAACTTAGCCAAATCTAGAATTTTCTTCTCTGCTAACACGCCCTCTATAACTAAGTATCATGTGTGTTCTGTTTGGGGCATAGCAGAAGGGACCAAGTTGGGTAAATACTTAGGGTTTCCTATTGTTAACTTAAGGCCTGTTAAGGAAGACTACCAATTCTTGCTCGACAATTTTAAACGACGGTTATCGGGTTGGAAAGCAAAATTAATTTACCCCCGCAGGACGTATCACCCTTATTAAGTCCGTGCTTAATGCTCTGCCCAATCACTTAATGTAAATTATCAGGCTTCCCTTCGGCATAGTTAGGAAAATGGAGAAGTATGAAAAAAAATTCTTTGGGGTACCACCGACTCTAGAAAAAAGCTTAATCTTAAAAAATGGTCGACCATAACAAGACCCAAAGAAAATGGGGGTTTAGGTATCCAAAGTCTAACTGATAAGAACCATGCTCTCCTTGTTTCAACTGCATGGAGGTTCATGCTCAGAACTCAATTTGGGCATCCGTCCTGCGAAATAAATACATGAGATCCCCTGTCAACTCTACTTCCACTTCGGCATTATGAAAAAACATTATGCTTGGTTGGAAACACTGCCAGAAGGGCATTGTTTGGCAACCGGAAAACGGAAGGTACATTAACTTCTGGAACCAGCCATGGATAAAGCCGGAAACCACTCTTCGTTCTATGATTCATGGGCTACTTACTCACCTAGAGAGGGTTAAATGTATCTCCTATTGTAGAACAAACAACTCCTGGAACCTTTCTAGCCTTCCCTTTATTCTCCTCCAGTCGATTGTGACCCAAATCCTAGCCGTCCACTTCCCTATTTTCCAAAATACCTACGATCGCATTAAATGGGGACTCACCCCCCATTGTAGGTTTAGTGTCAAGTCATGTTATAACCAGATAATCCCCAGGGACAAGGACCTCTCGTTCCAAGAGGACTGCAGCTGGTTATGGAAATTGGACATCGCTCCGAAAATCAAATACTTTCTTTGTCTACTTCGGTCAAATAAACTTCCTGCATTAGCATACTTGCACCATATCACTTGTATTCAGTCGCCAAATTCCAAGCGCTGCCTATTAGATGAGCCTGAGATAGTTTCCCACCTGTTCAGAACATGCACAGGTCTTGATCGATTCTGGGAAAAGATTATTGAGAAAAAAGGCACGCCAAGTCTTTTAACCCCACCACCGAATGGATCTACTGTCTGTGGGCCATCTGGACCCACCATAATAGATGTCTGTTTGAGGGTCAAACTGGTGCACCATTACCATCCGCCGCCATAAACTCAGTTGTTGAATACTGCTATCTGTCTAGCATCCTAAGAGTTATGACTACGCCTATTACCCTCTATGTTAAATGGAACCCTCCTTACCCATATAACTTCATGTTAAACACCGATGCTGCTTTGTGTTCAAAGCATGAAATTACAGGACTAGGGGGAGTATTTCAAAACTCTCATGGAGACTGGATAATGGGCTTCACAACTTATACAACTACACAGGATATTATGCAACTTGAATTTTTAGCTCTATTTGCAAGTTTGCACCTTGCCAACATGCATAATCTCAAACCCCTAGAACTTGATGTGGATGCTAAGCAACTTACCAACTTGTTATCGGAGGTCGACAAATGTACTGATATTTCTACTCTTGTGTTGAACTGCAGGTACCTACTCCTTTAGCTGGATAGGCCAGCGATCAGTTACGTCTACATAAAGCAGAACAGGTTAGCTGATAGTCTGGCAAGAAAAGCTACTGCTACTGCACTACCATCTAGTCTACTTACTAGTACTTTAGTAACGGCTACTATTACTACTTTTTGGGCGCCTCCTCCAGATCTGGTGCACCATTTGGAAGCTGACAAGCGTCGAAGTTTTGCTACTAGATTTATTAAAACTATGATTGTTTTACCACTAGTTCTTATGTAAATATTCCTACTACTTTTGTTTCCCGTGGATGGTCTGTAAATAATGCACTAGGTTTTGGGTTTAATTGGTGTGAATAGAAAATAAAGGGACACAACCTTTGAGCAAAAGACATATTATTTTAGAAAGGGTGTGATTGTTCAGATAGTTGTGTCTATTCAAAAAAAGACACAATGTTTCGAATGAACAGACATGACTCTTCCAAGGATACACCTTTTAAGTGAACCATTGCCACCTTTCAGAAGAAGCATCTAATGGTTATATAAACCTGCTTTCATCCATAGGTTTATAAATGAATGAAAAAATTTCTGAAATAAAAACTCTTCTTGTCTTCAAAACATTCTTTGTGATCAATCAAATCGTTGAGTGAGTTCGACGAATCCAATTATTTGAGGTGTCACTATAGTTGGATTGAAAGCCATTTTATCCTGGGAGGAAGATTCTAAAACCTTGGGTACAGTGAGGGGAATTATTCCTTAAGGACACTCCGTGAAGTCGGGGGACTTGGCTTTATATTTCTGTTTCATCTTAATTTTTGAAAAATAAAACACACTTCTTCGAAAGATCACTCTGATTTTGTGTTGAGGGTGTTTTTGTACTTCATAGTGTTCTTGTTTTAAACTTGAACTAGTGTTGAAGTTGTTGTGCCTTAATACAGATTTTTGTACCCGAAAATACACCATAAAATAACAATCTTAAGGAATAACTCTTGCAGAATCTGTATTGCTTGTTTTTGGAGATTAAAGTTTTAAGATTTCTACTCTGTTTGAACTTAACTAGTGATTCGAAGACATAAAATCTTCATCACAAGTTAATGATCATTCGGTTGATGATTGGAAGTCATAATAACTTCATTGTTAACTAGAAACAAGAAGAAGAGTTTAAAGTTGCTTAACTTTATAAACAGTATTCTGAAAATACTAAATTTTATTGTCTTGTGGTGACAGGAAAAATGACTAACGAAAGTCAAATGCAAGATACAGTTATGACTATTGGGGCAACTAGTATTGCCTCAACAAGTCGAGTAAATGCTCCACAGCCAATGGCGCCTGCGGAGAAGCCCAAAAAAATTTGTGGGCATTGACTTTAAGTGATGGCAGCAAAAGATATTCTTTTACCTAACCACTCTATGTCTTCAAAGGTTCACTAGTGAGGATGCTCCTGAGGGGCCCGAGGGAACCTCGGACAAAGAGTATTTCATGATTGTACAGGATTGGAAGCACTCAGACTTCCTTTGCAGGAATTATATCTTGAGTGGTCTCCAAGATGACCTCTACAATATTTACAGTGGAACTAAGACATCAAAGGAATTGTGGGGGAACTAGAATAGAAATACAAGATAGAGGATGCGGGAATTAAGAAATTCTTTGTTGCAAGGTTCCTGGACTTCAAAATGATAGATAGCAAATCGGTTGTCTCTCAAGTGAAGGAATTTCAAGTAATCATTCATGATCTCCTAGAAGAAGGTATATCTTTGAAAAATACCTTAGTTGAACAAATTGAAAATGTTCTTAGTACTCACATAAACTATTTTGTAGGTTTGATTGTGAATGATGCATTTCAAGTAACAGCGATCATTGATAAGCTACCACCTATGTGGAAAGACTTCAAAAACTACTTGAAGCACAAATGCAAAGATATGACTATCGAAGATCTTATTGTCTGACTGTATATTAAAAAGGATAATAAGTCTACCGAGAGAAGGTCAAAAGGGAATTCTACAATTAATGGAGCACATATCGTAGAAGATGACCAAAACAATTCTAAGAAAAGAAAGAAAATTGAACAAGGAAGCAATCAACCCAAGAAGACATTTAAGGGAAAGTGCTTCAATTGTGGCAAGATTGGATATAAATCCACGGATTGTCATGCCCCTAAGAAAGGCAAGAAAAAGGACCAAACAAATATGATTGAGTCCAACAAAGAATGTGATGATCTGTGTGCTATGTTTTCAGAATGCAACTTGGTGGGAAATCCTCGCGAGTGGTGGATGGCTTCTGGTGCCATCCGTCATGTTTGTGCCAACAAAGAGTTGTTTTTATCATTTTCTCCAGCTCAAGTAGAAGAAATGATCTACATGGCTAACTCCGCTACGGCTAAGGTAGAAAGAACAGGAAAAGTGGACTTGAAAATGACTTCAGGAAAGGTCTTGACACTTAACAATGTCTTGTACGTTCCTGAATTGCGTAGGAACTTGATTTCTGTTTCACTTCTAGACAAGAACGAATTCAAATGTGTAACCGTTTCTGGAAAAATTGTAATTAGAAAAGAAGAAGTGTATGTAGGAAAAGGCTATCTCACCGAGGGACTTTATAAGAAGAATGTAATGAATGTTGAAATAAATAAAAGTTCAAATTCTTCTTACTTGCTTGAGTCTTATAACTTATGGCATGAACGTTTAGGCCATGTTAATTACAAAATGTTACGAAAACTGATTAACTTAGAAGTTTTGCCAAACTTTGAGTGCAATAAATCAAAGTATCAAACTTGTGTGGAATCAAAGTATGCAAAGCATCCTTATAAGTTTGTTGAAAGGAATTCCAATCCTTTAGACTTAGTACACACTGACATTTGTGATATGAAGTCAACACCATCACGTGGTGGTAAAAAGTATTTCATAACTTTTATTGACGATTGCACTAGATATTGTTATGTCTACTTGCTAAATAGTAAGGATGAAGAAATAGATGCGTTTAGGCAATACAAAACTGAAGTAGAAAATTAGTTAGAGAAAAGGATAAAAATGATAAGAAGTGACAGA
Organism: Capsicum pubescens; assembly: GCA_030864215.1. NCBI lineage: Eukaryota > Viridiplantae > Streptophyta > Magnoliopsida > Solanales > Solanaceae > Capsicum > Capsicum pubescens. The sequence goes on along the minus strand of CM061549.1, from coordinate 265,832,559 downwards.
GGCGGAGAATATGAATCTCTCTTCGCTGAAATATATGTAGAGAATGGAATCGTCCATCAAACTATGGTCCTGTATTCACCTCAATCTAACGAAATTGCGGAAAGAAAAATCGAACGTTGAAGGAAATGATGAATGTCTTACTTATAAGTTCTGGTTTACCGCAAAACTTGTAGGGGAAGGCTATCCTTACAGCCAATCGTATACTCAATAGAGTTCCCCATAGTAAGACACAATCAATTCCTTATGAGAAATAGAAAGGAAGGAAACCCAACTTGAAATATTTCAAAGTGTGGGGGTGTCTAGCAAAGCTCCAAGTTTCTATGCCTAAAAGGGTTAAATAGGACCTAAGACTATGGACTGTGTGTTCATAGGATATGCTAAAAATAGTAAAGCATGTAGGTTTTTGGTTCATAAATTCGAACATTCTAATATAAATGAAAATACGGTAATTGAATCGGATAATGCTGAATTCTTTGAAAATATTTACCCGTATAAAACTAGACATGAACAGTCTAGTAGAGGATCTAAACGACCTCGAGATGAACCAAGTGAGAATGTACATAATAAAGAGAATCCAAGACGTAGTACACGTCAAAGAACTTATACTACGTTCGGATTAGATTTTGTAACATTTCTCTTAGAAAATGAGCCTCAAACATTTATAGAAGCGATGTCATCTTCGGACTCATCCTTTTCGAAAGAGGCAGTCAATAGTGAGATTTATTCAATCTTAAGCAACCATATGTGGGAATTGGTTGATCTTCCTCCAGAAAATAAACTTTTAGGTTCTAAATGGATATTCAAAAAGAAAATAAAAGCGGATGGTACTATTGACAAATACAAGGCAAGACTTATAGTAAAAGGCTTCAAGCAAAAAGAAGGCCTTGATTACTTTGATACATACTCACCAGTAACAAGGATAACATCGATTCGAATGTTAATTGCCTTGGCGGCAATATATGGTCTTGAAATCCATCAAATGGATGTGAAAACCGCATTCCTAAATGGAGAATTGGAGGAAAAAATTTACATGGAATAACCTAAGGGTTTTTTGGTTCCAGGAAAGGAGAATAAGGTGTGTAAACTTATTAAGTCATTGTATGGACTAAAGCAAGCACCTAAACAATGGCATGCGAAGTTTGACCAAACCATGTTGTCAAATGGGTTCAAAATAAATGAATGTGATAAATGTGTTTATATTAAAGACACTCCAAATCACCAAGTCATTATGGGTTTATATGTAGATGATATGTTGATCATCAGTAGAGATATTTCTGACATAAATGCAACGAAATAAATGTTTGAGAGAAAGTTCGATATGAAAGACCTTGGAGTTGCGGATGTGATCTTAGGTATAAGAATCCATAGAACTCCACGAGGGTTGGCATTGTCACAGACTCATTATATCGATAAGGTACTTGACAAATTCAAGTATATGGAATTTGGTATTGCCAAGACTCCATTGGATGTGAGCTTTGCACTTTGAAAGAATGAAGGTGAAAGTGACTCACAATTGGAGTACGCAAAAGTATTAGGATGTTTAATGTATATAATGAACTATACACGACCAGATATAGCATGCGCTATTAGTAAATTGAGTCGGTACACGAGTAATCCCAACAAAACTCATTAGATGGCAATGAAAAGAGTTTTGGGGTATCTTAAATACACTCAAGACTATGCTTTGCATTATAATAAATATCCCGCGGTACTGGAAGGATGTAGTGATGCAAATTGGATCACCGGATCAAACGAAGTAAAATCCACGAGTGGATATGTATTTACTATCAGTGTGCAGTCTATTGAAAATCATCCAAACAGACATGTATTGCTTGCTCTACTATGAAATCTGAATTTATCTCATTGGATAAAGACGGTGAAGAAGCAGAATGGCTCCAGAATTTCTTGGAAGATATTCCTTATTGGCCCAAACCAGTGGCACCAGTGCGTATACACTGTGATAGCCAAACAGCAATAAGTAGGGCAGGGAGCATGATGTACAACGGTAAATCTCATCACATACGACGGAGACATAATACCGTTAGGGAATTTCTCTCTAGTAGAATTATCACTGTTGACTATGTTAAGTCAAAGGATAATGTGTCGAATCCACTTACAAAGGCCTATCTAGAGAAGGAGTGGAAAGGACATCCAAGGGAATAGGTTTAAGGCCTAGGACAAGTCAGTATGGAGATAAATCTACCTAGCAGATTGGAGATTCCAAGAGCTAGGTTCAAGGAGATCAAACAAAGTTGTGTCTGACAGGTTCAACATTGTCAATTACCCAACCCATTCTCATGATGTAGACAATGTTTAGTAAACAAGGATAAGACTTAAAGTGAAAAGTCATTTAATGATTATCTAAATTTGGTAGATTTGACCAAATAGTTTAATCTATAGGATTGAACGTTTAGAAATCACCTATGTGAGGGCAAAGTGGAAGCCGCTTCAAGGAGAATGTTAGTAAAGGCCTATTCTCTAAGCTCTCATGAAAACGGAACGTGTTCATGACTGAAAAGAATAAAATCATGAGAACCATAAACGGTAATAGGTTGGTTGTGTGACATGTGTTGTCTAGGTGTACATTAAAGCTCGACGGTTCAAAGATATCAAATATACCGATTGATTAAGTGCATCCGATGCATGTTCACTACGGAAAGTTCAAAGGGAGACCCACTTATCCAGATGCAATCAGTCTTTGCTTGATGATCACATACTTTTCCGTAAAGTTTTACAAAGAATAGTCATTCCTCATTCATATGGGGATTATTGGGTTTAATTGGTGTGAATAAAAAATGAAGGGACACAACCTTTGAGCAAAAGACATATTGTTTTAGAAAAGGTGTGACTGTTCAGATAGTTGTGTCTGTTCAGAAAAAGACACAATGTTTTGAATGAACAGACATGACTCTTCCAAAGGATACACCTTTTAAGTGAACCATTGCCACCTTTCAGAAGAGGCATCTGATGGCTTTATAAACCTGCTTTCATCCACAGGTTTAGAAATGAATGAAAAATTTTCTGAAATAAAAACTCTTCTTGTCTTCAAAACATTCTTTGTGATCAATCAAATCGTTGAGTGAGTTCGACGAATCCAATTATTTGAGGTACCACTATAGTTGGATTGAAAGCCATTTTATTCTGGGAGGAAGATTCCAAAACCTCAGGTACAGTGAGGGAAATTATTCCTTAAGGACACTCCGTGAAGTCAGGGGACTTGACTTTATATTTTTGTTTCTCTTAATTTCTGAAAAAATAAAATACACTTCTTAGAAAGATCACTTTGATCTTGTGTTGAGGGTGTTTTTGTACTTCATAGTGTTCTTGTTTTAAACTTGAACTAGTGTTGAAGTTGTTGTGCCTAAATACAGATTCTTGTACTCGAAAATACACCATAAAATAACACTAGGTGCATATACTATGGTAGCCAAGCTACAAAACGTCTCTCTGCAGACTTTTTGTTATGATGCTAATATAATAGTACTATCCTTATTACCAAAAAAAAAAAGATAAACTAAATAAATATTTATTGATCTATGTTATATTATATCAAGCTTTAAAACCTAAGTTTGTTCTTAACATGTCTTTAATTTGTGCCTTTTAGGAGCAGTGGCGGATCCAGACTTTTCACTAAGTGGGTTCAATGTTTAAATTGATTGTTGCATAAAATAATTAAAAAAAATTCCTTACAAGGAATCAAACACGCAACCTAGGTATTAGGAATTGAACCCACAACCGCTGGGCTGGGCATTGCTCTTGTACCTAACGAGTTCAATAGATGATATATACCGGATTCAATATATAAAAGAAGCTACTTAAGCTGGTTGTTGCATAAAATAATTTTAAAAAAGCCTTACAAGGGATCAAACACCCGACCTACGTGTTAGGAATTGAACCCACAGCCACTGGGCTAGGCACTCCTCTTATGCTTGACGGGTTCAATAAATAATATATACCTTTTATATTTGTAAAAACTACTTATATATACGTATATATATAGTGTAATTTTTCGACAAAGTGGATTCATATGAACCCACTTGAACCTATGTGGGTCCGCCCCTGCGTTACATACTTAATGCAATAAAAATATCAACTCAATCCGAACAAACCATAAGCCTAAAATGGTAACAATTGCATGAATATACCAGGTTAACAAATACCTTCCCCTCCCATTTGTGGACGTTTATAGCAGGAATTTAGCGCACCGAACTTCTACAAAAATAATATATATCCAGTGTATTTTCACAAAATGGGGTCTGTGGAGGGTAAAGTGTATGCAATCCATACCACTATCTCTAATGAAGTAGAGATAGGGGCGGGCCCACATAGGTTCAAGTGGGTTCAAATGAACCCACTTCGTCGAAAAATTACACTGTATATATACGTATATATAAGCAATTTTTACAAATGTAAAATGTATATATTATTTATTGAACCCGTCAAGCATAAGAGGAGTGCCTAGCCCAGTGGTTGTGGGTTCAATTCCTAACACGTAGGTTGCATGTTTGATCTCTTGTAAGGCTTTTATAAAATTATTTTATGCAACAACCAGCTTAAGTAGCTTCTTTTATATATCGAATTCGGTATATATCATCTATTGAACCCGTTAGGTACAAGAGCAATGCCCAGCCCAGCGTTCAATTTCTAATACCTAGGTTGCATGTTTCATTCCTTGTAAGGCATTTTTTTAATTATTTTATGCAACAGCCAGTTTAAATATTTAATCCATTTAGTGAAAAATTTGGATCCGCCACTGATGTAAGAACTATTTGTTGCATTGATATATATGCAACTTATGGAATTTTAGTTCTAAATATTCTGAGAAATTCTGTGGTGTTCACGTTTACTCTAATTGACGTTTTCTAATTTGGATTTTTTATTTTAAATTGATGTTTTAAGTGGTCGAAATAAGTTAGTTTCCATGTTTGGTCCCTCTAGTATATTTTGATATCTTAGCCACTCCCTCGAAGCTCTCGACCTATTTTCTCCGACTCAAACTCATAACCTCAGATTGAAAGTGAAAGTGTTTACCATCCGAACAACTCCCTCTTATCCGTTAGCAGGTTATTGGAAGTGTCAGTTGGCGTGAAATTTTAGATCATTATGATGGATTGCATACAAATGTTATTTACCAAAGATGTTGCCAAATGTGAATCGTAGAAAACCAACAAATTTCATTAGGGGCTTTTTAGTGCAAAATAGAATTAAGTCTGAGCTGAACGAAGAAAGTTGCATGAACAAATGACAAAATAAATCTGCAATGCAAAAAAAAGAAAAAAAAAAAAAAAAAGAGCAACTGTTACTTGAAAAAACAATATCAATCAAATTTGAAGCATTTTTGTCTCAATAAATTTGAAACATAAACTATATCTATAATCTATATCTATATCTATAATATATTAAAACTGTGAAAGGTCTTAGAAATGTCGTTTAAACTTTTTGCCCTTTATTAAAAGGTTTTTCTTTAGACAAAATCATCTTTTCACTATTTTTTCCTAATATTAAGAGTTGAAAATTAATTAAATATATTTATGGTAAAATATTTTCTTATTAAAAGTCATCAGAATTAATGAAAACTGATACTTTTTCCATTAATTTAACAATTCTAAATCAACTAAATTTAATTTTAAGAAGATTTAAAAAATCCAAAAATAAATATGAAAGCGTTAGATTAAGAAAAATTTAAGAAGTACCAAATTTTAAAAAGTTTTAAGTACGTAATAAGAATGTAATCAATGATTTTGTTAAGATTTGACTTTAAAAACAAGGAAAGATTTTAAATATAGAAAAAAAATAATCGTACCACAAATATGGCTCAGATTGATGCGTCTCTCTCAGCCTCCGGCGGCACGGGAAAGAGGTACTACATGACAGATGATCCATCAACCACTTTGAACTTTTGGTGGTAAAATATGTGTTTATGTTTACATTATTATATTAAAGTGTGAAGAATCTTTGAAAAGTGATTTACACTTTTATACTTTATTAAAAAACTTCGCAATAAATAAATCATGTAATTTTAAATAATCCAACATTACTCGTGCGAGGCACGTACGGTTAATCTATTTAATATTAAATAAAAATTACAAAAAGTGAAAAACTTAAGACCATAGTTATGATAAACAGCAATAATTTTATAAAATTACATTTTATAGCAAAAATAGCTTCTTCTTTTTTTACATACCATTCAATACATGCATATTTATAGCTTAACTTCTCTTATTTTCACTCTAACACTTATTCTCTTTCCTATTTTACTTTATCGTTTTATTTTTTTCAAATAGCACCTATTCTTCATATTTTCGTTCCAATTTCTTTTCTTTTTTTCACGTTTTTTTACCTTAATAGATAAAGATGTACTCCAACAAAATAATATAACTATTAATTTTATAGTTCTTGTATGTTATCTCTTCCCCAAATTTTATATATTTTATATTTTTTTTTCTTATCATTGTTCTTGCATTTTTTTTAAGTTTTTGTAATTTTTTTGTTGTATGATGGTAGAGGTTTGCTCTAATGGTAGAACAATTAAAGAAAACGATGGTAGAGGTTTGCTCTAATGGTAGAACAATTAAAGAAAACAGCGAGCGTCGAAGAGGTGAGGTTGAAACATCGTAATGATCCAGAGAAGATGGCCGAAATAATGAAACAAAAAGGATTGAAGAATATAAAGACGAAGAGGTATTTTTATATGTATATATTTAACTAATGGGTACTCATTTGTATATATATATATATATATATATATATATATATATATATATATATATATATATATAAATCTGGTTGTATATAAATCTTTTGGACATATGCATGTATTTATATTTGTACATACAAGTGCATGTTCATATGTATTTTTGTACAGTGTTGAATTTATCTTTGAAGTGTTCTATGTAATTCTAGAGGGTAACATATGTATTTATTTGTATTTTATACTGTTTAAGGTATGTATATGTATATAATTGTCCTTTTTGTTATAGAGATTTATTTCCTATATGTGTACATATACACATGGGTCAGATATATATTTCTATATATACATATGCAGATATATATGTATTTTTTGTACTGTAAATACATATGTTGATTTTTGTGCCTATGCATTTTGTATATTTTTTAATATGTCTATGTGATATAGATATTTATCTTTTTTTGTTGTATAGGTTTCGTTTGATCATATATTCATGACAAGAAATACCGATGAGACCTGTTAGAAAAATTAGGATAACAGACGACACAGAAGTCCTTGTAGTTTGATATTTTTTTGTATTATATATTACTTACTTAGTTGTATTTATATATTCCTTGAAGTTCTTACATATATATTAATTAGTTGAACAATCATATATTTATATTTATATGTATTTCAAAAATCAATAAAAAATACATTTAGGTTATTGTACATATTTTTGTACATGTAATTTAATTAGATATGTATTAATAATTGAGGACAAGTTTATATAATTGTATATATAAATACAAAAATTATTTGTTATAGTTGCACAACATTTTATATTTATATTTATATGTATTTGTGATTGTACATGTACCCAAATATATAAATGTATTCTTAAATAAATATAGATAACTTGATTTATATTTTTCAATCAAAGTTGCAAAGACTGAAATCATAACTATAACATATTTTAACATATGAAAGATGGTTATCATTAAGGAATTAATCACATCACAACAAATATTTTGAAATGTATCATTTATAATATTTCCTAAATAAACGTCTATTGTGACCCATAAAACCACTAGTACTACATGAATTGATGATATTATTTTCTAACATGTCTTTTCCTGATTTTCAATACAAATACAAAATAATTTTAAAAAAAAATACAAAGCTATCGATGAAAATAAAATAAAAATAAAAATATAAACAAAATAAAATCATAAAATAAAAATACAATATGCAGTCAATAATAAAATATAAATATAAAATAATCCTTTTAAATGCTAATGCGAATTATATAAAATATAAATGATAGTGTGAACTATAAAATACAAATACAAATATGAATTATAAAAAACAAGTACAAATGCAAACAATAAAATACGTACAAATAAAAGTGTGAACTATTAAATATAAATACAATTGTATCAACGAATATAAAATATAAATAATGATGCAAATACAAATACAATAAATGATTGTGGTGTTTTTATTACCATTCATAAGTTGTGCTCAACGTAACCATATTTTTAAAAAATTCAAAGAAAATATAAAATAGAACTAAAAAGAAAATGAAAAAGAAAAAAAGAAAAAAAAAGCCAGAGATAGAAGATTAAAAAAAATTAAAAAAAGAAAAAAGAAAAAATCGAAAAAAAAAGAAGTGAAAAGGGAAAAAAAAGAAAGAGAAATAAAAGCTAGAAATAGAAGAGTAAAAATAAAAGTGAAAAAATAAATAAAAATAAAAAAGGAAGAAGAAAATGAAAATAAGAAAAGATAAAGAAAAATATGACAAAGAAAAAAAATAAGAAAAGAAAAAAAAAAAAAAAAAAAAAAAAAGAGAATCAGAAGAGAGGAAAAGAGGTGGAAAGAAAAAAATGAAAAATAATAAGAAATCAAAATAGAAAAAAAAAAGTTTAATTTGGAAAAGAAATCTACTGTTTTAAATAGAGTAATTTATGAAAAAGAAATCTACTATTTTAAATAAGAATAATTTATGAAAAAAAAAAATTACTGCTTTAAATACATATGTAATTATTTCTTATTTAACTCAACTGATTGAGTGAAAAGGGGACCGTAAATCTTGTTGTATATGTATTTTAGTAGCAATAAGTGTCTAAAATACAAAATGCAAGTTGTTATTTCAGGTAATTATGAAACAGTTGTCATGAAAATTACAGAAAATAGCATACTTAAGACTATAATTACAATAAATAACAATACTTTTGTAAAATTACAGTTTATAGCAAAAGTATCATTATTTTACTCATTAACTAGGCAAGTGCATGTTTTACTCTCACTATTTTACATTTTTCTATTTTCACTCCACTATTTCACTTCCCCCAAATATAGTCATATCTTTTACCCTCTTTTTTTTCCTCTTATTTTCTTTATCATTTTATTTTTTTATTTTATTTTCATTTTTTTTATTTTCACTTTATTTTCTCTCTTATATTTCTCTTCTTTTTTCCTTTTTCCTTTTTCATATTTGAAGATTAATTATCTTCGTGATCTTCAAGATTTTAAAATAAAGCATCATTACTGTCTTTCACTATCTTATGTCCCTATCTTTTTTTTTTGTTAGTTGTTTTTCATCTTATTTTTTTATCATTTTATTTTTTTATTTTGATTTCTTTTTTTTTTCATTTCCACTTTATTTTCTCTCTTCTATTTCTCTATTTTTCTTTCCTTTTTCGTTTTTTTTTCCTTTCTCATATCTTTTTTTTCTTTTTCTATTTTCGTTTTCTTCTTCTTTTTTATTTTATTTTGTTTCTTTTTTCTTTTATTTTTACACTTCTATTTCTCTTTCTTCCTTTTTTTTTCTTTTTCACTTCTCTTTTTTTTATTTTTTTATTTTTTTATTTTTATTTTTTTTTTCCTTTTTTACTCTTTTATCTCTAACTTTTATTTTGAAAAGACAAATATGTATATCACATACACATATTCAAAAAACATATAAAATACATAGTCATACAGATCTGGATATGTATTTACAGTACAAAACATACATATGTATTTACAATATACATATCATATTCATATTAAACAGTAACAAATATAACTATACTATATATCTTCATATGTATTTGCGAAATACAAAAGTGACTTATATAAAATAAGAATATACATATGGATCAGGCATGTATTCTGTAAATACATATGTAGAGCTATATGTATTTTATACGGTGTTGGATATGTCTTTGAACTGTACATACTATATTATTTTAGAGGATAACATATGTACTTATTTGTTTTCTTTTACTGTTTAAGATATCTATCATGTATTTTTTTATTACCTTTATGTATATGTATATAATTGTCATTTTATTATAGAGATTTTGTGTCATATATGTTTATATATACATGTGAGTCAGATATGTATTTCTGTAAATACATATGCAGATATATATGCGTGTTTTTTACCGTAAATACATATGCAGATTTGTATATCTATTTATTTTATATATTTTTTGAATATGTATATATCATATAGATATTTGTCTTTTAAAAATAAAAGATAAAGATAGAAGAGTAAAAAATAAAAAAGAAAAAGAAGAAGTGAAAAAAGAAAAAAAAAAAAAGAAGAAGAAGAAAGAAAAACAGAAACTAGAAATAGAAGTGTAAAAATAAAAGCGAAAAAAAAATTAAAAAAAGAAGAAGAAAATGTAAAAAAAAATATGAGAAAAGGAAAAAAAAAAAGAAAACGAAAAAAAGAAAAAATAAATAAATAACGACTAAGGAAAAAAAAAAGAGGAGAAGTAGAAGAGAGAAAATGAAAAAGAAAAAGAAATTAAAATAAGATAAAAAAATGAAAAAATTAAAAAAAAATAGTTAGAGATATAAGAGAATGATATTTTGAAATTTTGAAGATCATGGAAATAATAATCTTCATATTTGATTTTGATTTGGAAAAGGAATCTACTAATATAAATAAGAGTAATTTATGAGAATTTAATTAGATGGAATAATTATTTCTTATTTAACTCAACTAATTTGAGTAAAACAAGGGCAGTAAATCTTGTTGTATATGTATTTGTATAGCAACAGTTTACTTAAATACAAAATATAATTTGCTATTTTTCTTAATTATGAAATTGTTGCTATAAAAGTTGCAATTAAGCCTCCATAGTTGCTATTTCTGAAATTTTCCCATTTTTAATTATGGCCTTAAGTTTGCTACTTATGAAATTTTCTCTATTATTAATAATTTAGAAGGTAGGGCTTGTGTGGCTATTCTCTGGCTTGCCCTGTCCAAACACAAAATTGGGTTGAGTGGCCCAAGCAAAAGCATGGGTTGTTGGGCTCCTAAAACGGGGTCGACTGTGCGAGGTTGATTTTTACATGCTATAGCCCCAATAATGGGTGGTTTTGAATATTTGATCCCAATAAAAAAAATCTTTAAAGACTAGTCTTCTTTCCTTTTTTCGTAGAGTATAAGTACAATTTTGCCCTTTACATCTCAAATTTTCTTAAACTTTTCATACTCATTTGTCTCTCAAATTCTATTTTTATTTTTATTATTTTCACTTTTTTATTTTTTCCTTTAATTTTATTTTAATGTTTTAATTCATTTGTCACAACCTTTATTTTTTTCTCTTTTTTCTTTTTTTCTCAAACATTATCTATTTCTTAATTTTTTTTATTTTTTAAAATTCATTTGTCTCAACATTTATTTTTCTTTTATTTTTGGATTTTATCATTTCTCTTTTTTTCTCTCATTTTTTTCAAACTTTATTTTTATTTTTTCTCTCATTTTTATTTTTCTCAATTTTTTTAATTCTTTGTTTTTTTCTTAATTTTTATTTTTTCTTGCCTTTTTTTTCTCAATCTCTTTTTTTTTTACTTCTCTATTTTATTTGATCATTTTTTTTCTCAACTTCTATTATATTTTGCTAATAAATAAAAAATTAAATAATCCGCAAAGGGATCTTCTTTTTTTGACATCAAAGCAAATTTAAGGACATGAATTATTGTTAGGAAGTTCTTTGGGATCAGTTTTGCCTGTAAGACAAAAAATATAGAACAACTCATAAATCAAGGCACAATGTGGTAGTGTCAAGTCTTGCTTGTGGAGCATAACTTGTTGTTTGAAAATCCTTGAGTTAATCTTTCTTCTAAGACAAGAGTTATATAACATCTCATAAATTTAAAAAGGCAAAATGACATTCTGGACCCCTGTACTATGTCCATTTTGTAAGTTGGACACTTCTACTTACATGTTTGTCATCTGGACCCTTGAATCCACTAAAAAACAACATTTTAAACACTTTTTTGGAGAGTGTAACACACTCTCCCACGTCAGCTGCCACGTGTGCCACATCATTTTCAAGTATTTCATTAAATTCCAAGACATTTTTAAAATGTTACATAACAAATTAAATATTAAATTAATTTAATTAAAAAAAAATTATAAATTGTAGAAAAAATTGAATAATCATGTTTTTATTTTTGCTCACAAATTAAACATCAAATTCATTCTAAATAATTAAAATTCTTCTCCAACTAATTTAAATTTTTAACTTTAAATTCATATATACAAACATAATGAATTTTTAATTTTTAAATTTGAATATCTTTAACAAATTCACAAAAACTTTAAGTTTTTTCGAATTTATTCATGAAATTCACTAATTTTTCAATATCTACTATCACTCACTTTTGATTCAAATTTAAATTTTAGTCCCAAAAATTATGAAAAAATTTCAAATTTAAATTTTAATTCTAAAAAAAATATGAAAAGATTTGAATTGAGAGGAAAAATTTTTAAATGAATTTTCAGTTTTGATATTTTTTTATCATAATTACATTAAAACAATTTAAAAAGAAAAAACTTTTTTTAAAAATAAAATAAAAGCCACCCGTCTCCCTCCCCCCTCCCCCTCCCCCTCCCCCTCCACTGGCACTATTACAATCCCCATTTCCTTTCACCTGAAGGTACCTTTTCTTTTTTCATCACCATTGCAAAAAATTTGAGTTTCCATTGCTTGCCCATTTTTATCATAATCTTGAATGTTCAATTTTCATCTTAATGATTTGACCATTTTACTTTAAAAAAAATTATTGATGGTTGTCATGGCAGCTGGAGGTGGCTGTTGTGAAGAAGGGGCGTTAGGGAGGGTTATACGTGGGGTGGGTGGATGAAATTTAACATAAAATTGACCAAAGCTGCTGCTAATGGACTTGGAGGTGAAAAAAACTTTTGTAATGGGATTTTGTAATGTTGTAGTCTTGATGGGGTTTTGTAATGCTGCAGTGGGGTGGGGGGTGGGGGGCGGAATGCTGGTGCTGATGGTTGTGTTGCTTGGGGGAGGGTGGAAAACGGGGTGGGGGGATGAGGAGAGGGGGGTGAAGGATGGAAATAGGGTGGGGGAATGGGGTGGTGGACGGGGGAACGGGGAGGGTACTGGATGGGGTAAGGAACGGTGGTGGAGTGGTGGATGGGGTGGGGGGCGGTGTTGGGCTGGTGGACAGGGTGGGGGACGGTGGGGGAGGGGGAAGGGGTGTTGGACGGGGTTGGGGAGGAGGAGGGCCTTTTTTATTTATTTTTTAAATATTTTTTTTAACTTTTAAAAATATTTTTAAATTTTAAAAACTGAAAAAATGTTGAATTTTTTAAAAAAATTATTTTTAAAATTTTTAAAAATATTTTAAAATTTAAAAAGATGAAAAAATGTGCTTCACTCGCTCATACACGCATATGATCCTAGTTAGCAATTTTAATGCCACATAGATCAGGTCAATGGTCAAAGGATTTAAAATATTATTTTTTAGTGGGTTCAGGGGTCCAGATGACAAACATGTATGTAGAAGTTTTCAACTTACAAAACGGACATAGTACAGGGGTCCAGAAGGTCATTTTCCCATCTAAAAACAATGTGATAGTGTCAACACTTGTTCATTGGGTGTAACTTGTTCTTTTGGGAGGTTTTTGTGCTAAGTTTTGTCTTAAAGGAAAGACTAATAGAACATCACATAAATCAAGACACAATATGATAGTGTCAACTCTTGTCCATAGGGCGTAACTTGTCGGCTAAGTCTTGCCTCTAAGGCAAGAGTTATAGAATATCTCATAAATCAAGACACGATGTGGTAGTAACAACATTAGCCCATCGGATGTAACTTGTTGTTTGAAAGTCCTTGGACTAATTTGAGCCTCTAATGCAAGAGTTATGGAGCATCTCACAAATCAAGACATAATGTGGTAGTGTCAGCTCTTACCCATGGGGCATAACTTGTTGTTTAAAAGTCCTTGATTTATAAAATGTCTCATAAATCAAGACACAATGTAGTAGTGTCAAATCTTGTCCGTGGAGCGTAACTTGTTGTTTAAAAGTTCTTGGGCTAAGTCTTGTCTCTAAAGCAAGAGTCATAGAACATCTCATAAATCAAAACATAATGTGATAGTGTCGATAGTGTCAACTCTTACCCATGGGACATAACTTGTTATTTGAAAGTCCTTGGGTTAAGTTTTGCCTCTAAGGCAAGAGTTATAGAATATCTCATAAATCAAAACAAAATGTGGTAATATTAACTCTTACCTATTGTGCACAACTTGTTGCTTGAAAGTCTTTGGTCTAAATCTTGCCTCTAAGGGAAGAGTTATAAAATATTTCATAAATCAATACACAATGTCGTGGTGTCAACTCTTGTCCGTGGGGCATAACTTATTGTTTGATGGTCCTTTAGACTGAGTCTTACCTCTAAAACAAGAGTTATAGAGCATTTCATAAGTTAAAAACACAATGTGTTATTGTTGACTCTTGCCCAGTATACGTAACTTGTTTGAAAATTCTTGGGATAAGTTGTGTCTCTAAGGCGAGAGTTGTAGAATATCTCATAAATAAAGACATAACGCGGTAGTGTCAACTCTTGTCCGTGGGGCATAATTTATTATTTGAAAGTCATTGAGCTAAGTCTTGCCTCTAAGACAAGAATTGTAGAACATCTCATAAATAAATACATAACGTGATAGTGTCAACTCTTGTCCATAGAGCATAATTTGTAGTTTGAAAGTCCTTGAGCTAAGTCTTGCCTCTAAAGCAATAGTTGTAGAACATCTCATAAATGAAAACATAACGTGGTAGAGCAAACTCTTACCCGTGGGGCATAATTTGTTGTTTGAAAGTCCTTGAGCGAAGTCTTGCCTCTAAGGCAATAGTTGTAGAACATCTCATAAATGAAAACATAACGTGGTAGAGTCAACTCTTGCCCGTAGGGCATAATTTGTAGTTTGAAAGTCCTTGAGCTAAGTCTTGCCTCTAAGACAATAGTTGTAGAATATCTCATAAATGAAAATATAACGTGGTAGAGTCAACTCTTGTTTGTGGGGCATAATTTGTTGTTTGAAAATCCCTGAGCTAAGTCTTACCTCTAAGGTAAGAGTTATAAAACATCTCATAAATCAAAATACAATGTGGTAGTGTCAACTCTTGCCCATGAAACATAACTTGTTGTTTGAAAGTCATAAGTCTTGCCTCTACGATGTGGTAGTGTCAATTATTGTCCATAAAACGTAGTTTATTGTTTGAAAGTTATAAGTCTTGCCTTTATGTTAGTGTCAATTCTTGCTCATGAAATGTAATTTGAATGGAAAAAATCGAAGAAAAGAAGAAAAAAAAAAGAAAATGGAAAAAATAATATAAAAATAGAATTTGAAGAAAATGTAGAAGTTGAGAGAGAAGGAAAAAAATAAAGGTTGATAAAAATTAAAAACAAGATCAAACAAAAATAAGGTTGAGAAGAATTTAAAAAGGAAAAAAGAAAAGAAAAAATAAAAAAACTTTTTTTTTTATAAAAGTAGTCGTTAAGAGGTGTAAAGAAAAAAAAATTAAGGATTGAGAAAAAATAAAAAGAATAAAAAAAATCAGCGTAAAATAAAAATGAAAAAAAAAAGTTGAGAGGAAAAAAAGAAAAAAGTAAGGGTTGAAAAGGATTAAAAAGGAAAGAAAAAATAAAAAAAAAATTAAAGTAAAAAAAAAAAGAGAATAAAAATGAAAGTAGAAAGATATAAATATGGCGTTGTTATCCATTATGAGGATCATTTATATAATTTACTCAATTGGTCAGGGGTAGTTTCGTCCAAAAAATATTAGTTAATAGGTAAAGATTATTTTAAGAAAGATTTTTATTTGGAGTTAAAATTTAAAAACCACCCCAATTTGGATCTATTTTTAAGATTTACCTGCTGATTTCACAAAGAAATAAATAGCTGAAAGGATAACGGGCCAGTGTCATTCAAGCCCAATGAATGCTTGATGAGGTGCTCTAATTAAACTCACTTTAAAATAGGAAAGAAATTTCATTATTCATAGTTATACTTTGGTTATTTACCATTTGTAGCTGTTGCTTTGATTTAATTGTTGTGTCAGTTCAATAACAGGCTGTCTCAGTTGACTAATACAATGCAACTAATAGCCTGTATCTGTTAACAATTGTTACTTGAAAAAACAATATCAATCAAATTTGGTGTCTTAAACATCAATACTATTTGCCTGCACACGTGCTTGACATACAATGATAGTATAAACTATACTTTTCTTATATTCCTCAACAGTATTCCAATCAAAAATCTTTTAAAAAAAAAAAAAAAATCTCGTTTGAACAAAATATACTCTAAGGATTTTAGTGTGTTTTCATGATTTTCTGTGAGACGGAAGGGAGACAGCTACTATCCTGTATGCGTTGTACTCAGACGCCAATCCTTACCGTCACCATCGTTTGTTGAAACTGTTACGCGAATTACACACAACAACTAACAATACGTACACTAATAGGTAGGTGCCGTAATATTAAGTCAGCAAAACAAGCGTCCGCAGCATTGTGTCACATTTACAAGGAAGGTTTTGTACATTACATAACTGAGATATAAAAGTGTACCGTTCCATATGAATCACAGACCACAATCCCTTTTAACATTTAAAACCTCCACAAGCGAAAAGCCAAACGATGATGATGAAAACAAAAATAGCACCTCCAACCATCAGCTTCATTTGAAGGTTCTGAAACCACATCTTGCGTCGAAGCTGCCTGCCTTGCCTCTGGAAGCTGTCAGCCTGAACACATTCACAGTTGCCAATCAGCACAATCACAAAAGTTATTTTCAAGTGCAAACACTCGGTAAAATAGAGCATACCTGGAACTGAAGGTTCTCGGATTTATCCACTAGCAGTTCAATCTTCTCACCCCGATCCAAAACCTGCAACACAAAATGTCTTTAATACGTAATTTCACCCATAATCCAGGAGCAAACAACCTAAATAAAGAACATATTGAGGTGAATGCAACGATGATTTTTAAAACAGTCACCCTAGTTTTCCAGTTTACTTTTCTTAAAACTTGATTTGCATAATCATATTTTGATATATTTTCCTTCCAAAAGCAAGAAGAAAAATAGCCACATCATATGGAGTGTCAAAAACTAATCAAGCAAAAGAGCACTAACTGAGAATCTGAGATCCAGCAATCCTCAATACTTAATTATAATTTCCCAAACACGCATGCAATCCTCAATTCTCAAGTAAATCTCCACACCATTAATTAGATGTAGCATTACATCTTTAGAAATGCAATGACTTAATTCATTTCATCCTAGAGTATCAAGCAATGTGAAATTTTCATCCAAACCAACTATAGCATTGTCAGCCAAAGAAACACCAATATTACAAACTTAGATTACTTTTTAAAAAACTAACTCTACATCCAGAAGCTCTAATATTCTTTGGTTGCTGCAAGTTTATGCTTGTATATTTCAATCAACTATGCCTCAGTCCTACAATAGTTGAGCTGGTTCTATGGAGTCCATTACGTTCCAATACTTAATCATTTGTGTTTAAAATAATTAGGAGTTCTCTAACCAGTAATCATGGAAGCGTGATGCGGAAAAAAGCAACAAGGCTCTGCATCACGCATTACGCGAAGCGATGCAAGCGCATCATTGAAGAGAAGCGCAACTTAAAGACTCAACACTGGAGGGTTCTATTATTTTAGCCCCTAGCATATACATCCCTATCAATGGTTACCCTTCTAAAAAAAATATGTATATGCATCTCTATCCTTAACATAGAACCTAATTTAAGTTTGACAACAATAATTACGTGAACCCAACCAATACAAACATGTAGTGACCCAATTTAGGGCCTTGATCAGCCTAAATGGAGGTACACCTAGAAAGGCTACCATTTTCCCGACAAATTCAGTACCGTCTCTCCTCTGTATCAGGAGCACTCCAATAATCTTGTCATCAACCAATCATTCACCACAACACACATGACAGACACCAACATCACCACTCACAAAGCAAAGACTCCAGCGATCAAATGTTCAATAATTAGCTGAGAGAATACTAGCAAAACATATTACGCAATCCCAAAGACCGACTTGAGGAGCATGACTCCATACAACAACAACAAACCCAGTATATTCCCACAAAGTGAGGTCTGGGGAGGGTAGAGTGTACGCAGTCCATACCACTACCTCTAAAGAGGTAGAGAGGCTGTTTCCGATAGACCCCCGGCTCAAGATTAAAGACAGTATACAAAAGCATCAAAGGAGCATGACTCCATTTAAATGTTTAAAACATCATAATGGAGAAGTCTAACCAAAAACTAGAAGATAACGCCCACGCAGCTATGGTAGACTTACTCTATCAATTCTATCAATTCTCTCCTAGTGTGTCACACGTCTAGGAGTAGTATGAACGCCATAATAACTTATCCGGAAAAAAAACAATAGATGTCGTGAATCTATAGATGATGAGAAGACAGGGTCAATCAATGACTGATGAGTGGATAACTCAATAATAGTTGTTTCCTTGGTGACAATAATATACATATACAATACAGAACACAAGCAAATTAAAATCAAAATTGTGAGAAGGCACAGGAAAAATTATTATTACGATGAGCTCTCTAATGTATTTACATTGGGCCTATTTATACTTGTATCCACACACTACTTTTTTTTATAACTGCGGCACTAGGCAGCTTTCGCGCACCTCGACTAATTCCACAGGATACCTTCCACCTCCCACCAGCAATATGTATCATGTAACTCAGTCCACCAAGGCTAGTTTAGATGGAAAGAAATCAACTTAGTGTTTTTGTCTCTTCTCGGAATCGAACCTGAAACCACATGACGCTCAACCCACGCCATTGACAACTAAGCCACATTGGGAATTAACACACCCCTTTCCAATGTGGGACACTAAGTCTATTATATGCATTACTATCAAACAAATGTAACATCCAAGTCAAAATAATATATAAACTGAGCAACATTCCTAAAACTTTGTAATCTTATCAAGATATGTGTAGCATATCAAGTTCCGGAGAATTTCCAAAGTCAAAATCAATATTAGACCTCACTACGGTCGTGGCCAAATAGTCAATCAGTCCTAGTGCAGAACACACTTGGTGCTAGTTCTTTTATTCCTACTAGCAGAGGCTTTATCAGCATTTATAGCGTCACTGTACAATGTCCAACAGGCTTAAAAATTCCACCAGTCACACAACAATAGCCTTACAATACTACCAATATTACTCCCTTATACGGCATCACAAAATTCATACACCTTAGAAGAGAAGAGGTATAGTTTAGTGCATGCTCTATTTTTCTATAAAATTTCTGTTCTTACACAATACCTATGAACTAAGCTCAGACTGAATCAGCATCTACATCTGAAGCTCCTCTAGCAGACCTTGTTTCCATCATATATACGAATATATTGACAATTTGACATATATAGGTGAGAAAACATAGCTAAGAACTTAGTCATAATATAGAAACATATAATAGTTACACGTTGTATCTCATATAAGAATTTCACAACTCGTGTATATAATCAAGTTCATGTTTCAATATATCACATTTGTTAATATCTTATGATAATTCTATTTGCCCCATGCAACAAACCACTTTATCGCAGGAAACCTTTTTTAGAGGACGCCATACTTGAAAAACGCAAGATAAAGAACAGCCATTGCTCACTGTACAAGCTTCCTTTTCCCAAACTTGATGCTTGTAAGCCAACCGATTGACTTCTTCAACAGTCTAGAATCCATCGATATCAGTTGAGGTGTTAATCTGAACAAGATCACATCTTCCTTGGGTCAAACTATAGTTAAATTCCCAATAGTCCAACTTTTTTTAGTTTAGGGACAAACCCACGGGAATTCCAATTGCTGCATTAATTCACAATATCTTATTCCTTCATATCAAAACTTCATCAGATAATGGAACACATTTATAAATTCCCCTAACTTTATCAACCTTAGTTCTCACATATTCAATTCTAACTCACTACCGTTGTTTCAATCCATAATCTAGTAGCTTACCATATCAATTAAATAATGGAACCACAAGTTTTTGGGATTATAACTAACCTCTTGATGCCCAAGAACCCCCTTAAACTTGTTTTTTCAGAAAGTGTTGTCTTCCCCAAGTTAAGAGCTATCAAAAGAACAAAATTTCCAGAGCACTTAAACAAGTTCTATATTTTTTTCCTTTTTAAATTGAAAATAGCTCTTTGCTCTTACCGCCTCTCCTCCTTCCTCTCCGTCTCTTTCTGGATATCCGTTATCAATGTTTCACTCATTAGAATGCATGAGTCATTTTTTGATATTTAGATGAGACTATCAAATTTTCATCATGAAAATGTGATGTCTTGCAAATTGGGTTGTGATAACATTGGTATAAAGCCATTGTTGTGCAACCTTAGGCAATTATGAGGCAAACCTTAGGTTGCAATTGATTTTAGGCAAATCTGTCACTATTAAGATAGGTATTGGGGCAAGCCAGGCAAACGCAAACCTCCAACTTAGTATACGCGAATCCAATTTTGAGATAATTGTGGGGTAAACCTCAGCAAAGACACTGATTCATTATGGGGAGTATATTTAATACCTCCTAGGCAAATCCTGCATCAGTAAAACATGAAAAGGTTGTAGGATATATAATAAAACAAACCTTAGACATTAGTGGCATTCTATATCGCGCTATCTAGGACCAAAACAGACAATATCACTAGTGGGCTAGACTATTATAAAAAGCAAGACATATATAACTATAACATCAATAACAACCTTACTTATAACTAACACATATATGCTATATGCACTAGTTGGTTTCATTGCTTTATGTGCTCTATTATCGAAAATGTAAGAAGTTAAGCAAGCAATGCAACACCGCTAACGTTCACTGATGATGTACCAGTACAACAAACTGTTACATAATAGTATTCTCAAAGTGTGCTATCAAAGGCGCTTAAGCTCTAAAGCGAGGCGCAAAAATATGTTGAGCGCTTGCATCGCATAATGTGTGTTTTAAGTGTAGTCATCAAGACCCTTAAGTCATACTTTCCTTGCAAATGTGCGTCTCCTAAAGAAGTGACACTAAACAATTGATATTTAACTTTGTCGTAAAAAAAAGTTTCAAATTCTATGTCAATATTTTTGTACTTTTTTTCCAGTCGTGCTTTTTCTCATTAAAGCCCACACTTAACTTGTCAAAGCAATGAATTCAAATATGTAAATACGTAGATATTGTGTCATAACTCATAAGACACAATTAAGTTTTTATGTAGGCAGGAAAAAGTTTTAAGAAAACAAAAGTAGCAAGCGGTCACCTATTTAAGAATCCAAGAGTGTGACAAACTTAAGGATTCAAAGAAAATCAGCACAAGTACGTAGAAACAAAATCCCTTAAAGATAGATACCAAAGCTAGCTACAAAGCGCAAAAGACGAAATATATAATCAATCACACCACCTTTTTGGCTCCAGTTTGTAAGTATGCCAACAAATTTGATAGTAAAGGGGGAAAGTCAAAGTATGCTCACAATTTGTGGTAGGTTTTTCCGCATTAACTCTTCAAGACTCCAATTCACAATTGGGAGAATAAGACAACTAACGTCACCTTCATAGCCAATGAGTAAGAAACTGTCCAAAACCAAATAAATTGGTCTTCACTGAAGAACACAAAAAGGCTACTCATTCTCTATTGCCCATTTACATAAAAGTTTCCAACCCTGCGTTTCTTTTCTTTTTTGGTAAAGTTCCTACCCCTCTCAATATCCCATCTTTCCAATCACATACACAATTTACCAACATCAAAGGAAAGAAAATGGAGGTCAAAGAAAAGAAGGATAATAAAACTTTACCTTCTCAATATTGTCCATCATTATTCCTTTGACCTCTGTGATTTGAGCCTTCAATTTAGAGAGCTTGCTCATTTCATCCGGATGGTTCATACAGTACTCCATGTGCTCTTTAAGTTTTGGTCTAGCAATTCCAGGACAAATAAATTCAAATCAGTTGGGCTGATTTTCAACTCTATACTAAGTCTAGCTGCTACAAATATGTTATAAATTGTAAGTAAAAAAATATACACACACCCAAATTCTCTGTCGAGGTTGTACGCAATGCTAAAACGATCCCCAAATAGATCATCATCTTCATCATCATCAGCAAGAGGGTGTGGATCGCCATCATTTTTAATACTTGAACCATAACGTTTCTTGAAATCATCCTTGACCCTTTCTAGAAATACAAAGGGTACACTTCTACCAGTTGGTTCATCAGCAACAACTAGGAAGACTGCAAAATTGTGTTGGTGGCAAACTAGTCAGAAGCCAGTTAATCAGAAAAGAACTATATACAACATAAAAAGTATAAGAAAAATGAATACCAAATCCACTATCAAGGAGGAAGTTGAAGGTGTGACCATCGCATGAGTATGTATACTTGCTACTATTTGAAGGGAGCTTCTGCAAGCACTGGACAGCAATGGTACTAAAGTTCCCTGAATAAGGTGTATGCTCAGCTAGAACAACAGTCCCTCTTGCAACAAAGCTATAAATCAAACCTTTTGGATTCATTTTCAATCACAACTCCAATTTGATGCCTGTAATTCAAAAAGACCGGTCTTAAATCCCTTATTGAGATATGCAAATGTCCAACATAAAACGAATACAACAAAAAATCAGCTTTTTTGTAAGATTAGAGACTAGATTATCACATTCGCTTTCACTAAATTGATAATGCTTCAAAATTTTAAAAAAAAATACAAATAAAAAGGCATTCTTCAAGCATCATTTTTTTGCATCTATCATAAGAAAACCTCGGTTGTAGTTTCATCAAAAACCTCAATTTCTAGACTCAAACAACATACCCGCTGACCGTTGTAGTCCATAAAGTGGGGTCTAGGAAGGATAGAATGTATGTTGACCATACCCTACATTGGGAGGTAGAGAGGTTGTCTCTATAGACCCTTAGCTCGAAAAAATATAGGAGTAAAAGAAACCAAGACAGAATACAACACAAGGCATGACAAAGCATACTGAAAAAAACAGTAACTACAACAAAATAATACAATAAACGAATTACAAAGGACAATATATAGTACTCCCTCTGTACCAATTTTTATGATATAAATTACATTTTAGTCGGTCACAAAAAGAATGACATATTTAATTATTTGTCAAATATTTAATAACACTATCAAATATTTGACTCATGTTCAGTCCCACTTATTTGACAAAAAGTTCACAAAGGTGCACTTTTTTTTTATAACCATGGTGTCCTGAGCCATGGGTCTACCAGAAACAACCTCTCTATTTCATCTGAGGTAGTGGTATGGACTGCGTACACTTTACCCTCCCCAGACCCCACTTTGTGGGAATACGCTGGTATGTTGGTGGTGTCCGGGCCACCTTACGGCGCACCTTGACTAATTCCCCGGGATATCTCCCACCGGAAATAGGTACCAGGTAACTCTATCCGCCAAGGATGACAAGAAATCACCTAGTGAAGTGTTTGTCTCTGTTGGGTATTGAACTGAGGACCTCATGGTGCAGTTGGACTCTTTTATTTGAAATTCATTCATTTTAAGAATGATTTCGAAACACGGTAAAGTTGTCCCAATTTTCTTAAACTCCGTATCTAGTCAAACTAAATCACATAAATTGGGACGGAGGGAGTAATAAAAATCAAATGAACAAGAATTTCTAGAGTGATACGAACCAAAATACGAAAATAAGAACAATGTAAAGAAATCGAAAGATAATAAAGAAAACGGTAAATAGATAGATAGACACAAAAGATAACAAGAGGACAACCAACGAAAATATTAAATACGAAGACTTTCCTTTTAGACTACCAACAATCGAGAGGGAAATTAAACCACTCACAACCAACGTTTCTAAGCAAATCAACAAGCTCAATAAACACTCTCAAGTGTAAGTTCATCCAAAATCATCTCTAAAGCTCTGCCGATTGCCTTGAGTTAGAATCTTTGGGGTAATCCGACTTGCATCATAGAGTCAAAATGTTCGAAAAATTAGGGATAAAGGAGTAGTGAACATAATATGATACGCCCAAACTCAAAGATAATAACGAACTGAAAGTCAAATTAATTACAAAAAATGAAATCTACAATTTCAAATCCGGAAATGAAGATCAAATAATTAGCAGTTAGCAATATTTCCGATGAGATCATGGCTCATAAAGTTCAAAATTAGATGAACGAGAGAGAGAGAGAGAGAGAGAGAGAGAGAGAGAGAGAGAGAGAGAGAAATAGAGTACCTGAGTGATTGTAGAAATTGCCCGATTACTTGGTGTGCACGTCTAATGATATGGAGAAATGGAGCTCGCTCTTCAGATTTCGCACAAAGGGGAATGGGTAGGGGACTCTTTCTTAACTGCGACGGAGTCGAGGAGTTGAGGTTAAACTGTAATTATGAGTAGCACTGTTAATTTTATGTGATGTGATTTGGCTTTTGATTAACTGCTGCTCAAGGCCTTTTCTTTAGTTGGAAATAGTTATTTCGGGATAATTAATGTTCAGATTAGTTATTAACTTATCCCATCATTCATATGAGATATAAGTTATTTCGATATTAACTAATATCGATTATATCTCGCACCAAACTATCCCTAAGGGTACACATTGGTCGATTCTTATTATCAATTTTCAATTTGTAAATATGTTAAATAATCGAACTAATAAGATATTTGTTATTGTTTTTGGTTAATTGATTATTGATTTTTATTGATTCGATTTTGATTTAATCGATAAGAAAATATTTTCTTAATTTTTTTAAATTTTTCTAATTTCATTTTATTCTACATTGCCTTCATGTATATAAAAGACAATATAGAATCTAAAAACATTATTATGTAAGTGTAAATAAAAATATAATTTTAATATAATCTTATTAAATTATCGGTTTAATCATTAACTAAAACCTTAAAATTGAAAATTGAATCGATAGCCCATAAAATAAATTTACAAAATCGTTAAAAAATTAGTAAATCAATAACTTTTCTATCAGTTGAATTTATTGGTCAAATTAATTTTTGTATACCATAGGTTAAATTGTAATTATGAATTATGATTAGCACTATAAAATGTTACTCGCGCTGTTGTAAAATAATTGAATTATTAGGATGTGACACATTCCTTAAAAAAAAAAATCAGGACATAAATTGTAGGTTATTTTTCACTATTATCATTTTAATTATATTTCAATTAGCCTTATTAAATAAAAGGATAAAATTAAAAAAAAATTAATATATCTTTTAAAAGAATGAATAATTTATTTATTTTAAATATTAAAAAATAATTTAATAATTTATTTATTTTGGAATGGAGAGAGTAATTACTGTGATTTGGCTGATATCCAAAAGGAGGAATTGTGGTGCTATTCTATCAAGGATTCTTTGGTAATTTGAACAATGACTTTTCCACCTTTTCTTTTCCTTCAACGACAATATTTCTTGGATGATCTCACTAGTCAGTGGATTACTATTATTATTTTATTAAGTTATTTTTTGTATTTTAATTTTCTTTTTAACAAAATAAGTAATTTTTGGAAATAATAATTCTTAATTCCAGACCCAAGTAGTTTTTGAAAAAAATAAAATCTTAGTAAATAATGTTTGGTGATACAATTTGATAAATTTTTTGACAAAAAATCTAAATTCTCAAATACCAGAAAAAAATTAGTATTTCGGTCAAATTTCAGTTATTTGAAACTTTTAAAAGTAAAATAATTATGGCAATACATGGTGAAACTCCACCTAAAATTGAGCCAAAAATATTTGGAAGTCTATGGCCAAACGTTATCTAAGTAATTAACTATTTGAGTTCTTTCAAGTGAGTTATGAACATGATGGAATGTACACAAACTTTATCCCTATATTAATCCCTATATTAATGAGGGAAAGAGATCATTTGCAATAGATCATCAAAGGAGAAGTATGTAACGCTCTTAAGCATCTACTTTCCAAGAGCATGCTTTGCATTTACTTCAGAAATTACAATGCCATTCTTTACACCAAACAAAGAGCAAGTCTTCTACCAAAGAATTCCATTTAAATTTCCTCACGATGACAATTGTCTCTCTCTAAAATCAACAAAGCTTAATAATATCTTGATCATTTAATTTCATTGCAACGTGATGTTCAAAATCATTAGTAATTGCGAAAACTTACTATATCAAATGTAACATGTATATAAACTCATTAAGTCCTAATGTCTTCCACTAGACTTTTTTGCCATTTTTTTTGCATGATAATTTGCACCCCTATTTACAAGAACTCCAAGTACATGAACAATTGATGAGAATAAGGGAATGAATTACATGCACAATAATAGCGAGACTTAAAAGAATGACAACACTCAATTACCTTTCTACCCTCATCCACGACCTCCATACTCTCCTATCTAGTGTCCTGACCTGGTGAGCTGAAGGTTAGCTATAACATTTTAGTAACTTACTAAAAGTGGAAACAGCTCTTACAACAAGTCACAATCCAAAGGAGATTCAAGCACTTAACCCCGGGGTTAGAGCTCAGAGCTGAATGACAAGGTTCAAGACTGGTTGATGCATTATAGCGAATTGGAATAGTAGTAATTTTTCCAAAACTATTTCACATGCTACTACTTTCAACGAGGACCCATACGCAATAATGCTCAGGCAGAAGGGGATACAAAGCACCTAATATTCATCGTTTCTGCTGAATTTGAACCCTGATCCCCAAAATTTACACCCACTTTATTGGCAACTAAGCCAACCCCACTAAGACTCGGAACCCACCTTCCAATCTTTTGGCGACCAAGCCAAACCCTTCGAGACTTGGAACCCGCCTTCCTATATAAGGAAGAATAATCTCACAGCTTCTTGTTGCTGTACCTCGATAACCATTTTCACTTCAATTCTCCATTCGATTTATCTGATGCATCTATACATACATCATGTAGTTCAATTTCCACTATGACAACCAACTTTTCTACACTTTTGGCTACTCTGATAGACAACATTGCCTTGATATTCAACAGCGCGATAAGACTTTGGAGATGAACAAAAAAAGAGCTTTCATACCTGCAGAGCACATATATGAAAGGAAATTCAATCTGCTCCTAGATCGTTGCTGTCTTAACAAGAGTGACATTCTGCAAAGAAATTATAATCTCAACCTTTACCCAATGGTCATGTAACTAGCTAGGACACCAGCAATAGCTACAAATGTTCCCACAGCAACTTCAAAGTATTCAATATTTGTATCTCAAATTCTCAAGAAGAGAACTAAAGGACATAGCAAAGAGGAATAAGATTTTAACCACAGAAAGCAGACAATTATATTATAAACACATAGCGACAAATGCAGCTTTCAAAAGAAACTGTTGGAAGTCCAATTTTTTTTTGGTGCACTTAGCACTGAAAATGAGTTCACCTTCAGTCTCGAAGAACAATGTAAAGCATAAATGACAACACTGGAGGCAGATGAAATTTATAACAAGTATTCCAACTATGAATTTAGAATGGTTCATCTTCCACTTATAACCAAAATAATTTACTGGTCTTAGGTGGAAGATTCTTCCAAACAATCCATACTTTCAAGGTTTCACACCGTTAATAGCTGGAGCGAGACCTCTGGTAGTCTTCACATAAGTCACATATTCACTGTACTGCATAGTAAATAATGTGCTCTGGTATCGAGTTAGTCGGATTCGCTTCCTCAGTGATTCTGTTATAGGTCCATTGTAACCCGCTTTGCGTATCAGCGAGTCAATTGCTTCTATAACGGTCCACCCTGGAGACAAAATTCAGTGAGTTCATCTTGCAGCTCAACCAGTTCGACAAGTTCCAGAAAATATGCACAACACTCTCTCTCAGTGATAAAGGAGACGACAAATACCTTCTTGAGCAGCGACCTCAGGTAGGTACGTGGCATTTCTCCTTGTGTTATAGTCAGGGTCAGTAAATTCAATAATTATCCCATGCTTCCCTACCTGAACAAACCATTTCATTCCTGAGAATAAAATACTAGTACAGCATGCCAACAAGAGAGAAGCAGTCATTGCGAACAGAACAGAATGCAGGGAGACAAAATATCTCATATGATTGTGTCAACAATGCCGAGGATTTACACACTAACATATCATGACCACCTTACCCAAGCAAAAGAACATACAGAAGGTGAATCAACTAAAAACCAACAGGAGAGTTTCAAAAATGTAAAACTAGTACTGACATTTAATTTCAGAATACAGATTCTCGTGAGGGAGCAAATGAAGGAAAGACGACTTTGATCTAAGCTTCACATTACATGTCTAGGGAGTTTATACGAGTCCTCAGGCATATTTGATCGTCATGCTTGTGTAACAAATTTTTAATAGCACGTCACTCCAAACAAAACTAACCTCTACCATCCCATCCAAGTACAGTATAACGTCTTAGAAACTAAATAATGCAGGCAATGTTACAACATAATTTTTATAAGTGAAATCTGGCGGTCTAAGTTATGGCATGATTTGCTTCGTATTTGAATTCTTTTGGTGCTCATGAATTTGATCCACAAATCCATGATGCAATCACAAAAAGATGTATGTCAAGAGTGTACATTTGCTTTTTTGACTTAAGAACCAGAATCAGAGCAAGTTCAAAAGCAGTACCTCCCAATCAAGGTAGTTAGTTGCAGTCTCATAATTAGTGAGAACTGAAACTGTACACTGTAAAGTAGGTAACTCTTTAGCCTGTATTGGAGGAAAACGACGGTCCCTGAGAGCACTGCAGATGAATTCAAATATGTAAATACATAGATACAGCATCATAAGATATAATAATTTTTATGTAGGCAGGAAAAATAATTAAGAAAACAAAAGCAGCAAGAACCGAAGAGAGTAACAAACTTAAGGTTTCAAAACAAATCATCACAAGGAAAAGGAAGCGTAAAATGTCATTTATACTCAAACAGTGAAATCTGAAGAGATTAAAGTGAAAAAATCGGATGATTTAACCGTACAGAAATCATACATCTGCAAACTAACGTACTGAATCATGAATGAAGTACAATACCAGTCTGAAAATAGAATGCTTTCAGATGCCCAAGAAGAATCCAATCAATTGAATACAGAAAATTTATCTAACAAGTAACGTAATCCTTCAAAACAGTTCTGCCAATAATAATCAGCTTTCATTAAAGAAAATCTATTCACATAATGAAGCTCAGTTATCTTAATATTATTCCTCTTTATTAGCTAACATGAAATAGAATCGCAAAAAGCAAAAAAGAGTACTTCAAATATAAGAACTTCACTTGCAAACTACCTTGTCAAAGCATAATCCTTAAAACCGGTAATAATGCAGCGAGCTTCCAGAGTGCCTATGCATCCTCGCAAACGAGGCTCCCCACCATTCACCACTTTCTTCCAAGTCACAAACAATGGGCTGAAATGCAGTTTGAACCACATGAGAGCAAAACATCCAAATTTATTTTCGGATTGGTTTGGCATTTCATGAGTTACAGAAGAAAGACTAAGAATGACATTAGCATTTTGTTAGTTTACAAAAAGGGACACCAAAAAAGCCTTAACCGTCCAAAACGGATAAGCAGATGGGTTTTCCAACTTACCAAGACTAAAAAACATTTTGTCATGAGCACAAAATACAGAGACAGTTGACAGAACAAGCTTTGTGGAACACTGACCTTCACTTGATGAAAGAAAAAGATCTTACAAGGAAGACAGATGACTAGAAATAGGGGGACATTAAAATAAAAGGAAGCTTCCAATGGGTAGAAAAGGAGTGCCCTACATAAAAGTCCTGTTTGAAAAACGTTCGAAGTAAAACAAAGGACATTTTCAGAAGGCTATGACAAATCAACACTTGCAAAAAGTGACAAGTGCCGCAATTGGAATGAAAGAAGCTAAAAATCACATTTTTTTGATAACATCATTTCCAGTAGGCACTAAAGAGCAAATAAACCCGCAATTTTCCAGATTCAAAAACAAAAACTGATTGAATAGCATAGACCCTTCCCGTTCCAAGGCCTCAGCACCATGCAACCAAGAAAATAAATTGTTCCCCTGTAAAACATTCAATTAAGTAACTTGTACAAAAGAATCTAACTCATCCCAATCAAAATATAGAGAAATTGCACATATCTCCAGGAGGGAAGTTACACATTTCCTACAAACTATGCCACAAAAGGGTAATAAAGATTTGTTCACACATAGCAACAAAAACAAGAACAATTAGGACTCAGTCCCAACCAAGGTCCGTTATATGAATCATCACTTCTTCAATTAAGCTCAACTCACATACATGCATATAAAATTGCAGATATCTCCAGGAGGGAAGTTGCACATTTCCCACAAACTATGCCACGAAAGGGTATAAAGATATGTTCACACATAGCAACAACAACAACTAGGACTCAGTCCCAACCAAGTTAAGGTCGACTATATGAATTCTATCACTTTTTCATTTAAGCTCGACTTATATATTGACAAGAGCGATTGCTCGGATGGTAAGCACCCTCAACCTCAAAGTCACTAAATGAGCAAAAAGGGTGGGAGCTCCTAGGGACGTGTAAAAAAAAAAGCTCAACTCGTTCCAATCTCAAGATAGAGAAATTGCACATATCTCCAGGAAGGAAGTTACATATTTCCCACAAACACAGAGTATGCCACAAAGGTAGATATGTTGACACATAGCAACAACATCAACAACAATTAGGATTCAGTCCCAACCAAGTTAGGGTGGACTATATGAATCATTGCTTCTTCATTAAAGCTCAACTCATATATTGACAAGATGGGTTGCTCGGACAGCAAGCACCCTCCATCTCCAACTCTTAAGGTTATGGATTAGAGTCACCAAGGAGAAAAAAGGGTGGCAGTGTCTAGGGAAGGATTAAAAAAATTAAAAGAAAAAAGAATCTCAACTCATAGCAAACTATGCCACAGAAGGGAAATAAAGATACGTTCACACATAGCAACAACAGCAACAATTACAACTCGGTCCCAACCAAGTTACAATAGGCTATATGAATCATCACTTCTTCGTTTAATCTGAACTCATATACAAACAACTACAACAACAACACCAACAACAACACATCCAATGTAATCTCACAAGTGGGGTCTGGGAGGGTGGGATGTATGCACACATTATCCCTACCGGGAGTAGATAAGTTGTTTCAATAGACCCTCAGCTCAAAACAAGTGTAATAAAAGCAGGATAGACAGGAAATAACGTCAGCAAAATAGCAGGATAAACAAAGTAACGAAGTAACAGTAAAAATCAACTCACATACAAGCACATAAAAGTTCAAAACACTACATATACAAGAAAACAAAAAAAGATTGAAACTTTACAAGAATATCAATATGGGAGAGTAGAAAGGCTATTTCCAATAGACCCTCAGCTCAAAACAAAGTGTAATAAAAACAGGATAGGAAAGAACTTAATGACAACAGAATAGCAAGATAAACATAGCAAACAAAGTGACAGTAAAAATCAACTTCTATACATGCATATAATAATTCAAAATACCACATTTAAGCTCAACTCATATACAAACAACAACAACATATCCCGTGTAATCTCACAAGTGGAACACACACCTCACGCCTACCTGGAGTAGAGAGAGAGGTTGTTTCCGATAGACCCTCAACTCAAAACAAGTGTAATAAAAACAATATAGGCAATAAAATAACGACAGCAAAATAGCAAGATAAACAAAGCAAACAAAGTGACAATAAAAATCAATTCATATACATGCATATAAAAATTCAATACATCCCATATACAAGAAAAAAAAAATTAAAACTTAACAAGAATGCCAACTCATATACATACAT
This sequence comes from Capsicum pubescens, assembly GCA_030864215.1. Classification (NCBI taxonomy): domain Eukaryota; kingdom Viridiplantae; phylum Streptophyta; class Magnoliopsida; order Solanales; family Solanaceae; genus Capsicum; species Capsicum pubescens. Next base: position 265,800,739 of record CM061549.1, on the reverse strand, counting down.
GCACATAAAAATTCAACACACCCCATATACAAGAAAACAAATAAAGATTAAAACTTTACAAGAATATCAATATGGGTGTCTCTAATTTTACACAAACTATCAGGGGGCAAGGGGGGTCTTACTGTTCACCCTCATCAAAAGCAGGAGGAGGAGGTTGTTCCTTGTTGTAGTGAGACACCAATGTATCAAAACAGTAAACAGCCATTTCCCTATTTGCAGACACCATCTTTTTTCCCCTCAATCAAGAATGGATCTTTCAATTATCAATTAACAAATTAATGGATCAATTGTTAATCAATTTCAATCAAATTAAATATTATGAAATTAAGGGGGGTTTTACTCCCTTTTTTTTGGTTTTCCTATATGCCTAATAAATTCTTCAAGCAGAAATTGGGTGCACGGAATAAGAACAAAGTGAAAAAAGAGAAGGAAAAAGAAAGTCTGCGACTTGTGTGAGTATTCTTCTTCCTTTTCCACTTTGGTCTCTTTTTTCAGTTTTTTGGCTTTAATGGTTCCCGAGAATTATTATTCTTGAGAGTAGTGGAAAAACCAATATAGGTTAAATTTATTTTAGTTTGAATAAAACAATACTCTTTTATTTGTTTTTATTTATCATATTTTAATTTGTGTAGATTTGTAACATTTATTAAGAAAATAATTTTATTTGTCCCTTATAATATCCATAAGAAATTATAATTATTAACATAATATTTAAGAAAAATACATCCATACACTATAGGAGCGAATTATTTACAACTGAATATTCCTTATTTACGGTTAATTTCATATTTCGATCCTTTTTATTTTATTTTTTATTTTATCATTTTTTTATTCTCTTTAAATTTTTATTTATGTTTTTTTAATTTTCTTCGATCCATAATGATACCATCACAGTATATCTATGTATCGTTATGGTACCATTGATGTATGCTTCATCATTCAGTGAGACCTCCATGATATCATCACGGTATATTTATATACTGTCGTGATATAATTGATGTTTTCTTCAGTCCTTCAATCAAACCTATATGTTCATACTGTGATGATATCATTAATGTATGTTTTATCATTCAATGAGACCTACATAATACTATCACACACATCTATATATTGTCATGGCATCATCGATGTCTGCTTCAATCCTTCAATCCGACCTCCATGGTACCATCAAAATATCTATACTTACATGATATCATTGAGTTTGCTTCAATCCATAATGATACTACTACAATATATCTATATATTGTCATGGTATCACTAATGTCTGCTTCAATTCTTCTGTTAGACCTCCATGATATCATCACAGCATATATATATTGACATGATATCATTGGATATACTTCAGTCCATAATGACACCATAACAATATATCTATAGGTCATCATTTTGATATATGCTTCATCATTCAGTAAGACCTCCATGATACCATCACAGTATATCTATATATTGTCATGTCATTGCTATCTGTTTCAATCGTTTGGTCAAACTTTCATGATGCAATCATAATATATATATATATATATATATATATATATATATATATATATATATATTGACATAGTATCATTCATACCATTACAATACATTTATATATGGGAAAAGACATCATTTCCCCCTTGAACTTGTCGGCTCAACTTACTTATGTACTTAAACTAAGCTTTCATTTATTTACCCCCTTAATATCTTTAAAGTGTATTAAAATACCCCCTTAACAACCCATGTGTAAACAAGCGTCGTTGGGCGCGTTAAAATATATTTTTTGTCTATTTAATTTCTTTTAAATACCCGTTTGGAGTCCCTAACGGTTATATTCGATTCCTTCTTTAAAAACCCTAATTTAGCCTCTTTCTTCTTCATCTTCAATCCAAAATTTGTTCAATTCATGAAATTGATGCAAAAATTAAAATTATTTTCTCTTTATTTGTATTAAGCTGCATAAATTTAAGACTAAAAAATATAAAGTCGAATTGATTTTACTAAGAATCTGTCGAAAAATGTGAACGGATTCGAATTGATTTTAGCTTTGTCTCCTTTCCGTATTAAGGTATAATCTCAGTCATGAGTTTGTTTATCGTTTTATTATGAATTACTCTCCTTTTTAAAGATTTAATTTTGTTTCTGAATTTTAGCTTATTTGGTGAAGTAAACTTCTTGTAGCACACAACAATGAAGTCAGTTAACTTGAGTAAACTATGTATGGAGGAAAATGATTCTACTTTGAAGCAAGAAGCTCATTGTAATCACGAAATTTTATTGCATTTGAAGACATCTTGGACTTCAAGAAATCCCAGTAGAAGATATTTGGCATGTCCTTATTATGGGGTAAATATCAGATTTTGCATTTTCTCTTGTTATTTCGACAGAATTGATTAAGAGAAATGAAATTAATTCATTATTTATTTGTCACTATTGAAGGGTTCAAGATCTTGCGACTTTTGATGTTGGAGGGATACAGAAGACATTGATCTGAGATCCAAATATGTGATTCCTAAACTAATAGAGAAACTAGATGAGTTTGAGAATTTAGTTGAATCTTGCCATATCAATAAAGTTGAGAAAATGATTGGATCGAACAAATCAATTGAGGAAGGTTCAGAAGAAGTTGACAAGCCTAAGGAATCCAAACACGATGATAATGAAATTAATATGAGATTGGAGAAGTTGGAAGAAGAGATTCGAAAGATCAAGGAGAAAGAAAAAAGATGGAGACAAATAGTTGAAGGAAGGACTAGAGACAATACTCACTTCTTTGTTGTATTTTTTTTGTTGTATATTGATAATAGCTTTAAGCTATTTGGTTGGGATGTTCTATATGAAAAAAAAAGTTCAATAAGGTTATCTTAGCACTAGATTGTTGTTGTTAAATGATGTGTTGAAAATTATTGTGTTGAGTAATGCAACTTCTTTTGTATTTGGATTCTCTTATATATATGAAGAAGAGAAAAGTTGCATTTAATTTGAATCATGTTTGTTTGAGTATCTTTTGTAATGGTGCAACTTTAACTGCTATTGCATTTTGTTTGAGTATTTGTTGTAAAATTGATTGCATTTAAATTATTCTGTAGTAAAAAATAAGTGCAGCAACAAATTGCAATTTGAAGCTGCAAAATGTCAAAATACTGCAGGCACAACACAACAGAAATGAAGTCATAGCTGCTGATATTTCAACAGAAACATTAGCCAAAAAAATGAAGTCATAACTGCTGATATTTCAATAGAAACATTAGCCACAAATGCAGTCACAATTGTTGATATTTCAACAAGAATATTAACCAAAAATGCAGTCACAGTTGCTGATATTTCAACAGAAATATTAATGAAAAATGCAGTCACTGCTGCATCATTATTTTCAAAATATGTCAAATTAGTGCAGTCACAGTTGCATAGTTGAAGTCACTGCAATACTAGCTAAGTTAAAATCACTACTATTTCAGTACATGCCATCAATACGCAAAGAGAAAAGACATAATCAGGCTTCTACTAGAAAGTTGTTGAACTTGTTTGGCTTAGATGATTCAGTTCAGCATTATTTGACCTTGTTCTCATTTTTTTTGTGCTCTTATGTCTTCAAATCCTTGTTGGGTCATAGCTTTCTTTCCTTTCTATTCACACCTGATGTTGGTTTGTGATGTCCAGTCACTATGGAGGAGTTAACAGGCATTTTAAGCTGAAAAAAATAAAAAAGAACAAATTTAACTTAAAATTTGGAAAAGGTAGACTTTAAACTAGACAAATATAATCAAGAGATTTTAACTTACATTGAGGATTCTAAAATCACTCTCTGTTTGAAGTACCCCCCATTCCAACCCTCTTAGGTTTTTTATAAGGTGTCCTTCTACCTTTGCTAGCACCAGTGACACAATGATTAGAAATAGCAACACCATCAGTTCTTCTTGTTGTACCAGCACAACCAACAACAGTAACATTAACTCCCCTGCATCTACCAGCTCCACCAAAAACTGCAACATTAACTCATCTGTCTCTACCAGCTCCACCAACAACTGCAACATTAATTCTTTTACCTCTACCAACTCTACCAACAACTGCAACATTAACTCCTCTACCTCTACTAGCTCTACTAACACCCATAGTAGCAGTTAATCCTCTTCTTCTACTAGTAGTACCAGTAGCATTTGTTACTGCAACTGATCCGCTCTTTCTACCAGTAGTACCAATAGCAGTTGTTGCTGCAGCTGATCCTCTCCATCTGTCAGTGGTACCAGTAGCAGTTGCAGCTGTTGCTATTGCAGCCTACAACATAAAAGAAAAAATAAAATGAGAGAAAAAAATAAAAGAAAATAAAAGAGAATTAAAATTCTAGTAAATTACAAGTCAAATGTTACCTTTGTAGAATCTTTTGATCTTCTTTTTCCTCTACTTGTGCTTGGTGCTGCAGAAGAAGTCAATAGACAACTCCTCTTATTATGACCCTTGTTGTAACATGTGTTGCAGGTCATCTCAATGCCTCTCTTTGAAAACTTTTCTGTCTTGTTTTCATTCTACCCTTTTTTTCTAGATTTTTTGGGTCTACCTGAAAGCTTTTTTGTTGTAGGTGGTATAACAGGAATGTTGGATGACTTGGGCCACATTTGCATATCAGTGATAGACTGAATGAAGTAACTATTGGCCTTGAGGTAAGTTTCCTTAGTATATCAATGTGCAACATAGTTAATGGGTTCTAGTCTTCTAAAGTGTAGTGCAACAATGGCATGATAACAAGGTATATATTTTAACATCTAAGACCTACATGTACAAGTATTATCCCTCAAATTCACTATAAAAGTATTTCTTCATCTATTCTTAACCTCAAAATCAAATTCATCATTCCACTCAGAATTACATTTCATTGATTTTGATGTGTTATCTTGCAACACTTTTAGTGTCAATGAAAAAATATCAGTTATCTATATTTCAGAAAACTGTCTCAATTGTCCCATTCTTTTCATCACCTTGACCCTTATTTCCTCAGGCATTGATATTATAGTCTTGTATCTTGCCCTCAATATCCATGAGTTGAAGTTTTTAGCTATGTTGTCAACACTATCACGATAATTGTGATATTTGAAGTAAATCTTAGACCACCTTTCTATGTTGTACCACAGAAGATTTTCATAAATTTTATCACCTAACATCTTCATATGATCTAAATTTCTTCTCAATTCTTTCTCATATGTGGACTTGGCACACTTTCAAAAGAAGTTTCTTCTTTCAATACCTCTCCAATCTTTAGACCAGTTGGCTAGAACATGTCTAGCACACATTCTTTATTCTGCATTTGACAGTAAATCTGAAATTGCACTATTAAGACCTTTGAAAAAAATAAAATATATTAGTCGACATACCGCTAATATCCGTGAGTTGAAGTTTTCAGCCATGTTGTCGTCAATACTATCACAACAACTGTGATATTTGAAGTAAACCTTAGACCACATTTCTATGTTGTACTATAGAAGATCTTTACAAATTTTATCACCTAACATCTCCATATGATCCAAATTTCTTCTCAATTCTTGCTTATATGTGGACTTGACACACTTTTAAAATAGTTTCTTCTTTAAATACCTCTCCAATCTTTAGATCAGTTGGCTAGAACATGTCTAGCACACATTCTTTATTCTGTATTTGGCAGTAAATCTGAAATTACATTGTTAAGATCCTTGAACAAAATAAAATATATTAGTTGACATAAGTATAAAATATTTTAAAAAATAGAAAATGAATAAGAGAAAATAGATGAGGTTACCTTCTGCATATCAATAATAGTAGTCACTTCAGACCCATCTCTCAACTCAAGATCATTCTTCACAAGTCTAACAAATCATCTCCAAGTGAATTTATTTTCAACTTCAACCACTGTCTAGGCTAGTGGTAGCATCTGGTTATTCCTATCCTTACAAACTGCCACAAGTAATTGACCGTTACAAACACCTTTTAAAAAATAATCATCAAACTCAATACATCTTCTAGCCCCAACTTTGAATGCTTTCTTCAAAACATATGTAAAATGATTGAAATTATTTTCTTCCACCTTCAAAAGTTTCTTCACTAAGCCTTACTACACATGTGCTACCTGGATTGGTCTTTAAGAGCCCATCCCTATAATCTAAAATTTTGTTGAACTCATCTACATGATCACCCATAATTTTTTGCAACACTATGTTTCTAGCTTTTCTTGCTACAGTCCTCCTTATATACACCTCCAAATCATTTTTTACTAACTCCTAAAACTGACAAACTCTAATTTCAGGTTATTCTGTTCCTGTACCTCTCAGCCAAGTACTTAGAATTCACCAATTTGTTCTTTATTCTGGCATTACACTTGGGTACTGGATTGTACTTCTTAACTTGAAAATCTGTAGTTCTAGAATCAGTGCTTGCAAACAACAATCATGGACAACCATCTGCACACTTTACTTTCACCCTTTTTTATTCATTCACAAACTTATCTAGCTCTACATGTTCTTGAACAACATATCTAGTAAGAGTTATTCTAAACTCTTCAACATTTTCAAAACAAATCCTAAGCTCCTAAACTATTAATTTACAAGTAGGATCAAACAAAATCCTCTTATAATTTCTTTTTGCTCTTCTTGTTTTTCCCTTTCTTCTAGCAGGTTGTTCAACCTCAGCATCTCTATAAATATCCTAATCAGAATCTATTTCAAAACTAACCCATTCATCTGAATTAATATATGGCTCATCTCCAGCTATTTTGCCCTCTTGATTATTTTTTTTCTTAGATATAACCTCATTATATTCCACATCAACTCCTTTTTACCTGAACTAACACTTTTTGTTCTAGACTCCTTTTTTCCTATTTTTTTTTCATCGGACCTCTTTTTTTTGGCAGCCCTCTTTGTTCTCTCGGAATCCTTACCTCTTCATGAACATCACTGCCATACTCATCATATTCACCTTCATAAAAAAAATTACAATAATCTGATTTTTCACTAACATCAGTTTCACTTTCCCAATCTGATGAAATAACTGGGACATTTGTTGCGGTAACAAAAATAGTGTCACCTAAATCCTTCTCAATACTAGCAGAAACAACACCCAAGTCCTTACCAGTAGTAAAAACACCATTAACACCACCCAAATCATCACTCCTAGCACTACCACTGCCACCACCTAAGTCCTCACCCCTAGCAGCAACACCATCATCACTCAAGTCCCCACCAGTAGCAGAAAAAAATACTACCAGAACCACCTAAGTTCTCACCCCTAGCAGTAACACGACCATCACCAAAGTCCCCACTAATTATAGAAATACAACACCAGCTAAGTTCTCACCCCTAGAAGCAACAACAACGTCACACAAGCCCCCACCAATAGCAGAAACACCACCACAACCACCTAAATCCTTACCAATAAAAGAAACATCATCACCAGCACCTAGGTCTTCACCCCTGCCTACAATACAACGACCACTCAAGCTTTTACCAACAGTAGGTTCATGAGGTATTGCAGCTTCTACAAAGCCCTCTTCAAATTCTAAATTATCACAGTCTCCTAAGTTTTGACCTAACTCTTTATCAAAAGTAGTAGGACAAGATTCTCCTCCCACATGAGGGTCATATTCAATAGTTGGGACCACATCAACCCCATCAACCAAATGTGTCACATATAACACAACAGCATATCTATTTTTAAGATGAGGTATAATACCCAGAATGTCCCTATCACATGTTACTATTATTAATTTTTTTGGGAGGTCTGGTATAAACAATACACAAAAAAATATTATACTCAATTTGCTTCAGGTAACCAACAAATTCAAAGTAAGAAAGTCTGTCTACATCATCGTCGAAATAGTCGATAACAATATCTTTATGATACTTAATACGAGATTTTTATTGTAATTTGCCTCCATGATGAAACCTCAACGTCACATAAACAATATTCATGCTTAATTTGAAGAAAAAAAATAAAAAATACGAACTTAAAACTTGTTCAAGGCAAAAATCCTAATACGAAAGTAAAACAATTAAAACAACTAATAATCACCTGGAGTAGTTAAATTGCATCAAGGAGCAAGATAGAAATCATAAACAACCATAGATTTGAAGTGAAATCGAGTGAAATCGGGTGAAAATATCACGGATTGGATAGATTTTAGAGAGAGAAAAGTAAAATTGGTTATTTGGTAAGATTTGGGGGGTATTTATTAAGGGTGGGTCGGGTTATAATTGAGAATGGGTCGAGTTATAACATGGACGAATCAAAGGGCGTGTGTTTAACAACATCGAGCCTTGACTTGGGATAGACTGTTAATGGGATATTTTAATACACCTTAAAGATGTTAAGGGAGGTAAATAAACGAAAGTTTAGTTTTAAGTGCTAAAGTAAGTTGAACGGACAAGTTCAGGAGAGAAATGATGTCTTTACTCTTTATATATTGTCATAGTATCATTTATCTCTAATTTAATCCATCAGTGAGACCTCCATGACACCATTACAACATATATGTACTGATACAATATCATTAAAATTTGCTTTAATCTCTACTGATATCAGCACAGTATAGATATACTGTCATGGTATCAATGATGTCTGCTTTAATCATTTCGTGAGACCTCCATAATATTATCACAATATTCATATACTAACATGATATCATTGTAGTCTACTATTTAATTATTTTATTTTTATTAGAATTGCCATGAGAAACATTCTGTAATTCATCTAAATGCAACAAAAAATTTAAATCAGACATCACTAATGCAATCAACTCTTATTCACTCACCTACATAATAATCAATATCAAAATTACATAAATACAAAACACGATGACCTACTATCGATTCCCTATTCAACACTTACGATCCATATCAACAATCAAACAAACCCACAAAAATATCACACCAAAAGCAACATAACAAAAAATAAAAATAAAATTTATAACTAGATGTGCAACTCTAGAAATTAGTTACTAGTTGGGTGAAGAGGACCTACCATGAAAACAGGAATAAATAAGCGCTTAAACTTCAAAAAAAGGGAGTCTGCGTTGTAATTAAATTGGGTCGTTAAGTAAGGGAAAGGATATGTTGGTGTAATTAATCTTGATTTTTGGTTCAAAAAGTGTATGTTTCCCAACTTTTAACATGATATCCCTATTAATTGGTATTTACAATATATTTTGAAATTAGTTTAAAAAATAAATTATTAATGTTAATGATAAAATAGAAAAAATTATATTTCTTGATATATCAAATATGATAAGTAAAAATAAAAATTCAATTAGGAAATAAATGAAAAGTAAAAACGAACAAAGAAGTCTCTCTGTCTCAATTTATTTTATTTGATTTACTTTTTCTTTAAGTCCATTTTAAAAAAGAATTGATTGTTTTCATTTTTAATAATAATGTAGTAATGGTAAAAACTTACACGCATGTATACATTAAACTAATGTTCTTTATCATAGTTAAATAATTAAATCAAGTAAAATGGATGTTATATGTTAATTAATCATGGCTAAATAATATGAACACTAAATTCAAACACATGACAAGCATGTATTGATTTAATATATACATCGGGTGCGTATAAGTTTTAATCGTAATGTAATTGTAACTTTTCACATAACAGGTTTAAGATTAAAAGAACATTTTATTATAATTAATATATTTTTAATTTAAATTTAATTTTTAAAATTTTATGTTAAATTAAAATAAATAAATAAATTTTAAAAATATTATTATAGAGAGTAATAAAAAAGCCAATATAACTTTTTATTTATTATTTTATTTGTTGTTAGTTTGGATAGAAGAATATTTATAGTCAAATTATTGCTTTGCATTGATAATGTCATCATGGACCAACCTTGGAGAGAAAGGCCAAAAGGTCCTCGATTGCTGGAAAGGCTTGAAAGCAACGTGTCAACTTCCTTCTTTTTTATTTGGAAGAACTACATGATACTATTTCAAATTTTCATCCTTTTTAAAACTTACTATTTTATTTCTTGTTATTTGCTCATTTGGGTTGTGTTTATGTTCTTGAATATTTACTTTTCTAATTTTTTAATAATAATTTTAATAAAAAAATTATTATCTTTTTTATTCAATAAATATAATTATTATTAATTTAAAAATATATGTAATATTTAATTAGGAATATATTGATAAAATTACTTCTAATTTTATAGAATAAAGTAATTTATTAAGGGGTATATCCAATTCAAATGGAGTAAATAAAAAGAAATAGAGGGAGAATTACATAAAAAATTTATTTTATTTAAAAGTTCGGATGCATTAAGTATTAAATTAAGTGATGTATCCAAAAAAATATAATATATCCGTATGGAATATATTGTATCCGTGTAAAGTTAAGCAATGCATCCAGAAAAAAGTGTTGTATTAGTCTTGACTAAATCAAGGATTTTTGGTGATGTTGAAAAAAATTGGAATAAGGAGTAATTAGCTTGAAATTTATCTAACTTTTACTTTTCACATGCTTACATCTAACTTACAATGTTGGCCAAACACATATTGTATACCACATTTTAAAATTGTTCGAGATTTTTATTTAGACATTTAAATTTAATCTTGTTCCAATTGAATATAATATTATATATAATTTTATTTAAAGTAGTCGTTCATTTTAAACACCTAAACAAACAACAAATTGTGTCACTTTGACATTTTTACTCTGTTAAGAAAAATTCTAGGCGTATGTAAACAAATACATCCACGTGGATTTCAAATGTCAATTAAAACTCGCCAAACTCATTTTACTTTTCACGTCAGCCATATCTATATCTATAATAATATATTAAAAGTGTGAAGACCTTTAGAAAAGTGAATTGAACTTTTTGCCCTTCATTAAATCAATGTGCTTTAGACAAAACCGTCTTTTACCATTTTCCCAGCAATTAAATTCTACAAAATAAATATACTAAAAATTTTCTACAATTAAATTCTTCCCAAATTTAGCTCTTTTCCCTGTTTCATTAAAACACTCGTTTTTTTGTAAAATTTTCCTTCCCAAATTTAGCTAAACACCCATTTTTTGGTTCCTATTTGGTTGACAATTAAATCCACAGTTTTTTTGTCAAAATTTTCTTCCAAATTTAGCTAAACACCTATTCTTTAGTTCCTACTTGATTTACAATTAAATCCACGATTTTTTTTTTGTAAAATTTTTCTTCCCAAATTTATCTAAACACCCGTTTTCCATTTTTAAAAATCTTATTTGGTTCCTACTTGATTTATAATTAAATTCTTCCCAAATTTAGCTACCGTTTTTTAATCCTATTTGATTTCTACTTAATTTCTTTCAACCAAAAAAACATACGACTTTTCCAGTCTTCTATATAAACGCTTGAGTTTTTTTCTTTGTTCATTGTTATAAATAGTTGTGTGAGCTTTTTTCATTGTTCATTGTTATAAACAGCTGCAATCTTTCATTGTTTTTCGTCTCAACACAGTTTCAACAATTTTTTTTCCAGGTTTTTGATCGTTATATCATCTCTCCCTTTTTACATTGTTAATTTAAACACAATATTATTTGCTATGCCAACTTAAATTGCTTAATTTAATTTAGTTTAATGTGTAGCTTAATGTGACTTGTTAGTTCAATATATTTTATTTCATACCTCTATTATGAATTCTACATTCTTATCGTTTTATGTGTCATTTTAGTAGAATATATTATATTTTTTGTTGTTCATAACTAACTTCTTTATCTACCAACCTACCAACAAGATTCACATATTCAGGTATAATTCTTATCATCTAACAAATTTACCTCTATTATGAAATTCTACGTTCTTATCGTTTTAACTTATATTTTCTTAAAGATTATTACAAATGGATCCTATCACTGAAATTGTGAGTATCAACAATTTGAAGTCAACGGATTATATCTGGATGATCAAAGTCTTGGTCATCGAAAGCGGCCCAACGAAGCCATTTAAGAATAGAGGCGGTTCTCTAAAAATGATGATATTAGTTGATGAGGAGGTAATATTATTCTTTCATACCTAACATGTTTAATAATTTCTTTCAAATTTAGCTAAACACCATTTTTTGGTTCCTACTTGATTTACAATTAAATCCACAATTTTTTTTTTTGTAAAATTTTCCTTCCCAAATTTAGCTAAACACCCGTTTTTCATTTTTAAAAATTCTATTTGGTTCCTACTTGTTTTACAATTAAATCCTTCCCAAATTTAGCTACCGTTTTTTTAATCCTATTTGATTTCTACTTGGTTTCTTTCAACCAAAAAACATACGGCTTTTCAGTCCTTCTATATAAACGCTTGAACTTTTTTCATTGTTCATTGATATAAATAATTGCGTGAGCTTTTTTCATTGTTCATTGTTATAAACAGCTGCGATCTTTCATTGTTTTTCGTCTCAGCACAGTTTCAACAATTTTATTTCCAGGTTTTTGGTCGTTATATCATCTCTCCCTTTTTACATTGTTAATTTAAAAATAATATTATTTGCTATGCCAACTTAAATTGCTTAGTGTAATTTAGTTTAATGTGTAGCTCAATGTGACCTGTTAGTTCAATATATTTTATTTCATACCTCTATTATGAATTCTACGCTCTTATCGTTCTATGTGTCGTTTTAGTAGAATATATTATATTTTTTGTTGCTCATAACTAACTTCTTTATTTACCCACCAACCAACAAGATTCACATATTCAGGTATAATTCTTATTATCTAACAAATTTACCTCTATTATGAAATTCTACGTTCTTATCGTTCTAACTTCTATTTTCTTAAAGATTATTACAATAGATCCTATCACCAAAATTGTGAGTATCAACACTTTTTTAGTAGAATATATTATATTTTTTGTTGCTCATAACTAACTTCTTTATTTACCCACCTACCAACAAGATTCACATATTAAGGTATAATTCTTATTATCTAACAAATTTACCTCTATTATGAAATTCTACGTTCTTATCGTTCTAACTTCTATTTTTTTAAAGATTATTACTGTTGACACCTGATTTTTTCCCTCCACAACTACGTTTAATCTCTAGTTTCTTTGATTTTTAAATAAAATCACAATAATTATTTTTTCCAAATAAATGCACTTTAAAATATTTATTTGGGTTAATTTCATCATTTAAGTGACTGTTATATATTTTCGTATTCACATACACAAGATTATATAAATTTTGTTATTAAAATGAATACTTTTATCAAAATTGAAATCTTATTTAGATTGAGCTTGAAAATTATTTCAAGAGAATAAAATATTGATTCAAGTATAATTTAATCTCAAAAATAATTTATTTGGATAAATGTGTGTTTGATTTTATTAAATCAAGAAGCTTGGAATTAAGTGAGGTATTAATTTTTATCGAATTTTGATTTGATTTGGCCAATCTATTAAATTTGGCTAAAATTGAAATCAAATTGGCCTCAATTGCAATGCAATTGGCTAATTGATTTTCAATTTGGCTAAAATTTAAATGGATTCAGCTAATTATTAATTCAATTGGGGTTATCCATTAAATAACCCCAATTTCAGCCTATTTCTTATCTTTAATCACCAATTCAAATTCAACCTAACCCCAGCAGCCCATACCCCAACTAAGACTAACGACCTAATTTCTTTTTCTTCTTTATCCATCAACAACAACCCAACCCATCGGCCCATTTAAAACCTGAACCGGCCCACCATCAATAAATCCCCCTTATACTCCTCATCAGCGACAACATCAACTCCCAAATCACAACATCAGTAAACGACAACACCTCTTGACCCGAAATAATTCAAAATCGACCCGATTCCCATTTTTCTCAACCCAAATATGTTGACCCGCGACCGACCTGAACTCAACCCGTCAATCACGTGCCCCTACCATGCGAATTCATACGAGAATAGCCTCGAACCTTCTAGAATATGGTGAGTTGGCTCCTTCCAACGTTCCAATCCCGTGAATCTCGAGATAATGGTGCGATTTTCGTACGTATTTGGTAGAATTTCATTGGTCTTGAAGAAGAATTGGTTTTCCCCAATTCTTATTGGTCCATCGGTTTTGGATTTGTTGAACAAGAATCTAAATGGGGGGTAGAATCTGTTGGATCCTGATCTTTTGAATTTCAAATTTCCATGAGGAAATCCCTAAGAAAAAAACCCCAGTTTCGTCTTCTATATAAAAAGGTTTGGGTCACTGTTTTAGGGGGTTGGAGCTTCTAGAGTAAAAAATTAGGGTTCGAGAATTAGGATGAAAAATTTTAGGGTTTCTTTTCCCTTCTTCCCGGGCTCGGTTTGAAATTTTAGAGGAATTTCTTGGGTTAAAAATTCTGGGGTTGGGAAAAATTCTCTTAGAAGGTAAAACAAAAACTAGAGAAACAGTCTCAAACGGAGGAAAAAATTCAATAGAAATTTTTGGGGATTTTTTTTTAGGCTTGGAGGTTTGGAAATTTTGGGGGTTTTTCGGATTCAAGGAGCTGAGGAGACGAGGAAGTCGATGTGTTTCGGTGGTGTTTGATTTCGAAAGTTCAAAGTTTCATTTTGCTGCCTCGAAAGAGGTAAATACATCATCCTTTTAGTTTAGACGTTTTCTTCTTGTCATTAATCTGTTAGCTTTAGTTTCAATGTTCTCTTCTTGTCATTGATTTGTTAGTAGCTCTAGTAGCTATAGATAATGCTTGGGAATTGTCTGCTGTGAGCCGGGAAGGCTTTAGAAATCTTGTGATCTTGACTGTTTACTCAAAAAGTTTGTGATTTTATCTTGATTTTGCTTACAAGAGATTTGTTATGCTGATTTTAGTATCATTATTGATTCTTTTGGTTTCAAGATTTTCATGTCAACTCATTACACTACCTTGGGTTTTCTTCTTGAATGCCATCTGTTTTACCCGCATAGTTGTTGTGAAATTTCTTTTTATGGTCTGTTATGCAGCTTGAACCATGTTTTTTGTGTTGTTTTCTTTTACCTGTATATGACACTCGCTTGTCTAGTCATCTGCAACTCATGATTTGGGCCTAAAAGCCTTCTATCACATTTTTTTCTGGGGCCGAATCTTGCTAAAACTTGTTGTGTTTGATTTAAAGTCCTTTCTCGGTAGCTGTTTCGACTGTTTCATTCTTTTCAAGTGTGTCATTTCCTGTTCTTTCCCATGTGTTAAGTTATAATGATGAAAGGATGTCATATTCGTCTCTGAAATCACTGTAATGCTAGATTTTGTTATCGCCAACATGAAACTTTTATACTCGAATACTGTAGGCTGATTTGCTATCTCTTTGACTTAATATCCATGTTTTAGTCTCAGTATGTCGTCTTAGAGTAAGTTTTTTTTGGTTTCGTTTAGATAATTTTATTTCTAGTTCAATGTTACTGATGGCCTAAAATCTGTTGTATTAACTAGATAATGGCCTGCCCTCTAATTCTTTTGACCCCTAAAGTCCATGGAATAGTGGGTGAATGTCCATGGTAATATTGGTGATCCTACAAACCTTCAAGGATCTTTTCTTCGACCATCGAAAGTTTATTTCGAGTTGGTCAAAGAGGGAATGATCCTAAGTTTGCAGTATATCCACCTTGAAGATTGCAAAGCGTGTGCGTCTTTGTATGCTAATTGTGTAAAATATGGTTTATCCCTTCATCATAATTAAGATTACTTAGACATTTTAAATCCGCCGAATTATATGTTGCCATAGAAAAGGTCCGATTCTTCCGGCTTATTTTTCTTTCTGTTTTGGATTACTATACACTGCCCCAGTATTAACTTCCTTCTCTTTATTGGATTTGCTACTTGTTCCCTTTTCTGGTTTGTTTTGGAGTTGTCAATAATGTCAATTTTTTCTTTCTCTTTTAGATGTCAACTTTGATCTTGCTTATATTTGTCTGTCACTGTTTGTATGTTTCTCTTGATTAGTAATGTTGGACTTATGTTCAAATGTCATTTAAGTTCAATAATAGTCTCTCGTCTTATACATTTGCCTGAAGTAAAGTTTCTAAGTTCATTTTTGTGTCGCTTAGGATGGTCGTTCATTAATATTTCTTTACCTTAGCCTAATTTTGGTTCTAGGTCTAAAAGTCTTAAAAGTTTTTTCTTTACTGATATTAAGCCATGTTTTCCACTGATTTCTTTGATAAATGTATTTGAAATATATATTTTAGTCAGGTGAACTTAAATGATGCCTTCTCGAAAAAAAATGAGTGAAAAGGAATTAGTAAGTCGATATGATCTCTTTCACGTAAATCATGTTAATATTATTTTCATTTTTCATAAAAAATATTCTTAAGTCATGTCATTGTTCATGCATTAGGTATTAACATTGGCACATGTGCTAATTACTTCGCTTTTTTTTTGCATGTGAATACGACCGAGTCCCACATGGACTCCTTTTCCTATGCATGTCTATTGTGGGCCATCGAGGCCCAATAACTCTGAGTCGATTTCGAAAGACTAAGTTCGAAGGAAAATCTAAAAGTGTATCGCATGTGGATACAAGAAGATAGAAGAAGAAGGAGGGGTTGAAATCCCACATTCGAAGCGGCTAAGAGACAAAAGTCTCATTTGTCATTTTATTTTATTTTAGCCCATTATTGTTGTCTTCGTTTATTTTATTCGCTTATTTATCCATTCATTCATCTCGGCCTCGAAGCCAAAGTTGTACTTGAAACAGGTGGAGCGGATTTGAGCCATAAAAGCTCGAAAGCTAGATTACGACAGGTGAAATAGGTCAAAGGCCCAATTAAACTAGGACAGGTTGTTGGTTTGGGTCAATGGCCTAAATCCCTTATTTCCTCCCCTTCCCCCCTGTCCTTTATGTTTGTTTTCCTTGTGTGCTTTGCGAACCTAGTTAAATCCCTAACTAAGTCGCTAACAACTGATTTTCCAAAACTTCCAAAATATTTTACAATCGATCATTTTTCAAAAACTCAATCATTTTTCAAGTTAGTCGAAAGATGTTTTCAAACAGGTCGGATAGCCGCAAGTTAGCGGACGTTTTAGGTGTTTAACACCTTCCTAAAACGTTAATAGGAACCGCTTACTCAGAATCTCTTAACTTAAATAATTTTTCTATTTTAGATCGTTTAAAGTGTTTTATAAAGGTTTCTTAATTTCTTTTCAAAATTAAGTGGCGACTCTCTCAAAAAGTCAAAATTTCTCCGCAAAACAGAAATGGCGACTCTGCTGGGGATTGTAAACTAGGTTCTAACCAAATGTTTGATTTTCGTCTTTGATTAACTGTTTATGTGTTTATGTGTTCCGATTATGTAAAGTTTAATTATCGCATCTCATGGCATATTCCTACATTATTTAAACTGTTTTGGGGTTTCGTGGATGTCCCGACCCCTATTGTTCAATTCTAAAATGTGTTGGAAATACGAACAGCTTATCAGCACATGAGTTGTCTGACGCTGTTCGTATTTTCAAACTCAAGGTGTCTGCTCGAGAACCAGTGTCCAAGCCCACTCTAGACACCGAGGATAGAACGAAACCAAAACCCTATTTTAGGCATGTGCCTAGGACGACCCAATATTCGAGCGGAGTATTGGGCCCATTAGAAAACCTGTCCTGCATCTATTGACCCCGAGTTAATTACAGACGAATCATATTTATGTGTTGAAGAAATACATGCTTATCTAAATTCAATCCATTATCCTTTGGGGTCGGGGGAAGACTTATCTTTGTCTGCTTTCATATAGGATATGGATCAACTACATTCTTGCGAAAAGTTCAAGATGATTACCAAACCTGATGATTTCTTGAAACTATGGTGGGACCACATGAGTGCAGAAGAGAGAAAGATTGTTAGAACACACATTGGGCATTTTCCTTCTTTGATCGAGATGGACGTTTGGCCCGAAATAATCCATTTACTAACAACTTTTTGGGATGATCAGAACATGGTATTTCGCTTTGGGGATGTTGAATTGACCCCCACCATTGAAGAGGTATTGATTTGTTATAAGAGTACGTAAATGTGTTTTAAGAGAAGGGAGACACCGGATAAGAATATTTTAGTCCCGGATGTGTGGGATCGTCAAAAGATCAAGGAGGTATTTTTAACTGACGATGACACCTGGCTAGGAGAACATGATGGAGCAAATATCATTTTTCATGAGTTGTACCGTCAGTTCAGAAGATTCAACTCTTTTCATAAGTTTGGGCATAAATTGGAGTCGGAAGCAAAATGGAAGGAAACGAGAGCTTTTACATTCGCGGTAGGCCTACTTGGAACCATGGTGTTCCCGCAGGGGGAAAATGGCACAATTCATTCGAGGGTTGTCACAGTGACCCATGCACTCTTCTTTGGAATGTAATACAATTCTAAAAAAGTATTCCACAACTTAGCCCCCATGATTGTCGCCGACATATATCGCGCTTTGGGAAGATGTCAAGTCAAGAATCGTTTCTTTCAAAGTTGCAACCTTATATTAAAATGGTAAATGATGATGCATTTGGTGAAAAATCCTAGAACGGCACAACCTGATCACAAAACAAAGAGGAATCTGCTAGAATCACACGACATGTGGTTATTTTTACACAAGTTCAAAAGGTAAGCATCCCACGAATTTTGGTTTAAGACTCTCAGAGAATTAAGAGATAGAGATGTCCAATGGTCCCTTAACTATCTTCGTTCAGGAAAATACATTATTCGAGGGGGCGAGTGGCCTTTTTTAGTGCTTTTGGGTCTCAGGGGAACCCGTCCCTACAATCCCGGCAGAGTTCTTAGGCAATTCGAGATCAAGCAGGAGGCGCCTCAAATCGATTCTATGCTCAAATTCTTCACCGAATATAATGAAAGTGAGCCCTCGCTCAAAGTCTACATGATAAATGGATGGAGAAGAAAAAGGTGGATAGAAGTCTCTTTCCGTATAGGGTATGAACCTGAAGTCAGCGACACTTACAAGGAGTGGTTAAAAAAGAGCCTCGCCGGAGCATTGAATCCAGGACCAAATGTTCCCACTCGGGTTGTGGATGTAGAATCCGAGCATCAAATTCGGCTTCACAGGCTACAAGATGAGTTCCAGAAAAGTGAAATCGTGCACCGACAGATGCACATGGAGGACGATTTGACCATACGTATGTTAAGGGAAGAGTTAAAAAGAGATAGGCAAGACACTGATGATGCCAGACAATGTCTAATCGATTTGGATGATAGCATAGCCTTCCAACTCGATAGCATAGGGAAAATGACTTACGACTGCAAGGCACAGTTATGCGGGAGTCATCTTATCATCAATAAGTATCAAATAGCACATGAGGTGGACAAGGCAAAGAAGGCAAAAGAAGACGAAGGAGCCTCCAGTAGCTAATTTTTCTATTCTCCCCTGCGCGGGAACTTATCTTCTTTTATGTTATTTCCCCTTTTCTTTAAAGATTGTATCCCTATTTCGATATCTTTTGTAGGCATTTATGCCCTTTTTGTGTCTATATGAGTTGGGGGTTAATGGATTGACTTTGAGGAAGCACATATTTTCTTCAAAAAATCGTTAGGCCTGAACCCTTGGCTCAAAAAGGGTCACCCCAACTAGGATACGCGTCATTATAATGTTTTGTGTAATATAACTGTTTTATGTGCTTATGTGCGTTTGTTGAGATCAAAGGCAAGTTTATCCACTATGTCCTACGAATGAATTTGGCTATGATTCGAACAACTCTATGTGGTTATTTCCTATCAAATATTTTGCATTACTTATTACATACGGAAACTAACACATTTGCCTTTGAGTTGTTTTACTTTGCAGATAATAGAAATTACTATGTGTTGATATAAACTGGCAGAACATCCCTACTTCACCCGATTGAAAGCGCACAAAATCCCTTCCTCTGATCATCATCCAAAAATGGCAGGAAATAACAAAGAGAGGGCACTGACTATCCGGGACAATGTGATAGCGGAACAGAATGAAATGATTGTGGAACTTGCAAGAAAGTTAGAAATGCTTCAGGAGGAAGTAAATTGCACTCGAAATTTGGCTAACTTGGCCATCACCGTCAATGCCCCCGCTCCAGACGGACACAGGACTCTACTCTAAATCTCTCCCCTCAGCACCCCTATTCTCGGGGACCAGCTAACTAACGTATCATCCGGCTCCGCTCCTCTATTTATCCAAAATACTAATTGTGAAAATAATCCAGACGCCTATCATCCACAAAATCCGTCCGTAACCCCACAGAACCCATCTTCGAATCCATTCCCAAATCCTCAAAACACATTCTCAAATCAACAAAATGCATTTCCAAATCCGCAAGATTCACTCCCAAATCTACAAAATACGTCAAACCTACCTTCGAATCCACCAAATTCATTTCCAAATCCGTAAAATCCTTCTCCACCAAACTACTTACAAAGTCCACAGAACCTTTCCAATTTCCAGAACATCCTCCCCACTTACCAACCAAGTTCCTTCCTTCTGCAAAATCAGGCCTCCCTTCCAAATCCCCTTCAAGACATCATATCCCCTGATATCTATGAACCCCTTCCTAACCAAAAGATGGGCCATTACGAGGAGAAGGAGAAAGAATGAAGGGCCCAGCATAAAAGGAATTTACTAGCTATGAAGGAAGAGATCATGAGGATCAAAGAGTCTCATGGAGCCAAGGACCATGACGGTTTGGGGTATGACGATTTATGTGTTCACCCGGGAGTAGATCTACCAGAAGGGTACAAAGTTCCTAAGTTTGAGATGTTTGACGGTATCGAAAATCCAATGGCCCATCTAAGAAGGTACTGTGAGTAACTGGTAGGGATAGGGAAAAACGAAGCGCTATTGATGTACCTATTCAGTCAAAGTTTGAATGGTGAAGCCTTGGAGTGGTTCATGTCTCAGGAGCCAAAAAAGTTGACTAGTTGGAAAACATTGGCCAAGGGCTTCCTTGACCGGTTCGCATTCAACATCGAAATAGTCCTTGACCGGTATTCACTAGATCGGATCAAACAAAAAAGCGTTGGGAGTTTTCGAGACTATGCTTTTCATTGGAGGAAAGAAGCTGCCAAAGTGCAATCCCTTATATCTGAGGAGGAAATGGTATCCGTGTTCTCTCGCACTCAAGAAGAAGAATATTATACCAGGATGGTGTCCGCTGTCAGAGCAACCTTTGCGGATTTGGTAAAAATAGGAGAATCATTGGAAGAAGGTATTCGGACAGGGAAAATTGCCAAAACCCCGACATCATCTGGAACTGCCATGTTTTCTAAGAAGAAGAAGGAAGAGGTAGGTATGGTTTCTGCTAATTCTGTTATAAAATCAAAATAGCGGTTCAAAATGTTTTATCTTTCCCGTCGTCACCTAACCTTCCGCACGCGTTTTACGTCCACCCCCAATACCAAACTCCACTCCCAAATATCCAATCCTCATACCAAGCTCCACAGCCAAACACCTTTCCCCAATACCCAGTTCCACCTCCAAATTATCAGTCTCATTTACAAACCACTCCTCCAAATAACCGAACAAATTTCCAAACGCCTCCAAACTATCACGAAGTACCCCCTCCTACAAACCTAAGCCAGTATAACCCCCAACGTCCGAACTACGAAAAGAAACATCCTCGTAAATTTACCCCACTAGTTGAAAGTCGTACCTAATTATTTAAAAGATTGAGGAAAGCCGTTCATTTGCAACCAATACAGTCAAAGAGTGTCAATCCCAACTCTCAATTTTTTAATGCAAGTCAACATTGTGCCTATCATTCGGGGGCAGCAGGGCATAGTACAGAGGATTGTGTCCACTTGAAACACAAGATCCAGGATTTAATCGATCAAAAGGTCTTCACGCTCCAGGCACTTACTCCAAATATTAGCAATAATCCACTGCCCAACCATGCGGGATCTACAGTTAACATGATTGAGATAGAGGGCGAATGGGCATCCGGCAAGACCATTACCCAGGTGAACTCCAAAAAGCGCAAAAGAGTGGAAGATGTAGGAAAGATAGAGAAGGTTGTGGCCGCTTTAAGTATCAGCGAGGAAACCCCATTTATAGTGATGACATCCCCGACTCAAGTGTACGCTCCCCCGCCAAGAAAGGAATTTATTGTGCAAACCGCTGCTGCCCAAGGGATAACACGATCGAAACGATGTTACATCCCTGAGGAATTGACCAACAAAAAAGATTCACAGAAATGGCCAATCTCTGAAGGAGAGGCTGAGAAATTTTGGAGGCATATGCAACCAAAGGATTATTCAATTGTCAAACACTTGGAGAAAATGCCAGCCCAAATCTATGTCTTGGCACTATTAATGAGTTTGTAATACCACTGACAGGCTTTATCGAAGGTCTTGGAGGAAGCGTACGTTCCCGCAGGAACGAGTGTTGAGAACCTGATTGCGATGATAGGGAACATTGTGGGGAATCGTCGCATATCATTCAGTGATGAAGAGTTGCCATTTGAAGGGGCGATGCACAACAAAGCCATGCATGTCACAGTCATTTGTTGAGATTATGCAATTAATCAAGTATTAATAGACGATGGATCTGGTCTAAATATTTGTCCCCTCTCTACGTTGGTTCAAATGGGCTGTGATCTGGGGAAAGTTCGTCAAAGCCACATAAATGTGAGAGCATTCGATAGAGGGCGGAGAGATACCATAGGAGAGATTGATTTGCACATCCAAATGGGGCCTGCTGAGTTCAAAACTAAGTGTCATGATATGGATATTCATCCTAGCTACAACCTGCTCTTGGGAAGACCATGGATACACGGTGCAAAGGCAGTTTCATCACCCCTTCATCAGTTATTGAAGTTTATTTGGGAAGATCATGAAGTAGTCATCCAAGGAAAAGGAAGTCGAGCGGACCGTCCCAATGGTTATGTGTCGGTAATTGAAGATGTTCCAAAAGGTAGCAGCTTTTATACAGTGGAAGTACTAAATGTTGTAGACAGAGATTTGACACCCAAAGTACCAATGCCTCCTGTCTACAAAATGATTGCAACGGTGATGTTAAGAAATAGGTTCAAACCTGGTCGAGGCTTGGGCAAGAATCTGCAAGGAATTATTGAGCCAATTGCAATCCCAGAGAGAGGCTCTAAGTATGGGTTAGGATATCAGTCTGCCAAGAGGGATAAGGTTGAGGATGAGCCAGAGAAGAGTCTGTTTAGGCCCTTGCCACTCCTGTTCTAGTCATTTCCTATACGAGAAGTTCTCGATGATGATGGTCTTGGGGATGGGATAGGAGATTTGTTCGAAGGGTGCAATGCTGTACCAAAAGATCTCCCAAAGTCCAGCGGGGTGAAGCAGATTGCGCCAGGGGAGGCCTTGCGAAATTGGACCTCCACTCCACTCATAACCCGTCGCCCGTCGTGGTAGATGAAAGGGCAATTACTAATAGTTTTGAAATCGGTGATGATCCGGAGGAGGCCCCGCAATCCACCTTTTATATCTCAAAACTTTCTTTTCGTATCTTACTGCTTTAAAAAAGGCAGGGACTTGTATTTTTGCAAGTCACGAGCCATGGTTTTATAATTATCTCTCAAATTTCAATAAAAAGGCCTTTATTTATTTGGAAAACTATATTATTTATAAAACGCCCCTAGTCATATGTTTTGTTATTATTTTCTTATCATCTAACTTAGTTTGTTTGTCCATTACAGTAACAGTGGCTTAAAACCTGCTAATGTCATTTCGTGTCAAAGTTTGAACGAACAAAATGAAGGGAACAATGATGATTGGAGGGACGATGACGAGGAACGTTTAGTTAAAGATATGGAGGAATTTGAGAATCGCAAAAAATCTAATCTGGAGGAAACTGAAACAGTCAACTTAGGAGATCATGATGAAATTAAAGAGACAAGTGTCAGTATCCACTTGGCGGCACCACAAAGGGAAGATCTCATCCACCTGTTGCGGGAATACATCGATGTGTTTGCTTGGTCCTATGATGATATGCCGGGGTTAAGCACCAGCTTTGCATCACACAAATTGCCAATAAATTCTGAGTTTGATCCAGTCAAACAAAAAATGCGGAAGTTCAAGCTAGATTTGAGTCTAAAGATCAAGGAAGAAGTGACAAAATAGATTCAGTCTAAGGTTATCGAGGTCACAAAATATCCGACGTGGTTGGCCAACATCGTCCCTGTGCCGAAGAAGGACGACAAGATTCAAATTTGTGTTGACTACAGAGACTTGAACAGAGCCAGTCCTAAAGATAATTTTCCATTTCCCAACATCCATATTCTCATCGATAACTGTGCAAAACATGAAATGCAGTCATTCGTTGATTGTTTTGTCGGGTATCATCAGATATTGATGGATGAAGAAGATGCAGAAAAAATAGCTTTTATTACGCCCTGGGGCGTTTATCATTATAGGGTAATGCCGTTTGGTCTCAAGAACGTGGGTGCAACATATATGAGGGCTATGACGACTATTTTCAATGATATGATCCATAAAGAGATTGAGGTGTACGTGGATGATGTAATTATCAAATCCCGCTAGAGTTTGAATCATCTGACTCATCTGGAGAAATTCTTCAACAGATTAAGAAGGTACGATTTGAAGTTAAATCCTGCTAAGTGTACTTTTGGTGTTCCATCAGGAAAGTTGTCGGGGTTCATAGTCAGCAGAAGAGGGATCGAGCTAGACCCATCCAAAATTAAGACAATTCAAGACTTTCCACCTTCAAGGACCAAGAAGGAAGTTATGAGTTTCATGGGTCTTTTGAATTACA
Source organism: Capsicum pubescens (assembly GCA_030864215.1). NCBI lineage: Eukaryota > Viridiplantae > Streptophyta > Magnoliopsida > Solanales > Solanaceae > Capsicum > Capsicum pubescens. The sequence continues at coordinate 265,776,137 of CM061549.1, read as the reverse complement.
TTAGCAGATTCATCGCTCTATCAACAGTCATATGCGAGCCAATTCTCAAGATGTTGAAGAAAAATGCACTGAATGAGTGAAAAGAAGAATGTCAGAGAGCTTTTGACCGCATCAAGGAATACTTGTCCGCACCACCGGTTTTGGTCCCACCAAGAGAAGGAATTCCATTATTGTTTTACCTGTCAGTCTCAGAAAATGCTTTCGGATGCGTCCTCGGGCAACATGATGAGACCGGCAGGAAAGAGAAAGCCATTTACTACTTGAGTAAAAAGTTCACGCCATATGAAGCCTGTTACACTCTTGTAGAAAGGACATGTTGTGCTTTGACTTGGACGGCACAAAAGTTGAGGCATTATCTGTCGTCCTACACAACATACCTCATCTAAAAAATAGATCCATTAAAGTACATATTCCAGAAGGCCATGCCTACGGGGAAGCTAGCCAAGTGGAAAATGTTCTTGAGTGAGTTTGACATTGTGTATGTAACCCAAAAAACAATCAAGGGGCAAGCCTTAGCAGATCATTTGGCAGAGAATCCAGCCGATGAAGAATATGAGCCACTTCAAACTTACTTTCCAGATGAGGAAGTCTTGTTCGTAGGAGAAGATATTACAGAGATTTACCCCAGATGGAGGCTATTTTTTATGGGGTAGTCAACTTCAAAGGTTCAGGAATCAAAGCAGTTTTGGTGTCAGAAACGGGCCAGCATTATCCGGTAACTGCTAAGTTACATTTCCCATGCACCAATAACATGGCTGAATATGAGGCTTGCATTCTGGGTCTCAGATTGGTACTTGGTATGGGTATTTTTTAGTCATCGGAGATTCAGATTTGCTGATTCACCAAGTACGGGGAGAATAGGTGGTAAAAAATCCCAAGAATACTCCTTATGTAGAGTTGGTGCAAGAATTATGCCAAAGATTCAAGGATGTTGATTTTAGACATATCCCACGGATACAAAATGAGTTTACTGATGTTTTGGCCACAATATCTTCCATGATTCAGCACCCGAATCAGAGTTACATTGATCCTTTGGAAATAAGCTTGAAGGAGCAACCCGCGCATTGCATACACGTGGAAGAGGAGCCTGATGGAAAGCCCTGGTACTATGACATTTAGAGGTATTTGGAATATGGAATATATCCTGAAGAGGCTAGTAACAACCAAAAGAAGACAATCCGGCGTTTGGCAAATAATTACTTTCTGAGTGGGGAAATTCTTTTTAGGAGGACTCCTGATTTGGGATTTCTAAGATACATCGATGCTGCAGAAGCCAATAAATTAATAAAAGACGTACACGCTGGAGTTTGTAGGCCCCACATGAATGGGTTGGTCCTTTCTAGAAATATTCTGAGAACCGGTTACTTTTGGATGACTATGGAAAATGATTGTGGAAAGTATGTGCAAAAATATCCAAAATGTCAGATACACAGAGATTTGATTCGAATGCCTCCACATGAGCTTCATGCAATGAGTTCACCTTGTCCCTTCGTAGCTTGGGGCATGGATGTTATCAGACCAATAGAGCCATCGACATCAAATGGACATAGATTTATTTTAGTCGCCATTGATTATTTCACTAAGTGGGTTGAAGCATCTTCATACAGAGTCGTCACTAAGAAAGTGGTTGCAGATTTTGTCAGGAATAACTTGATTTGTTGATTCGGAGTGCCGAAATCAATCATTACGGATAATGGGGCAAACTTGAATAGTCGCTTGATGAGTGAAATTTGTGATCGGTTTAAAATTATGCATCGCAATTCGACTGCATACCGTCCCCAAATGAATGGAGCTGTGGAAGCGGCCAACAAGAATATCAAGAAGATCTTGAGAAAGATGGTCAAAAATGATAGATCATGGCATGAGATGTTACCTTACACTTTTCTAGGGTATCACACAACAGTTCGAACGTCCACCGGGGCGACCCCTTATTTACTTATCTATGGGAATGAAGCTGTGATACCTGCTGAAGTTGAAATACCTTCTCTAAGGATTATTCAGGAAGCTGGGCTGAGTAACGAAGATTGGGTCTGCGCTCGCCATGAGCAACTTATGTTGATTGATGAGAAGAGAATGGTCATTGTATGCCATGGTCAGCTGTATCAACACAGGATGGTTCGTGCTTTTAAGAAGAAGGTGAGAGCTCGAACATTTGAAGTGGGGCAACTGGTTCTCAAGCGAATATTCCCTCACCAAGAGGAGTACAAGGGCAAATTCACTCCAAAATGGCAAGGGCCATACATAGTTCGCAAGGTACTATCTGGAGGAGCTCTGATTTTGTCTGAGATAGATAGCACAGAGTGGACCAAACCAATCAATTCTGATGCGGTAAAGAGATATTATGTTTGAACGATGTTCTAGTTTTTGTGTTTTCTTAGTTTACTTGTAATCACCTTTGTAGTAATATTGTTTGCTAGTGTGTAAATGCGTAGAATCCCTTTCCTTTAATGTACAAACTACATTTGACCTGAATTCCCAAGAAAAGGATACATAGGCGGCCTATGTCGGCTTCGGTCAACCCTTTAGAGAAATTTATCCTTTTTTTTATGTATGAACTACGTGATGACCTGAATTCCCAATAAAAGGGATACGTAGGCGGCCTATGCCGGCTTCGGTCAACCCATTAATCTCTTTTGCATATCTCTATTATAGTCCTAAATTACGTTTGACCTGATTCCTGCTTCAACGGGATACGTAGGCGCCCCAACGGCTCGGTCATATAACCCCAGGAAATAGAAACTGGGGCAGAATTTTCAAAAAGTAATCTTGAAAATTCACAAGAGAAGATCGACGTCCAACAAAGAGAATGAAGATCAGAAAAGACTTCAGATCCACTCGGATTGGTGTCATCTCAAGCAACTTTAAACTGGGCCAGAAATTTTGAGGAGGACCTCAAAATTTTCACCAAATGTCGGAACGTATTCCAAATTTCCCAGCACCAGAGGCTAAAGTCAAGCTTTGGAAGCCACTAACTGTAACAAAGTCTGGGTAGACTCAATTTTTGGCTATGATAGAACTACTTGAAGAAACCCTCCAACAATGATCATGAGTTTTGGAAACCATCCGTCGAATATAGTCAAAACCACGAGGAAGACATTCGTTGAGCTAGTACATGACATGACTGGCAGGGATTTTCTAAAGTTTTACAGAAGTTTTCAAAATTATTTTCAAAAATTTAAGACTATTTTCCAAAAATCTTACGACTCACTTATTTAGTATTTTCCTAGACATCATTTGGGATGGAGTGTCAGGATGGAAGTCCCGATATGGTGGAATGCCCAAGAGATGGCCAGGAGAAAATCAAGGATCGAAGGAGGTCAACATAGAGTAATTTCATTCAAACTAATCATTTTTCTGTGGATGCAGAGTTCAATATACAAAATGAGGGTTTCTTTCAAAAATCTCCGAGCAAAATGGGAGCCGCAACAGAGCATTAATACCCAAGAACGGTATTTTAGGTTAGCCCTAAAAATAGGTTTAACGCCCATTTATTGAGGACCTTTTGATTTGTCCATCTCATTTCTCGAGATCGTAGGCGACAAACAAAAGCTTTTTGTCTTCTTTACGCATATCGTATTTAGAGGTTTCCTAAAAATAGTCGCTAGTAAAAAGAGACTTTGTGTCTACTAATCGTCTACCTTGAGTATAGGTACATGTAGAAAGCAGGACGCTGACAAATGAAGTCAGGGATATTGCATCTCATCGCCACAAGAGCTATTGCATATCATTGCCACAAGGGCTATTGCATATCATCGCCACAAGGGCTATTGCATATCATCGCCACAAGGGCTATTGCATATTATCGCTATAAGGACTATTGCATATCATCGCCCCAAGGGCTATTGCATATAATTGCCCCAAGGGCCATTACATATCATTGCCGCAAAGGCCATCTCATACCATTGCCCCAGAAGGCATTCAATATCTGTTGACACCTAGACAAAAATGCTGGCGTCGAGAATAGCTCGTCATTTCATGAATCAGCATATGAATGCATCGAGGGTACACGATTTGAAGGGGCGCCTTTAAGTCTCTATCCAAGGATGAATGATATATAAGGTTTCCTGGGAATTGACAATTTAAGGGATTATCTATAAGTAATATTATTTAAAATAGAATAGTGTGCAAGATCACCTATGAGTTGATAGCCTGTAGGTCATCCGTAAGCCACAACAACATCCTAACCGGATAGTGTGCAAGATCACCCAAAAATCGATTGTTCAAAGGTTATCCATAAGTCACAACTAAATCCTTACCGGAGAATATGCAAGATTATCAAATTGATACGTCCAAGGGCTCTCTATAAACCGCGTCATATCCATGATCGATTATGTGCAGGATTACCCAAAGACTAACAATTTGAGAGATTATCTATAAGTCATATTGTATCCAAGGTCGGATGATGTGCAGGAACACCTGAAAGCTAGAGATTGGAGGGATATCTGTAAGCCATCTCTTATCCAAAGTCGGATAATGTGCAGGATTACCTAAAAGCTAGCAATTCAAAGAATATCTGTAAGTCGTCTCGTATCCAATATCAAATAATGCATAAGATTATCCAAAGATTGACAATTTAAGGAAAATTTATAAATCGATCATCGACTATAACCGGAAAGGTTATCATTCCACATACAATAAGTGATATAGGTAACCAAAAGGGTTTCCGCTCCAGCACAGTTACACGGTTGTAGGGACCGTTCTACATAAGGTATCGCCGGTGCCCAAAAGGGCCACCCCACTTTGAAGACATATTCAATCAACAAATTTCATAATTATAAAACAACCAATAGGGTTTTTGTGTTTGTTGTTGTGGGTTATTTCATTCCAAATAGGTACATGAAGAGATGACTCCACCTTTCAGGCCGCAACTCATATGGAGATATGGTAAAAGACTACCTACCTCTTTCGTGAATTATATTAGCACTAACAATTTTGTTTGAGATATTGCCGAGAGCATCCAAGAGGATGAAAAACTCAAATAAAACCCACAGGTGCGGGCGACTCCAAAAAGAACGCAGCACAACGTGGAACTTTCTTAGCAGCAAAACGGGACATAGTCTAAAGAGGGACGTCAAACTCTTTGGACGCGAGCCAAAGGATGATCACCACCACCATCCAACCATACCCCTACTCGAAGGCATGTGGGTATTTCAGGATATTTTGGTTTCAGCTTCACCTTCGGGATATTTCTAAATTCATGCCGAGGGTAACCTTCACTTTCTTTCAAATTCGGGTGGCAACACACTTAGAGTTTTGGAAATTATGTCCAGGTAAGTTCTTGCCTATGAATGTGAAGGATCCCACATTCATGGTTAAGAGTTTACAAGCCTTTTTTCCGCAACTCGATCAACTTGTCACTCATTCCGAGCCAAAGATGGTCTGAAATAAAAGACTATATTTTCTACCTATTGAGTCGAACTACAAGCAGTATGATTCCCTAAAACCATAGGGATATGTAGGCTGGGATCTATGTAGAAAACTCGACTGCATTCCAACCTCCCCCTAATCCCTTTATTCTCTAGTTTCTCGGTTTTATCAAAAACTCTAAAGTCGAGATAGCTAGTGAATTTTTTGAAAATCGTGCTTTAAATCAAGCTCTATGAACTACAAGTGGCCTGAATTTTCATGAAACCTGACATATGTGGAAAAACTGATACCGAGGTTCGGTCATAACTCCATGAAACTCGTGCGGAAAACCAACTTCCCTTAGATACAAATTTGTGGTCGGACAAAAATTAGGAACGTCAACCTCCCTTTGCCTAGGATTACTTGCATCCATCCTTCCCAAAGGGAGGGGGCAGTTGTTCACACCTGATTTTTGACTTCCATAACTATGTTTAATCTCGAGTTTCTTCGATTTTTAAATAAAATCACAATAATTATTTTTTCCAAATAAATGCACTTTAAAATATTTATTTGGGTTAATATCATCATTTAAGTGACTGTTATACATTTTCGTATTCACATACACGAGATTATATAAATTTTGTTACTAAAATGAATACTTTTATCAAAATTAAAATCTTATTTAGATTGAGCTTGAAAATTATTTCAAGAGAATAAAATCTTGATTCAAGTATAATTTAATCTCAAAAATAATTTATTTGGATAAATGTGTGTTTGATTTTATTAAATCAAGAAGCTCGGGATTAAGTGAGGTATTAATTTTTATCGAATTTTGATTTCATTTGGCCAATTTATTAAATTTGGCTATAATTGAAATCAAATTGGCCTCAATTGCAATGCAATTGGCTAATTGATTTTCAATTTGGCTAAAATTTAAACGGATTCAGCTAATTCTTAATTCAATTGGGGTTATACATTAAATAACCCCAATTTTATCCCATTTCTTATCTTTAATCACCAATCCAAATTCAACCTAACCCCAGCAGCCCATACCCCAACTAAGACTAATGTCCCAATTTCCTTTTCTTCTTTATCCATCAACAACAGCCCAACCCATCGACCAATTTAAAATCTGACCCGACCCACCATCAACAAATCCCCCTTATACTCCTCATCAACGACAACATCAACTCACAAATCACAACATCAGCAGACGACAACACCTCTTGACCCGAAACAATTCCAAATCGACCCGATTCCCATTTTTCTCAACCCAAATTTGTTGACCCGCGACCGACCTGAACTCAACCCGTCAATCACGTGCTCCTACCATGCGAATTCATACAAGAATAGCCTCGAACCTTCTAGAATATGGTGAGTTGGCTCCTTCCAATGTTCCAATCCCGTGAATCTCGGGATAATGGTGCAATTTTCGTACATATTTGGTAGAATTTCATTAGTCTTGAAGAAGAATTGGTTTTCCCCAATTCTTATTAGTCCATCGATTTTGGATTTGGTGAACAAAAATCCAAATGGGGGGTAGAATCTATTGGATCCTGATCTTTTGAATTTTGAATTTCCCTGAGGAAATCCCTAAAAAAAACCCCAGTTTCGTCTTCTATATAAGAAGGTTTGGGTCACTGTTTTAGGGGGTTGGAGATTCTAGAGTAAAAAATTAGGGTTCGAGAATTAGGACGAAAAATTTTAGGGTTTATTTTTCCTTCTTCCCGAGCTCGATTTGAAACTTTAGCAGAATTTCTTGGGTTAAAAATTCTGGGGTTGAAAAAATTTCACTTAGAAGGTAAAACAAAAACTAGAGAAACAGTCTCAAACGGAGGAAAAAATTTGATAGAAATTTTTGGGGATTTTTTTTTAGGCTCGGAGGTTCGGAAATTTTGGGGGGATTCGGATTCAAGGAGCTGAGGACATGAGGAAGTCGACGTGTTTCGGTGGTGGTTGATTCCGAAAGTTTGAAGTTCTATTTTGCTGCCTCGAAAGAGGTAAATACATCATCCTTTTAGTTTAGACGTTTTCTTCTTGTCATTAATCTGTTAGCTTTAGTTTTGATGTTCTCTTATTGTCATTGATTTGTTAGTAGCTATAGAGAATGCTTGGGAATTTTCTGCTGTGAGCCGGGAAGGCTTTAGAAATCTTGTGATCTTGACTGTTTACTCAAAAAGTTCGTGACTTTATCTTGACTTTGCTTACAAGAGATTTGGTATGCTGATTTTAGTATCATTATTGATTCTTTAGGTTTCAAGCTTTTCATGTCAACTCATTACACTGCCTTGGGTTTTCTTCTTGAATGCCATCTGCTTTACCCGCGTAGTTGTTGTGAAATTTCTTTTTATGATCTGTTATACCGCTTGAACCATGTTTTTTGTGTTGTTTTCTTTTACCTGTATATGACACTCGCTTATCTAGTCATCTGTAACTCATGATTTGGGCCTAAAAGCCTTCTATCGCATTTTTTTTCTAGGGCTGAATCTTGCTAAAACATGTTGTGTTTGATTTAAAGTCCTTTCTCGGTAGTTGTTCCGACTGTTTATATCTTTTTGAGTGTGTCATTGCTTGTTCTTTCCCATGTGTTAAGTTATAATGATGAAAGGATGTCATATTCGTCTCTGAAATCACTGTGATGCTAGATTTTGTTAATCGCCAACATTACACTGTTATACTCGAATACTGTAGGCTGATTTGCTATCTCTTTGACTTAATATCCATGTTTTAGTCTCAATATGTCATCTTAGAGTAAGTTTTTTTGGTTTCGTTTGGATAATTTTGTTTCTAGTTCAATGTTACTGATGGCCTAGCCTAAAATCTATTGTATTAACTAGATAATGGTCTGCCCTCTAATTTTTTTGACCCGTAAAGTCCATGGAATAGTGGGTGAATGTCCATGGTAATATTGGTGATCCTACAAACCTTCAAGGATCTTTTCTTCGACCATCGAAAGTTTATTTCGAGTTGGTCAAAGAGGGAATGATCCTGAGTTTGCAGTATATCCACCTTGAAGATTGCAAAGCGTGTGCGTCTTTGTATGCTAATTGTGTAAAATATGGTCTATCCCTTCATCATAATTAAGATTACTTAGACATTTTAAATCCGCCGAATTATATGTTACCATAGAAAAGGTCCGGTTCTTCCTGCTTATTTTTCTTTCTATTTTGGATTACTATACACTGCCCCAGTATGCTTGCGAACATAACTTCCTTCTCTTTATTCGATTTGCTACTTGTTCCCTTTTCTGGTTTGTTTTGGAGTTGTCAATAATGTCAAATTTTCCTTTCTCTTTTAGATGTCAACTTTGATCTTGCTTATATTTTTCTGTCACTGTTTGTATGTTTCTCTTGATTAGTAATGTTGCACTTATGTTCAAATGTCATTTAAGTTCAATAATAGTCTCTCGTGTTTTACATTTGCAAGAAGTAAAGTTTCTAAGTTCATTTTTGTGTCGCTTAGGATGGTCGTTCATTAATATTTCTTTACCTTAGCCTAATTTTGGTTCTAGGTCTAAAAGTCTTAAAAGTTTTTTCTTTACTGATATTAAGCCATGTTTTCCACTGATTTCTTTGATAAATGTATTTGAAATATATGTTTTAGTCCGGTGAACTTAAATGATGCCTTCTCGAAAAAAAAGAGTGAAAAGGAATTAGTAAGTCGATTTGATCTCTTTCACGTAAATCATGTTAATATTATTTTCATTTTTCATAAAAAATATTCTTAAGTCATGTCATTGTTCATGCATTAGGTATTAACATTGGCACATGTGCTAATTACTTCGCTTTTTTTTTACATGTGAATACGACCGAGTCCCACATGGACTCTTTTTCCTATGCATGTCTATTGTGGGCCATCGAGGCCCAATAACTCTGAGTCGATTTCGAAAGACTAAGTTCGAAGGAAAATCTAAAAGTGTATCGCATGTGGATACAAGAAGATAGAAGAAGAAGGAGGGGTTGAAATCCCACATTCGAAGCGGCTAAGAGACAAAAGTCTCATTTGTCATTTTATTTTATTTTAGCCCATTATTGTTGTCTTCGTTTATTTTATTCGCTTATTTATCCATTCATTCATCTCGGCCTCGAAGCCAAAGTTGTACTTGAAATAGGTGGAGCGGATTTGAGCCATAATAGATCGAAAGCTAGATTACGACAGGTGAAATAAGTCAAAGGCCCAATTAAACTAGGACAGGTTGTTGGTTTGGGTCAATGGCCTAAATCCCTTATTTCCTCCCCTTCCCCCCTGTCCTTTATGTTTGTTTTCCTTGTGTGCTTTGCGAACCTAGTTAAATCCCTAACTAAGTCGCTAACAACTGATTTTCCAAAACTTCCAAAATATTTTACAATCGATCATTTTTCAAAAACCCAATCATTTTTCAAGTTAGTCGAAAGATGTTTTCAAACAGATCGGATAGCCTCAAGTTAGCGAACGTTTTAGGTGCTTAACATCTTCCTAAAATGTTAATAGGAACCTCTTACTCAGAATCTCTTAACCTAAATGATTTTTCTATTTTAGATAGTTTAAAGTGTTTTATAAAGGTTTCTTAATTCCTTTTCAAAATTAAGTGGCGACTCTCTCAAAAAGTTAAAATTTCTCCGCAAAATAATTACAATGTATCCTATCACCAAAATTGTGAGTATCAACACTTTGAAGCCAAGGGATTATATCTGGATGATCAAAGTCTTGGTCATCGGAAGCGGCCCAACGAAGCCGTTTAAGAATGAAGGCGGTTCTAAAAAAATGGTGATATTAGTTGATGAGGGTCACACTAGGAAACTGAAACTTGATACATATTCCTTTTATTCAAACTAGTTGCTCTATGGTGTAATTTCAATTTTATGTGAAGTATTTTGAATTTATAGTCGAGTGACTATGTAACCTCATGATAGATTCACACACATCAACAAATACATATCTTCTCACTTTGTGTTTTACTCTTATCTCTATCAATTTCATATTATAATTTTATTCAGGGCACAAAAATTAATGGTACACTTTTCAATGAACATATTGAAACATTCAACACGCGTATGGTTTTGGTCCAACAACAAGTTGGTAACACCTTGACGGATGAGGGAGATAACTATTGCGAAGGAGTTGGACACTTTATACTACGTAAATAGGATAAAAATATTTTTTTATTTATATATATGTAAATTACTGAGTCTCCTTAATGTGCTTCTACTGTACTTGTAATGTGGTCAAAAAGATAATTTATGTCACATTTTAAATCCCAAGTGTGGCATTCTTGTATGTTTTTGAAAGTGTGGCATTCATGTATGTTTTTGAATCCCCTTGTCAGTATTCTAGCTATGTCACTGCTTGTAAGAATGTCTAGGGTAGGGGTCGTTAATAGAAATGGAAAATTGAGTGGATACTGGGATGAGCTACCCGTGATTCCTATCACATGAGTTTCTCTTTTAACACTTCTTTCACCTCCTATGTTCCCTATCCACAGAATGCTAAGCAAAAATAATTCATTGAAAAAGTACTAAGATCAAACCTTACTGGATTCTTGACTTAAGCATTACCTTACGACAGTTGTCTATTGCATCAACCTTTCAACCGCAGAATAGTTGAGGAGGTTTGAATTTGTTGCATGACATCAAAACTGTGTGAGAAAAGGGGAACCAAAGTCAGTTAGAAATAACGACATCAGAAAGATCGTAAAAACACACCAAGTATTGCTCTATTCAAACTATCGACAACTTGCTCCCTGTACTCCAAGCTTAATAGATGAAACATGGGTGACTTTTTTGGCTCATTATAAGCTAATAAAGCGATGAAGTCCTGCCAAAAAGTTTCAATATTTAGACAAGTACATGGGATTTGAAAGAAAAAATTTAAGAGATTCACTAGGGAAGAAACACACCTCAAGATTTTTAACATATTTTTGCACCTTTCCAAAAGGAGACAACTTTGCCTGCGCAAATTTCATAGCTTCTGTGCTACCATAGAAGGAAATAGTCAGAAAACGTAATGTCGTCTCTGAAAAATAAGCCACTGACATATTGTGCTCACCATTTTCTTGAGTAGACAAGTCCAACAAAATGAAGGATCAACAGATCAAAATGCAGATCCTTATTTTCTCCAACAAGCCGGGAGCAAACTACTCTGTAAGTTCAATGACCTTCAAAATCGTCCTTTCAAACGCCAACTGATAAATCCTTGGAGATAACTTTGTAGTTAGGACCATCAATCAAACACTTCAAAAAGACAAACTAATAACTGAAACACCAGAATATAGACGACTCCATCTTATATCATGTTAATACTCACTGTGGAGTGGATAAACTACACAAAGAAGAAAGGAGAAGAAAACAAAGTATCATATTGACTTTACCAAATTCGTTCCTTCTATATTGAAATAGGTAAAACCATCTACTATTCCTATGGATTGGAGGTGAATAGAACAACAGTGTGTTCCAATCCCAACTAATTGGGTTGGTTATCTAAATTCTATATGTTCATTTTGATCCATTAGGGCTGATTTCATTTAAATACTCAGTAATTTGACATTTGAGACAAACTAGAGCTTCTCTAAGAATAAATATCCTCTAAATTGCAGGTTTATCCTATCATTGACACGTCATTCTTTAACCAAGATAAAAATATTCTTGGTACATACTAGATTTAATATACGTGTACCAACAATGATCAAACCGTATTCCCGACTAGCTAATAATTCCTACATGTGTCCTGCTTTTTTATAAAAGAAAATATTACCCACATGAGTATTTTGCTTATATTATATTTTTCTTATGCCATGCCAAATGGGTTTTACAGGTCGTAGGTCTTTGAGATAACTTTCTTCCACGTTATTTTGGTATCTCGACTTCTTTTAACACCCTCCGTCATTATGTTAACCAGCCAATCATCACACTTATAGTAGGCTATTGACATATCAAAATGAATATGATATTATGCACAATAAACAGTAGGAATGCAAGATATGTATGCTGGAAAATCAAGAGAAAAGTAGCATGATCTCAAAATGAAACAAGCTATTACAAACAAGGCTATTTCTCAAACAAAAGTACTCTAGAGAAAAAAAAACATTTAAATCTTAGAAGTAAACAAATAACCAAAAAAGGGGCTTAAAGAGTGCTAATTTCATATTGAACACGATGAAAATAATGAGCAATAACAAGCTTTAAGAAGCAATTTGAACTTGATGAAAACTGTCACTTAAGGAATGGTCAATGTGATAGATGTTAATACAATGAAAAGAATGAGCAATAGACAAGCTTCAACTAGCAATGCACCTTTCATCATAACAATAAAAAAAATACATCAACCTCATATGAAAACAAAGTAAAAGGGTGCCTGAAGAAAACTATCACTTACTTTTTCTCTTCTCTTATCTTCAGGACGATTAGCAGTCTGCTTCATGCCAGTGGAGGCAGTAAATGATTCCAACGTATCTGTGAAACAATTATGTGCGAGATACGACATGGCAATGTTGTGAACATCATTGTCATTGACATCCTATTAAAGCAACACACAATTAGCAAATCAAAAGTTGAACAAGATGACACAGTACAAGATTCATCTAAATCATACATTTTTTATTTTTTGAAATTTTCAAAGACAAAACAATGAAAGAGAATCCACAAACAAACAAAAAACTTCTCTGATAATGCTCATTTTCAGTATTTTCTTTTTATCAATCTTAAACTCAACTTTTAAACCTATATCAATCAATTAACTACTCCACAATCCCAAGTCAGTTGGAATTGTCCATATCTCAAACCAGTCAGTGGGATCGGCTACATGAATCCTCTACACTCATTCAAATTGAGCCAATTTCATTGTAAATACTAAATATTCTTTCTTTCAGTAGGGACACGACCAGTTAAAAAAATAAAGGAGGAGAATCAGATCTCAATTCATGATTCTTATCCAATAAAAACACTTTCCCCCTTCTTCATAGGGAAAAAAAATTCTCCCATTCCCTCTGATAAACACACCATTAAGATATGTAGGGGTCGTTTGGTGCAATTTTGAATCTCAGCTATCATGCAAACATCATGACATTCAAAATTGATATGATTAAGCATACCTGACACGTATTTTATGTAAATATCAAGCGAATCACACATGAAACAAGAAATTTAAGCAAAAGGAGTAACAAAAAATTAAAATTTGGAACATATGAATAAAAAGTGATTTTAAGAAAATCAAAACATAGATAATCTCAACCGAAAAGGGTTTAAAAATCAACTCTTCAAACGTCTTAAAGTATGAAAAATGAAGGAAAAAGGGAAAGAAGAGAAAATTACAGGCGAAACTTAATCATCTGCCAGGGACGTTTCTTCTTGGTTCTCCAAGCACCCATCTTCACCTCTCCATCGCCGAGGGTTCATCTTCCAAATAGAAAGAAAATGTTTGCAAAATGAGAGAGTGAGAAGAAAACAAGCTTCTGGAGTTTACTTGACTTTCCTAATTCATTTTTTTCTTTCTTTTTTAATTATTGGATTTTTCTCGGTTTGGGAGTTACTTTATCACTTCATTCTTAAACATGCATGTTTATATATATATATATATATATATATAGAGAGAGAGAGAGAGAGAGAGAGAGAGAGAGAGATTTTAAATTATGGTGTAAAATTATAGTAAATTTTACTCACTATTTACCAATTTATATAAAGTATTTTAAATGTATATACATTTTAAAATTAATTATTACAATTTATGTTATAAAATAAATTATATTTTTCTGTTATTTAAATCTTCTCTTTATAATTATATTTTACATAAAGTACAAATATATAAAAATGTAAGAATAAAAATAATCCATCATAAAAACAACGTTATTTTAGAAGTAGGAAATAAGTAAGTATAATGAATAAATTCCTCTTTAATCAACTGCACCTTATAAAGGTGATTCAAAGTTTTTTCACTTCGTTAAAAAAAATTTCAATAAACAAAATCATCTTTTTACTATTTAAATTCATTATATTTAAAATTTTAAAATCAACTATATTTTTTATTATTAAGTCTTTCCTTATTTGACTATTGCACACATCCTAAAATTTAGAGTTTTAAAATTATACAAAAAATTATCTCACGATTTCTTTATTTCAATTTGAAAGTCGATAATAAAATCAATTTTCTTTCCCTGAATGTATTTTGCCTTTTAGATGGCATTTTGTCATGCTGCTTATTAGAAAGTACTTGAAGAACTAAAGGGTATGAAATGGTATAAGAATTCTTATTGATTATTTTTTAACTGAAGAGTTTTACATATGCATTAAATTTGATTTATCATTGTTTTAGATAAATTGATTCATAGAAAAAATAAAAGACATGTTAGGCGATTTGCTGGGTTTACATAGATGATGATTTTTTGATAATTCTTGTGATGCTAGGTGATTTATTGATTGAATTTACGTTTAATGTGTTCGTAAAAATAGTATAAGAAATTATCTTTTTGTAGCGGTTTAAAGATAATACACACACAACTAATATATTTTATATATACATTTATTCTTAAAAAAAATGTTTGATACACGTGCAACGCACGTACACTATTCTAGTTAAACTAAAAGGGAAGGGGGGTGGGGGTGGGAGAGGGGAGGAGGAAGGGAAATCAATTTGTTTTTCACTTTTCTCGACCTAGTACTTGATGGAAATTCGTGGTAAGCTTTTTTGATTTTGTGCTCTTTTTTTTTTATTCTTAGTGTTTACTAACTAATATTAGTGTATTTTGCAGGTACAATGCTTGCAATCAAGTGTTGATTTATTTTTCTTAACGTGATACGCGAAAGACAAGAGAAGGCTCAAAATCTACTCAAAACAGTTCACAAATCAACTAGAACCCGAGGACCCCTTTGAGAGCAACTTTCGGCCAACAATAACAACACAAGGATTACAAGATACAAGGTGTATTTTAACACCAAAACAGCAACAATGACACAAGATGAAACAAGTCACGGATTCAACATAAACACAAGGGAAATTGCATAGAAAATAAAGATAGATAGTGAGACCAAGATTATTACAAGATTAAGAACCGAGTGTATTTCAACACTAACCCCTAATGAATGTAACAATCAAAACCACACTCTTACGGTGACCACCAAGGGAATGAACTCACCTCAAGATCTACCGTTTTCAAGCAAAGATCAATATTGGCTTTTCCAAGCCCTATGCTAAGGATGGCTTTTCCAAGCCCTACAACTAAGGATGTTACACTCTCAAAAGAGAGAAAATATGTATTTCAATTTTTCATCATTCAAAATCTGCCAAGAAATGAGTTAAAATGACCTATTTATAGTGTATTACAACAGAAGACAAAAAGACCATTTTGCCCTTAATGATAGGTGCGGTCATGGTGTGTAAATACACCATGTGTAATGTCCAAAATGCCCATAATTAGGGTCTAAAGCCGCGAGTCCTCAATCTTAAATGGTCCAAGCAATCTTCCACACGCGAGATTGCTTTAAGTTATGCTCAAAACGGGTCCTCCATGCATGTTCTTATATTCTCGAGGTGACCAAGTCTTGAGCCTCTATGTGTTGGTCTCCAAAGATGTCATCAAAAGATAAGATGGACATTTGCCCCGTATCATAACGTTAGGTTTAAAATTGATTTTTAAGTTAACGAAATTGGAGGTCGTACTAAATATTGTTTTTAATTTTATATATTTTTCTTGTTGTTTGGATTGTTTATTTAAAAAAAATTATAGTGTTTAATTGAATTTGTGTATTTAGAATTTTTTAATTTTTTTTGGAGATTTGAATGATAAACTTAGGGTCTTTTTTTAATATTTTGAGAATTTCATTGATGAAGTATTTTTTTGTTTTTTGAATTTCACTTATAAAGATAGGGTTATTTTAATTTTAAATTCAGGGACTTTTTGGTATTTTTGATTTGTTGAGAATCTTTGAGGGTTGTTAAGAAAATATATTGAATAATTTTATTTTGACATATTTTTATTATGGGGTGGGGTTGGGGGTGGGGGATATTGCCACATTAACCATGGTAAGTATCAGAAGAAGTATAGAGGAGTACAATTACACAGTTAACAACAATAACATATCTAATATAATTACACAAATAGAGAGGTTGTTTCTGATAGATCTCAGTTCAAGGAACACCAAAACACTATTTATGAAGACATAAACAATAACAACATGAATTCGATAATCCTGACTAATAACAATTTTCATCCTCATTCTACAAAAGGACTGGCTCACTCTTCAAAAACGTTGACAGATGTGTGTAGAACCCTTCAAAATAGTGCATTTTTAAAAAAAATTGACATGTGTGTGACAATATTTTTGGAGAATCCAAACAACATAGCAAAAAGAAGCTGGACAATAAAATTTCCAAAATTGAAAAACAAAAAATTCGAGACAAGAAAAATATTGCAACAATCAATTTATTGATTTCAATATGTGAGTGTTACAATCTCTATGAATCCTCTGATTCGCCTTTTCAAATATAAATTCAAGAGCTTGAAGCTTGATCTTGAATTTGAACTTGATTTGAATGATTTGAGGGACTTGTGCTTGAATACAAGGGCTTTTGAGCTTGTTCTTGAATATTGCAGTCTTGATTTGAATGCTTGGGCTTTTTAGAGAAATTGCAGCGTTTGATCCACGAGCTTTCTCTTGCTACTTGTTAGAGTTCTGAGGTCCTTTCTGAATTAAGAGACTCCTATTTATAGTGGTGGAAAGGGAAGAGTCATGATGAAGATGGACTTTCTTTGACCAATCAGATTTGAGTGACGTGACGACTTTTATGGGCTTTGATTTCATGGACCTGCTGCATCATTTTGACATGTGGTACGGTCCTATTGGATCCTTCACTTGACTTGGCATGCTACGTCATTTGACACGCAACACGTATTTCAGCCTCTACAATATGACAATATCTTGGGTTTAGTAAATTAGGCTCATCATTTGTAGCCCAAATCAATGGGTTGTCCCAATAAAAATTAAACTTTAATTAAATCCATACATGTTTGGACTTAAATAATTAATGCAATTATATTAATCCACAATATTTATTCGGGACTAATATATTTTAAATTTAATATAATTCAAATTTTGTACGGATTTAAACTTAATAACATTTTGATATCCACAAAGTGCGCCTACTTCAAGTCTTGTCGAGATAACTAATCTTTTGGAGACTAGACTTGAAGTAATAACTTATGCTTTACTTGGGATCAATGATAATACATATATAATTTTTCATGTTGGAATTAAATGATGTCCAAAAATAAAAAATAAAATTGAACATTATCTAATTCTACAAATCTGACACCCATAATAATAAAAAACAATTTGTGATGCCATCATATGTCCAGTTGATTGGAGGCCACTAATGCACATAAATTCAATTCCAATTTGGAATTGGTAGCACTGAGCCGTCATTAGCAATTATTTTCCTTTTAGGAGTTCAATCACCATAATCCAATTTTACTAATTAAATTTAGTGTAGGAGTCACGCTATGGATTACCACCGCGTCATATTTTCCAATCCTATTTTACTTAAGATGTAGCCACCGCTTACTTTCTCTATAAATACATATGACTATCTCCCAACACTCATAACTTGCTCCAATTCTTGTTGCTCGCTTGCCCAACCGTAGCTGGAGTATTATTGGTAAGTTGTATTTTTCTTAATTTGTTTATTATTATTTTGTTCTTTTTTTTTCTTTCTTTTTGATAGGGTTGAAACAAATAGCAATATGCAATAATCGGTTGAAGATGGTGGCCATCGACTTAAGGTGCGAGAGTTTAACTTTGCCTCTGTCACCTTAAGTCCGAGCAATGTTACTTGAAGACGGTGGACATCGGCTTAAGGTGCGAGAGTTTGACTTTGCCTCTGTCACCTTAAGTCCAAATAATTTTACTTGAAGACGGTGGACATCGACTTAAGGTGCAAGAGTTTAACTTCGCCTCCGTCACCTTAAGTCCGAACAATTTGTTCAAGATGCAATGGTTTTCTTTAAGTATGGACCTTTTCACCAATGCATTTATGCAATGGTCTTCTCTAAGTATGACCCCTTTCACCGATGCATTTGTGGATGGTCTTCTCTAAGTATGGACTCTTTACAATGGCTAGCTTAAGGTGCAAAAGTTTAACTTCACCCCGTCACCTTAAGACCTGACGAATTCGGCTTCAAATATGCATGACTGTATTTCACTAGAGCCAAAACATGAAGGACCATTTTATTCTTTGGCTTTTTCTTTGTAAGTATTTTTTTTTTTGAATTTTTTTTTGAATCTTGACTTTATGTTTGACCAAGATTCTTTTGTTTATGCAGCTTGCAGAGATGGTTCACGTTTGAGACTACACATCTTCATCCTCTAAAAGAAAGTATCTCCTAATTGAGGCTGATGATGGTACGGTTTTAACTAGTCCATTGACTGAAACTCCAATAGTAGGCAGGCATACAGATCCGTGGCCACCTTTGCAAAATTCTCTCTATATGTCAGATTGGACTTCCGAACATGACATTGGTGCTAATCAATCGATTCAAGTATGGATTTTTCGGACTCCCAACCAAAGTCAATTGAATATTGCGAGCATCCTCCCCTTCTTAGGACGTCGGGTACTCAAAGGAGAAATACGTTGGGGGAGCACCATGGAGATAACTGGCAAATATCGTCATACCCAAGGATATTGGGAATGGGCTGCAGACATATTGGCTGGAAATACACAAACCTTGAAGGCAGCAAAAATATATGATATTGTTTATGCTTTATTGTTTACCTATGATCGAAACTCGAACATATTACAGGCACTCTTTGAGGCTTGGTGCCCAACTACCAACACATTGCTTACTTCAGTTGGAAAGCTATCCATATCCTTTTGGGACTTATACAAAATTGGAGGTCTGCCCATCGGAGGTCTTCCTTATGAATTAGTAATGCCTGAAGCGAAGGAGCTTACAGGTGTTGATGAAAAGAATGAGAGATTTACCCCTTGTTCTTGTGAATTCTTGTTTGTGGCTTTCCAACATCTTAAAGAAGGAGAAACTTTTAATACGAGAGTTCCTCTAAGCAAGTGGATAAAGTTTTGGTACAAAAGGGTATTAAGATACGAGTCAGCTCCACCGAGGAAGGAGAAAAAATCTACTCGCTTGAAGTCAACTCATAACCCAACTGGGACTATTCCAAAAGCAGGGAAGTGGTCAAGTGTAGATGATACCACATTTTCTAAACTTGGAGTGAAATATGAACATAAGACCGACACATATTTGGCAGCGTTCCTATCATGTTGGTTGTGCATCTTTGTATTTCCTTCTAGGGATGAATCTTTCATTCGCTCGGGAACTTTTAGATTTGCAGCTATGATGGTAGGTAAGCAAACTTTCAGTCTTGCCGTTCCATTCCTATCGAGCATTTATAATGGTTTCAACAGATTCTATAAATCTTCACAACTTGAGCAACTCAGAGTATCTTTTCCTATCCATTATGTGTATGGTTGGCTTGCTTACTATTTTAAAACACATTTTCCACTTTCTAATGGACCATCTATTCCATTGATGGTGGCATATTCCGGCGAAGGCGGGGGAAGGTACTTTGATGGAGAGATTACCAGAAAGCGCATCCATTAAGGAGACAGTATTACTTGGGCTTCCACTATACCAAGTAAGGCCGCTCCTTGTCATTTCATAGATGATGATAAGGATGATGAGTCAGAGGTAAGCTACTTCATGAGCCTCCGTTTTAACTTACTTCCTTTTAGATATGGAGGTTCATTCATACTTGATCCATACATTCCACACCGGTTTAGCCGTTAGTTTGGGTTTTATCAAGTCCTTCTCGGAATCTTGGAAGATGATATTCGCAGTGCTTCACTAGATGAAGGCCTTAATTTTCATTGAATTTGTGTATTGCATGGCTCTATATCGAAAGAGACTTTTATTAAAGCCACACCTAATGTGCAAAGATATTTATCCACACCATATAAATCTAGGTAGGACAAAGTTCATGGGAACTTTCTCAAAGTTAACTTGCAATCTTTGGTAAACGTCGTAGGTCCTATTATCGATACTCCTCAAGAACATGGTGAGGAGGTCCCAACTGTGGTTAAGCCTTCTGTTTTGAAATCTAAGGTAGTTATTCCATAAAAAGTCAAGGTACATCAATATGCAGAAACTTAGAAAGAGGAGTTGCCTGCCCGGACTCAATAGGGTCTCAATAAATGACCATCTCAAGATGAGAACGATAGTAGTCATGAAGATCGTTGTTGGAAGAAGGTAAAACCATCCTTGGCAAAGCAAGGTGATTCTAACACCCATGTGGATATTCTTGCTAGTTCATCAAAGACTTCTCCATCTATCGAGAAGGTAATGACTCAACTCTCTACTATTTCATACTATATGCATTGCCTTTATACAACCCTCATATAATGTTTTTCTTTGTATGTGCAGCCAGACAATGTCCAAATTTTGGAAGTTCCTCGCCAAAGTAAGCCACAAGATAGTAGTGAGTCTATAGTAGGTCCAGACTCAAGAGAGTTACTTTTGTCATCCAAAGAGGTCACTTCTAACTCTTGCGGTAAAGTTAAAGAAAATCTAGAGTCAAACCTTTCCCGAAAATCAGCGGTAACCATATCTATTTTTTATGGCAAGAAGGTCATTTCATAGCTTAAAAAGGAATTTATCATGAAGGCTTGGGCTAGTATCCATACCAAACTTGAAGGCCTTACTCCGAATCATGCTTCTTCTATCCAAGATGACGCCAAAGTCATTCTCAATAACATGAGTGAAATGGGGGCAGATATTTCCCCTTTGCAGGATTTACTGGAGTCTTTATTTAGGATGGCGACTTCTTATGACCAAGAAAGGTCCGCCCTTGTTGATAAAACCACAACACTTAAAGAGTCAGAGCTGTATTTGAAAGTCAAAGAATATCTTGAGCTTGTATCGAGGGAGAGGGATGAGAAATCTAAAGAACCTTCTGCCGCCTGCAAATCTCTTGAAAAGGCAAGAAAGAAGGTGAAGAAGTTAAAAGCTCATTGAGATGCTGCCAAGAAAGAAGCTGCAGAGATGGAATCCAAAGTTTCAGCTGTTGAAGAAGAGTTTTCCAAGTGTTCTGATGTGTCCCTTGCAACGGTAAATGCCTCAAAGGTCATGGAGAAGAAGAAGAAAGTCTTAGAGACTACTTTACAAGATTTAGTCAATTATAAGTTATACTTAGATTAGCCTTAGGAGATGTCTTCCTTTAAACCTTCTTTTTGCTTTCTTTTACCCTTTTATTGAGTAGTTGGATCTATTAGTAGTAATGGAAACTTTTTTCTTTATATTGCACATTTCTTTTTGAATTTCAACTCCAAGAATTGCTTTACTATTTCGATGTGTTGATGTTGTAGTATTAAAATTTGGCTTTTCTTTCCAAAACTTGTTGTTCATTGGCTTCACATCTTCTCCCCACAATAGAGTTGGACTTGAAACTTCAATTTTCAAGTATTAAGAATTAAAGTTTTTGACTTGCAAACTTGATGATTGCACGTGTGGTAGATCTATACCTCCAACTGTAGGCTTTGGGTATTCCAAATCCTATTGAAAGAGCTTCCCCTTTTGATGGGTTACCCCCATTGAGCCACAAGTATTTGACATAATTCCAAAACTTAATTGAGATATATGCAGACTTGACTTTCATACAGCGGATCAAGCAGGGACATGTATTTTTTGACACTCATGTAACTGAACTCAGAATGAAATTCCAAGCGCCTACATACCTCAGTTAAGAGTATCAAGTCACAACGTAGTTCTGGGTGAGTATTTTTTTTAGCCGTACACAGTTTATACTCTTGCGAGCCAGGAGTGTACATGCAGTTTATACTCATGCCTTAAGGAGTATCATCTCCCTTCAAGGATAGTACTTCTTCAAGAACTTGGCGTTGATGGGGTCAATCCTCACGCCATCTGCATCAACAAACTTGTAAGCACCATTTGAATATACTTCTTGTATGACATATGGTCCATTCCATTTCGGGGTGAATTTTCCCCCAGACTTACAAGAAGTGATAATGGGCCTTCTTATTACAAGGACTTGATCTCCAATTTGGAAGCACCTCAAGCGAACCCTTTTGTTAAAAGAACGAGATAGACAGGCTTGATAACATTCAAGATTTTGTTGAGCCTTCAGCCTCTTATCATCAAGAGCTTCTAACTCTGCAAGACGCAACTTAGCATTTTCTTCATCGGTGAGCCCTTTTTAAATAGCCAGTCTCAAATAAGGTATTTGATGCTCAAGTGGCAAGACTGTTTCAACTCCAAAAACAAGTGAGTATGGGGTTGCTTGCGTCAGTGTACGGTAAGTTGTCCTATACACTCATAAAGCTTCTTCCATCTACTCATGACAGTCTTGTTTGGATTTGGAGATGACTTTCTTCATTAAATTGCATAAAGTCTTATTGAATACTTTAGATAGACCATTGGCAGCAGCGTGGTACATAGAAGACTTGCGTTGCTTGAAACCAAAGAGATCACAGATTTGGTTCATCAACTTGTTATCAAATGGCTTTTCATTATCATTTATTATGTACTGAGGAATTCCAAGACAGTAGATGATATTCACTCGGATGATGTTTGCAACATTCTCTTTCTTTACTTCCTTAAGAGCAACAGCTTCAGCCCATTTTGAGAAGTAATCTGTCGCAACTAAGATATACAAGTGTCCACCAGAAGATTTTGGTAATGGACCAACAACATCCATTCCCCAAGCATTGAAAGGCTAAGATGTTACAGTTAGGTGTAGTACCTCTGGAGATTGATGTATGAATTTTGCATGGAATTGGAAAGCTTTGCATCTTCTAGCATAATCTAAGAAATCCTTTACTATAGTTGGCCAATAATATCCCATCCTTTTAATGTGAAAATGGATCTTCGGTCCAGACTGATGTGATCCACGAACTCCCGAGTGCACTTCTTGCAAAGTTTGAACTGATTCTTACTCTCCCAAACACCATAAGAGTACTCCTTCAAATGATCTTATATACAGTGTGTCTTTGTAGTAAAGGAAGCGAGGTGCATGACGACGAATGTCAATCCTTCTCCTTGATCTTCTGGAAGTATCCCACAACACAAGTAGTCAATGATAGGTTGTCGCCAATCTTCCTTCACAGCTTCGAATACGGCAACGAAGTATTCAACCTTAACTTTTATGTCCTCATCCTCATTTGATGGCGGTACTACCCATTCTTGGCGGATAGTAACTCGTTTCTGATTCGGAAGAGTTAGAGCTATGGCCAAAGCAGCAAGGGCATCAACTTGCTTATTTTCTTTCTTTGGCACATGCTGGAGGGTTACTTCTCTAAGCCATCCCATTAACTTCTGTGCATAATCATGATATGATCTTAACTCAGGCTTTCTAACTTCATAGCTTCCCAAAATCTGCTTGATAACCAATTGGGAGTCACCAAAGACTTGTAATTGTTGTTGCTTCATGTCGAAAGGCATCTCAAGTCCGAGTATTAGCTCTTGATATTCAAAAACGTTATTGGAGCAACGATTCATCAAGGTAAAAGAATAGGGGATGACCTCTTCTTGTGGAGTGACATACACTACTCCAGCAACAGCTCCATCTCGATGTGCAGCACCATCAAAGTACATCTTCCAGGGGGATCTAACTTCAACAACCATTGCATATTCATTAGGAAGTTCATCACTCAGTTCCTAGTTATCAAATATCGGGTGATCTGCCAAGAAGTCATCCAATGTTTGTCCTTTTACAGCCTTTTGGGGGACGTACACAATCTCAAACTGTTAAAATTGAAGGTACCATCTTGCAAGTCGGTCACTAAGGACTGGTTTTGACATTACAAACTTGATCAGATTTGCCCTAGACACAAGACGGACAACATGAGCCTAAAAGTAGTGTTTCATCTTTTGAATTGAGAAAGCCAATGCCAAGCATAGCTTTTCGATCAGAGAATACTTTAGCTCATTTAGTGTCATCATTCTGCTCAGATAGTAAAGAGAGTTTTCTTTGCCTTCACTATTTTGTTGAGCCGACAGTGCTCCAACTGACCTTTCTTATGCCGCGATATAGAGTATCAATGGTTTTCCAAGTATGTATGCCGCAAGAACTGGAGGTTTCATTAAGTATGATTTGATACTCTCAAAGGTATTACTACAATCTTGGTCCCATTCGAAGGGAATGTCCTTCTTCATGAGACGACTAAATGGTTGACATTTTCCAGCCAAGTTTGAGATGAACCTCCTTAGATATGCTAGCCTTCCTTGAAGGCTTTTTAACTCATGAATATTCTGAGGCTCGGGCATCTTCAAAATTATATCGACCTTAGCTTGATCAATTTTAATTCCTCGGTGTCGCATAATAAAGTCAAGAAACTTTTCGGAAGTAACTCCAAAGGCACACTTCAATGGATTCATCCTAAGTTGATATCTTCGAAGTAACTCGAACACCATTTTTAGGCCTTTTAAGTGGTCGTCTCTCTTTCTTGACGTCACTTGATCATCCATGTAGCATTCAAGATTTTTATGGAGTATACCGTTAAAGATGTTTTGCATAGCCCTTTGATAAGTGGCGCCATTATTTTTCAAACCAAAAGGAATCACCTTGTAGCAATAAATACCTTTGGGTGTACGAAATACAGTGAGCTCTTCATCCTTTGGCGCCATGCGAACCATCCATGAAGGACATTACCTCATAACCAGTGGTGGCATCAATCATCAACTCTGGTATAGGGATTGGAAAATCATCCTTAGGGCATGCGTTATTGAGATCTCTAAAGTCAACACAAACTCAAATTTAGCTATTGTTTTTCCGTACTGGAACAATACTTGAAATTCACGTGGGATATTTGACTTCAGGAATAAACCCAGATTCAATGAGTTTGTTAACTTTATTTTCAATCAATGGAACCAACTCTGGCCTAAAGCGCCTTTGGGCTTGCTTAACAGGACGAGCACCATTCTTGACCACCAACTGATGGACTGCTACTTTCGGATCTAAGCCAAGCATTTCCTTATAACTCCAAGGGAAGATATCCATATATTCTTTGAGTATGTTCATATACGTGATTTCTTCCTCCGTCTCTAGAAAAGCACTTAGGTAAGCTAGTCTTGGGTCTTCATCGATTCCAAGATTAACTTCCTTCAAGGGATCTATTGTGGCCTTCACTCCTTCTTTAAGTTGAGATGGGGCATCTCCAGCATATTTATCCTCTTGAGGATCACCATCGTTAATGGATATATGGTGACACCAGAAAGCATCTTCCATCTCTTCGTCGACTTTTATTTGAGATGAGGCCTCATTCTTATTTTGGGTCGTAACATGATATGAAGAGCCAACACTTTCTTCATCTTCCTTACGTTTCTTGGTATTAACCATAGTATGAGCCTTTGCTTTTAATACCTTATTACATGAAACCACCAGTTTCGCCTGCCGCTTCATTCTAGAAGGAATCAAACTTTGGAAATCCTTCTGGATCTTAGGCGAGGAGTGCATTGTCTTACTTTAATGACTTATCCAACGTTTGTTACTCCTCTTCTTATTTAGAAGACCCAACCTCTCAAACACAGAAGTTCTTGTGGTAGATTCTCCAAGTCAGTCAAAGACAAAAGGACTTTTGTTGGATGCGGCAGACTCCTCTTCTACAGTGATGTAGTTACTAACCTCCCTTCTTATGGAGATGCGAATTAGAGGTGGCTGTGTGTATCCTAGGCCTTCATGTGTCTGCCTTTTTGTACCTTTCAACGAAAGTTTACTCAACCTTGATGGCTCATTAGGATTATATCCAGCCTTTATAAATAACTTATATGCATTTAAATCGAAGCCCTCTTTTGTACGCTTCGTAGGGAGTGTCATATCTTGTGATAAATTTTGAGCCATAGCTTCTCTAAGTAGCCTTGAGGATGGATTTATTACGTCAATATTTATAATAGGTAATGTTATCCCCTTAGCGCATTATCTTGGGCATCAGATAGGTGATCTTTCTCTTTCTTTACCTTCAATACGTAGCGAAGAACAAGAGTTGCCTTCTTTTTTGTAAGAGCGATACTTTCTTTATTTGAAGTGGGGAGAGGCTTCTTGGTGGCGACTTTTTCAACAGTCACCACGACATTATTGGATGGAAGATCATCACACTTGGTCTTGGTGACATCATCAACCCTTTTCTCATTCACGACATAGCTCTTCAAGAGAATTTTGCATTGGAAAAGTGTGATTCAGCTTCAGTGAATGGCTTATCATCAGCTACTATCTTTCTTTCAACTCCACCTTTGAGATACTTCAAGCATTGATAGTAAGAGGATGAGATAATTTTGTTCCCGTGCACCCAAAGCCTACCAAGTAATATATTGTATGAAGTTTTGGCATCGATCACATGCATCAATGCATTTGATTGAAAATCATCCATACAAATCCCCAACTTGATAGATCCCATGGCCCTCTGGCCTCCTTGGTTGAAGACTTGGATCATTATACGACTCTCGTCCAGTTCGTCAGTAGTGATGCCAAGTTTCTTCATCGTGCGGATAGGCTAGATGTTGACTCCGGATCCCTCGTCTATCAAGATTTCATTGATTTTTTTCCTATAATTTGACCCACCATGTATAAGGGACGGTTGTGTAGGGCCTCACCAAGCAGAAGATCGTTATTTGTGAATGTGATTTTTGTATCACATACATGTGTCTCTTGGCCAAGAGGTTCAACAAGTAGTTCAGAGGATGAAGGACCTTCTATGGGTATATTTTCACCCTTTTCCCCCTCTTTGGTAGTATAAAACAAGATGTCTCAAGGTTGACTTAGGCAGTCTCTACACGGAACCCACTCGGTAAGAATACTTCTAAAGTCACCGGACGCCGAGGTTTCTGGTAGTGAAGCTCCATTACCCTCGTATTTTTTGGAAGCTCGACCAGTCTTTGTTTAATTGATTTCCTTACCATTTTCCTCCTAGTTGGTTGGTCGAATAACTCCTTTCACAAACTCATATTCTTACGTTTGCGCCTGGTCACCAGAGTCCAACCTTCATCATCGCCTTCATCAACTGAAGACCTGTCAGGCTCTAATATCTTCTTATTATGCTCTTCAACACATATTTGGACTGGGTCGAGCGAGCCAAAAGTAATAGAGATTTGATAAGAACTGACCGTCTCAACGTCAAAGAAGATCTTCTTCTCTTTTGCCAGTTGCATGACTTTATCTTTAAAGACAAAGCACTTTTCTAGAGAGTGACTTATGAGCCTATGATATTTGCAATAATTAGGGTCATTGGTCCTTCTAGCTTCATCGGACTGCTTCATCTCTTGCTGATCAATGAGTTTATGATGAAGAAGTTCATCAAAAATCTCATCCACGTCTGAATCAAGGAAGGGACATTCTTTTTCTTGCATCTCCTTTAAAGTTAACTTTTGATTTAGACATGCTCGAGAAGTTGTCCTCACACTTTGCTTTTTTCTCACCTTTGTGGTGACCTTGGCAGGAGACACGTCGATATTTATGGATTCTTTGTTATCATTTTTAGGGACAAACTTGCCCCATCTTTTGGGTTCCTGCTTATTCTTTCCCCTTCGAGGGTTATGGATAGACGTTACTCCCTTACCAACAGAATACATGATCAACTCCATGTCATGAGCATGCGTAGCTAACTCTTCAAAAGACTTTGGCTTAATGCCTTGCAAGATATAGAGGAGCTCTCAATCCATTCCTTGGACGCACATCTGTATTGCAGAAGCTTCACTGATCCTATCTTTGCAGTTTAGGTTCGCATTTCTCCATCGATTGATGAAGTCGATGACTGGATCATCCTTTTTTTATCGAGTATTTGTGAGTTCTACTATGCTCACTGTACGCCTTGTGCTATAAAAGCGATTCAGGAACTCATGCTCCAATTACTCCCAACTATCGATGGAGTTAGGCTCAAGGTCCGTATACCAATCAAAGGCGTTTTCCTTTAGGGAATGAACAAATTATTGGATAAGATAGTCACCGTAAGTTTCAGCATTATTGCATGTCTCAACAAAGTGTGCAACATGCTGTTTTGGGTTTCTTTTGCCCTCAAATTGTTGAAATTTAGGGGGTTGATAGCCGGCATGCATTTTGAGGCTATCAATTCTTGCAGTGTAGGGCTTGGCATATGCAAGAGAAGACTTGGTGACAACATCATACTTGTCTTTGAAGGTCTCTTCAATGAATTCCTTCAATTGCTCAATCGGGATCATTCTCTCAAAAGAAATTTGTGCCTCTTTAGTCATTGGCGTTTGTTTCACAGGATGTTCAGACTCGTGAGCCTATAGAGCTTTTCCCGATTCATGGCTAGACTCTCCGTTTATCTGGACTTCCACCCTATCTACTATCTTATCAATCCGAGAATCTTGATTCTGAACGTATTTGGTCAGTCCCTCAATTGCCTTTGTCAGATTCGCAAGCTACTCCTCCATGGACGAGGCATCAGTCACCATTGCTTGCATGATCACTGGAGACGTTGGAGAGTAACACGGATTATCGCATAAGTTGATCTTTGAAGTGCTCAGCTTATGCAGTGTAACTGGAGATGACGTGTTTGTTGAAAGACCATTGCTCTTTGCGCCATAGTATTTAGAACATGAGTGCTCAAGTAGCGCTAGAGTCTTCTTAAGCGATTCCGCCACACTGCTTCCTTCTTTCGAAGCACTTACATTGGACTTCTTTTCTTTTGGGGTTGAAGATCCAAAAATTGGAGTTAGTTCGGACAACACTGGATGTGTTTGTTGTTCTAGCAAGCCTTTCCTTGCACCTTGTGACAGCTCCTAAGCTTCCGAAAGTAACACCAATGATGCTTTCTACTTCAGCAGAGAACTTTAAATCAACAGCCTTGAAAGTAGTTGATTGAGAGTTGACCTTCTTGGAAGTCATTTCAGTGTTGTTGAACTTTACAATTGAAAAAGTTGAGATGAGAGGTAGAGATTGTCCCACTGGGTGTGCCAGAATTTGTTGGAAAATAAAATTTCCGAGACGAAAAATAAATAATTTGAGACAAGAAAAATATTGCAACAATCAATTTATTGATTTCAATATGTGAGTGTTACAATCTCTATGAATCCTCTAATTCGCCTTTTCAAATATAAATTCAAGGGCTTGAAGCTTGATCTTGAATTTGAACTTGATTTGAATGATTTGAGGGACTTGATTTTGACTTGTGCTTGAATTCAAGGGTTTTTGAGCTTGTTCTTGAATATTGCGGTCTTGATCTTGAATCTTGATGAACTTGACTTGAATGCTTGAACTTTTTAGAGATATTGCGGCATTTGACCCACGAACTTTCTCTTGCTACTTGTTAGAGTTTTGGGGGGTCCTTTCTGAATTATGAGACTGCTATTTATAGTGGTGGAAAGGGAAGAGTCGTGATGAAGATAGACCTCCTTTGACCTATCAGATTTGAGTGACGTGGTTCCTTTTATGGGCTTTGATTCCATGGGCCTGCTGTATCATTTTGACATGTGTTACGGTCCTATTGGCTCCTTAACTTGACTTGCATGCCACGTCATTTGACACGTGACACTTATTTGGGCCTCTAGAATATGACAATATCTTGGGATTAATAAATTGGACTCATCATTTGTAGCCCAAATCAATGGGCTAGCCCAATAAAAATTGTACTTTAATTAAATCCATACATATCTGAACTTAAATAATTAATTCAATTATATTAATTCACAATATTTATTCGGGACTGATATATTTTAAATTTAATATAATTCGAATTTTGTACGGATTTAAATTTAATAACATTTTGATGTCCACAACATCGAAAAAAACCCCAAGTTAAAGAAAATCACAAGATTCTGTTTCATCACAATTTCTGAAAAATTATTTCGAATGATCTTCAGTGAGTAGGTACATGCCTTCGTTTTTCTCTATGGAATTAATCACTTTGATACGAAAAAATCAGATAACATGACATTTAGAAACGAAGCACTAAAATCAATCATTTCATACCGATAGAAGAAAAAGTAAACAAGCAAAAGTCTAATTAGTACATATTTAGAGTTATCAACAACTCGGTTCTGCTCGCTCTCCTAGCCACTGCATCAGTGAGTTTTCAAAATAAGCCACTGCATCAGTGAGTTTTCAATATAAGATGTTTACATCAAATAAAAGAGTTTGTAATTTGGTAACCTGAATAATTTTATATCATAAAATATCAATGTACAAAGAAGAACATCAATGGGTGAGCTTGGAATTAATTTGTATTCAAATAACCTTGCTCAATTACGTCGGCTATTGTAAAAAAAAAACAAAAAAAACATGAAGCTAGGAGTCCGATTCAGCGGAAGGCATGTCATTATAGCTTTCTAATCCAACATATATTTCTTCAAAACGTTTTTCTTGATCCCAGAAAGGTAGGGAGGGTTAAAGTCAGCCACTATGTTGATGTTGTTGGCATGTCATAGCGGCAAATGGGGCAATAATGGCTCTTGTCCAATCAAGTTGTAATGCAATCTCCATGAAACATATGCGAACAACGCATGCATACGATCTTTGCCCCCTCTTTGCCAAGTTGGTCAAGACAGATGGCAGAGTCATGATCATTCAAAAATTGATCATCATCATCAATATCCCCACTCTCTCCGACAACTGCATTATTGATGTCTTACTAGCAGGTAGCATCCCTCCATTCAAGCGTGATGGCAGCATTTGTTCTAGCCTCTCGTCCAGAATATATTCCAATTTCAAAATCATATCAACCAACAACTATACGTTTTGGCAATAAGCAGCAGCAGCAGCAGAAGCATTGTTCAATTCAGCACGAACAAATTTATATATACAATCGGGTGATGGGAATGTGATTACAATAGTGAGTATAGTCACACCAATTGTTGAGATTTTCTTGGAGGAGGTTGCGAAGCAGGTTGTATGAGTAGTATTGAGAAGGGGATAATTTAAGGTGTAATGATTTGGTGTCATAAATCTGTGTGATTCAGGAATATACATGAGTTCTGAAGGGTTATCAAGTTGTTTACACCAAACCTCTTGATGAATGAAAAAGTTAAATTGAAGGAAAACACTGGGGAGTATATTATTATTGTTAGTATGGGTTCTTTTTAATAAAGCTTGTTGCTTGAGCCCTGATATAGTCACGGAGCTCTTCAATATTAAGAGCCTCTTGGAAATTAACAACCTCCATGCAAATTAAACCTATGAATGAATATTCATCTGCTCACTCGAGTCTCAACCCTTCATATATCATATAGAGAGAGACAGAGAAGCAAAACCAAATCATAAAAGGATGCGAAAAACACACGCCAATTACCCAAATAATATAATACTAATACTTTTATATAGCTAAAATAATAAAATTAATCTAATAAATCGTAACTACAAATACTAAAAAGGAAATTACACATCAGATAAAAGGGAGACGTATGCTTTGTTTCTCCGATTTAGTTTTCAGTCTAACTAGTTTAGGTGTACACGGTCCCCGCGTGTACCTCACTTTATTGAGTTCAAATGTTACACTAAATAAGATATTTGTTTAAATAATAAAATGGATACAGTAATTAAATTAAACATTTTTTTTGAAGAATTTATTTAATTAAACCTAACCTTTACCAAAAAAAATTTATCAAAGTGATCAACATTCATCTACCACCTGTAAACTGCAACAAAACAAACAAAACAATACGATGAACAAAATAATATAACTAAATTTAAATTTTACACAAATTTTCTCAAAGTCGTCTGACACTCATCTACCACCGGTAAACTAGAACAAAATAATACGATAATAGAAATATCAAAATAATACAACTAAACTTAACCTTTACATAAAAATATTCTCAAAACAGAGATATAAATACTGTACAATTACATCTAACCTTTACCTAAAAAAAATTCTCAAAGTCGACCGTCATTCATCTACCACTTGTAGATTCATCATGTAAACTACAACAAAATAATACAATAGTAATCACAAAACTTCAATTTTGATGAAAATAATTCTTGTTTGAGCGAAAATTTTGACCCTGAAGAATAACTTAAATGGAAACAAAGAAGACATATATATACATAGACGTTGAATTCTATTATATTGACAAAAATAGTGAAGAAGTTGAGAGTTAGAAAATTAAGCATACACCAATCTAGACAACCGAATCAAGTTAGATGAGCATAAATCATATTTTTCTAATAAGTAAACTGATTTCTTCTCTAGTTTAATGAGCATCTCAATATTTATAGAAGTATTTCTTTAATAGAGTCCTATTTATAGAAGTATTTCCTTAATAGAGTCCTATTTTAGGAGTATTTTTCTATCCTATTTTAAGAGTATTTTTCTAATATATTATAGATATAGATAAGATTAATTTTTTTTCTAGGTTGAATGTGAACGTGTATGTTATAATTTAGTTAGAATAGGATTTTGATTTTTATGTACATAAAAGAAAAATTAAATTATTTAAATTACCTTCACGGAAATTATACTCTTCAAAGAATTTTGTATCTAATACGCTAATACATTTTTTTTTTTTACTTTTCACGATTTTTTCCCACTTTAAGGTTTTTCATTAGGACACCTTTTTTTTTCTTTTTTTACACGCTAATTTTAAAATACATATTGATTTATTGATTTTGTATAGGATTTTTGTTTTTGTCACTGTTAAAATTAATTAAAAAAGAAGAAGATCAAATAAAGAAAGATTCAAATTTATGAACCTCATGATTACAAACATGTAACGATTTATAATTTTGATAAACAACAATGTTGAAAAGAGAGAAAAGAAAAACCTACTGATTAGGGTTCCTATACGGACGTTGGTAAAGCATATTCGACTAATTTCTTCTATAAATACTTATTTTATTAAGGCTTCTGAGTCTTAATTTCTTTCCATATATATTAAGAGTTCTTAATTTAATTAAATTATAATTTATTGGAAGCTTTTCATAGATATTAGAAGTCTTAGTTTCTTTCCATACATATTAAGATATTGATTTATTGGATTTGTAATTTGAATAGAATATGCGAAAAGACGATTTTATCTAAAGAAAAGACTTTTAATGAAGGGTAAAAAATTCAAATATGATTTATAAAGCTTTCACACTTTTAATATAATAGAGATAGAGATAGAGAAGTGTCTGTGGGAGTGGGGGTGGGGGAAGGAAATAACATATAAAATGATAGAAAAAACAATTTACTACTCCGTCCAACTCCGAGACATGTACTTTGACAATTGAGAAAGGCGAAGGGTGTGTTTGGTATGAAGAAAAATATTTTTCAGAAAATATTTTTCAGTTTTTTTATGTTTGGTTGGCTTATATGTTTTGGAAAAT
The DNA here is from genome assembly GCA_030864215.1 of Capsicum pubescens. Taxonomy (NCBI): domain Eukaryota; kingdom Viridiplantae; phylum Streptophyta; class Magnoliopsida; order Solanales; family Solanaceae; genus Capsicum; species Capsicum pubescens. Next base: position 265,742,544 of record CM061549.1, on the reverse strand, counting down.
ATTTTCCAAATTAACTTATTTTCTTTAAATCTAAGCAAAATGATTTCCCTTCAAAAAGTAAGGAAAACATTTTCCAAAACTTTCTTTCAACCACTTTAAAGTTGAAATGTTCATACAATTCTCAAAATCATCCACCCCACCCTCCGCCCCAATACCCCATCACCCCTACCCCCACCCCACCCCTTCCCCTACCCCACCCCTAAAATTTAATAGTTTTAAAAAATATTTCAAAATTTTTTCTTAGTCCATCCCCTACCCCCACTCCACCCCTACCCCTACCCCTACCAGCCCCCCTTCCAAAAATAATATCTACATTTTATTAAAAAATTCATACTTTTCTCTTACCCCACACCCTTACCCTCCCTCTCCCCTCCTTACCAGCCCCCTCTCCCATCCCCCCCCTTCCCCCACCTCAAAAAAAAATTAAATTTATTTTTAAAAAAATTTCAATTTTTTACTTCCCCCTTCCCCCTTCCCCCTCACTCCCCTACCCTGACCCTCAGCTCCTACTAACCCCCGCCAATTTTTTAATTATTTTTTAACCAAAAAATTTCAAAACATTTTCTTACGTCACCCCTACTACCTATTCTGATACCCACACTCACCCGCCTACCAACCCCCTTCCCAAAGAAGGGTTTAATTTTTTTAATTTTTTTTTAAAAAAAGGATTATAAAATGTATTTTTACGCTTTAGATAAACACTAAAATGTATTTTTTGAAAAATATTTTTTCATTCACCAATCAAATACTAGAAATTATTTTCCGGAAAATATTTTTCATCCACCAACCAAACATAAGAAAACAAGTAAGAAATCAACTTGTTTTCTAGGAAAATATTTTTTGTAAAAAACATTTTCCTTCATACCAAACACACCCAAAAAGTTACATTCACATGACGTATGTCACACAAACTGAAAAAACATATCACTGACTGAACGACTAAATAAAAATTAGCTAGCAAACTAACACCCACCGATAACTAACATCGCTTGAAATTAAGTATGGAAGATATTAGTTGTTCAAGAAGAGAAAGTAAAAGCAGGTTGCCTAAAACAAAAGAGAAGTAGTGATCCCCTATCAAACATCAAACTAGAGATGACTTTGGGCCTTTACCCCGCCAAATAAAAAAGGTCGAAACCATCAGACCATCCCTTACGCTGGCATCACCTTTCACTTAGATATCTCAAGTAGACCTTATTCATAATAAACGCCTTAAGTAGAGACCGGCCGGCTATGTCATTTTTTATACTTTTTTAACAATTAGCAAAAACAGTAGTGTGTAATGCAACATAAGAAACCTCTAAGTGAATGCAACCCATTGTGTAACACCTCGATAAATTTTAGAATTTATTTTGATATTTTAGATGAGTATAACTCTTAGTTTATAGAGATTTACGCGGTACATACATTATAAAGAAAATTATATTGTGTGTGTGTATGTAAATATAGTGTATATAATGTGTATGATTATGGTTGGTGGGTTAAAGAATAAGTAAGAAATTTTATTATATCTATATGTATTTATTTTTTGTGAAAGTGGGGGCCACTTTATTATTTGTTTTTCCTACAAAAATACTTTTAAAAAAAGGGAGAAAATCCTTATCAGTTTTTATCCTAACCACCGCCTCTCTCCTTTCTCTATCTAACATTAGTGTGGCATAGCTCCACCGGCAACAGCAATCACCGGTCGGTGAAACCCCCACCGGCGTTGCCTTCCTTTCTCCTCTCTCCATCCCCCCATTCCTCCAGACAGTCGCGCCCCTTTTCTCCCTCTGTCTGTTCTCTTTCTTCACTGATATGGCCGCCACCGGCAAGCCAACTGCCGGCGGAACCCGCTATAACTCCAACCGACAACCCCCACTAAAACACCACCAAGTAGATTCGGGTTAGAAAGGGAGAAAGGTCAATGGTTTCTCAACATTGATTTTGAAATATTAAGCTAGTAAATTGATTATCTATCGGATTGTGGAAATTAGTAGTTGGCAAAACAAACGGTGCATTCCCACGGGTTGAATTGGTTGATACTTGTGGTCCTACCGTTATATAGGAAGATATCAAAGGTATGTAAAGCTAAAACCTCCTTCGCTTTAAGGCACGACCCGTAATTATTTATTCCTCCTAAAGTAGCCGAGATAGTCTACTTGATATATGTAAATAGAGTTTCCGATTTCTATATGCCTAACACATGACCACATATACTTTTTTTTTGAATTACGCATATTCATGCTTCTTGCGTTAATTGGTTGAGGTCAAAACATTTGTACTACTCCCATCAAGTCAAGTATCTATAGAGTTTGTTCGTCTTCATTAGGAATTCTTAGAAGTCACCTAGTACATCGCCATATGCTATGAATTAGAATAAATGGCCATACTATAATTGCACTAATATATTAGATCATATAGTGATATAGCAATATGATGATATAAAGTACAAGCGTTGTAATAGTCCGATACTATCAAAGAAATCAATTGTATATGGAAAGCACTACTCGAATAACTAAGCAGTATTTGTCGTTATATATACTTGCATAGGCCTACGAAGCACTATTTGATAAAGGATAATGATGGGAGGGTATACATAGGTTGGGCTTGGCACACGTGCGACGTAATTCTGTCCACAGAATTGAGATCAGACCACTATAGTGATCCTGGGCATTGTGGTGTATCTGCCCTTGTGGCATCATTTGCATTTGGAGTCAGCTGGACTAGTTTTCCTGACGTAAGCCAATATATGGCACATACGGCCTGCGGGCAGACCTTTATAGTGAGTCCCTAAGGAGGGGCATACCCTGTATCAGACCACGATTACAGTTATACATATAAAATAACAGTCAGGAGTATCTGGGTAGCACATATCGTACACATGACATAGAATGCCCTTGGTAGACCATCATATGATTATTTGTATTAAAAGTAGGCACAGGGCATCACTTAGGCAAATTACTTGTCCCTTATAATGATGACTTACTCGTAAAAGCATATATGGTAAGTTAATAAGGTAAATGTATAGGTAATAGTTTATATAGTGTATTTGGCACCTATCTCTCATAAGTTATAGCTTCATATAAGAGTTTATAGTAGTCATTCGTCCGCAATTGCTCATTTTGTTGTTTGATTCATTAAGCATCCTTATACATCTGCTTGTTATTCTGTTTGCTTTACATACTAGTACATATTTTATATATACTAACGTCCCTACGTTCGGAGGCACTGCATTTTTGCAAATATAGGATCAGGTCTATTGATGAGCAGACTTCTATACTAGACACTTGTTCGTAGTCAGTAAAGCAGTCGGTGAGCTCATCTCTTACCTGAGGCTAATAAACGTCGAGTACTATTTAATCGTGTTTCTAATTATAGTTTGGGTATATAGGAGCCCTGCCCCGACCACTTTTCCTAGTACAGTTATAATTTCTTTTAGAGGCTTCGTAAACAGAGATAAGTTATCATACGGGGTCATAGTTTCACATGTTTGTATCTTATGAGTGTTCAATGGGATAGAATTGATTTGTACATACCCCTTTTATCATTTTTATGAGTAGTAACTCTTCCGCACAATCTATATATATATGCTAGTCATATAACTCACACTCATACAGTTCTTGTTCGTTTCGTCTAGGCTAGGGACGTGATAAAAGTAGTATCAGAGCCCTAGGTTTAAGGTGTCCTAGGGAGTCTACGAAGTTGTGTCTAGTAGAGCCACACTTATGAATGTGTTTTGCACCACATTTATAATGGGGGAGCTGCTTAGGCATTTATGATTTTTGACCATTTTTGTGATCTAGATCGTGCGACAAAACTAAGTTATAAAGTGGTACTTTCGATTCATATTCTGCTTGATTGTCATACGGATTCATCCCATTAAAGGTAATCTCAGATCAGGCCGATGGGCCAGATACTAGCATTTCAAAAGAAAGTTTACAGCTAAAAGCTCAGGCTCAAGACTCTAAACTAATATTCGAGATAGAAAGTGGCATATTCTGATATAAATATTGCAAAAAGAAATTAGTGATTTCAAGTTCGAAAGCTTCCCCGCGTGATCCCTCTAATACCTATAGGATTTAAGTATACGGGGGATGTTTTGTATTACCACGATAATGCACCCATAAGCTTTAGGATAATGTATAATTTCAGAGTAGAGGCAATCAAATCGAGTCTTTATGAGTTTAAGGTACACTGGTAGCTTTGACTGTTAGGTAAATGTATCTCGCCAGTGTTAATTAAAGGTATTCCTAACTGGTCAACTAGGCATAGATATTTTACTCATTTTCCCAAGCGAGTACATAGATCATTCCCTTAGAATACGTGCATTGGATTATGTTGAGTAGATAATGACCTATACGTTTGAATTCTTGTAAGGCTATCAAGTTTAGGGATAAGTGTTGTTATCATTTTGTAGGAATATATGGATAAGGATTACCCCATTGTGATTTATTTCAAAAAAAAAAAAAAAATGGTGTGTGATTAAAGATAAGAGCTGAAAATATCGAGGAGTCAGACATAAACTAAGAGTTATTCACTATGTCTAGAATAGATCAAGACGTAGTATTGTTCAATTGATTATAAGAAATAAATTGTTACATTTGAAGAATAGTAAAATATTATTTGAACATTTTGGACTATGTATATATGTAAATAACACACCTAGTTAGAGTATTACTTTTATGAAAGAAGTTATCGAAATATAATTATATAGCTTTAGTGGATTGCGGTGCCATATCGTGAGGAATAATGTTACTATCACCTTGAGGTTTGGTACCCTTTCTATACAATAGAGGGAGTTGATAGTCAATTAGTAGGCCTTTTCGATAAGAGATACATTGATCTAGTACGATGCTTAAGAATGCACCTGCGTTGGAGGGCAAGAATATATCTGGAGATGCATAGATTGCCAATAGTAGATTACAGATGTCTTAAGATATAATAATTATTTGTTCACTTAATGTCACATGGCCATAGTCATTTGTTGAGTGTCGTTGCGGCCTAACTAGCTACTTTTTAGGTATGAATGAAATTCATAAGACTTTCTTTCAAAGGAATGGATGGGATGTATGCGTGCACCTGATACATGTTCATCATAACTTACTGTTTTTTGTTTGGAAAAGAAAAATGTATTAACCTTAAATATTCTTTTTATGTTTTATTTCATATAGTTGTAGCAATTTTGTCAAGCACAGTTGGACCTCAGTTGTTATGTACAAAGTGGCTAATATTTAGGTGTTATAGAGAGACAATAAAATGACTCCATAAATATGTGGTAAACAAAAGTTCTTGCATTATATTGTCTTTAACATCCTGCTTATCCATCTGTCCACCAAATTTATACGAGCATCTAGATACCGAGTTCAATAATGTGGCGCCTGATAGCAATAAAAATAGAACGGTTCAGCTTGTCACCCTAGTAAGAGGCTTATAAAGTATCCTGATAAATAATTAAATAAATTAATATTAATAATGTTCTGTTTCTAGGTTCGAATATATATATATAGATACGTTTATGGGAGATTAATTATTTACGCGTTATTTATATTATAGATTCTTACTTATAGGTTACATATTTTATGAATTATCGTTTATACACTACATGTTTTGTATAGAATGTGCTTACATGTTGTCTGTTTCATGAAGTGTTGATACACAAATTATATGTTTCATAGAATACCTGATCGCGTACATTGCGTATGCGCGTTAGAGGTTATTCACTCAAGGTTCATAGGGTTATTGTTTACATGTCACAATCATCTTATATTATTTATTTGTAGAGAAAAGACATTATTTTCCTCCCGAACTTGTCGCCTCAACTTACTGTAGCACTTAAACTAAGCTTTCGTTTATTTACCCCCTTAACATCTTTAAAGTGAATTATTTTCATCCCCCAAGACTGAATACCACTCTCACAACGGAGGGTGTGTTACACTAGCCTACACATCAACGTCACGTCGGAGCCACGTAAGAAATTACTATTTTTCTAAAAAAAAATTAATCCCCCACATATTATTTTTATATATTTAAAGAAAATAAAATATATATATATATATATACTATTTATATATATATATATATATTTATATATTAAATAAAAAAGGCACCCCCACACCCATTTTCTTTCTTCTTCACATCCACCCACCCACCACCCCCACCCCCTACCCTGCAATTAACGCAGTGCCCCCCCCTCCTCCTCTTCCTCTTCTAGCGCCCCACCCCCCGCCCCCTCCCCCTCTTCCAACCCCCACCCCTGCACTCATTTTTCTCTTTTTTTTTAGAGAACAGACAATCATTCAAATTTTCTCATAAAATCAAAAGTTTCAATTTCTGCAAATTCATTCCGTCAAACAAATTCATTCAATCATTCTGTCAAACAAAGCTTACGAAATTCAAACCAAACATTCAAATTTAGATACGAAATTTAAATTTATGAATTAAACCAAACATTCAAATTTATATTTATAAATTACGAATTTCGTAATTCATAAAGATCAAGTTGCCACTTCAAATTAAAGCTTGCATCCAAACCAAACATTCAAATTTATTTGTTGATTCAAATCAAAACTTGCATCAACAATCAAACTTTTTATACACATTTTTTTCTTAAAAAATTGATGAAATCTAATAACAATGGAGATGGTGGATTTGAAGAAGGAGAAAAGGGATTGGGTGGGGTAGGGATAAAGATGTAAGAAAAAAATAAAAGAAAGGGGTGTGGGGGTGCGGGGGGTGCGGGGGTGTGGGGTGGGTGGCATTGAAGAAGAAAAGGTGTGATTTGAATATATATGATAAGAAATGGTGTAATTTGGATATATAGGAGAAGTTTGGTATGATTTGGATATATATATTATATAAAAGTGGGACCATTTTTTTAAGAAAATTAAATCACGTATTTTTTTATTTTATTTTTTAAAATGTCACGTCAGTATTAGGGTTTAAATTAATTCACTTTAAAGATGTTAAGGGGGGTAAATAAACGAAAACTTAGTTTAAGTGCTAAAGTAAGTTGAGACGACAAGTTCAGGGGGGGAATGATGTTTTTTCTCTTATTTGTACATCACATGTTCGAAAAGTGTAATTGTTTAATTGTTATCAGTTTCATACGTTTATATGATTAGAATGTAAAGTTTTATTGTTCATATGACACATACTTAATTTTTATAGGTTATAGATGTATCTGCTCAAAGATTATATTTCACGTGCTCTATGTCATAATTAAGTTATTTACATACTGTGTATTTTCATAATGTTTAGACTTATGCATCAAGTACTTTCATAGTTTGTTTATTTATATAATTATACGATAAATGTTATGATATCATTCATTTGTCGACATGTTATATACATATATATAGCGCGTATTATAACCTACAGTTTATTGATTGGACAAATCATTTGATTTTATGCCAACTTAATTATGGTATAGTTATTTGGGTATCATATGTTTCATAGGGTATGCATTTAGAAATATCAAGGACCTATTTATTTGTATAACATACATCTATTTGTTTACGATGGTCCCCATCATTGATTCATGGCACCGAAAAATTCAGTGTTGGTGCATTATGTTTTGTCTTTACATCTTTATCTTGCCCTTGAATTTTTAAATACTAGTGATTTATGTAGAATGTTGGTTCCAAAGGCAAGTACTCTAATTCAAGGTTCTCAGGGATGCTAGTATAGAATTCAGTTTTACTTCTTTTTACACAAGACCTGCTACATCTTTTTACAAGTTTGTCTTAAGTTAATTATTTTAGTTTAGTCTACAAGAAAGTTTTTATTTGGTTCGACTACTACATGTTTAAGAAATAAACCAGCGTTTTACAACCACGGATGCACTTTTTTTTCTCTCATCTGTTGATGCAAGCACACCTTTTGCTTCTTTCCAGGACACACAAACATTGAATGCTCTTGTTTTCAGTGTTTTCTTTTTTATTTGTTGTATATTGTTCTGGAAAGAGTAGTATTTTAAATTTTTAATTCCTTGTACCTTTTTCATAATGAGTATGTTGAATCGCGTGAATTGCCTCATTTAGAAGATCAGTTTTTAAAGAATGTATATTTCTTTTTTCTTTATTAAAATGAGGGTTACTTTATTTGTTTGAATATGTCTGCCTAATGTTTCCTCACTTGATTTTTTTTCTTAAATAAAGTATGTGAAATAATTCTGGTTAGTGGTGAGATTCAATTCTAACTTTATTTTTTCTCTGACGATATGTGTGAATTAGCGGTGTGATATTCCTTTCTGTTGGTTGCTTTTATGTTTTTGTTTATTATATTTGTTATCTATTGTGAGTTGGGTCTATCGAAAACAACCTCTCTACTTCAGCTGAGGTAGTGGTACAGACTGCGTACACTTTACCCTCCCCGGGATCCCACTATGTGAGAATATACTGGGTATGTTGTTGTATTTATTTATGCGTAAATATTCATCTATAATTTTTATAATCGACATTAAGTGTTGTGATTAGCTTACTTGCTCACTATGTACATTTACAATTCTAGAACTCATGTCCTAAGTGCTCTTATATTATACCTTCTTAGATATAGAAGGTAACTTATTATATGTTATATATTTTCACTTTATATAGCGATATGTATTAGGTATTAAAGATTATATCTGTCTATATGATCAAATGGCAGATCTCGTGTTATAGTTTATCTATTCACGTGTTAATTTTTTTCTTTTAGCCCACATGTCACATGCTATTTATGGTTCATATATTCATGTATGAAAGATTTTCAGATGTTTATATGGGTAAATGCACTTCATATTTATTGGCTAACACGTTGTAGTTACTGTATGATTTGATGAATTAGGCAGGTATCATTTAGAAAAGGTGTCAAGTGGCTCCGTAGAATTGGCAAGATGAGCCCTGAGTATATAAGAAAAAAAAACAAATGATGTATGGCTCTTATATTAACTTGTAGAGAAAATCCAGGTGGCCTAAGTAAGGTGATAGCCTCCAGATAGAGCTGTAGTGCACCCACCATTCCTTATGTGTTTACCGCTCAAGTGTTTTTCTCTGTTGAGTTATTTCTAGAAGGCGAGATACTCAACTTGTTTTAAGCACCATTTGAGTGTACATGACGTGTGACTATGATTCAAGAAATGTGCGTGGATACAGCTTTCAGGTGCAGAGTATAAGGTAAGTTACCATAGTGATTATAACTATCATTCGAATATAAGGCCAAATGGAGCCTCGTGTATTATCCTTTGGATATTATATTTATCGTGACGCTCTGTGAAGCGTATTTGTATGTATTTTGATTTTGTATTTGTCGTGGAGCTCTGTGAAGCGTATTGATATGTATTTTGGTTAGCTGACAGGTTCCCGATAGGCCTACTTATAGGAAAAACTTTGGCAAATTTTTTTTAAAAAAATAGGAGTTAGCCAAATTTTAGGACCTTAAGGTAGATTAAGGGAGGTAGAATTAAAGTTGAGTAAATGATCTCATGAATGTCTTGGGTAATTATAGGAGTCAAAATAAGTTGTGCGCATCATTCGAGGACGAATGATCCTGAGTGGGGGAGATTGTAACACCACGATAAATTTTAGAATTTATTTTAATATTTTAGATTATAACTCTTAATTTATAGAGATTTACGCGGTACATACATTATAAAGAAAATTATATTGTATGTATATATATGTGTGTGTATATAAATATAAGACGGAATACATATACAGGCCCCTGAACTATTTCACTTTTTCCGTATAGGCACCTCAATTAAGTCAGGTACCTATTGAACCCTTTACTCCTTCACAAATGGTTTTAATTGAGCCCAATTTGCTGACATGGCCAAAAAAGTAAAATGTGTGTACTACACACACCAATGATGTGGCAAAATGACAAATCAGACAACGACACGTGGCATTTTAACTTAAAATAATTATAAAAATGATTTTTTAATATAATTAAATTTAAAAAAAAAAACATTAACACCTCCCCCCACACTGCAGCCTACCCGATCCTCCCCCCACCCCCCCACTTCCCCTCTTTCCTTCCAAATACACAAACCCCATTTCCCATTTCTCTTCTTCACTTTTCTTCTTCCAAATACACAGACCCCATTTCCCTCTTCCCTTTCAATTGAGAAGGAAAGGAAAAAGGCTTAATAAGAACGCCACCAGTTTCACTCCCTCCCATCTTCTCAAACACCTGCAATGCCTCATCGACCCTGTAACATTTTTATAAATGATTGATGAGAATCCCAAATGTCACAACATTCGGTTTAACTTTCTTTTCCTTCATCTCATTCATAAGAAAATTCATGTAAAAGATGTCATGCCTTATCGCATTTCCCATTTCGACAAAACTTGGTAATCAATTTAGTAAACCATACATCATCCAAAAAAATGTCATGCTCAAATAATCTCACAAGAAGTCCATAAATTTCCTCCACGCTCATCATTTTCTCAACCCAAATCCTCTTCCATATAGCAGACAAAACGATATCCATCGTAGTATTGTTTGGAGGAACATCACTATCCCTTTTAAGCATTTCGTCGAGCACCTTGAACCCACGATCAATATTCTCTCCACGAAGCAAACAAAATAACCACACTCGTGTTTCTTGAACCTGGGTCTAGCTCTTTATACACCGATACCGCTTCCTCAAGCATTTTAGCTCGCCCAAAGCATCGTATAAGAAGTGTCGCAGCATTAATCGATAAAGGGATTTTCCCCTCTTTAGCAAAACAAAAAGTTCAAAAAGCTTACTAGGTACATCAGCTTCTTGTTCATCACGCATTGCTTGTTCAAGAATAGCTTGAAATGTAAAGGAAAGAGAAGAAGGATTTGCTGACATTTGTTCGAGAAAATGAAGAAGAAGGGAAAATGAAGAAGAAGAAGAACAGTAGTTGAAGGACAAGTATTTTTAAAAATAAAAAATATGAGAAATGAGATAATTAAGAAAAATAAAAAAGATAAAGAGATTAAAAAAAATAAGCTAAAATTTAATGTTTCACTCTCTTAAATTGACTGCAGTGCACGCATTATTCCACATCAGCGCCACATCAACAATTGTGTTCAATTGATACGTTTTGTGAAGGAATAAAGGGTTCAATAAGTACCTGTCTTAATTGAGGTGCCTATACGGAAAAAGTGAAATAGTTAAGGGGCCTGTATATGTATTTAGCCTAAATATAATGTATATAATGTGTATGATTATGGTTGGTGGGTTAAAGGATAAGTGAGAAATTTTATTATATGTATATGTATTTTTTTCATGCAAGTGGGGGCCACTTTATAATTTGTTTTTCCTACAAAAATACTTAAAAAAAAAAGGAGAAAATCCTTTATCACCCAAACCACCGCCTCTTTCCTTTCTCTGTCTAACGTTACTGCGGCATAGCTCCACCGACAACAACAATCACCGGCCGGCGAAATCCCCACCGGTGTTGCCTTTCTTTCTCCTCTCTTCGTCCCTCCACTGCTCCAGACAGTCGCGCTGCCCCTTTTCTCCCTCTGCCTGTTCTCTTTCTCCACTGATATGGCCACCACCGGCGAGCCAACTGCCGGCGGAACCCGCTATTAATCCAACCGACAAACCCCACTAAAACACCACCAAGTAGATTCGGGTTAGAAAAGGAGAAAGGTCAATGGTTTTTCAACATTGATTTTGAAATATTAAGATAGTAAATTGATTATCTATCGGATTATGGAAATTAGTAGTTGGCAAAACAAAAGTTACATTCCTGCAGGTTGAATTGGTTATTACTGTGGTCCTACCGTTAGCTAGGACATCAAAGGTATGTAAAGTTAAAACCTCTTTCGCTTTAAGGCACGACCTGTAATTATTTATTCCTCCTAAAGTAGCCGAGATAGTCTACTTGATATATGTGAATAGAGTTTTCGGTTTCTATATGCCTAACACATGATCACTTGTCCTTTTCATTTGAATTACACTTATTCATGCTTCTTGCGTTAATTGGTTGAGGTCAAAACATTTGTACTACTCCCATCAAGTCAAGTATCTATAGAGTTTGTTCGTCTTCATTAGGAATTCTTAGAAGTCACCTAGTACATCGTCATATGCTATGAATTAGAATAAATGGTCATACTATAGTCGCATTAATATATTAGATCACATAGTGCTATAGCAATATGATGATATAAAGTACAAGCGTTGTAATAGTTCGATATTATCAAAGAAGTCAATTGTATATGGAAAGCATTACTCGAATAACTAAGCAGTATTTGCCGTAATATATACTTGCATAGGCCTACGAAGCACTATTTGATAAAGGATAACGATTGAAGGGTATACATAGGTTTGGCTTGGCACATGTGCGATGTAATTCTGTGCATAGAATTGAGACCAGACCTATAGTGAGCCCGAGCATTGTGGCGTACCTGCACTTATGGCATCATTTGCATTTGGAGTCAGCTGGACTAGTTCCCCTGATTCAAGCCAATATATGGCACATATGACCTGCGGGCAGACCCTTATAATGAGTCCCTAAGGAGGGGCGTACCCTGTATCAGATCACGATTACAGTTATACGTATAAAATCATAGTCAGGAGTATCTAGGTAGCACATATCATACACATGACATAGAATGCCCTTGGTAGACCATCATATGATTATTTGTATCAAAAGTAGGCACAGGACATCACTTAGGCAAATTACTAGGCCCTTATAATGAAGACTTACTCGTAAACGCTTATATGGTAAGTTAATAAGGTAAATGCATAGGTAATAGTTTATATGGTGTATTTGGCACCTGTCTCTCATAAGTTATAGCTTCATATAAGAGTTTCTAGTAGTCAGTCGTCCGCAATTGCTCATTTTGTTGTTTGATTCATTAAGCATCCTTATACATTTGTTTGTTATTCTGTGTCTGTTTTACATACTAGTACATATTTTATATGTACTAACATCCCTACGTTCGGGGGCACTGCATTTCTGCAAATATAGGATCAGGTCTATTGATGAGCAGACTTCTATACTAGGCACTTGTTTGTATTCAATGAAGCAGTCGGTGAACTGTCTCTTATCTGGGGCTAATAAACGTCGAGTACTATTTAATCATGTTTCTAATTATAGTTTCGGTATATAAGAGCCCTGCCCCGACCACCTTCCCTAGTACAGTTATAATTTCTTTTAGAGTCTTCGTAGACAGAGATAAGTTGTCAAACGGGGTCATAGTTTCACATGTTTGTAACTTATGAGTGTCCAATGGGATAGAATTGATTTGTACATACCCCTTTATCATTTTTATGAGTAGCAACTCTTCCACACAATATATATATATATGCGAGTCATATAACTCCTCATACGGTTCTTGTCCGTCCCATCTAGGCTTAGGGGCGTGATACATTGTGAGCGAGAAATTGCATACGAGGAGTAACTTACCATACAAGCACTTAATCGTATAATGAAATCTACTGTATGTAGAAGAAAGCAGGAACAAGTCCATGATAGTCACCATTAAATTCTTTCTCAGATGCGTATGCAGGAAACAAAGGGTATTTAATAGCATCCAACAGAAATATTCAGAATGCACTTGTTAACGTAAATGATAGCTAGCACACAGTAAGTACAAGGATTATTCAAGTTTAATCTGAATCAGAATCATGTCTTCTTCTCTTCTCCTTGCCTTTCTTATGTTTCCTCTTGTCATCTGAATCGCGCGTATGCTTCCTCTTACCGTCTGAATCACGGGAATGTTTCCTCCTGTCATCTGAATCACGGGGCTGTTTCCTCCAATCATCTGTGCCCTGCAAATGTCGTTTCTCTCTTCTCTCATCCTTTTCCCGTCTCTTCTCTTCTCGCCTCTTCTTTTGGTTCCTTTCATCGTCTGACTCTTCTTCATTCTGTATGGGTGGAGCAACAGTCACACTTGCATTAATCTTTTCTACAGGCTCATCGATCGGGTTAGATGGAAAAGCCGCTGGTGAACTTGGTTCTTCCCAAGGTTTGGGCAATCTGCAGAATACGTTAACAAACATGATTAGGAATGAGAAGAAACAAAATCCATATGGTTTTATCCTTTGTTATTTTCTTTGAATCATAGTTTAGTTACTGTAGAACCTTTCATCTACAAAGTTGAGCCCTTGTTCCTTAACTAGCAATGGAACTTGGAGATAATTTATCCAAAAGAGAAAAGCTAACGGGCAAGGAGAAAGATTGCATAAGAACCACAAAAATCTAAAGAGAACTCCCAATGCTAGTGAAACCAGACACCGTGAAACCAATACTTACTTTGAGAAACCAAGACCATCTACCCGAGCAGCTTCAGAATGCCCTGCTCCCAAGTCTTCTGCAGTCGAACCTCTCTTCACAAGTTCAGAAAACTCATGCTTGTCTAGCCGAGTACCTTGAGGACGTGTGGCACGCTTGGGAGCTAAGCCCAGAGCCTCCCTCATTGCCTGCTCCTCCTCTTCTTTAATCCTACGTATTTCTTCTTTTGCTGCCTCCATATCCTTTTCCTGGGATTTCTTATCACGGGTGTACCAATGAAGATCTTTCCCTGCACAGAGGGAGAAAATAACAAAACAAGATAAAAATATGGCACTAGTTAAGATTTTGTAATGAATACTAAAATGTCCAGCACAACATTATATTGTCAACATATTCCTGTCTTTCCCAAGGTAAAAAGCACTTGTGATTCCACATAAAATATGGATTAAGTATCTCAGGGTTCCACATGTTATTTATGACCTCAAATGTATATTGGCTAGCTTTGTCCAACTACGCATCTCCTCACACTAAGCAAAATACCTACAATCCATACAGCAGGACAACAAAACCTACTCTGAGAATTGGTTTCCAAAAAATATCTACTCAGAGAATACAAAATTAGCCAAGATAAAAATGACTGCATTCACCAGAAGGTGCAAGTAGCACACATCAAGGATAAGTGAGAGTTCACTTGAGATTGCTTTATATGTGTTGCATCAACTTCCAGATGCACCAGTTCTTTAGCATGAAACTTATGGTGAGTGAAGGCGTTAAAAGGGAACGCGGTAGAACTCAAATCACTTGGACATAGGCTGTTTTGAAAGATCTACAATCTCTTCAAATCAATGCACGTTGCAAAAGATAGGGTACAATAGAAGAAAAGGATCATATTAATACATCATTTTAGATCCTATCCTTTCAAGGAGTCTTTTGTTTCAGCAGAAATTTACATGTCAATAGAAAGTACAGAGAACTAATACATTTGTGTTGTTATTTGAAATTAGCGTAATATTGGCATGAAAACAAAAGGCTAATGACAGTAGTAGATCCATGATTTCACTAAGGGCATTCAAATTATAAAAAAAGTAAATGCACCAATAAGCCAAGCGGAATCATCTATTTATTATATATATAATAATTGAACATAATTAACTAGAAAGGGGGTTTGTCATAGAGAATTTATATAGTTTAAATGGAGAAACAAGATCCATGATAATTCATATAATCGACTATTCGGACTTAGATATCTATATATCATCTACTTCAAAAAAAAAACATGGAAAATCAATCAACTACGCCTCAACCACAAACTAGTTGCCGTCCTCCATAAGAATTCTTAGTATCCATTTAAATCTGTTTCATTTCTCAGTAAATAATTGTCTTCTAAGACAACTTCGGAGTTTCCTAAAACTAGAATTCTCTAACTTTTAACACTTACCTTAATGTACATACAAGTCAGCAACCAGAATAAAACTAAAAAAAACACTGCCTAATGTACACAACAACAACATACCCAGCGTAATTCCACAAGTGGGGTCTGGGAAGGGTGGTGTGTACGCAGTTAGTTCGTACAACAACAGCAACCAAGTCTTAATTTCAGCTAGTTCGTATTGCCTATATAAATCTATTGCTTCCATTATGTGCTTCTTCTTAGACTCCACGGTATTAGGTTTTTTAATAAGATTTCCTCAATGTAATTGTAGGCCTATCTTGCTCAATTATATCACCTTTAATCATCATCTGTGTCATCCCTATAAATTGGTATGTGATGGTCGACATGAGTGATGACCAGATCCATCACAGGCTACTTGCACCCCCTGTTGATGTGGTCATCTCTAATGTTTTTTAATATTGTATAGTCGTACAGTCATCAAAAGATTTGCAATTTCGAAATCATTCAAGTAGTCAATAGGCCTATTTTTTTAATCGGTTCAAGCTGTTGACAGACCCTATAGCTATAGCCAACATTCACTCCTATATGATATTGCTAGTCTGGAAACGGTTTATAAGACTTCCTTTCACTTTATTAGTTATTTACCAATCACGTAGGACTCCAATTTCACTTAATAGCATTCCTCCATTTTAATCATCCTACTTTAGTTCATTTTACATCCTCATCTATCATGTCATACTCCTAAAGGATAGCCTACATCAGTGTTTTTAGAAGCAAGAAACGCAAAAAGTCGGCAGGGGTCCTAGAGCTTTAAGTGAGAAGCAAAGTATAGGCAAGGCACAATTTCAAAAGAATATCAAAAAGAACATTATAGAAATAACTAATTAAAAAAAACTTGGCAAAATGGTTCAATGGGCCCCTGTACTAGGTCGGTTTTGTAAGTTGGATGCTTTTACTTACATGTTTGTCATCTGGACCCTGAACCCATTAAAAAGCTATATTTTGCATCCTTTGACCGAGCCTACATGGCATTGAAATTGCTGAGTAGGACGAAGAGCGTGAAGGCACTCGCCTAAGGTGTGAGTTGCGATCAATTTTTAGTCAATTTTATATTACAATAATTAAAAAAAAAAAAAATAGGCCACTCAACTTTTTTTCAATTTTTTTAATTTAGAAATATTTTTAAAAAAATAAAAAATTTAGAAAAAAAAATAAAAAATCCCGCCTTCCCCAACTCCCTACCCCCGTCCAGCCATCCCCCACCCCACCCCCTCCCCCATCGACTCCACCCCCTCCTCACCCCCCGTCCCAACACCCCCACCCCACCCCAACCCCATTCCCAGCAACCCCACCCCAGCCCCGTTCCCAGCACCCTCCACCCCAACCCCGTTCCAACACCCCCACCCCAGCCCCGTTCCCAACACCCCACCCCCAACCCAGCACCCCATTCAAATTTTATTTTATTTTTAAAAGTTTTCCTCTCAATTCAAATTTTTTCATATTTTTTTGGGATTAAAATTTAAATTTCAAATTTTTTTATATTTTTTTGGGATTAAAATTTAAATTTGAATTGAAAGTGAGTGATAGTGGATATTGAAAAATTAGTGAATTTAATGAATAAACTTGAAAAAACTTAAAAGTTTTTGTGAATTTGTTAAAGATATTCAAATTTAAAAATCGAAAATTCATTATGTTTGTATATATGAATTTATAGTTAAAAATTTAAATTAGTTGGAGAAGAATTTTAATTATTTGCAATGAATGTGATGTTTAATTTGTGAGCAAAAATAAAAACATGATTATTCAAATTTTTCCACAATTTATAAATTTTTCTTATTTAATTAAATTAATTTTAATATGTAATTTGTTATGTAACATTTTAAAAATGACTTGGAATTTAATGAAATGCTTGAAAATAACGTGGCAGATGACGTGGCACATGTAGCAGCTGACGTGGGAGAGTGTGTTACACACTCCAAAAAAAATATTTAAAATGTTGCTTTTTAGTGGGTTTGGGGGTTCAAATGACAAACATGTAAGTAAAAGTGTCCAACTTACAAAACCGACATAGTACAAGGGTCCATTGAACCATTTTGCCAAAAAACTTGAGAACAAATCTTTCAATTTAAGAAATAGCTAATAGTCCCCCATAAGAAACTGTTTGGTGCCTCAATCTGACAACAAAACAAATACCAACAAAAAACGAAATAAAAATACTCCTACCTGATTCCCAATTTATGTGATGGTGTTTGACCCGTAGTTTGAGAATGAACGAAAGGCTTTTGAAACTTGTGGTCTAAAATAAGCCATAGATATTTGTTTGACAATAAATCATCTCATTAAGGGTAAAATGAAAAGTTTTCAGCTAAATTGTTACTATATATAGAAAGGTGTCATTCTTTTCGGGACTAACTAAAAAGGAAAGTGTCACAGAAATTGGGTTGGCAGGAGTATAAAATCAACTGATTATTTTACTATCAAAAACCTGAAAATGTAGTTATTTAAATAATATTTAAAAAGTTAAATAAATAAACTGATTTTTTCTATTAAACCAACTTAAAAATTAATGATTTGAACACTAATAAGAAGTAATTAAATAGACTTCTTTTTCAACTCTCAAACAATTGAAAAGGTATTTGATATGACTTCTCCTTTACGGACTTATTCTAGAATAAAATCCAGACAAGCAAGTGGAGATAATCTGTCTTAGTTTCAAATAAGATAAGTTATATAAGCAGTTATTTATAGAAGTTATCATCAGTTATGTACAGCAGCAATTGTCTGCCTATGTCCTATCTTTATGTCTTAGTCAGCAGCAACTGTCTACATACATCCTATCTTTATGTTTTAGTATAAATATTGTATCTGGAGAATTCTAAAACAGAGAAGCAGTATTATTGTATTTGTATCTGGAGTTTTGTCCACTCCATACGGACTTAGTTATTGGTTAATGTAGTGTTTAAGATTCTTGCACTTTATTTAACCAGCAACTTTTTCATTTCATTCTCTTCTTCAACTTAGTTTCTATCATTTTGGTATCAGAGCAGCAAGATCCAGAATGGTATCCACACGATTTTCTAACGAACCACCATCACAACCAGTCATAAACCATCCAAGTGAACCTTCTAACAGTCAAATTGTTCAGAAATTAACATTTATAACATCACGTTTGGAAGCATAAGATGCAGCAGTGAAGGGTCAAACAAGTGGTACTCAAACTGATGTTAATCTTGTTACATCCTATAAAGGAAAGGGTCCAGAAGAAAATTATGGTCCTGCAAAATTTCAGAATCAAGATGAACATTTATGTAGCATTCGACAATTGGGCACAGTTATCGCCAGGAATTTGCTAAACGATCTGCCCGAGTCAAGAATTGGCCAGAACATTGTCCTTTGGGAGTGTTTCTTACTGGACTTGAAGAACTCAAAGCAGATGTGAGAATTCACAAGCCCAGAACAGTGTATAAAGCTATGAGCCTTGTAGTGGAATTTGAGCAAAAAAATGGGTTCCAATCGTGAGAATATGTCACGATCCAATACAACCCAAATGGGTTCTGCGCGTGACGCTCTCCACCAATCAGTAGGCAACCAACTTATGTCATGAACAAATCCAAATTTTGCACAAATATCTTCTTGTCCTTCTCAGAATTGTGCTTGGGATATAAAGAAACAGAATCGTATAGCCAAAGGATTTTGTTTTAGGTGTAATGAGAAATTTACACCAGGACACCGTTGCAAGACAGCATCTCTCACTCTTATGGAGAAAACGACAACATTGAAGGGGGTGAATTAGTGGAACAAATGCCAAGTGACGTTATTGACGGGGATGCAAGTACAAATGACCTTGCTGAAATTTCATTCCATGCCTTTCTAAGTAACACGAAAGGCACAACAATGAAACTTCAAGGGACTTTAAATGGACGCAAGGTGCTACTTTTGGTTGATAGTGGATCATCCCACAATTTTATCTCTGAGAAAATTGTTCAAGAATTACAGTTGTTGGTTCACATTGTTCCTTATTTTGGAGTCCAGATTGGCAATGGAGAAATTATACGTTGCAACCGTCCATGCCAAAATCTGGTTGTGAAATTTCCTGGATTAACTATTGACCAAGATTTCTATCCTTTCTCTGTTAGAGGGGCTGATTTGGTGCTTGGAATTAAGTGGATTGAGTCTTTACATACAGTCCAAGCTAACTGGAATAAAATGTTTTTGATTTTTAATTTAAATGGGAAGCGATATAAGCTTCAGGGGGTTCCACCTGAATCAAATGCACCAGTTGCTTTCCATCTTTTCTCCCAAGAGGATGATACTACAGGTAAGTCTACCCATCAATATTCAAAGTTTGCTTCACAAGTTTGAATCAATTTTTGAAGAACCCAATGATCTACCACCTTTTCGCCAACACACCCACTCTATCCCTTTGATTCCTAACTCAAAAACCTCCCAACATCTGCCCTTACCTCTATCCTTACTTTCGAAGAAATTGAAAAGCAAGTGTTTGAATTACTCCAGAAAGGATTTATAAGGCCAAGCACCAGTCCATTTGCTAGCCCCGTCCTTCTCGTCAAGAAAAAGGACAATACATGGCGTATGTGTATTGATTATAGAGGTCTCAATCAAATCACGATTCCAAATAAGTATCCAATCCCTAATATTGATGAGTTTCTTGATGAATTACACGGAGCAACTGTTTTCTCAAAGATTGATTTGCATTCTGGTTACCACCAAATACGTGTCAATCCTGCAGATATTCATAAAATTGCTTTCCGTATGCACTCTGGCCATTATGAATTCACTATTATGCCCTTTGGTCTCACTAATGCCCCTTCTACATTCCAGTGCGCTATGAATGATTTGTTCAGACCACATTTGCGCAAATTTATTCTCGTATTCTTTGATGACATCTTGATCTACAGTCAGACCTATGAGCAACATATCAATCACTTGCAACTTGCTCTCCAACTTCTCAGGGACAATCATTTCTATGCCAAAACTTCTAAATGCTTATTTAGACAGCTTCACATTTCTTTTTTAGGTCATGTGATTTCAGAAAATGGGGTTAATGTTGATCAGGATAAAATTCAAGCAGTCATGGAGTGGCCAGTGCCAACTAATGTGAAGGAATTACGTGGATTTCTTGGGTTAATAGGTTATCGCAGATTTGTGAAGGGTTATGGGATGATGGCTCGACCACTCACTGAACTTACCAAGAAAAATGTTTTTCAATGTTCGATCTCCGCTGAAAATGCTTTCCAACTTCTCAAGCAAGTTTTAACAACTGTTCTGGTACTACGACTTCCAGATTTCACTCAACCATTTGTGGTGGAATGTGATGCTTCATCAGAAGGACCTTTCCTCCAACTTTTTCTGGCCAAGGATGAAGCAAGATGTTAAACTCTTTGGGCAGAACTGTATGGTTTGTCAACAGGCCAAATACCCTGCTGGGCTTCTGCAACCATTGGCCTATACCTAATAGAATATGGGAAGATATCTCACTTGATTTTATTATACGACTTCCCAAATCTAGTGGTTATGACACAATTTTGGTTGTCGTAGATCGTCTCAGCAAGTATTCTCATTTCATCCCACTTTCTCACCCATATACTGCTAAGACTGTTGCTAATGTTTCTTGCAAAGAAATTGTACATCTCCACGGCATTCCTCGATCCATCTTATCTGATCGGGATGCTATCTTTCTCAGTGTTTTCTGGCAAGAGCTTTTTCGACTTAGCCAAACAAGATTAAGAATGGGTACGTCTTACCATCCACAATCTGATGGACAGACCGAGGTGGTTAATAGATGCTTGAAATCTTATTTGCGATGCTTTGTTATGGAGCAACCTCGTACATGGAATCGGTACTTACCATAGGCAGAATTTTCTTTCAACATAGGTTACCACTCATCCACAGAGACTACTCCATTCAAGATTATTTATGGTAAAGATACTCCTTATATTTCTCCTTTTATTCATAGAGAAACACGCATTGCTGAACTAGAAGAACAACTTTTGAATCGTGATGTCATGTTGAAAATTATTAAGGATAACCTTGTAAAGGCACAAACTCGAATGAAACAACAAGCTGATTCTCATCGTCGATATGTTGCCTTTCAGGTTGGAGATTCTGTCTTTCTACGTGTTCAGCCTTACCGGCTACAATCTTTGGCTAATCGCAGGTATGAAAAATTTTCACCTCGATTTTTCGAATCATATAAAAATCAAACGTTATGTTGGACCTATAGCATATGAACTGGAGCTACCTGCTTCTTCCAAAGTCCATCCAATTTTCCATGTATCCTTGCTCCGTCCAGCTCATGGTCAGCAAGTTGTTATGCCGCCAGCCCCTCTTCCTCTTACTGAAGACTGGGAACTCGACTTATCTCCTGCCAAAATACTTGCACATCGATGAATCATAGAAGCTGGTGCATTTTCTTTGGAATTGCTAGTTCAATGGGTTGACCGTCCACTTGATGAAGCTAGTTGGGAGAACTATGATCTCATTGCAAAGCAATTCCCTTATTTTCACCTTGAGGACAAGGCGACTTTTCAGGGGGGTGCATTGATATGACTGCTCCTTTACGGACTTATTCTAGAAGAAAATCCAGACAAGCAAGTGGAGATAATCTGTCTTACTTAGTTTCAGATAAGACAAGTTATATAAGCAATTATTTATAGAAGTTATCATCAGTTATGTACGGCAGCAACTGTCTGCCTATGTCCTATCTTTATGTCTTAGTCGGCAGCAACTGTCTAAATACATCCTATCTTTATGTTTTAGTATAAATATTGTATCTGGAGAATTCTAAAACAGAGAAGCAGTATTATTGTATTTGTATCTAGAGTTTTGTCCACTCCATACGGACTTAGTTATTGGTTAATGTAGTGTTTAAGATTCTTGCACTTTATTTAACCAGCAACATTTTCATTTCATTCTCTTCTTCAACTTAGTTTCAATCAGTATTTATGTGAATACAATCAAAAAACATTTAAGTAAACTGATTTTTTACTATTAAACAAACTGAAAAAACCCTGGAAATGCTATTAGAAGACCCAGCAATTGCAGCAGTCAGCACTGAAGAAAATGCAAAAACCAAGAAGAAAACAAAAAAAGGAGGAACCATCATTGGGTATGTTGTTCTGGCTGTTGTTGAAGCAGCGATGATAAAGCCTAAGGAGAACAAGACGCCACAGCAAAAACTATAGATAACAGAGAGTAAACAACATCAACACCTTTTCTCTCTAAAAATGTCCCATCTTTTTTTTTAACTACTTTCAATATGTTGTCTATAATATAAAAAAATAAGTAATTCCTTCAAGGGCTTGGCCACTTTGCACTTTTACAACCTCACATGGTCTCAGCTCACGCTGAAGAAGCTATACCCGTACTTCATTTTGCTTCGCCACTTTAAGCGTTCACTTTTTCACAACACTGACCTAGACTTTTAAATTGTTTGCATTTAGGTACCATAATCTCGACCTAATATCACTTCAACTTCATTCTTATGGGAGGTACGCTTCCTGTGCATATGTTCTATACTTCTATATAATTTCTACATGTACGAAAATCCTCAATCACTAGAGTGCTTCTAACAGCTCCAATCTTTTTCATTTCGTTAGTCTCATCAATCGAAACAGCCTCGCTACCTCAATGAGGTAGGGGCAAGGTTTGTATACATTCTACCCTCCCAAGACCCCACCTGTGATAATCTCACCGGGTTTGTTATTGTCTTATCCATTGGAGTATGGAACATAAATAATTTGCAAAAAGACAAAGGTAACCAAAATAACGCGAAAGAAAAAGATTTACAGAAACTACATATAGCGCACCAAATTAATGCACTATATTTGATCCTTCTATCGAACCAAGCCTTAACGACCGTTATGGTCAATGGACTTAAATAGCGCACTAATTTAATGCGCTATATAAGGAAAATAAAGGGTCCTTCAATACTTATGGTTTTTGTTCATGTTTATAAATTTAGGGTTTTTTTGTAGTTTCGGTTTATAACCCGCACTCTAAAATAATATATGTATATAAACCTAAACTACAAAATAACCCAAGGTTCATAAACCACAACAACAACAACCCAGTATATTCCCAGTGAGGTCTGGGGAGGGTGAAATGTACGCAGTCCATACCGCTACCTCCGAAGAAGTAGAGAGGCTGTTTCCGATAGACCCTCGGCTCAAGAGAGAATAGTATAGCAAGGTCATAATGCAACTCGAAACAGGATGTATAACACAACAGAAATAAGCGATACAATAATAACAGTAAATATCAAGGAAAATACAAATAAGTAAAGTACAAGCAATACGAAATAAGATATAAGAAAATGGATACTCTCCTAGTAGTAAACAATACACTCACAGACCTAAGAGGACTACCACCCCCACACTCTCCTAACACCTAGCCACAACCCACACACTCACACTAGCCTTCAACCCCAATCCGCGACCTCCACACCTTTCTGTCTAGGGTCATGTCCTCAGTAAGCTGCAGTTGCTCCATGTCATGCCTAATCACCTCTCTCCAGTATTTCTTTGGCCTACCTCTACCCCTCCTGAAGCCATCCAAAGCTAGACTCTCACACCTCCAAACAGAGGCAACCGTGCTCCTCCTCATCACATGCCCAAACCATCTCAACCTGCCTTCTCTCATCTTGTCCTCCACCGAAGCCACTCCCACCTTCTTTAGGATAATCTCATTCCTGACTCTATCCCCTATAGTGAAACCACACATCCAACGCAACATCCTCATTTCCGCCACCTTCAATCATTGGATATGGGAGTTCTTGACTGGCCAACATTCAGCTCCATACAGCATGGCCGGACGGACTGCCACTCTGTAGAATTTGCCTTTAAGCTCAAGGGGCACCTTCCTATCACATAACACTCCCGAGGCGAGCCTCCACTTCATCCAACCTGCTCCAATACGCTTAGAGACATCCTCCTCAATCTCACCATCCCCTGAATCATAGACCCAAGATACTTAAAACTATCCTTCTTACAAACATCCTGAGAGTCCAACCTCACCACCACACCGTCCTCCTGACTCGAGTCACCGAACTTGCATTCCAAATACTTCGTCTTGGACCTACTCAACCTGAACCCCTTAGATTCTAGGGTTTGCCTCCAAACCTCCAATTTCTCATTCACACACACCCCTACGTTTCACCAATCAGCACTACATTATCCGCAAATAACATACACCACGGCACCTCACCTTGAATACTCTGCGTCAACACATTCATTACCAACGCAAAAAGGAAAGGGCTGAGTGTCGATCCCTGGTGCAAACCTGTCTCTACCGGAAAATGCCCTGAGTCTCCTCCCACCGTCCTCACCCGAGTCTTCCCTCCATCGTACATGTCCTTAATAGCTCTGATGTACGCCACTTGCACTTCTCTCACCTCCAAGCATCTCCAAAGAACCTCCCTAGGGACTCTGTCATACGCCTTCTCCAGATCGATGAACACCATGTGCAAATTCCTCTTCCTTTCCCTACACTGCTCCACCAATCTTCTCACCAGGTGAATTGCCTCTGTCGTCGAGCGACCAGGCATAAAACCAAACTGATTCTCTAAAATGGACACGACCCTTCTCAATCTCCGCTCAACCACCCTCTCCCAAATCTTCATAGTGTGACTCAACAGCTTAATTCTCCTATAGTTATTGCAACTCTGAATGTCACCCTTGTTTTTATACAAAGGAATCATTGTACTCCATCTCCAAGCCTCAGGCATTCTCGCAGTTGTGAAAATGGCGTTGAACAAATCAGTCAGCAACCTTAATCCTGCCCCACTAGCATACTTCCAAAAATCCACCGGGATCTCGTCAGGCCCCGTCGCCCTACCCCTCCGCATTCTACGAATAGCCTCCCTGACCTCCTCAACCTTAAAACGTCTACAGTAACTGAAATTGTGACTCTCCTCCGAGAGTTCCAATTCCCCTAACACAATGCCTCTGTCTCCTTCCTCGTTTAAAAGCCTATGAAAATACTCCTGCCATCTCTTCTTAATGTGAACATCTTTCACAAACACACTACCGTCCTCCCCCTTAATGCACTTCACTTGATCGAGGTCACGACCCTTCCTCTCCCTAGCCTTAGCAAGCCTGTACAACCTTTTTTCCCCGCCTTTCTCCTCTAACCTCGCATACAAACCCTCAAACGTTGATGTCTTAGCCGTCATAACTACTAACTTAGCCTCTTTCCTTGCTACTTTGTAGACCTCCCTATTCACCCGCTTCTCCTCTTCATCCTTACTCTCAATCAACTGAACATACGCCCTCTTCTTGATCTCCACTTTCTTCTTAACTTCCTCATTCCACCACCAGTCCCCCTTATGTCATCCTGCCCGACCCCTCGAAACACCCAACACCTCTTTAGCCGCCTCCCTGATGCATCTGACCGCCTTATCCCACATAACATCCACGTCCCCCTTTCACTCCCACACCCCCATTCCAGCCACCTTCTCCCCTATCTCCAGCGCACTAACAGGCGTCAAGCCACCCCACTTAATTCTGGGTTGACCCTCTCCAGCCCTACTCTTCTTGTTCTTCTTGATAATCAAGTCCATCACCAGAAGCATGTGCTGAGTTGAAAGATGCTCACTCGAAATGACTTTGCAATCCTTACATATAGCCTTATCCCCCTTTCTAAGGGGCAGAAAGTCAATCTGAGTCTTGGCTGAAGCGCTTCGGAAAGTAATCAGGTGATCCTCCTTCTTCGGAATTCGAATTGACAACCACCAATCCAAAGGCCCTCGCAAAATCCAACAAAGCAACCCCCTCACCATTTCTGTCGCCGAAACCAAACTCTCCATGTACATCATCATAACCACCCGGAAAAACCCCAATGTGCCCATTGAAGTCCCCTGCTATGACAATCTTCTCCGAGCTAGGCACGCTTCTCACCACCTCGTCCAAAGCCTCCCAAAAGCTCGCTTTCACCTCCTCAACCAAGCCCACATGAGGCGCGTAAACACTACACACATGCGGCGTAAACCCCCCAATGACCAACTTAATCGTCATCAGCCTATCACTTACCCTCTTAACCTCCATCACCTGCCCCCTTAGCTCCTCATCCACTAAAATGCCCACTCCATTACGACGCCTCTCACTGCCTGAGTACCACAACTTGTACCCATCCACATCCCTAGCTTTAGATCCTACCCACTTAGTCTCTTGGACACACGCAATATTAATCCTCCTCTTCTTAAGAATCCTCACCAACTCTACGGACTTACCCTGAAGGGTCCCAATGTTCCAAGACCCTACCCTCAACCTATCTCCTCTCGCCTGCCTCTACCACCCCTCACCTGACCAGCCTGAACACCCGGCCTAGACCCCATACCCACCCCTACCCTACCCTCTCCCCCTCTTCCAAAATCGCCCCAAACTCCAACCCCCTCGGACATGACCCTACTCCATCATCAACCCCTGCGGCCACTACTTAATACACGTAACAAAGGCCCCACACCGACCAGCAGACAGAGAGACAAACAAACAAAGCAACAGTATGAAAACAGTAGGCGAACAACAGATACGCACACGAACACACTAACGACCTCTCAGCTAGAACCACACAATAATACCCACCACTAAGCGAGCCAGGCACAACTAGAGTCACAAGAACTGAAAGCAGAAAAACAATACAAAAAACAAACAATCCAGGAAACTAAATTGTACTGCGTACGTAAAGAATAAGGAGTAACACAATAAAACCATGAAACTAAATAGTAAGAAGTAGCTAAAAATCAAAGGTTTAGATATCACCGAGATGCTCTTGCGTGCTGCTGATTTGATTGTCGGAAATGGGTTGCCGAAATATTCCCGCCGACGCGTCGCCGGAATGACGGCGGAGTGACCTCTGCAACTTGCCGGAAACTGTGTGTTGGGTTGTCTTCGAACCAACCTGTTCTGACCGACTTTCTGACCCAAGCTGCCCCACTTACCCGTCGCCGGAAGTCGAATCGAGCCGACGGGAGCTCTAAGCTCGCCGACGATAGGAGTGTCTAAGAGGGGGGAACAGAGGAGAGAGGAGAGAGAGGGGGGTAGCGACGGGAATGAGAAGATCCGGGGAGAGAGAGAAGAGAGGGAGAGAGGTCCCTTACCTGTTGCCGGCGTAGCTACAACGTCACCGGCATCGACCGTTTGAGGTCAGTGAACGTTAGGTAAGAGAGAGAGAAGAGCGTATGAGAGAGAGAGATTGAGGTCAGTGAACGTTCAAATCGGAGTTTGTTTATGCCTAAGTTTGTTTTTTAAGGTTCATAAACCAAAACTAAAAAAAAACTAAGGTTTATAAACCTAAACTACAAAAAAATAAAACACGTAAGTGTTGAAGGACCCTTTATTTTCCTCATATACCAAACTAAATTAGCGCACTATACAAGTCCATTGACTATAACGGTCGTTAAGGCCTTGTCCGTTAAAGGTCTTATATAGCGTACTAATTTAGTGCGCTATATGTAGTTTTTGTAAAGATTTTTTTTGCATGATGATTTGGTCACTTTTGTCTTTTTGCAAGTCATTTAGGTTCTGGAATCGAAGGTTTCCTCATATAGCACATTAAATTAGTGCGCTAAATTCTATGTTACTCGGACTCTTCAAAAATGTCACACGGTGCGTGTCAGATTCACCAAAACTAGTACATTTTTTTGAGAATCGGACACGGGTGCGACATCGAAAAGTGAAGAATCATCACAACTTAGGGGCTAAACTATAGCGATATATAAGTCCATTAACTTTAAAGGCCATTAAGGCTTGGTCCATTAGAGGATCTTATATACCGCACCAATTTAGTACGCTATATGTAGCTTTTATAAAGTTTTTTTGCACGTTATTTTGATTACTTTTTTCTTTTCACATGTCATTTAGGTATGAACCCCATCAATTGACACAATATCATTAGCAGGTACATGAACCATCTAACATCATCCTACAAACTATTGTTGGTCTCATCCAACATTAGTGTAATTAAACTCAAGCTTACAGAAGACCCTGTTATACTAACATCTTCCTTACTTGTTTAAAAGAAAATAGCAAATTCCTTTACATCTCCTCCCACTGTTCTAACACTTTTAACTGCTCCTTTTGTACATTTTTTAACTCCATCAATAGCCACAATATCATCAGCATGTACATGCACCATCAACCATCATCCTATAAGCTATTGTTGATGTCATCCATGATTATACTAAACTTCTTCCTTACCTGTTCAAAAGAAAATAGAAAAGTCCTTTATATCTCCTCCTACTGTTCTCATACTTTAAATTGCTCCTTTGTACATGTTTTTATGACATCAACATATTTGATATGAGTTCATTTATTCTAAAATATACATCCCCATTCTATCACATGCTTGACCAAAAATTAGACTACAGACTACTTATCAAAAACTCAATACAACATACAATCGAAACTTCTGGTAAAATCTATCACTTAAGGCGCATTGCATGTTAATATATAATAGAATTATTGCTATGAGCTTGGGATAGCAAATAAAAAATATGATGACATTCATATTTCAGTTAATTGTGATACTTCATCGATATATTACCTTTTTTCATATCTACAATCTTCAAAAGAAAAAGAACTTTTCAGCCTTTTTTATAAGTAGCAGGAGAAGAAAATTCACTATTTAAAAAAAGAAAGAGAAAGCTTTTATACATAGGGATCAACATATGTACCATTCTTTTATTTGCAATGGGCACAAACCACTAATGCAATTAGCATGTATCTTGAGGAAAACAGCAGAGGCAATATGTTTCTTATTGACTATTTTCCACCAATTGCAATTTCCATACATAATACGAGAACAAGAATGTATACCTTTCTGCCATCTCCCAACTGGTGCTTTGATACTATGACCTATATAATTTTCTCGATGTTTATCAGCCTTCACATCATCCCAGCTAAATTCTGTTGCAGCAAAGAAATAATACATTAGGAACACTATGTAATAGCACAAAAGTAAAACAGCTTGATTCTCCAAAAACAATAACAACTTTGTGGAAGAACCTCCTATGCCATCTGCAAAATACCTTAATTAAGAGCATCTGCACTAGAAAGCATCATAATTCGAAATTCAAACTCTTCCCCGAGGAAAGTATAATCATGATTCAAAATTCATGACTCCAGGAAGACTTAAATATATTGATTCTTATATCTATGTATCTATCTCCTCATATTTTTTGTCGCAGAGTTGGATTGATAAGCCAGAACCCCAATAAACGGAAGTAGCATTTAGATAAGAAGGCAAATATAAAAAGGCAAATGACAAGTGATACCAGCAGAACTGAACACTAAGAAAGCAAACAACAACAGGCTGCATCGACATATAGGAACAAATTTGCGGGAGCACATACATGATTCGGCCTACACAAGTAGAAAGTACCGGAAAACTTCTGAATCTAAGAAATGGAAACATGGAATTTTTGATCAAACAAATGTTAACATGGACTTTTTGATCAAGCAAATGTTAACATGGACTTGCAAAAATACAGACATCGGGTTATCAGAAAACAAGCACGCATCCCAAGAGCCCAACCTTAATCTTTCTCCTTCATATATCCTCTGCATTCCACCCAAAACTAAAAGACACAGGATGATTGCAGCAACACTACGCTTTATATTTTTATATTAGGTAATAAGAGGCCAATATTTTCCCACTTTCCGCTTTTGGGGACTCGAGCAGCAAACTCTTTCCCTCCTGTATCATTTTTTATTTTATTTTTTGAAAAAAAGGATCATGTAATCCTTTGCATAATGTTCCTAAATCACAAATCTAATACAGTATCCTTCATAGTTTTAAAACCTCAATCTGATGTATAACCCACCAAGCTATTACAGATTTCCCGCAACTTGCTCAGATGTGTTGATATTTGTAACTCCTACAATTTCCCCAATTCAAATCCTACTGAGTGCTAGACGAGAATATGGGTTTGTTTATCATAATAATAAATCCACATAATATGATTCCACAATTTTAATTTTCTCGACTGTCGGAAACAACCTTTTTACCTCTGAGGTAATGATACGGTTTATGCACACTCTATTCTCCCTAAACCCCACTTTGTGGGACTACACTGTGTTTTGCTGTTGTCATTGATTTGATGTTTCTCGAATGACGGGAAGGCTTTGTGTGTGTATAATCACTCTCCCTATTCCCGAAGGCAGAGCGAGCACTTTGGTTACAAGCTCAGCCGAACCCAGTAGCTTTAGGGATTGATTTCTTAAATCACTCAGCTAATAGTTATTATTAATGACTATTGAGTTGAATGATTGAGAAATCAACTCGTAGCGTTGGTTCAAACTCTATTAAAATCCTGAACCCTTAAGCTTCAAATCCTAACTCAGCATTAGCATTCAGAAAGTCATTTTTCTTTTTCATTCCAGTTTTTGTCAACAAGAAAAACAACTTTCTGAATAATAACTACTAGTTGAGTGACCATCCGAAAAATCAATTCGTAGCTTTGGTACAAACTCTTAATTAAATCCTGAACTCATAAGCTTCAAATCCTAACTCTGCACCTCCGCCTCTGCGATCTACCCGACTGAGACCCTTTATTTTATAATATAAGATTCCTCAAATCCGATTTTTCACTGCCATCAACAATACTCCTCATGTAACTACAAATTCTCCCAATTTTTAACATCTAAAAGCTATGAAAGAAAATTAGACTAAAAATTAAATGAAACATGAATACTTCAAATGCCGAATTCTACGGGAAGAAAAAACAAAAAAAGGAAACCCTAGATTAAGCAGAGATTGGGAAAATGGAAGCTTACGATCTCGACCACCGCGAACGCCACCTCTAGTTGGATGATACATATCTTTTGCTGCTTTCCTTTCTAGTCTATAACCCTAGATTTCAATTGCAGAAACAATTTGGAAGACGCACAAATAGTGAAAAGGACAAAGGAGAAAGGAGAAAGATTGTATAATTTACGTATATCATTGGTGTACGATGTACCCTGTTACCTAAAATTCCATCTTTTTATTAAACTAGGAACTAGGTGTCAAAAAAATAAAAAAAATTCGATTAATTTTATATTTATTTTAGATTTATTGTCTAATAGTAAAATTATAAACTATTCTCGTCTCATAAAAAAAGTTAGACGACCTTTGAATTTTTGTAAATAAATATAACACAAAAAAACATGAAAAAAGGCAAACTAACCACAAAAATCTAAGAAAAGAGATAAATGGCAATCCTGCTCTATGATAGCGCCACGTAAGCAAGCTTAATTTTCTCTTTTATTTTATACAAGCAAGGGAAAAAAGTCTTTACTTCAGATTAAGACATACTTTTTCTGTTTCATCTTAGTTGGGCATATTCTATTTTACATGGTGATTAAGAGATTATAAATTGAGCAATAAATTTCACTATTTTACCCTTTACAATATTAGATATTCATTGAACATAAAAATTAAAATTAAAATTGTATTTATTCACATTTAATGATATAATTAATTATTGAGGTAAAAAAAAATTATCTTGATTTAGTAAGATGACTAACTAAAATAAAACAAAGAGAATAATCAACAAATTATAGGCTATAACATTTTGAAAATTAATTTATATTAAAATAATTAGAAAAAAAGCATCGTTTTCACCCTAAACTATAGTCGAAAAGTCGAATCCACACCTAAACTATATAAGTGACCTATTACACATCTTAACTATAAAAAAAAGTGATACTTTTTACTCTCTAGATCTGACATGAAAAATACATAATTATTTAAATAAAAAATGGTTCGTTTAAATTAAAAATTAATGCAAAAAAAAATAATTAAAATACCCCTCTCCCAACCCCCAGCATCCATCTCCCCACCCCCACCCCCACCCCCACCCCCACCCTCACCCCCAAACAATTATCGTCTTCATCACCCCCCACCCCAAACCATCATCTTCTTCATCACCCTCCACCCCCAAACTCCAACCCCAACTCCAAACCATCATATTCTTCATCACCCTCCACCCCCAAACTCCAACCCCAACCCCAACCCCAAACCATCTTCTTCTTCATCACCCCCACCCCAACCAACACAGTTTCTTCATCACCCCATCTCCAAATTCCAACACCATCCCCAAATAACACAATTCATCATCCACCTTCATCAAATCAATGTCAAAATCAAATTGTATTTGATGTTTAAACGGGCAAAATCAAATTTTATAAAAAAAATATATAAAATTTTGTAGCAAGGATGTTTTCCGGTGAATTCTCGTCGGAAAAGTCGAATTCATCGTCGACTTTCTCCTCTTTGTTTGTTAATTATTAATTCATCAAAAAATGGAGTTTGCTGCCATATTAGTTTTTTTTTAATTATAGCTGAAAAACAAATAGAAAAAGTATGAAAATGTGTTGGTCATTACCATTTAAAACACAGAGGCCAACAGTCGAGTTGCCATTTTTTGAAACAATAATGGCCATTATAGCTGAGAATTTTTTTATTTTTTTTTTAAGAAAAGACGATGGGTTACGGATGAAGAACATTATTAGAAGAAATTAATTGTTATGGTAATTTTGTTGGTGGGATAAAGTTTATGGTAGTGAATATGGTGTAATGGAGGTTTTGGACATTGACAACAATGGAGGTTTTGGACATTAACAACAATGGAGGTTTTAGACATTGAAGAAGAAGGGAAAATAAATAAATTAAAAAGAAAAAAGAAAAATTTATGAAAATAATAAATTTATTATTTTTTCGGATTATGCTAACGTGGCGCTGACGTGGCAGTGCGTGTAAAATACCACACCACATGCAAGTGGTGTAATGTCTGACAGGGTGTAAAAAGTATAATTTTTTTATAGTTAAGGTGTGTAATATGTCACTTAAATAGTTTAGGTGTGGAATCGTTTTTTCGACTATAGTTTGGGGTGAAAACGATGTCTTTTCCCAAATAATTATAATTGAATTAGTATACTAATTATATTAATTAGTTGTAATAAAAATTATTTTAAATGGTATACTGAATAAAATTTTAAAACTTTTTGGAAAAAAGAGAGAAAAAATTAAGGACTTGATAAATATTAATGTGATTAAAGAGAGGTGCATGTCTTAGAGGCTCCAAAACTATTTAATTTTTTTATGGTTGTTTTTGCCATTTTTTCATATTATTTGAATATTTTTCTTCTTTTTATAATTAATGTCTTTAATAAAATTAATTATTTATAACTCACACCTCTTCAATTATACTCTTAATAATATCAATAAATCCAACCTTTTAATCTTCATAACCCCCAAAATTTAATTTATAAGTTTATAACACCTTATGGTATTCCTCTATTTTGCCTATATAAATTCATTTTTTTTTATTTTAACTTTATTATTATTATTATTATACAAATACAAATATTAATATGAAATGAACTAAAAATGAAAAGAAAAAACAAAAAAGGAAATTTACAATTAAATTCAAATCTTCCACGTCTTTTTTTTCTTTTTCTTATGTCATTCTTTTCCATTTTTATTTAGTTTTCCTTCTTCCTCACACGTTAATTAAGTATATTTTCTTTTTACGATCATTATTCTGTTATAATTATATTATAAAGAATGTTCCCATTTCATTAAAAAAGTAAGATGTGATCTTTGAATTTTTGTAAATAAATATAACACAGAAAAATATGAAAAAGGTAAAATAACCACAAAAATTTAAGGAAAAAAATAAATGACAATCCTGCTCTATGACAGTACCACATAAGCAAACTTAAGTTTCTCCTTTATTTTATACAAGCAAAGAGAAATTTTTTTACTTCTCATTAAGACGTATACTTTCGCTGTGTTATTTTAGTTGGACATATTCCATTTTACATGGTGATTAAAAATCATAAATTGAGCAATAAATTTTATTATTTTACCCTTTACAATATCAGATATTCATTGAACATAGGAATAAACATTAAAATTATATTTGTTCACATTTAATGATACAATTAATTATAGGGATAAAATAAAAAAATAATTAAATTTATCCTAATTTAGTAAGATGACTAACTAAAATGAAACGGAGAGAATAATCAATAAAATATAGGCTATAACATTTTGAAAATTAATTTATATTAAAATAATTATAATTGAATTAGTACATTAATTATATTAATTAGTTGTAATAAAAATTATTTTAAATGGTAAACTAAATAAAATTTAAAAAATAATTGGAAAAAAGAGAGGAAAAATTAAGGACTTGATAAATACTAATGTGATAAAGAGAGGTGCATGTCTTAGAGACCTCCAAAACTATTTACCTTTTTTGTGTTTTTTGGGTTATTTTTTCATATTATTTGAATAGTTTTTCTTCTTTTTATATTTAATATCTTTAATAAAAGTAATTATTTATAACTCACAGCTCTTAAATTATACTCTTAATAATGTCAATAAATTCAACCGTTCAATCTTCATAACCCCCAAAATTTAATTTCTAAGTTTATGACACCTTATGGTATTCCTCCATTTTGCCTATATAAATTCATATTTTTTTAATTTTAACTTTATTATTATTATATAATACAAATATTAATATGAAATAAACTAAAAATGAAAAAAAAAGGAAATTTACAATTAATTTCAAATCTTCCACATCTCTTTTTATTTTATTTTTCTTCATGCCATTCTTTTTCATTTTATTTAGTTTTCCTTCTTTCTTACACGTTAATTAAGCATATTTCCTTTTTACGACCATTATTTTTTTTTCCTAAATTTTCTCTCAAATCAAAAGTCAATTCGTATTCTCTACATATTTAGAATGACTATATATATAAAAAAAAAAATGTACCATTATTTACAAATTACAATTTAATTTTGAAAATATTCTTCATATATTTCATGTACTTTTCATTTTTTATTCTCCCAATTTTATGTAACAATTCACCAATAATGATTTTTTTTCTAAAATATTGTCACTTTTTTTTAATATTAATTTAACATATTTTAGTGAAAAAAATAGAGACATTTGATGAAGAAAATCCATTCATACATAAGTTTGAAGTGAAAAATATATCCAATTATATTGAAATCACGTAACAACAATAGAAACTCTTTGTTGGGGGGAGGGGGGTGTTTTATCTCTAATGTCGAACTTTTCGATGTGAATTCGAATTTAATTGAGCTGCAATACAATTATCGAATACTGATTGAGAAACTAAAAATAACAATAATTAAAAAGTTTGATGCAATATTATTGACATAAATTTCAGATTACAAGTAAAAGTAATTCCTAAAAATTAGCAACAAATTGACACACAATTAATACAAATATACTATATGGAGTAATATTTTACTTGACATAGGTCAGGGAGCGGGAGAAGTGTGCAAACAGTGGAGCAGCAAGCAGACAAATTGAGCAAAGGTACCTATTGAATCATCTCAATGCTTCTTCTTCTGCCCAATTCCCATCAGCTATGTTAAACTTCACCAGTTAAACCCCAACATTCGGCCATCAAAATGGAGAAAACCAACGGTTTACATACCCGTTCACAAGCGGCACCCGACTGGACGACACTGTCGGTTCCTTTCAACACCACTCCATATTCTATTGTTGTTAGATTAACATGAGGTGCCATCATGGATCCCTATATTAACCAAGAAAAACATATATAAGAGGTAAGAGGATTTTAAGTTCATTGATTACACCATGATCTTGAATAATATAAGGGTCATTACCGGAGATAGAAGGACAAGGTAAACGCTATTGCCGAATTATTTTAGAGGAGAATAGTCAGACTCGTCTATACTCTTGCTCCATCCATAGTCGTTCTTTAAATTGTGCTTCTTGTTGTAGAGATTGTATGTTGATGGAGCTTTATGATTCACACCCTTAACAACATTTTCTCTGTTTAATAAATTAAATAATTTTTCTCAATGACTATATTGATTCCTCCTCTCTGGGGCTAGATGCTTTCCCAAAATTCGTACAAAGTTCAGATTTGGCTAATGAAAAAGTGAGTTTGTCAGCTCATATTTTATACTCTTTTTAATTGATTTGTTGTTACAAGTTTTCATTGTTTTTTTCTATTCCAACAATAAAATTATCATTTATGTTCACCTTATAATTATCCTTTCTAATTGCACAATAAAGACCAACATTAATACATATATTAGAACAATTTAGATTTGTTGTTACAATAAAAGGAATTAAAATATATGAAAAAGGCCCAAAAAAGGAGAAAAAAGAAAAATGGGAATGGAGGTCATTAAAAGGTGCCACATTAGCAGCCTCCAATATCTCCTTTATATATATATATATATATATATATATAGAGAGAGAGAGAGAGAGAGAGAGAGAGATTTCACAAAAAAAATACCTTTTTACCTTTACAAATACATATAATTAATGTGAGATACATTACATAAATACGTTTAAACATTTAACTAATCTGCATAATTTAAAGACTGTAATGGCTAAGTTGCATTAATTTAACAATTAACCTAATTAATAATAATAAAAAATCAATAAAATTCCACGAAAAAAGTAATTTATTTTTTATTCTACCTTTTTAAACAATTATCCTTTATAATAAGTTTGCAAATATAAACGATTCCTACGACATTGTTATTGTTTTTTTAAATTTTATTTAACGTACTTACAATGAATATTTCAGTGTTACTATGTCATTTTGGC
Organism: Capsicum pubescens; assembly: GCA_030864215.1. NCBI lineage: Eukaryota > Viridiplantae > Streptophyta > Magnoliopsida > Solanales > Solanaceae > Capsicum > Capsicum pubescens. Next base: position 265,705,346 of record CM061549.1, on the reverse strand, counting down.
GTTTGAATTAGAGATATAAAATACGAGGCTATAAGAGTGGTGGAATCGTTGTTAGTGAACATGTAATGTATGATAAATTGATTTCGGCCATTGTTGTAGAACTGAAAATTGATGAAAGCAGAAAAAAATTGAGCCAAAAAAGTGATTTCAGCTATGACAAGGTATGACATTGAACATTCCTTCAATTTCTGTGAAGAAGAGTTGTTGAAGTTACTTCCATTCCACAGATGTGATTCCATAGCTATTTACATGTTTAGATCTGGATAATTTTAGGCCGAGATACATATTTAGACACTAAAGATACTTTTTTGATTTCTTGTATTTTTTGTTCTCTGTTTATGTTTTTATATGTATCTATTGTATTTTAAGTTTTAATGAAATAAGCATACCAAAAATACACGTTAGTAAGCTTGAAAAAACATATTATGTACGAGGATGTTTTGTATGCATCTCACAATATTTTTTGTTTTGATTCAATTATTTATACCAAATATACATATTTTGTAAAACAACACATACATTTTAAGCATTTTGTATAGCTGGTTTTATGTTATTGTAGATTTATGTATCTCTTGTTATTTCAGATCTGGCAATTTTAGGTTGAGATACATATTTGAACATACATGATAATTTTTGCAATATCTAATATCTCTTGTTATCTATTTAAGTTTTATATGTATCTCTTGTTTTTTAAGTTTTAATGAAATAAGCATACAAAAGATATATGTTAGTAAGCTTAAAAGTACATATTATGTACGAGGGGTATGTTATATGTATTCTCGCATTTTTTTAAAAATTTAATTATTTATAGGTTCATTACAAGAGATGAGCTCTAGACAGCTATGCAAGAGGTGATCCATGTTGTATAAGGAAAATCATATCTGAAGTGGACACAGACAATGTGAATATCACTGTTTTTTGCTAAATAGTTGGACTATACCACCTTGCCACATGTGCTAATTCTATCAAATTCCCAGTATGGAAGAATCAACTATGACGAATTTTGCACAATGATGAGAAGTGGAGCTAAACAACCAGGCAAGCTCTTCTAGTTGCACGAGTCTTCTTCTCGCAGACAAGTTGCAGAAGAGTTATTCTTGAAAATATGAACTATGAACTCTTGTGTTGCATAGCCCGAGACAGCCATGCAAGGGGTGATCCATGTTGTATAAGGAAAATCATATTTGAAGTGGACACAAACAATATGAGTATCACTGTTTTTTGCTAAATAGTTGGACTATACCACCTTGCCACATGTGGTAATTCTATCAAATTTTCAGGATGGAAGAATCAACTATGACGAATTCTGCACAATGATGAGAAGTAGGGCTAAACAGTCAGGCAAGCTCTTCTGGTTGCACGAGTCTCCTTCTCGCAGGTAAGTTGCAGAAAGAGTTATTCTTGAAAATATGAACAATGAGCTCTTGTGTTGCTTTCATAAAAAAACCGCCAGGCATGCATGTATGTATAAGAAACTATTGCTAGTTGAGATGTTTTATCGTTCTCCAGTAGAGAATATGTACATTTATGATCTTCTCTGTTCAGGATAGTCTTTGCTGAGTGTATCTATTTTGTCTTGTGGCGTGATTTTTCCTTCCTTGTGTAAACTGCATCAGTTTGGGACTTGTAAGGTGTTGATTTAGGTCGCTCCTAAGTGAATGAAGTATTTCAATGGTCGAAGATTTCATCACATTTTATGTTGCATGAGTTCTGTGTTCATTTTTGTGAAGATCGTTAATTATCTTCAATTTCCTAATGAACTATAGCAAGCTCAGGATAAACTATGTGCAATATTTCTATTTTTGTGCTCTTTGGTGCTTGTCAAGAAAGATAAAACCAACAACTTTGTCAGGAATGAAGTTTTTGCATGTTTATTTCTTAATTGTTGGATAAGTTTGGAAATGATTTTGTTTTAATACATAGTAAAGCTTCCAAAGTTATCATGTGGCCCTGTTATAGGCAATTGACAAGGTGAAATCTAGCACGATTTTAAATTTGCAAGCTTTAAAAAAAAATATGAGTCACAAAGTGAACAATATGTGTCATGAATTTAAACGTGTTGGTTGCTTTCCGCTAGTCCGAATTTAGTGAAATCTCACAATATTATGCCAAGAATAGCCACGATTACTATGATAATCGACACGAGATATTCTTTTAAGTTCGATCAATTCAAGCAAAGTGATTGAGGTCTATGCTTCATAAGTTGTTTAGTTTCTTCACATAATAGAACATAAATAAAAACCTAGATAGCATTTTTTTCAACGTCTGCTTAAACAGCTGAATTGCTTAAGCATTTGGATTTAGCCAAAAAAAACAAAAAAAACATAGCACATCCTAAATCAATTCTCTATGATTGGATTATTGCTCAACAACAACATCAACATACCTCGTGTAATTCCACGAATGAGCTCCGAACACGAGTAAAAAGTATAATTTCATAAGTGAGGTTCAGAGAGGATGAATGTTTTTTCAAGATCCACTAATCTCTAGTCATTTATGTTCACCATGTTTATAGTAAGAACTATGCAAGGTCAGGAATCAGGATAAAGATAAGCATAACAAAATTAGTTTAAGAAAACCAAATTTATTATGATCTGAAATAAGAGTACAACCAAAATTCAGAAAGAACCTCATAAAAAAATCTCATAGGCATTAACCTAAGACCAACCCCTTGGAATAACAAATGCAAACAACTTGTATATTACTATGCTTCAATAACCACAAACCCCAAATAGCCCCCAAATAGCCCAAACAACTTAGAAACCATGAATCTTGATCTGATCCTTCTTGACAACACCAACAGTCACAAGGAAATGAGAAACATTCTTTCTTTGACCGCCTTGAAGTTGTATCACTTTGCCAATTTCCCTATCCTGCACAGCATTTCTGTTGCAACAAAATTCTTTCTTCGGATCCTTCAGGATTTTTTCTTAATTGAATTCTTTCCTTAGTCCTTGAACGGTCACCAAGCTTTTCTTTCCATTACCTTGTTGTATACGTATATGAACATACTCCTTGTCTCCACGTGTATCTGAGTCCTTAACCTCAACAAATGGATAAAAAAATAGATGAGATCTGGATATTGATATCAACCAAGTAAATATCTGAGAGAGAACCTCTCACGCTCCGAAACTAAAGCTGGTAAATTGATCATAAGAAAGTTGCAAATAAGAACACTTCTTTAATATGGACATGATCAAGATACCAAAAATCCAACTATATATGTATTAATAAGCAATATGAGATGATCAATATATCAATGATACAACTACATCACTGATCACAAAAGAGCTGCAAAGAAAACACCACTTCAATATGAAATATTCAGCTACACTATGATATGATCAACAAAAGCAAACATCCATATTTAGCAAAACAACAACAATAATAACATACCCAGTGTATTCATACAAAGTGGGGTTTAGGCTCAATATACATAACAGTATAACAAACAAAAAATACAAAAGCACACCACAAGATGAGATAACACACTTGCTGGATACTAAAGAAAATAAGACATCCATAAGGTTCTACTTTAAACTATCTATCCAATTCATAGACGTCACCGAAACAAGAGATAAATAATTACTTTTGATACGTTAAATAAGATGCTTATCTTTTTCTGTCAGATCTTTTCATATAGAAATTGAATGAATGCTCAATGGCATACCTTTCCATAACTGAAATCACTCTTTTCGCTTGATTTTTTCCCATTTTTTGTAAATTTTCAGTTCTAAGAGATACATATAAATGCATAAACAAAGAACCAGAGATACAAGATAATACATTATGTATCTTTAAGCTTACTAACATGTATCTTTTGTATGATTATTTCACTAAAACATAAAAAATAAGAGATACATATAAATGCATAAACAGAGAACCAGCTATACTAGATAATATAATATGTATCTTTAAGCTTTCAAACATGTATCTTTTGGTATGCTTATTTCAATAAAACTTAAAAAACACGAGATACATAAAAATACATAATCAGATAACCAGAGATACAAGATAATACAATAAGTATCTTTAAACTTACAAACATATATCTTTTGGTATACTTATTTCAATAAAACTTTAAAAAACACGAGATACATATAAAAGGATAAACAGAGAATCAGTGATACAAGATAATACAATATATATATCTTTAAGCATATAAAAATATATCTTTTGGTATGCTTATTTCAATAAAACTTAAAAAAAAATGAGATACATATAAAAGCATAAACAAAGAATCAGAGATACAAAAAATTAAAAAGCGTATCATGTATGTCTAAATATGTTTCTCAACCTAATATTTTCCAGATTTGAACATGCAAATACCTTTGGAGGCTCATCTCTGAAAATAACTTCAACAACTATTCTTTTTTTGGCAGGAACTTTACCTCCAGAACTGTTAAATCCTCTTTTCTCAAAGACATGCACTTTTTCCTTAATCTTTTTGGCATGTTTTTCACACAATTTCTTCATCGTAAATGGATCGTTTCTATGCTTAGATCTATTTTGATTAAAACCATCAGGTTCATTGTCAAAAACACCAGGAATAAAGTTTACAACTTCTTCATATTGTTTGATATTGTCTAATTGACAGATTCCAAGACTAAAAGATGGTCCCGAATCTCTATTCATTATGTTAATTCAAATAATATACACTGAAAAAATCAATAATCAAAGACTTAATTAAACAATTTTACCGAAAAATCACTTTGTAAAAAACGGTACCAAATTATTGCTTTCTGAAAAAGATCATAAGATATGAAAAGAAGATATTGAATATAATTTTAGGGAAATTTTTTACCTTAATTCAAAAGTTTGAATTAGAGCAAAAAACGAAAGTGAAACCGCAGCTGTAAAGATGACGTTGAATGAGGAGGAAACCGTTCCTTAATTTGACAAAGTTATAACCTTTAAAAGGGAGTTTTGAACATGTATCTCAACTTTTAACTACTCAAGGTAAAATTAATAAATATTGAAATATTTATAACATTTTTAAAGTGAAGGAATTTTTAGCAGTTTTGTAACTTAAATTGTTCTTTTATAAAATTTTTCCTTAATTATTTCCCAAACAATGTGAAAATTACAAAATTGGTCTTAAGGAACCGTTTGGCTATAACACCAAAAACATATTCACTTTATTTGATATTTTTGAAGTTGAAAATAGAATTTAAGTTGTGTTTGAACATAATATTTTTAAAATGAGATTATTTTGAAATTTAAAAAATATAAAAAATGAAAATAAAATAAAAAAGATTTAAAGTTTTACGATGATTAAGTTATTTTATGAAAATAAAAAAATTAATTTTAATTTAAAAAAATTTAAAAATAAAATATGAGAAATAATATTATAAATAGTTTTCTTTCAAATACGTATCACACCATCCTTACATAAAAGGCACTTCAAGAAATTTCATAAATATAACATTAATTTATAAAAAGATGAAAAAATTCTGAGATAATTGAAAAATTAAAAGGAGGCTATGAAAGTGTGAAATTTGCTTGAGAAAATTGAAGGAAAGGTGTCTTTTAAGTCTTGAATGAAGGATTGGTGACATTGACCAACAAATAGGGTCAAACATTATTAGAAAACTTGATCAAGTTAATTGTGGACTTGATTAATATTTTCAAAACTTTCTAATCTTTTCAAAAATACAAATCAACCCAACCCACACCCCTCTTCAATCCAAATCAACCACGCTCTCCTCTCTCTCGACAGCTTCTCTCAACTCTCTCAACTCTCTCCCAACCAATAGTTCTACAAAATTTCTCCCTTCAACACCCGACGACTTCTACCTCCAACGACAAATAGTTGGGCTTCGAGTTCCCCTCTTCAATTCAATCAACCTATTTGTCATCTCTCTCTCGACAACTTCTCTCAACTCTCTCTCAACCAACTGTTCTGCAAATTTCTCATTTCAATCCTCGGCGACTTCAATATCCGACTACAAATAGTTGGGCTTTGAGTTCCTTTTCGACTTCAATCGATGTGACAACCTTGCTCTCCGGCCACAACAACTTCAAATTCTTCATCGTTCCTTTTCTTCTTTCACAGGTAAAAATTTATGGTCTTTTTAGTTTTGAAGAAAACGAGGAACTTGAGCCAACTTCTCTTATAGTATTGGTTAACAATTTCAATATTTGTTGCACTAATTTGAAATGCGATCTGAATAAAACTCTAATTTCTGGTATTTCTTCTCTTCTCTTTTCGAAGTGAATTATGATATTTTGTTGTTTGTTGCATTTTTTTGAATTTTGATTTTTATTGTTTGTGTTTGTAAAAACAAAAGGACAATTTGGTTTGATTTGTTCTGTTCTTATTCTTGGTAAAAATGGTGAAATTGCTATTTTTTGTTTAACAAAATCGTGCTACTGTTTCCTCCAACAGATTACCCATCTGGTGCAACATATTAACCATTTGATGTAACATATTTATCATATGATGAAATAGATCAACCATCTGATGCACTAGATGAACCATCAAATTATAATTCTGATGCAACAGATTAATAATCTGATGCAACAGATTAAATATCTGATACAAAAGCTTTACCATATGTTGCAACAGATTAAGCATCGGATAAAAAATTTGATGTAACTAATTAACCATCTGGTGCAATGGAAGAACCATCAGATTAATGATCTGATGCAATAGATGAACCTCTTGTTGGATAAAATCCTACCAACTCTTCCTACAGGAAAAGTCCAAGACTTGATTTTTCCAACTGATCATTCATCTGCCACGATAGATGACCCTGTGTTGGAAGAAATCTAAATAATATTGACCGCTGATAACTGTTCCAATAGATCACTCATGTGTTACAACAGATGTGTGACCTGTTGCACAGACCATTCATCTTTCTCAACAGATGAGTGATATGTTTTGTATTGTCGCAACAGATTACTCAGCCGTTGCTACGGATTATTTAACTATTCCAATAGATCACTCATATATTGCAACAGATGATGTCACAACAGTTGTGTGATCTATTAAACAAACCATTCATCTGTCTTAAAAGATGAGTGATATGTTTTGTATTGTTGTAACAGATTACTCATCCGCTGCAACAGTTTGGTTATATGCTGCAACAAATATACTACCTGGTGCAACAGATCGGTGATCTGTTGCAACTATAATTTTACTGTTTTGCTTGTTTGAATTACTATTATCCCTTTTAACGATGCATTAATCAATAATAATATATTATTTTATGTTCCTGTTAATTTTAGATAATATGGTTTCCTAAAGAACAAAAACCAAATCAAGTCCAAGTAAAGGAACAAGTGAAGTAGCTAGGCTACATCCACCACTCTATGAGCTTACTTTACAAGCGTTATCTCAATCGGGAGCAGAATATGATGAACACGGGGAGGAGGAATATCTCAAAAGAGATAATGCAGATGCTAATAGCCCTTTCACCAAAGAGCTGGTCAAAGCCTTAAGCATTGATCGTTATCCTGTGAGAATACAGTGCGATGGAGTCACAGATTTAACAGGTGGTTTTGTGGTTAAGTCAGCTACGAGAAAATCTTTTGACGCCTTCATAAAAATACTTCGAGAACAAAAATTGGATGCTTATTTCAGGGACAGCTGCTTTGGGAAATATCTTGATTTGCCGGAGGACAACAATGCTCGTTTCCAAATTAAAATGGTATATGAACTTCTCAAGCGTAGGTTTATGTATGACAACAAAGATAAGATGGATGAGGTATGGATAAATTACTGTGGCATGCCTGTTTGTTTTGGTTGGAAGGAGTTTGTCGTAGTTACTGGACTAAAATGTTATCCTCCTTCTCAAGTTATACCTATTCTAACCCCAAAAAAGCACCCCACACACCCCAAAAAGGCAAAGACAAGTCATGTGATCGTGATGACCTGGTGTTCATTGTTGGTCCAAGCTTCAAAAATAAAAATTTAATAGAAGCGTTGGAAGGTAAAGGACTTTCAAAGAAGTACAAGCATTCATTGTGCTTGGTTTGGTTTGTACATAATATTCTTTGGGCGAGAGACGTTAACAACAACATAAGCCTTAGTTTAATAAAGCTCTCCGAGGATCTTGAGGCGTTTAAAAACTATCCATGGAGGTATGAAAGCTTCAAAATGACTGTTAAATATTTGTTGACTCCGTTAGTGCCAAAGACAGTCAACTTATATGGCTTCCCATGGGCTTTCATGGTAAATGTTTCTTTCTTCTATTATTACATCATTCATTTTTTTCGCTCAATAATGGTTTTGATTTATTGGCGTTATTTTATAGGCTTGGGCGTTTGAAGCCATTTCTTATTTGAGACAACAAGTGAACTACCAGGAAGGAGTTTCCTGTCCAAGAATCTTGAGCTGGTTGTCGGCCAAAACTGATAAAAATGCAAAATTTCTTGATCTCGTCAACCCCCCAAAGGATGCAGTAAGTATAATTATAATTAATGTTTTCTTTTAATTAATGTTTTTTTTGAATGATCTAATAATCATTCTAATATATGTAATGATTTATGTTAGAATGTGCATCCGTCGCTAGTTCCGATCAATCTAGAGTTGAAGATGCCATTTTTTCTTACTTTACGGTCTGTGCAAACTTTATCAGACCCTAAGGTCATCGATAGAATAAAAATGAAATTATTTGGAGCAACAACCATTACAAGAAAAATAATTTTGGAGAGTGGGCTTGTTGTTGTTGATGAAGTTGTTAGTGGTGATAGTGGTGCTGCTATTGGTGCTAATGATTCTCCTCTTACAGTATTTAAAGCAAACCATTATGAGTATGATCATACTGGTTATACAGATTTTGCCTCTCCCAGCTAATGTTCAGCATGCAAATATCAAGACTGCAGGGCAAAACATGATGTAGTGATTAATGCTATTAATGCATTAACTGCTTTTGTAAAGGAATTGGCATCTAAAAGGGGTCTCATTCCATCAAAGAGGATTTTATTTCCATCCGCTCCATTAGAGATTAGGGCCAAGAGAAGAAGGAGAGTAATTTCCATCAGGCATCCAAAAAAGCGAAATTGAAACTCCTCTGTCTGTGTGTTGTACTGAGCAACGTACAATGTCCAATGGAGAGCATCACGAGCTGAAGAATTTGAATATATTATATGTCTTCCAACTGACAAAACAAATAGACACATATCTGTTTCAACAGATGACATATCTGCTGAAAATTATCAAATAGATATATATATATCTGTTGCAACCGTTGACTAACCTGTTGCACCAGATGCAACATATGTCTTGTCTATTTTAGCAAATCAAACAACTCTTCATACCGCTTTTATTTGTACCAACAGATAACCTATCTGATGCAACAGATGATTCATATGTTGCAACGGATGGTTCATCCATTGGAAATTATCACACAGGGTTTTCCTCATGTAGAAATTTGTCCCAATAGTTGATTTATTGTTGCAACAGAAATATAATATGTTTGGGATAATTTAAAATGAGAGGAAGACATGTTTGGTTTGCTAGAAGAGATGAGTTATCCTTTTCCATTTTGTTGTATCTCCGTGATTAGCATTGACCAATTCTGGCTTTCCAGGTAGATGTAGAAGAAGCTACTGCTGAATAACATTGACAATATGCTACTCTTTTTATGGAAATACGGAGAACAGAAAGCGTAGAAATCGTACGCAAGCGACAATAAAGATCCACGACGAGCAAAGCCGAATTCCATAGCACCGGATGAAGAACAACTTGTCCATACTGTGTAGATCTTTATAGCTTGAGTCTGTCAAAGCAATCCTTGACAGTATATTTAAATTGTTGTTGATGTATTTGTTGAGATCTTTACCCATAACAATTTTTTTTACATTTCATTTATTCGTTGACTTATTTCAGCTAATTTATGAAGGCTTCGATTTATTTTATTTTGTCTACGAATTTTATTTATTCCTTAGATTTGAACTTATTAATTGAAAAGGAATACTAGATTCAAATATTGCAACAAATAATGTATCTGTTGCAACAGACTACACATCTATTGGAAAAATCAAACAGATTTAGACATATGTTGCAACAGGTAGGTGATCTGTTGGAATTTATCAAACAGGTCTTCCCACTGTTGCAACAAATGGACTTTAGATAAAAGCATTGAGATAATACAACAGATGACCAACCTATTAAAACAGATAAACTATATGTCAGAACAGGTAGGATAACTGTTACAACGGACGGAGAATCTGTTGCATTATAAAAATTCAACTTTCGTTGGACATAAAAAATTGCCACTACGTGTAAAAAGGTTAAAGTGAATTGAATTAAAATAAAAAAGGCGCAACCCATCGACGGTGTTCAGTTCAAACACCTAAAATAAAATAGGCATCAAGTAGACATGTTCATTTTAAACACGTAAAATAAAATAGGCATCAAATGTGTCAGTGTCAGAGTGGCATATATCGCTGACTTGCCATCACTTGGCCCCCAACGACCATTTTTTCCCTCCCATTGTCTTATATATTCATCTTTCTCCTAAAATGTAACCTAAATTCTCAAATCTTCTTCTTCATCGTCATCTTCTTTTATCTATCCAAATTCTTCAAATTATTACTTTTATTTTTTCCAACTGACCTTGAGAATGTCGAGCGCATCTTCCACTATTTTTTGTGATAAAGATTTTTGATATTGTAAGTGCGGTCATGAAGCTCTGTTAAAGACTTCTTGGACTTAACAAAATTCGGGTCGTAGGTTTTTTACTTGTAAGATTTCAAAGGTAATATTTTTTTATTTAATTACTTGACTAATTATTGACTTGTAATTATTTTGTAATTGTGTTCTCTTTTTTATAGAAATTGGGTGGATGCGATTACTTTGATTGGTATGAAGAACGACACCCTTCACAAGCAAATCGTGTAATCTGGGGTTTGTTTAACAAAGTCAAGGCTTCTGAAGAGAAACAAAATCGAGCAAGAAGATACTACATTGTTGTCGTTATTGCTACTAGTTTGGTGTTGTTGGGCACATGGATATTGAAGCCTAATTGCTGAAATTTTCATGGTGGTGTGTGTATTTGCTACTGGTTTGTTGTCGACGAGCACATGGATATTCAAGCGTAACTGTTGGAAAATATAAAAAAGATTTAGGCATATGTTGAAAAATTTAGGTCATCTGTTGGAAATTATCAAACAGGTCTTCCCACTGTTGCAACAGATTAGACTTAGATTATTAGATTATTCATAGAAATAACATCGGCGTAATGCAACATATGACCAACCTAGTGCAACAGATAAACTATCTGCCAGAACGAATTAAAGATATTTTACAACAGATTGACAATCTAATTATTACATTATAAAAAACTAAACTTTCATCAGAAAAAAATTATTGCCACTACATGTACATGTAATAAAGTGAAGGGTGACTTGAAATTAAAAATTTCTATTTCACAGGCTCTTCTATATACACAGGCTTCAAGCGTCCAGTTAGTACCCCATAACCCCAGACCTCTTGCAGGTTTTCCACATCGTTGTCGCACAGAAAAGTCGTTGGCTCGGCCATTTCTGTGCCGGTCAACAAACATTCGATGTGTGCAAGAGCGTGCGAGCCGCTCGCTTTAGCGACATCATCTTTTGGAAGGATCATTCCCCTGTTTTGACCTTTAAAATCCCATGATTTCTTCATCAACACTTCATTTGGAAAATGATTCATCAGTTTACTCTCCCTCAACAAGATGGGCAACAACACCATCAGTGGCTCTACGAGGAGAAAAAAATCAAAATCATCGATGAGGGGTATGTTGGAGTCATAAACATTGATCTTTCCCTTCTCAAGTAGTATCTCAACAGCTCGATAATGCATGTCGTTCACGCTAATGACTGCAAGAATCCTTTTTGCCTCGGTCTAGCTTTTGCCGTATGGATTTGGCCTGTCCCCTCTAACATATCTTAACATTTCTTCTTCATCCAAGACCAATGTAGGAACTAGGAAATCAAGTCCCACGCCAAGGGCTGACGCCTCTCAATTAAGTTGATCATACCTATCCTTGAGCTTCTTGCAGAAGTCGAGGTCCATTATCCTATCAGCAGCATCATAAGCTTCCCGGTACGTTAATTGCCTTTTTCTCATGAGGTAGGGAATTATGTGAACATGCTGTGAGATAAAAAGTAAAATTTTAAATAGATTAGTAATTGTAAAGATGCAACGGATGGTCCATCTGTTGCATAGGGTTCTCTGAATCAATAATCCAACGCAACTTATGCAACAGATGGATAATAAGTTGCAACAAAACCACAACCAGTTGCACTAGTATACCCAGCTGTTGCAACAGATATGAAATCTATTGCGTAACTTCTTCTTCATGGGGTAGATTAGAAGGTCTAGGTTAGGAAAAATAAACTTGCCTTGTCCTCGTACGTCATACGCATATCAGTCATAGTCTGGAAGTCTTGGGGGAAAAAGGAGGCCTGGGGTAATCTGGTGCGCCTGGCTTGGCATTCTTGGCCTGTCGCAGATCCCTCTTCTCATCAGCACCAAGTTCCACGTATATGTCCACTTTCTTGACTAGCCCCTGAACTTTAATAGCTTTTGGAGAGGGAGGAATTGCAATTTCTTTTGATTTTCGAGCGGAGAGTACGTCTCTAATTGCTCTTTTCTTTCTCCTGACCAACGCTGTAGGAGTTTATGGCTCCCTCACCTTCTTGGATGGTATGAAACACCTCTTGGATTTGAATTCCTCGATAGCTTTAGAGATTGCCTCTACTTTTTCAAAGAGTTTATCCTGTCTGTCCTTGCACTCATCGCATTCGCAACGAGAACACAAGGGTGAAGAGGGGTGAGAGGGACTTGTGTAAGGGAAAAAAGGGGTGTTTTCAAACATATTTATTCTTTATTGAGCATCAACATGCTCATCATCACGAGTGGTAGCAGCATCAGCATGCCTGCCACCAATACCAACAACTCCACCAGAAAAAGCACCCGGATCTGCCTTAGTAAAAGGTTGGTCATGAAAAACCTCAACATTAGGCTGACCTTGCCTAACTTCTCTTCTTATGGATTTTGCTCCAGCCAATTCCTTCTTTATTAACTCCACCGTTGGGTCTGCAATAGTATCAACATGACCTAGAGTAATATAAAAAGTCATCACCAACTCCTCCTCAGTAGGCACGATCCATAGATGCACAACCTATAAAAAAGAAAAAGAAAGACAGATGCATTTAAATCATATAATATAATAATTTTCACAGTTGGGCTACATTGAAAAAAAAGACCCATCTGTTACATAGTTTGCAGTATATGGTTAAAATTCGTTTGAGTCTGGTTCAGAGCAACACATGGATAATCTGATGTAAAATATCTATCATTTATTACAACAACTGCACAAGACGGGTAATCTGTTATGCAACAGATGATCTGTATGTCGCAACAGATGAATGATATATTATCAGATTAAATATCTGTTGCATAATTTGCAGTAGATGGTTAATCTTTTAGGAGTCGGGTTCAGAGAACCAAAGCAACATATGGGTAATATGATGCAAGATATACCCTATCGCAATAGATGTCCCATCTGGTGCATCAGATATAACATTTGTTGCACCAGATATAACATCTATTCAATCTATTTCTTATCTTTGAGTAAAATTATTTTACTTGAAGAAGACGTACTGCATCATCCGGAGGGTTGAAGAGATCAGCCTTCTTAATATTGGTGTTTCTCTTTGCAGCCAACCACCTAAATATCCTTGGATGAGAAACCTCATTCGGGTAATCCATTAACTGCTTTCGGAGGGGAGGAATGGCTTCAAATGCCCAAGCCTAAAAATGTAAACAGGAAGCAAGCAAAAAAAATCATAATAACTATATTCAACATAAATTAATGGATGAGTAAAATTAGTGATTAATTTTACCATGAAAGCCCAAGAAAAGCCGTATAATGTGGTCTTCCCTGAGGATAGCTTTGTCAGTAAATATTGGACAGTCAAGTAGAAGCTGTCATATCCCCAGGGATAATTGTTGAATTTATCAAAATCCTCAGCACGCGCCAACAAATCATCTTCTATGACCTTGTTGACGTCTCTTGCCAATATAACCGAATGGGCTAACCAAACTAAGCACAATTGCTCCCTGTACTGCTCTGGTATGGTTTTATCCTTAAGATTTGTCAACAAATTCGATCCTTTGTAGCCACGTCGAGCTATGTCAAACAACCCATATATTTTTCCCTTGCATTTTCTTGCCTTGGATCTTTTGCGGGGTGGTGGTCCTTCTGGACGATGGCATTTTAGGCATGCCACAGTAGATCCAGATTTCATCCATCTTCTTTCCCCCCCTCCTCCGGATCTTTATCATCCCCCGCGTACTTGATCTTGCGCTTGAGAAAACCATATACCATCGTCATAGGGAAACGGATATGGGCAGAGGGGTCCTCAGGCAGCTCAAGAAAGCGTCCAAAGCAGCTCTTCTTAAAAAGTCCGCCTATGTTTTCGTTCTTCATAATTTTTATAAAATGTTCAAAAGTTTTCCCCATCTGACATTTAAGTACAATTTGACCAGTTAGTTGTTTTCCTTCTGGGTCATTTATCGGTATCGCAACTTGAAACCTGTCAATACTAAAAGTTTTGATAGGATCATGCTGGGATGTCGATATTAACTCAAGCCCCATCGGTGATCCATAATCATCATATTGATGATTATCCTCTTTCTCTTTCTGACTCTCTAATTCCACCTCTTTCTCACTTTTATTTTCTTCATCACCATCTACGAACCCTTGTCCACCTCCCTCAATGTTGTTTTCATATCTCTCCTCAGCTTCACTTTTCCCTGACTGAGATTGTTCAGAAAGCTCCTCCGAATTCCTCTGTATTGTAGCTCTTTTTTTTAGTGGTTAGACGTTGATCCACTTTCACTTTCTTTTCTTTTGGGAGACATGTTTTACCTACAGACAAAGAAAAACAAAAATTACATTACAGTTGATGTATGCATGGATTTTAAAAAATACATTACAAACACCACGAATACCGACACACCAACAATCACCACCACAAACACCACCAACCAATGCCAACAAACAAATAAACACCACGAATACCGATACCACCACAAACACCACCAATCAATGCCGCCACCGGTGCCACCACGATGACCACAAACACCATCCAACTATACCACGACAGTCAACGGAACACTATGATGGAAACTAGAGATTTCTCAAGTTCTTCCTACGATTTTACTATCAAAACTCAAAATTGTAAACCCATTCTCGAAGATAATACAACTAAAAGTTTTATTTTTCATCATTAACTTAAAAGCTCTTATTTTTTAGAAAAAAAACAAATATAGAGCTCTTCTCGAACTCTATTGCCTACGAAGACAAAGAAAATCACTGATACAAGCAAGAATGAAGTCAAAAATAACACCTATATGGTCGGAAATAAGAAGAAAAATGATCTGTTGTAGAGGGTTGAGCAAATTTATTAAGTAGTTGTTGTCTGTACTATATTGTTGAGTGAGAATGAGAGAGAAAGAGCCAGACCTCGAGATTTGAAATGATAAAACATTTAGTATGGGTTGATTTGTATTTTGAAAAAGAATGACAAGTAGTTTTGAAAATGTTAATTTGGTCCGAAATGATCTTAATTATTTTTAAAATCATAAAATATATGCGTAATTTTTAACCCTCTCATCATGCAATTGCCGAAAGGGAAATTTAATTGAAATTATATAAAAACAGTTGAAGTTATAGTTGACCGAGTACTCTAGGAGGTGACCCTATGAAAACTCACCCCTGGTCCTAGATTAATCAATTTAGGTACTATTAGTCTAACATATGAACTCAATTGAAATTGTAAAAAACAAATGTTCAACATGTTGCGTCAGATTTCTCATCTGTTGTAAATTATCAATCAGATTAGGTAACAACAGATTACGAATCTAATGTAAATTATCAAACAGATTAAGTCATCTGTTGCGACAGATTACCCATCTGGTGTAAATTATCAAATGGATTATCATATATCGCAACAGATTACCCATATGTTGTAAATTATCAAATAGGCGTTGCCATCTGTTGTGGCTGACCCTATGAGAACTCACCCCTAGTTCTAGATTAATCGATAGTTTACCCTATGAGAACTCACCCCTAGTCCTAGATTATTCAATTAAGGTATTAGTACCCTAGTCCTGGATTAATCAATTAAAGTATTAGTCTAACATATTACGTAGTAAGAATAGGTTCGGCTCAGAGTGAACGATTACCGACTCTGGTCGGGAGGAATGCAGTACCGTTTCATCATGCAATTGACAAAAGACTCAATTGAAGTTGTAGTTGACCCTATGAGAACTCATATTCAATTAAGGTATTAGTCTAACATATGAACTAAATTAAATTATATATAAGCAAATGTTCAACCTGTTGCAACAAATGTCTTTTCTGTTGGATTAAATCAAACAGATTATGTAATCTGTTACAATATATTACGCATCTGTTGTAAACTATCAAACAAATTAAACCATTTGTTGCGACAGATCACGAATCTATTGTAAACTATCAAATAGATTAAGTCATCTGTTGTAAATTATCAAATGGATTAAGTCATATATTGCAATAGATTACTCATCTGTTGTAAATTATCAAATAGACACTGTCATCTATTGTAGTTGACATTATGAGAACTCAACCCTAGTCCTAGATCAATCAATTAAGGTATTAGTTGAACATATGAGGTAGTAAGAATCGGTTCAGCTCAGAGTGATCGATCGACGACTCTTGTCGGGAGGAACACAATACCGTCTCATCATGCAATTGACAAAAGACTCAATTGAAGTTGTAGTTGACCCTATATTCAATTAGGGTATTAGTACCCTTGTCCTAGATTAATCAATTAAGGTATTAGTCTAACATATGAGGTAGTAAGAATTGGTTCGACTCAGAGTTATCGATCGACGACTCTAGTCGGGAGGAACGCAGTACTGTCTCATCATGCAATTGCCAAAAGCCTCAATTGGAGTTGTAGTTGACCCTATGAGAACTCACCCCTAGTCCCAGATTATTCAATCAAGGTATTAGTACCCTAGTCCTAGATTAATCAATTAAGGTATTAGTCTAACATATGAGGTAGTAAGAATCGACTCGGCTCAGAGTGATTGATCGATGACTCTGGTCGGAGGAACGCAGTACCGTCTCATCATGAAATTGCCAAAAGACTCAATTAAAGTTGTATTTGACCCTATGAGAACTCACATTCAATTAAGGTTTTAATCTAACATATGAACTCAATTGAAATTATATATAAACAAATGTTCAACCTGTTGCAACAGATGTCTTTTGTATTGGATCAAATCAAATAGATTAGGTAATATGTGGCAACATTATACGCATCTGTTGTAAACTATCAAACAGATTACGTCATTTGTTGCGACAAATCACGAATCTGTTGTAAACTATCAAAAATATTAAGTCATCTGTTGTACTTAAATATTTTTAGATCCTTTTTTTATAAAGCAATTTAAGTATTTTCTGTCCGAGATAAAATAGTTAAAATACTAAGGCGGTAAAAAATATTACTCGGTACTACTTGGATAACTCAAAAATCTCCTGAATGAGTAGTCTTATCTGGTCTTTTCAATGTCACCATCTCTCGTGCCCCTCAAAAGTTATTAATGAATATTTAAAATCCCCCATATCTAGAACTCTCTCTCCTTCATCCATAAAGTAGTCTAGACTCAACTCATAACTCTTTTTTATTCTTTATTCTCAATTATCTTTGTTGTTTTCTTTTTTTTTTTTCTCTTTTCTCTCTTCTTTAGGATGAGGATTCTTTGGGATCTCAACCAATCAATATTTTTTCTCGACTGAACTGGATGTTTTGATCCGTTTGCTTTTTTGACATTGCAGGTATGGTTCAAAGTTGCTCTTTTTATCTCGTCTTCTTCTTTGTATGTCATTTAAATTAGATATTTACATCTGTTGCTACTAATGATTTACCCATTACCAGTTTGCTATTTATTAAGAAAATTGAAGAAAATGTGACTTTTGAGTCTTGAATGAACGAACCATTGTTTTTATTAAAATATGCAAAAAAAAGTCATCTATTGGGAGAACTTAAAAAGCCTTGTTATCAGTATAGTTTTTTTTATGTCTTTTGTTTGGTACTTTGGTGGTGCTGTTGTTGGGGGGTGGTGGTTGTGTTGGAATATGTAATGTTTGTGTTGTGGATGGTGTTGAAACATATGGTGTTGTTTTATTTGTTTCTTTGTTGTTGATGTTGTTGGTGGTGGTGTTGCAATAGTTTCCTCAGCTGTTGCAACTTATGAATCAGCTGTTAGAATAGACGGAGCAACTTTTTGAAGAAATCAAACCAGTAGCAAGGTTGGTTTGATTTATTCCAACAGATGGCCCATCTGTTGCAACATGTCATCCATCCTTTGCAAATGATGCCTCATTGATTGAACTGATGGGTTATCTGTTGCATCATATTGGTCATCTGTTGATTCACTCAATTTTGTGTAACCCTTTTGTAATGTTCTTTTTGTTCTTCTCTTGTTTGACATCAAATGTATTTCTCTTGTTTGCAGACAAAAGGAAGTGAAATTGGATCCACTTTTGCCCGGCCAACACTAAAAGCTAGAGTAAAGATGGGTTCGGAGGAATAAGCTACTTACAGATGGAACCACTTCTTATGTGGGAGGTATGTATTACTGATCAACCTATCATGAAAACACACATCCAGTATAATGATTTTGTGAATGTTTGTTCTTTACCTATTAGGCATTAATTCTTCAAACAAGATATGGCATTTTACAGTTAAGATTATTAGGTTCGAACTGGTAAGGCTAAGGGACTAAGATGGTGGTGTCGATACCCCATTACAATTTAATGATGGTTTATGCTCATGTTTTTATGTCAAGTTTGGGAAAGGGCTCAAGTTTTTGGCGGCAATGTAAATATCCAATAGTGATTGGACCGGTTTTAACTTTTGAACAACGAGAGGGACAAAGGTTCTGTGTTAGGAGACTTGGAGATATCTGAGGAGGGTCACGATTATAGTTATTGTAGGTGTATCGAGGTTGAGAAGGTCAAAGAAGCTATTCACAGGATGCGGCGGGGTAGGGCAACGGGGCCAGATGAGATTCCAGTAGACTTTTAGAAGAGCACTAGCGGGGAAGGTCTGGAGTGGTTCACAAGGCTGTTTAACATTATTTTTAGAGCTACTAAGATGCCTGAAGCATGGAGGTAGAGCACGATGATCCTAGTGTATAAGAACAAGGAAGACATTCAGAGGTGTAACAACTATAGAGGTATTAAGTTGTTGAGTCATACTATGAAGGTTTGGGAAAGGGTGGTAGAGTTGATGATGAGGAAGATCGTGACGATCTCTGAGAATCAGTTCGGTTTCATGCCTGATCGCTCGACCACTGAGGCTATTCACCTTGTGAGAGATTAGTGGAGGAGTTTTGAGAGAGGAAGAAGGACTTGCATATGGTGTTTATTAATCTAGAGAAGACATATGACAGAGTTCCCAGGGAAATTCTGTGGAGGTGCTTGGAGGCTAGAGGGGTGCCCGTGGCGTACATTAGGTCGATTTAGGATATGTATGATGGTGCAAAGACTAATGTGAGGATGGTAGGTAGAGATTCAGAGTACTTCACAGTTTTGATAGGGTTGCACCAAGGATCGACTCTTAGCCCATTTCTATTTGCCTTGGTGATGGATGTTTTGACGCGACATATTCAAGGAGAGGTGCCTTGGTGTATGTTATTTGCAGATGATGTGGTTCCGATCGATGAGACTCGGGGTGGAGTTAATGATAAGTTGGAGGTTTGGAGACAAACGCTTGAATCTAAAGGTTTTCAATTAAGTAGAATAAAGACGGAGTACTAGGAGTGTAAGTTCAGTAATATGTCTCAAGAAGATGAAGTGGTTGTGAAGCTAGACTCTTAGGCCATCTAGAAGAGGGAGAGTTTCAAGTATCTGAGGTCTATAATTCAGGTTAATAATGAGATTAACGAGGATGTCACGCATCGTATTGGGGCAGGGTGGTTGAAGTGGAGGCTCACTTCGGGAGTCCTTTGTGATAAGAAGGTGCCCCCGAAGCTTAAAGATAAGTTCTATAGAGTAGTAGTTTGGACGGCTATGCTGTATGGAGCGGAGTGTTGGCCAGTTAAGAACTCCTACATCCAAAAGATGAAGGTGGCGGTGATGCGAATATTACGATGGATGTGTGGACATACCAGGAAAGATAGGGTGAAAAATGAGATTATTCGGGAGAAGGTGGGAGCTGCCTCGGTAGAAGATAAGTTGTGAGAAGTGAGGCTACGTTAGTTCGGGAAGATGATGAAGAGGGGCCCTGATGCTCTAGTGCTGAGGTGTGAGACTCTAGCTATGGATGGTTTTAAGCGGGCTAGAGATAGACCAAAGAAATATTGGAGGGAGGTGATTAGGCATGATATGGAATAATTACAGCTTACAGAGGACATGACCCTTGATAGGAAAGTGTGGAGGACACGGATTAGGGTAGAGGGTTAGGGGGTGGGAGCGTGGCAGTAGTAATAGGGGAGTGCTCCTTTGGGTCTGGAGTTTCTGGTTCGTAGTGTTGGGGTTGTAGTTTTTGGGGTTAGTAGTGTTGGCTTTTTTGCATCCCGTACTAGTTTATTATGCACTTATCTTTTGTGTTTGTTATACTATTAGTTTGTTTTGTGTACCATACTAGTTTGTACCTGCTTACTTTTTGTATTTGTTATACTGTTATTGGTCCTAAGCTGGGGGTCTATCGGAAACAACCTCTCTACTTCTCTTGAGGTAGTGGTATGGTCTGCGTACACTCTACCCTCCCCAGACCCTACTAGGTGGGAATACACTGGGTATGTTGTTGTTATTGTTGTTGATTGGACCGATTTTAATGGCGCAATGGACTTGTTGAAAGGCCTTCGAAGCCTTGCACTGCAACAAACAACGATGGATCTAATAGAAATTTCCCTGGTCCAAATTTATATGGATGGGTTGTTGGAGGAGACTATTATACAACAGAAGGTGTTTGGGAGAAAACCTGTGCGGGAGTTCAAGAGAATACACAGGGTCGGAAGGAAAGTGTAGCGAAATTAACTTATGAAATTGACATGAAAAATGAAAAAACTGGATGAGATGCAAATATGAAAGTATATCAAAAAATGCAAAGCCATCAGTCGTTGAAGAAAAAGAAGAATGGTCAAGAGGAATTAAGCTGGTCACTTTGCTAGAGACTGCAACTAGCGAGCGCGGCCTCAACGAAGACATACAAAATGCAGGACGAGAACTCTAAGGAAGCAGCTTCGCGAGCATGGAAGGTGGTAAGATTGTCTGTCAGAATTGACATGTAGGTTTCAATTTTGACCGACAATCTTACCACCTTCCGTGCTCGTGAAGCTTTTTCGTTGGAGTTTTTGTCCTGCACTTTGTGAGAGTCTTCATTGAGGCCACGCTCGCTAGTTGCATTCTCAAGCAAAGTGCTTTGTCCAGCTCCATTCCTGTTGACCGTTTTTTTTTTTCATCGACTGACGGATTTTTATATTTTGATACACTTCCACATTTGAAGCTCGTCCAGTTTTTTCATTTCTAATGTGAATTTCATTGGCAAATTTCGCTACACTTCCCTTTTTACCCTGTGTTTCCTCTTAAACAAGGTCTGAAATGATATATGGCCTTCTCTACCTCCCCCTTCGTGCATAGGTATTCTCCCAAGCACCTTCTGCTGTACAAAAGTCTCCTCCACCAATCCATCCATATAAATTTGGACCAGGGGAATTTCTATTGGGTCTATCATTGTTTGTTGTATTGCAAGGCTTTGGATGCCTTTCAAGAAGTTCATTGTGCCATTAAAACCGGTCCAATCACTATTGGATATTTACACTGCGCCAAAAATTTAAACCCTTCCCCAAAATTGACACAAAAATATGTGCATGAATCGTGTCATTAAATTGTAACGGGGTATCGACTTCATCGTTTTGGAACTCTTCGGCCTTATCAGTTCGCACCTATCAAACTAAACTGTACAATTCAGGATCATGTTTGAAGGATCAGTGTCTAATCGGTAAAAAACTGCATTCTCAAAATTATTGCTCTTTATGTGTGTCTTCACGGTAGCCTGATCAATAATATACATAACTCGCATGCATGAAAATGGGATCCATTGCACACATCTTATTCTTCCTACCCCATCAGGACATGTCAGTGTTGTTTATTCATCTAGACGAATGTGATGACTATTAAATAGAGGTGTGAAGAGTCATGACTTTTTATCTTAACACATTCAAAATAGCTGATGAATCAAAATCTCCATCTGTTGCAACTGATGAATCAGTTGTTGGAAGAAATCAAAATATCTTCTCCAACATATGGTCCATCCGTCGCAACAGATAATCTATATGTTGCAACAGATGGTAAATCTGTTGCGATAGATCTGACTTTTTTTTAATTAATCTGCATGCATGTGATTACTTCTTTCTAAAAATGTTTGTTTCAATTTAGTTTTCCTATTTATAAAATCAAGAGAATTTTATTATATTCTTCCAAGATTACCCCTATTATTAACTAACTACATCAAGTATATTATTCATATTTATACTTTCTAATCATAATTAATAAGGTCAATTTGGTAAAATAATCACCTAATTTATATTTTTTTTAATTGGTGTGCCAAACCCATAGGGCCCAACTAATACGTAACGGAGGGACTATTAAAAAGAGGTGAAGACTTTTTATCTAACACATTCAAAACAGCTAATGAACCGAATACTCCATCTGTTGAAACTGAAACTGATGAATCAACTGTCAGAAGATATCAAAACATCTCCTCCAACTTATACATACTGTCCATCTGTTGCAACAGATAATACATAAGTTACATCAGATGTCTTATTTGTTGCATATACAAACCATTTAATGCAACAGATGGTAAATCTATTTTGACAGCCGTCTGTTGCATATTCAATCCATCCATCTGTTGTAACAGATGCTAAATCTGTTAAACATACTGGACGATCTGTTGCAACAACTCAATAATAATGGCTTTTATCGAGTCTCAAACCGCTATGAAAAGGTGAGAAGTAATTAGTGTAAAAGAAAAAGTTGCGACTTTTCACAAAAAAACAAAATTCCACCAGTTTGAATGTAATTAATACAATGGAGTTGAACGGTCCTGGCCTTTGGCCTGACACGTCCAGATTATATTATAGGTCCCTCCTTAATCTTCATTCAACTCTATTTATTTCTTGCATTTTTCCTTTCCCACTTCTCTTCAAAGAGCATATTCCTTTCTCGTTGAGGTAAGTTTTTTTCTAGCGTAAATTTACCAGTTGGTCGTATACGTTGTATTACATTGTGAATATTTTTCTTTATATTTGTCAATTCATGCATGTTCTAGATATGGCTTATCCTTTTTCGGACATTGCTATTCTACGCCACACAGTGCGGGAACTTCAAAGGCAGGTTAATGACCTGCAGAGCGAGTTGGTCTCTGTGAGAGCGACAATGTTCAGAGAGATGCAGAGGTTGATAAGAGCCCTGATGCTGCGAGTTGATTGGTCGGCTGTCATTAATGATGATGATGATAATAATAATAATTAGAATGTGTTTTTTCTTTTAGCGTATGTATTTTAATTTTTCTATATCGGATATATACCTAATGTATTTTATTTTTTATTTAATGAAAAATTTACTTTTAGTCAGACTTTGGTGTTTTAATTCTTATTCAATTTTCATTCTGTCTATTTCTTCTAATCTAATATATGTTAACATGTCGACGGTTGGAGGCAATGTTGAATCCAGTAGCACTAGCAATTTTGGCTTTTGAGTTCTTTCAACAGATGGACCATGTGTTGGAACTGATTGGTCATCTGTTGGGTTTCAACAGATTATTCATCTATTTCGACAGATTTTCATCTGTTGGAGGAAAGCATTCCAGTTGTTTGTGCAATTGTTGAGAATAATTGTGGTCTGCTGTATTATTTAGTTTATGTTTTGCCTCATTTTATTGATGAACAAGTTATTTAAAAAAAGACATTTTATATATAATAAATGATAACATTAGGTTCACAACAATGAGTTAAATATATAAAAGTCCACAACAAACAAACAAATAACAACACAAGTTTCTGCAATTACAACGATCATGGTGGATTATGATTCGGGCATGTAGTTCTTTTGTGGCCAGCGTACTTACATATGGAGCACTTGTTTCTTCTTGATGAAAATGATTCTCCAACTCCACGCCTCCTTTTATATGGCTTTCTTCCAGGTTTGATAGTGCTCGGGTCAATATATGGAGGATGTATTAATCTCCCCAAAAGCTTTACTGGAACAACCCAAGATTCTTCGGGAGGCACCGGAGTAATATGCCCACCATATGCCATTTCATATTTTTCCATCGAATAATATTAAGAGGAGTGCTCGTAAACTTCAGGTCCATATTTATGGCCGTATTGAGCTCGAAGGGCTGCCATAGCATGTGGACAATGTATTTTGTCCAAGTCAAAAACTCTACACGTACAAGATCTTGTTTGAAGATCGACCGTGGTAGCATCACCATGACCGGTGATACGGAATTTGAAATCTGCTATTTTATGAGAGAATAACCTATTCCCCAAACTGATGTTCGTTGATATTTTCTTTTCGATTTTGAGAACAAATCGCGTTCTTTTTTTTTGGGTACTTGAACTGCACACGCCTTTCGTTAAAAAAATTGCTATATTTCTCGCTTATTTTTCAAACATAGCCTTGATGGGAAATTCTCTTTCATCGCCAAATAATGAATTCACCGATTCAGCTATGTTTGATGTCATAATATTGTACCTATAGAAAAGAATCACTTAGTACGACATCAAACTAAACTTGTAAATCAAACAAGACATTAAATTCATAAGAATGTACCTATTTGCTGGACAGAATGCCCGACTCCATCTCTCGAAACCGACACGTGCAAGAAATTCTGCTACCTTGGGATTCACATCCGCTATTTGATTGAAATGGTCTAAAAACTCCTCTCTACTATATGTTTTAGGTGCTCTATAAAAAAGGGTGATGACCCTTTCGTTGTGATAGTTGTTTCGAATATTCTCTCCAAGATGCCTGATGCAACAACCAAAGTAAGCTGAAGTGAAGAAAAGTGAACCCATCTTTGGAATACTTGGATGCCTATCCGATACAAGACACAACTCTTCGGTATCTTCGATACAGCGTTGCAGTTGTTCAAAAAAAAAATCCATAAGAGGTATCACATTCCTTGTCCGCTACACAAAAAGTGATAGGAAAGATGTGATTCTCCGCATCCTGCGCCACCGCCGCTAGCAGAAATCCATTATACCTGCTCCTCAAGAAGGTACCGTCGACGGATATGCCTTTTCTTAAATGTTGAAAACCTTGAATCCAAGCACCATAGGATACAAAAAAGTACTTGAACCTTCCGTTTTCATCCAGATGCAATGCCGTCTTACTTCCGGAATTTATGGAATCAATCATGTAACTATAAGCATCCAAGAATTCATACCCATGCTCGAGTGTCCCCCGAACCAGGTCCTTGGCAATCCCCATGGTCGTATATACCTTCTAATAACTGACCAGGACACCCAAATCCGTAAGGAGTTGATTAGCCATAATCCTTGTTGAAGGGCCTTTTCCATGGGGGAAACTACTACTGAAATATTCACCGAGGACCTTTGCCGTGGCGTGAGGATTATCCCGAGATATGCTCCAAACCACATGTGTGATGCTTTTCATGTTTATGAATGACGAATCTTTCATAACTTGCGTACTTCACCGCTCTCAACCACCACTTGCAGTTCGAATTAACACATTTGAAGAAAAAGACGCTGCTCGAATTAATCACCTTCTTTATTCTGAAATCTTTTTTCAAGCAAGAAATAAACAAAGTGTTAGATAGTTCATTCTTGTCCTTGAATGACATTCTAATAAAAAAGTCGGTTCTGTCGTCTTGAAGATTTCCAGATTGTGTCGATTAAGAAGAACTGCACATCGTATTAGTCACATCAACGGGCGTAGGTGTTTGATCATCATCTGGAATATTCATGTCTAGATCATCCAACCTATCATCAAAGAAGTCTTCTTCTTCTTCTTGTTTTACGTTCTGGTTCTCATTCTCTCTCGTCTTCTCAACCATGTACACCCTTAACACCGGCCTAGTTAAATCACTTAGATAAGAACGCAACTGAACCTGATCGCTTATCTTGAAAGGCAGTACCCTCTGATTTTCAAAGGAGTTGTGCATGTAGCTGATGGCGAATTTTTTCGATTGACAATTCAGTCCACAAAAGCTGATGATTAAGTTCACAAAATCATCATACGAAACATCAATTTGGACTGTCATAGCTATCGTCTCTAGAATTTTACCCTCCTTCCAACGCCATACATATCGATTGCTCTTTTCGACCCATTGACCATGACAATCCACCCCTATTGTTATTAATCCCTCCATTAGTGGTACCTAAATAAAGTCATTTGTTAAAAAAAGTTGATATGATTTCATAGTGCCGTGAATGAATCCCAACAGATGTGTTATTTGTTGCAACATGTAAGTGATGAGTCGCAACAGATTCTTACCTGTTGGGATTCATGTTACGGGTTTGAATATCTATTGGAACAAATGAATCGCCTGTTGGAATTGATGTTATAACTAAATCACCTTTGAAGTTGATTCCAACAGATGAGTGACAGTTGCAACATATAATTAACCTGTTGCGACAGATGACTTACCTGTTGCAACAGTTTATTAATCTGTTGTAACCTATGTTGGAATCTTGTTCAGGTTCTGTTGCAATAGGTAACTAATCTGTTGCAACATATATGTCAAATGTTGCAACAGATGATCCATCTGTTTAAACATGAATCCAACATATCAGTCTTCCGTTGAAACAGATGTCTCATCTATCGCAACAGATGATTTATCTGTTTAAACAGATGTATTTTATATTGGATTCATAATTGGGTTCTATCCATTGTTGGAAAACAACAACACAATAGCAGTTACCCAGATGACAAATTCAACTAAAATCATAATTTGACTTACCAACCTCTCCTATGAAGTAATGCCAAAGTGGAAAGTGATGTTAGAAACAAAATTTGACCTAAGAAATTGGTCAAATAACAACAGTAGCGGTAACAACAACAACAACAAATGGTCAACAAGAACAAGATGATAATGAAGTAGAAGATGATGATAATGAAGCAGAAGATGATGAATGAAGCAGCAGCAACAATGAACAACAAAAATTGCTAAGAGAGAGAAAACAACAATGGGTGAGAAGAGAGAAAAATACGCCTTTTTCCCTCCGTTTTCCGTTATATAGGCTAACATTTGGATCAAAGTATAAATTTAAAAACTTGTGGGTTATTTTCAAACTTTCCCAACTTTTTTAATCCATAATAAAGTAATTGTCACCTCCACCTAATATTTAAGACTTGTGTCACCTACACCTCATTTTAAAACTCTTTTGTCACTTGTGGCCCAAACTCTCAAGTTGCTCTATATAAAGTAGGAGTCATAATATGACATTTTAATTCAGAAGAAGGTGAAAAAGGTTATGAGATTATGGAAAATTAAATGGAGGTTATGGAAATGTGGATAAAAGTGAAGAAGCAGGCAGCTCTTCGTCAACATGCCTGCTTCTTCACCTGTTTCAGTTGCTCCGTGATTTTATTATATTATCCCTAATTAATTATTTTAAATTATTTGTATATAAGAAAATTTATAGTACTTAATTAAAAAAAAGGTAAAATACACATTTATGACATGTTTGTTCAGCTGCTTCAATTGTAGTTTTATTATATCACATTAAATTAATTATTATAAGTCATCTAGGTATTAAAAAATTAATAATATTTAATAAATAATAAGATAGATATAAATGATAAATTATTTTTGATGTATTAACTTAATATGACATCTTATATGAGACTTATTTAAGAAAAATTACAAATATGTTTGCTCCATCTTATATGGATTCGTTTTATAGTGTTGTAATATGAATCCAACATATGGGTCCTCTGTTGCAACAGATTAGTCATATATTGCAACAGATTACTCACTTGTTGCAATAGATGACTCATATGTTGGATTCATGTTGCAGGTTCTATCCATTGTAGCAGTAACAGATACACCAAATAAGAAATTCAACAAAAAATATAATTTTACTTACAAAATAAGCTGCGAAGTAATGTCCAAGTGATATATGAACAAAATTTGACCTAATTTTTTTTAAAAAAATTTCAACAGGGGCACAACGAATAAGTAAAACACATGAAAAATTTAATGAAATAGGTAAAGAAGACAAAAATAATATACCATACATCAAATGCAAAAGGATCAAGGGGACAAACATTTGAGTTCTCCTAAAAACATTTAAGTTCCCTGATATTTTAATTGTTTTCTAATAGTTGACCCATCTGTTACAACATATTTTTAATCTGTTTGATAATTTCCAACAGATGAATCATCTGATGCAATATGTTAGTCATCTGTTAATTCAAATTAAGCAATTATTAGTAATAACTAAATTGATTTAGCTAAAATTAAAGACGTCTCTATGACAATGGGACAAACATTTGTGTTCTCCTAAAAATATTTGAGTTCCCTAGTATTTTAATTATTCTCCAACAGATTATCTATTTGTTGCAACAAGTTAGTCATCTATTGCAACAGATGTTTATAACAAGTTAGTCATTTGTTTATTCAAATTAAGCAATTATTAATAATAACTAAATTAATTTAATTAAAATTGAAGACAAGTCTTTAATACAAGACCTTAGACAAGGGGACAAATGTTTGAGTTCTCCTAAAAATATTTGAGCTTTAGTATTTTAAATTGCTTTTCAACATATATCCAACTTAGAATCAAAATAAGCCACGGAATTAAAAAAGTGACCAAAATAGGCCACCTATTTAAAAAATTACCAAAATAGGCTAAACGTAATAATTTATTACGTTTTCTACTTTTTTCTTAACGGTCAACTAACATAGTTGATTTTTACAAAAACGTAAGAATTTCTTACGTTTTACATTTTTTTTGTAAAATATAAGAAATTCTTACGTTTTATACAAAAAATATAAAATGTAAGAAATTCTTACGTTTTACATGATAACCGAGGAAAAAATACAATGAATTGTCAAATCAATTAAAAAGGTACTAAAAAAAGAGTTGTTCAACGTAACAAAAAGTTACGTTCTTAACTTTTTTATAGCAGTGATCCCCCACCCACAATTCCTTTTTCCACAAATGTCCCATCACTTCTACTTTTTCCTCTTTTTACATATGATAATTATGAATTTTTTTATTAGTTAAATTTATTTATATTTTACATGTAGTTCAAATAATTTATTTTTTCTAATAAATTTTTAAGTTTTACATAAAAAATTTAAAAAAAGAAGTATCAATTACCTCATTAACTTAACAATTTTCTTATATTTATTTTATATCAAAAAATAATCACTTCTATCCTAAATTATCCGATTTTTCTTTAAAAAAAAATTATACTTTTGAGTTTGCCTCTACTCCAAAATAGTGAAATGTTGAATTATCGTCGATCAAATATGCTACTATATACAAGAATTATATTTTTTTAGGAGTGTTCCTAAAAAAATATATTTTCTTATATAAATTTAGGAGTGTTCCTAAATTAAATTGTGATTTTTCACTCCATTAATTATAATATGAAATGTATTTGTGCATGTAAGTCTCCTCAATATCCTAATTGAAACACTAATCGAAAACTACGATGAATCACTATCCGAAAAAATTAATTTCATATTTTTAACACACCAAAAAAATATAATTATTGTATATAATAGCATATTTGATCGACGATAATTCAACATTTTACTATTTTGGAGTAGAAAAAAACTCAAAAGTATAATTTTTTTTAGAGAGAAATCGGATAATTAAGGATAGAAGTGATTATTTTTTGATATAGAATAAATATAAGAAAATTGTTAAGTTAATGAGGTAATTGATACTTCTATTTTTAATTTTTTTTATGTAAAACGTAAAAATTTATTACATAGAGAAAAAAATAAATTATTTGAACTACATGTAAAATATAAATAAAGTTAACTAATCAAAAAATTTATAATTATCATATGTAAAAAGAGGAAAAAATATAAGTGATGAGACATTTGTGGAGAAAGAAATTGTGGGTGGGGGACCACCGCTATAAAAAAGTTAAGAACGTAACTTTTTGTTATGTTGAACAACTCATTTTTTAGTATCTTTTTAATTGATTTGATAATTCACTGCATTTTTTTCCTCGGTCATCGTGTAAAATGTAAGAAATTCTTACGTTTTATATTTTTTTTATAAAACGTAAGAATTTTTTACGTTTAAAAAAAAATAATGTAAAACTTAAGAAATTGTAAAAGTCAACTCTGTTAATTGATCGTTAAGAAAAAAAATAGAAAACATAATAAATTATTACGTTTAGCCTATTTTGGTAATTTTTTAAATAGGTGACCTATTTTGGTCACTTTTTAAATTCTGTGGCTCATTTTGGTTCTGAGTTCACATATATCTTATCTATTTAATAATTTCCAATAAATGAGCCGTATGTTGCAACAATTTAGTCATCTGTTGCAACATATGTCTATATTTGTTGGATAATTTTCAATAGATGAGTTAGCTATTACAACAGGTTAGTCATCTGTTGCAACATATGTCTATATATGTTTGGTCATTTTCAACAAATGTCTTTAACTGTTTGGTCTTTTCCAACAGATTACTCATCTATTGCAACATGTTAATTGAAATCGTAATTGAACTTATCAATTCATCTTTAATTTTAGTTAAATCAATGTTGTTATTACTAATAATGTCTTAATTTGAATCATTTCAAATAAAATTGGTCAATTAACACTTTACTCAAGACGAATACACTTAGATCATCATGTAATTACTATGAGATTAATTGAAATCGCAATTAAATTATCAATTCATCTTTAATTTTAGTTAAATCAATTTAGTTATTACTAATAATTACTTAATTTTAATTATTTCAAATAAAATTGGTCAATTGATCATTCTACTTAAGACGAAACACTTAGTTGATCATGTAATTACTATAAAATTAATTGAAATTGTAAGTGAACTTACTAATTTATCTTAAATTTTAGTTAAATCCATATAGTTATTTCTAATTATGGCTTGGTTTGAATTATTTCAAATAAAATTGGTCAATTGATCACTCTACTTAGGACGAACACACTTAGTTGATCGTGTAATTACCATGAGATTAATTGAAATAGTAATTGAACTTATTAATACTAGTTAAATCAATTTAGTTATTACTAATATAATGGTTTAATATGAATCAATAGATGACTAAGATGTTGCAAAAGATGAGTAATCTGTTGAAAATGACCAAACAGATAAAGACATCTGTTGCAACAAATTAATCACCTATTGCAACAGATTAGTAATCTGTTGGAAATAACAAACAGATAAAGTCATTTATTGCAACAGATTGGTCATCTGTTGTAAATGACCAACAAATAAAGACATTTGTTACAACAGATGATTAATCTATTGCAACATATGTGTATATTTGTTTGATAATTTTCAACAACTGACTCATCTGTTGCAACAGATTAAATCTGTTGTAATAGGTTATACACTTAAATGATCATGTAATTACTATGAGATTAATTAAAATTGTAATTATTAAATCAATTTGGCTATTACTAATAATGGCTTCATTTGAATCATTTCAAATGAAATTAGTCAATTGATCACTCTACTTAGAACGAACACACTAAGATGATCGTGTAATTAATATGAGAATAATTGAAATCGTAATTGAACTTATCAATTCATCTTTAATTTTAGTTATATCAATGTAGTTATTACTAATAATATCTTAATTTGAATCATTTCAAATAAAATTGGTCAATTAACACTTTACTCAAGACGAATACACTTAGATGATCATGTAATTACTAACTATGAGATTAATTGAAATCGCAATTTAAATTATCAATTCATCTTTAATTTTAGTTAAATTAATTTAATTATTACTAATAATTGCTTGATTTTAATTATTTCAAATAAAATTGGTCAATTGATCATTCTACTTAAGACGAAACACTTAGTTGGTCATGGAATTACTATAAAATTAATTGAAATTGTAAGTCAACTTAATAATTCATCTTTATTTTTAGTTAAATCAATATAGTTATTTCTAATTATGGTTTGGTTTTAATCATTTCAAATAAAATTGGTCAATCGATCGCTCTACTCAGGACGAACACACATAGTTGATAGTGTAATTACCATGCGATTAATTGAAACTGTAATTGAACTTATTAATTCATGTTTAATTCTAGTTAAATAAATTTAGTTATTACTAATATAATGGCTTAATATGAATCAATAGATGACTAACATGTTGCAAAAGATGAGTAATCTGTTGAAAATGACTAAACCGATAAAGACATCTGTTGGAAATGACCAAACGGATAAAGACATCTGTTGGAAATGACCAAACAAATATAGACATATGTTGCAACAGATGACTAACCCGTTGCAATAAATGACTCATCTATTGAAAATTATCAAACAAATATAGACATCTATTGCAATAGATGACTAAGTTGTTGCTACAGATGACTTATCTGTTGAAAATCATCAAACATATAGGATATATGTTGGAAAATAATTTAAAATAGTAAAGCTAAGAAGTTTTTAAGAGAACTCAAATGTTTGTCCCCTTGTCTAAGGTCTTGTCTTTAATTTTAGTTAAATCAATCTAGTTATTACTAATAATTGTTTAATTTGAATCATTTTAAATAAAATTTATCAATTGATCATTCTATTAAGGATGAATACATTAATTGAAATTGTAAGTGGACTTATCAATTCATCTTTAATTTAGTCAAAATCAATTTATTTATTACTACTAATGACTTAATTTGAATCATTTGAAATAAAATTGGTCGATTGATCACTCTCCTCGAGACGAATACACATAGTTGATCATGTAATTACTATGAGATTAATTGAAATTGTAAGTGAACTTATCAACTCATTTTTAATTTTAGTTTTATCAATTTAGTTATTACGAATAATGGCTTAATTTGATTCATTTTAAATAAAATTGATCAATTGATCACTCTAATCATGACGAATACACTTAGTTGATAATTTAATTACTATGAGATTGATTGAAATTGTAAGTTTATCTTTAATTTTAGTTAAATCAATTTAGTTATTACTAATAATATCTTAATTTGAATTATTTCAAATAAAATTGGTCGATTGATCACTCTACTCGGGACGAATACACTTAGTTAATCATGTAATTACGATGAGATTAATTGAAATTGTAAGTGAACTCATTAATTCATGTTTAATTTTAGTTAAATCAACATAGTTATTACTAATAATGGCTTAATTTGAATCATTTAAAATAAAATTGGTCAATTAATTATTCTACTAAGGATGAAACACTTAATTGATCATTTAATTATTGAGATTAATTGAAATCGTAATTGAACTTACTAATTAATCTTTAATTTTAGTTAAATCAATGTAGTTATTTCTAATAATGTTTTAATTTGAATTATTTCACATAAAATTTGTCAATTTATCATTCTACTCAGTACGAAACACTTAATTGATCATGTAATTACTATGAAATTAATTGAAATCATAATTGAACTTACTAATTCATCTTTAGTTTTAGTTAAATCAATATAGTTATTTCTAATGATGACATAGTTTGAATCATTTCAAATAAAATTGGTCAATTGATCACTCTACTCAGGACGAACATACTTAGTTGATCGTGTAATTACCATGAGATTAATTGAAACTATAATTGAACTTATTAATTCATATTTTATTTTAGTAATCAATTTAGTTATTACTAATAATGACTTAATGTGAATCAATAGATGACTAACTTGTTACAACAGATGAGTAATCTGTTGGAAATGACCAAATAAATAAAAACATCTGTTGAAAATGACCAAACAGATATAGACATCTATTGCAACAAATGACTCACTTGTTGCAACAACTAATTCATCTATTGAAAATTATCAAACAGATATAGACATCTGTTGCAACAGATGATTAAGTTGTTGCAACATATGACTCATGTGTTGGAAATTACTAAATAGATAAAATATGTGATGAAAAATAATTTAAAATACTAAAGCTCAAATATTTTTTAGGAGATCTCAAATGTTTTCTCCCTTGTCTAAGGTCTTGTCTTCAATTTTAGTTAAATTAATTTAATTATTATTAATAATTGCTTAATTTGAATCAACAAATGACTAACCTGTTATAAGCATTTATTGCAACAGATGACTAACTTGTTGCAACAAATAGGTGATCTGTTGGAAAATAATTAAAATAATTAAAATACTAGGGAACTCAAACATTTTTAGGAGAACTCAAATGTTTGTCCCATTATCTTAAAGACTTGTCTTTAATTTTAGCTAAATCAATTTAGTTATTACTAATAATTACTTAATTTGAATCAACAGATGACTGACATGTTGCAAAAGATGATTCATTTGTTGGAAATTATCAAACAGATAGAAAATCTGTTATAATAGATGGGTTATCCATTAGAAAGCAATTAAGATACTAGGGAACTTAAATATTTTTAGGAGAACTCAAACGTTTGTCCCCTCGATCCTTTTGCATTTGATGTATGATACACTATTTTTGTCTTCTTTTCCTGTTTTATGAAAATTTTCATGTGTTTCACTTATTCGTTGTGCCCTTGTTGAAATTTTTAGAATTTTTTTAGATCAAATTTTGTTCGTATATCACTTGGACATTACTTCATAGATGATTTTGTAAGTATAATTATTATTTTTGTTGAATTTTTTATTTGGTATATTTGCTACTGCTACAATGGATAGAACCTGCAACATGAATCCAATATATGAGTCATTTATTACAACAAGTGAGTAATTTGTTACAACATATGACTAATTTGTTGCAACAGATGGCCCATATGTTGGATTCATGTTACAACACTATAATACAAATCCAATAAATGAGTAATCTGTTGCAACAAATTAGTCATATATGTTGCAACAAATTACTCATATGTTGCAACAGATTAGTCAATATGTTGCAACAAATTAGTCAATATGTTGCAACAGATTAGTCAATATGTTGCAACAGGTTTCTCATCTGTGCAACAGATTACTCATCTGTTGGATTCACGTTACATGTTTTATCTACTGTTGAAAAAACAGCAGTAGCAGATACACAGATGAGAAATTCAACTAAAAATTACAATTTTACTTACTAAAATCACCTATAAGTAATTCCCAAGTGATATACGAATAAAATTTGACCCAAAATTTTTTGATCAAGTAGCAATAGTAGCGGTAACAACAATGTTCAACAATAAGAAGATGATGATGATGAACAAGAAGAGATGATAATGAAGAACAAAATGATGATAATGAAGAAGAAGACGATGAATAAAGCAACAACAACAATGAACAACAAAAATCACAAAGAGAGAGAAAACTCCAATAAATGAGAAGAGAGAGAAACGTGCCTTTCCCCCCTCAATTTCTAGTTATATTAGGTTTTACATTGGATCAAAGTGTAAATTAAAAAACTTGTGGGTTATTTTCAATTTTTTCTTACTTTCTTAATCCTTAATAAAGTAATTGTCACCCCCACTCAATTATTAAGACTTGTGTCACCCACACTTCATTTTAAAACTCTTTTGTCACCTAGAGCCCAAGGCCCCAACTTTGAGGAACTTAGTAATCATTTTGAAAACTAACCTTTTATTAAATATTATTAATATTATAATACTTAAATGAAATAATTTATAATAACATGTTTTGAAAATTTAATACTTTGTTTATTTTAATTTATTTACTTTATTTTGGTAAAATATTATATATCTAAAAATTATGCAAAAAAAAAAATTATAAGTCATAACTATTAACATCTTATAATATTTTTAAAAACATATAGTAAAAAATATGATTGACTTTTGAAATTCTAATAGTGTCATATAAGTTGCGATAAAGCAAGTAAAATAAATTATTTGAAATTACATTAAAAGATACTAAAATCACAAAGATTAACAACTTAAAATATTTTTTAAAAAATATATATTAGTAAAAAAAATTTGATTGACTCACTAAATTGGGACAAAGCGAGTAAAATAAATTACTAAATTACATAAAATATATTATAAATCACGATGATTAGCAACTTAAATTATTCAAAAATTTATATTAATAAAAATTTGATTGACACTCCAAATGCTATTTGTGCTATATAAATTGAGATAACGTAAATAACATATGTTGAGCCCATTCTGGCACGAGCTACGGTATCTAATACAAAGGAAGAGTTATACTAAAAGATGAACATGCGCAATTAAGAAATTATTTAGAGCAAGAGCTATGTAATTTTTCTTTTTTTCTTTTTGGGTAACCCTTCTTAAATTTTTTGGAATAAAGTTTTTATATTTGAAAATTATATAAAAATTTATAAATTATAATAATTAATAATTTATTATAATAACAATTATAATAAATGTTATATAATAATAATTTTTTGAAAGACGTTGCTTGAGCTGAGGGTTTTTCATTTTTTTTTTTGAGATAGCGGTAAAATTTGCATACATGTTATTTTCTCCGGATCTTGCTTGTCAAATTTTAGTCGATATGTTATTGATATTTATAATAACTAATAATTTTAAAATATTTAAAACTTATATAAAAATAATTTTAGTAAAAAAAATGATTTTTCTATATAATAGAAGCACTGGTTTCGACCAGTGCTTCATCAATTACTATACTACCCCTAATTATTCCGTAATTTACTATATTACCCCTAATTAATTATTATAATTCATTTATATATTAGAATTAATAATATTTTTTTATTATATTACCCCTAATTAATTATTATAAGTCATTTATATATTATAATTAATAATATTTTTTACTATATTACCCCTAATTAATTATTATAAGTCATTTATATATTAAAATTAATAATATTTAATTAAAAATAGATATTTATAACATTTGTTTTAGCGACTTTAACCATGATTTTACTATATCATCCCTAATTAATTATTATAAGCCATTTATGTATTAAAAAATTAATAATATTTAATTAAAAAATAGATGACATGTCTGCTGCAGCTGCTTCAACCATAATTTTGCTAAATATCGCTCATAATTAATTATTATGAGTCATCAAAGTGTTAAAAATTTAATCATATTGTTTTTTTAAAAAATAAACATAAAATGATAAATTAACTCTTGATGTATTAAATTAAGTTGACCTCCTTCAACCGTGATTTTACCGCATCACCCCTAATTAATTATTATAAGTCATTTATGTATTAAAAAAATCATAATATTTAATTAAAACATTGGTTTCGACATGGCTGCTTCAAAAGCAACACCGTGATTTTACTATATCATCCCTAATTAATTATTATAAATTATTTATGTATTAGAAAATTAATAGTATTTAATTAAAACAAGAAAAATATGCGTTTATGACATGTTTGTTGCAGCTGCTTCACCATAATTTTACTAAATATCGCTCCTAATTAATTATGATGAGTCATCTAAGTATTAAAAAATTAATAATATTTAATAAAATGAGAAAATCAACATATGATAAATTAACTCTTGATGTTTTAAATTAAGTTGACGTCCTTCAACCTTGATTTTATTGTATCACTCTTAATTAATTATTGTAGGTCATTTATATATCAAAAAAAATATTTAATTAAAAAAGAAAAGTAGACATTTATGACATGTCTATTTCAGCTGCTTCAATCATAAATTTACTAAATACCGCTCTATATTAATCATCTATGTATTAAAAAATTAATGATATTTAATAAAAAAGATAAATAGACATAAAATGATAAATTAACTCTTAATGTTTTAAATTAAGTTGACGTCTTATATGAGGCTCACTTAACTTTTTTCACAAATATTTAAGCGCTGGTTCGACATGTTTGCCGATCAACTGTTCTGTAATTTTACTATATTATCCCTTATTAATTACTATAATTCATTTATGTATTAAAAAATTAATAAATATTCAATTATAAAAAAGAGAAATAGACATTTATGACATGTCTGTTTCAGCTGTTTCAACCCTTGATTTTACTATATAACCCTAATTAAATACTACAAGTCATTTATGTATTACAAAATTAATAATATTTTAATTAAAAATGGATGTTTATGACATGTTTGCTACAGTTGCTTCAGCCATAATTTTACTAAATATTGCTCGTAATTAATTATTATGAGTCTCCTAAATATTTAAAAAATTAATAATATTTTGTATAAATTATAAAATAGACATAAAATGATAAATTAACTCTTGATGTTCTAATTAAGTCGATGTCTTATATGAAACTCACTTAAATTTTTTTCACAAATATTTTTTATAGTAATTTTGCTAGCTATATCACTTCTAATTAGTCGTTGTAAGTCATTTAAGGTATGGATGCTTCACTACTTCAATCGTGATTTTACTATATCACTCCTAATAAGTTATTATGGCCATCTAAGCATTGCGCCACTTAATTTGACATTTTTTGATTTGTTACCTTACTTATAAAGGATGATAAGCAGGTAGCAAATCGACGTATTTGTTTGTGTTGCCTACTTAGATACTTCATTTTATATTTATTTATTTTACTTTCAATTGTAATCTATTATATATTTGAGAATTACGTAATAATATTATAAATCATAATAATTAACAATTTAAAGTAATTAAAAAGACATAAAAATTTTTGGTTGACTCTCTAAATTTTATTACTGTCACGTAAGTTGGAATAGAAGAAAAAGTACTACAAATCACAATAATTAATAATTTAAAGTATTTTAAAAATAGATAAAAAATTTAGTTAACTCTCAAAATTGTATTAATACCACATAAATTGAGACTGAGGGTATAACATATATCATTTAGAAATTACATAAAAAGTATTATAAATCACAATAGTTAATCTTGAAAATGTTTTTCGCGCTGCCACCTCAATTCTAACTCTTGTTATATTTTGATATCTAGATCTGATAATATTGTGCACCCATCTATAAGAATTTCTTAACTTAGTAGTGGTTCAAACATTTCAATATCTGTATTTATAAGTGTTTTTCCTTTAAGAAGATGATCCAAGACTTTGTTGTTAATTGTAGTATCTTTTGTTCCATTTTTTATATGAAATAATCCTATGAATATTAGTTCTACATCTTTTCTATATTTTGTAACAGGTCTCAATCTAATCATCAAATAATTAAAATAACCCGACTACACGACACATCACACTTTTTTATTATGTGAAAAAAAACTATCTTATAAAACTTCACTCCTTAACGAGTATCGTCAAATAGTTATTATTTAAAAAGTTATCATTTTAAATCAATGTACATTTATATTTGTATCTCATCAATATCGAATTTTGATGCTAAAAAATGTCTAAGTATTGGGCCCGTGCTGACACGGGCCATGCACCTCTAATTTTGGGTAGAAAAGTTAAAAAATGATTGACCATTAAATTGAGATGGATAGAGTAATTTCTGATTTTATTCAGAAAATTCATTATACGTTAGCTACTGTTCTCATCAATACGTGGCAACAAAACCCGTAAGAGAGCGCAGAATCTGGAAGTTTCACCTGCTTTCATATATAAGCTGACTTAGTCACCATCCCACCTCTCTCTGTTATATTAAAATTAAATTAAAAATCAAAAGAAATGGGAATGAGAAGCGTCGTTCCAAGCAGTGGAATCCGTCGTTTAATGGAAGGTGGTAGTGGTAGATCAACAATTTCAGGCCTTCGATACTTCGGCGACAACAAAGGTAGAATCCTTAGTGAAGAAGAACGTGCTAAAGAGACCGTTTACATTCAGGTATTTTTCCTTTTCCATCCCTAACCATGGTGTTCGGGCCGTGTTAGTTAGCTATAGTGCTGGTATTATTTCAAAATGTTGTATCTTTTGTTGTACTACTTGTTAAATCTTGTTTATGCTATTAACAGGTGTTTTAATTTTTATTGTATCTTATTTTACTAGTCCCTTTCTAGATTGTTTTGTTTGAGCTGGTGTCTATCGAAAACAATCTCTATCTCACCTCTGAGTAGTGGTATGAATTGCGTACACTTATCCTCTCAGACCCCACTTGGTTGTTGGGGGTATATACTGGGTATGTTGTTGTTGTTTTCGGGATGTGGAGTGACGTAGCCACATATAGGAGGACAGAGCTACCCTTAGGCCAGGAGTTCATCCGAACCCCTTTGGAGGAAAACTATATTATTTATATATAGTTAAAAATATTTTTTTAGGTATATATAATAGATGTTGAACCCCTTCGATTAATTTATATATTTACTTTTGAACATTATATTATGTATATAAAGAATTATACTTTTTTCTGTCAATTTATATACGACACCTTTCGGATTTTGTGATTCACATGAGTTATTTTTATCATAATTTTTTCATATATTTTTAATGGTTTATAATACTGTTTACGTATTTTCTAAATTTATCAATTTTACTTCAAAAAAATTTGAAGATTTCATGTCCAAATACATTTTCAAACCTAAACTGTTTGACTATCGGGAATTGAGAAGTGCCAGAAACACAAGGACTACAAAGCATATAACATCTTGAACATCCTTAACGAAATTTCCGTTTCTGGTCGCCTCTACCTACTATATTATGTATATAAAAAATTATATGAAGTATATAGATCAATTATTATTTTTCGTACATATAAATAAAATCTTGAACACCTTTAACAAAATTATTGGTTTTGCCTAGTAACTCTGTCCACCAAAACATAGATGGGAAGAAATCACCTAGTTTTTTGTCTTCTGTTTTTTATTTTGTTTGTGTTAAGATTATTTACATATGAGATAAATCTTAGTAGCTAGGACTTTTAGATTTCATGAAAAAGTGATATGGTCAAACAACAATTGTTGGATAAAGCGAAATAATTTTCCCGAAAAAAGTGAAAAATTTCTTATATAGTTATTTGTTTTTTGGTGAAAAAAGAAAACGGAAAGGGAGAGAATGGAGAAGGCGAGGCTGAAAGCTGAAAAGGAGAGAGCTGAAAGAGAAAAAGCTGACAAGGTACCTATTGTTTCAATTTTCAGTCATCTTTTAAAATTGGGTTATTTTCAGCTCCCGTTTGCTCATAAATTTTGAAGTTAGAAACTTGAAACTTGACATATTGAGTTTTCGAAATTGTGTGTGGACATGCATTTTATTTGAATTTTTTTTAAGTTCGTGCATGAAAGTCTCAAAATTCGGTTAAGACCGATTTTGGGGAACTAGAAAATATTCGAAGATCGATCCCCACTTTGTGTAAGGGTATGTTGTTGTTGAAAATATTTGAAGATCAAATTTCATGGACAAACAAACACTTGAAGATAAATTTTTAAAAATTCTATGGCCAAACGCTAGCTTATTCGAGCAGGAAGAATAAACTGATTTTGGTTTTTATTTGGTGAGAATCTTTTTAATTTCGCCTTCTTTCACGACTAACTGAAAAAGGATATAAATTTATCGTTCTTTGTTAATTTGTGGTTAAATCAGATAGATGGTTGAAGGATTGTTTACTTAGCGGATATTGCTTGACATAGCATAAGCTTAAGCTGCTATGGGAGCTTTTGGAAATCAACAAATCAATGGGAAGAAACAGAGTTAAATCTTATGAAATTAATAAGGGGTTGTTTAGTTCTTTGGAAAGGGGATAACAATTCCGGGATGAAATATGGGATTATGGTATCCTGCATTACTAACCCAAAATGACAAATATGATTTGTCTCAATTTTATCTTAGTTTTAGCCCAATGAACCAAATATTATCAATAGAAACATGTTCACTAAATAATCTTATGATTATGATTTATGAATGCCATCATTATAATCTCATTAGAACTTGTTCAGCAACCAAACGGCCCCTGAATGTCTCAATGGTGTGTTTATCGGAGGGAATGGGAGAATTTTTTTTCCCTATGAAGAAGGGGATAAATGTTTTTATTGGATAAGAGCCATGAATTGAGATCTGATTCTCCTCCTTTATTTCTTTAGCTGGTGGTTTCCCTTGCTTTTTGGAGTCTAGTAACTTCTCTTAGTGAAGTTTATACTTATTTGTTCTAACTGGGTCAAGCAACTCATACAACCCATATGGAGTGACCCGATGTCCAATATCCAAGCATCTCCCATGACGTTTTTGTGCTCTAGAACTAAACCAATAAAATGTCATACTAATAACATGTGATCCAAAGTTCGTGCAATAAACCATTTAAGATGAAAAAAAGAGTTGACTTTAATTTCCATAGCAACTGATTCATTCTGGTGCCTTGTATTTCATTGCCTTGGTTGATGATTTCATTCTCGTTGGTTATGTCTATTTGATTTTTCTAAAGAACTATACCAATTTTGTATCTTGGAACACAGTTTCTCTTGATTTTGAAAATGGAACATTTCTCTTCAACCCATTTTCACATATTTCTACCTTATCAATAAACGGTTGAATCAGGTGTAGACTGTAGAGATCGATGAACTATTTTGCTTCTTGTTTTACCAGTTGACTAACACTGGATATTGTTGGATTCAAAGTATATGAAAAGTGTGAATGAAAAATGGAGGAACACAAGTGGAAGGAAAAATAGAGAAGAAAACACTAAAATGAAAAGTGTACTCTAAAATGAAAAGTCTACTATTTCTTCCACATTGGTGGGATAATGTGACTTTCAAGTGTTTATATTAAGAAACACTTATTCCA
The DNA here is from genome assembly GCA_030864215.1 of Capsicum pubescens. Lineage (NCBI taxonomy): Eukaryota > Viridiplantae > Streptophyta > Magnoliopsida > Solanales > Solanaceae > Capsicum > Capsicum pubescens. The sequence continues at coordinate 265,662,612 of CM061549.1, read as the reverse complement.
CTTGGTAATTAAGGCAAGAAATAAGAGATGCCTCGCGCCGTCGTCGTCGCTTGGCTTTGGATTTGGATTTGTCAAATGATCGATCGATGAGATCTATCTTTTTGGACAAAATTTATTTGACAGAAATCCGAACGGAAAATTTTGTGTTTTGATCCTCTAGTTATATGCATGCATGCAGCGTTTTGAACTGATGCTTTAGAAGGATGCACTATTTCAGACTGATGCAATCCTTCAACGAAATGACACACTGATTTATGAAATGGTTTGCCTGTTCGGAAAAGATGCAATCTTTGGACGAACATACATGATTTTTCAGGAAAATGTCACACCTTTTAAGTGAACCATTACCACTTTTCAGTAGAGGCATATGAAGGCTATATAAACCTGCTTTCATCCACAGGTTTAGATACAAAATTTTCTGAATTACAAACTCTCTTCTTGTCTTCAAAACATTCTGTGTGATCAATCAAACTGTTGAGTGAGTTCATTGAATCCAACAATTTGAGGTACCGCTATTGTTTGGATTGAAGGCTATTTTATCCTGGGAGGAAGATTCCATAACCTCGGATACAGTGGGGGAATTATTCCTTAAGGATACTCCGTGAAGTCGGGGGACTTGGTCTTACAAATTCTATTTCATCTATTTTCTGAAAATAAACACACTTCTTAGATAGATTATTCATAATCTAGTGTTGAAGGTGTTAAGTAACTTCAAAAGTGTTCTTGTCTTAGACTTGAACTAGAGTTGAAGTTGGTGTTGCTTGTATACAAATTCTTGTACCCGAACACCATAAAATAACAATCTTAAGGAATAACTTGCAGAATCTGTATTGCTTGTTTTTGGAGATTAAAGCTTTAAGCTTTCTACTCCGTTTGAACTTAACTAGTGATTCGAAGACATAAAATCTTCATCACAAGTTAAAGATCACTCGGTTGACGATTGGAAGTCATAAAAACTTCATCGTTAACTAGAAACAAGAACAAGAGTTTAAAGTTGCTTAACTTTATAAGTAGTATTCTAAAAATACTAAATTTTATTGTATGTGGTGACAGGAAAAATGAATAACGAAAGTCAAATGCAAGATGCGGCTACGACTGTGGGGGCAATTAGTATTGCCTCAACAAGTCGAGCAAATGCTCCGCAATCAATGGCACCTGCGGAGAAGCCCGAAAAATTTGCGGGCATTGACTTTAAGCGATGGCAGCAAAAGATGTTCTTCTACCTCACAACACTATGTCTTCAAAGTTTCACTAGTGAGGATGCTCCTGAGGTGCCCGAGGGAACCTCAGACAAAGAGCGTTTCATAATTGTAGAGGCTTGGAAACACTTGGACTTCCTTTACAGGATTTATATCTTGAGTGGTCTAAAAAACAACCTCTCTAATGTTTACAGTGGAACTAAGACATCAAAGGAATTGTGGGGGGAACTAGAACAAAAATACAAGCCAGAAGATGCAGGAATTAAGAAATTATTTGTTGTAAGGTTCCTGGACTTTAAAATAATAGATAGCAAATCAGTTGTCTCTTAAGTGCAGGAATTACAAGTAATCATTCACGATCTCCTAGCGGAAGGTATATCTTTGAAAAATACCTTAGTTGAATAAATTAAAAATGTTCTTAGTACTCGCATAAACTGTTTTATAGGTTTGATTGTGAATGATGCATTTCAAGTAGCAGCGATCATTGAGAAGCTACCACCTATGTGGAAAGACTTCAAAAACTACTTGAAGCACAAACACAAGGAGATGACTGTCGAAGATCTTATTGTCTGACTGCGTATTGAAGAGGATAATAAGGCTACCGAGAGAAGGTCAAAAGGGAATTCTACAATTAATAGAGCACATATTGTAGAAGATGATCAAAACAATTCTAAGAAAAGGAAGAAAGTTGAACAAGGAAGCAATCAACCCAAGAAGAAATTCAAGGAAAAGTGCTTCAACTATGGCAAGATTGGCCATAAGTCCACGGATTGTCATACCCCTAAGAAAGTCAAGAAAAAGGACCAAGCAAATATGATTGAGTCCAACAAAGAATGTGATGATCTGTGTGCTATGTTTTCAGAATGCAACTTGCTGGGGAATCCTCGTGAGTGGTGGATGGATTCTGGTGCCACCCTCCATGTTTGTGCCAACAAAGAGTTGTTTTCGTCATTCACTCCGGCTCAAGTAGAAGAAATGATCTACATGGCTAACTCCACTACGGCTAAGGTAGAAGGAACAAAAAAAATGGGCTTGAAAATGACTTCAGGAAAGGTCTTGACACTTAACAATGTCTTGTACGTTCCAGAATTATGTAGGAACTTGATTTCTGTTTCACTTCTAGACAAGAATGGATTCAAATGTGTAACCGTTTTTGAAAAAATTATAATTAGCAAAGGAGAAGTGTACGTAGGAAAAGGCTATCTCACCGAGGGCCTTTATAAGGTGAATGTAATGAATGTTGAAATCAATAAAAATTCAAATTATTCTTACTTGCTTGAGTTTTATAATTTGTGGCATGAACATTTAGGTCATGTTAATTACAAAACGTTACTAAAACTGATTAACTCAGAGGTTTTGCCAAACTTTGAGTGCAATAAATCAAAGTGTCAAACGTGTGTGGAATCAAAGTATGCAAAGCATCCTTATAAGTCCGTTGAAAGGAATTCCAATCCCTTAGACTTAATACAATAAATCAAAGTGTCAAACATGTGTGGAATCAAAGTATGCAAAGCATCCTTATAAGTCCGTTGAAAGGAATTCCAATCCTTTAGACTTAATACACACTGACATTTGTGATATGAAGTCAACACCATCACAACAACAACAACAACAAACCCAGTGTATTCCCACAAAATGGGGTCTGGGAAGGGTAGAATGTATGCAGTTCATACTGCTACCTCTAAAGAAGTAGAGAGGCTATTTCCGATAAACACCCGGCTCAAGATAGAGAATAGTAAGCAAGAGCGTAATACACCATTAAGCATGGTGAGTGGCATAACATAAAAGGAATAAGACATACTAAATATAAAATAGAAATCAGAGCAATACGAAATAAGATAAATAAGCGCACTATGAAATAAGAGATAAGAAATATGGCATTCAGAAAGTACGACCCCACCTATGGGCACAGTCCTGGGATTACTAACCCAGCTATACATAAGCTCTTCTACTACTAGCTACAACCCATGCATGCGACCTAGCCTTTTACCTTTATCCGCGACCTCCACACCTTCCTATCTAAGGTCATGTCCTCAGTAAGCTATAGCTGCTCCATATCATGTATAATCACTTCCCTTCAGTACTTCTTCGACCTACCTCTCCTTCTCCAAAAGTCATCCAATGCTAGCCTATCACACCTACGAACTGGGGCATCTATGCCCCTCCTCATCACATGCCCAAACCATCCCAACCTTCCGTCCTGTATCTTGTCCTCCACCAAAGACACTCCCATCTTCTCCCGGACTATCTCATTCCGAAATCTATTCCCTCTAGTAAGTCCACACATCCAACACAACATTCTCATTTCTGCCACCTTCAATTTTTGAATGTGGGAGTTCTTGACTGGCCAACACTCTGCTCCATATAACATAGCTGGACGAACTGCCACTTTATAGAATTTGCCTTTAAGCTTAAATGGCACCTTCTTATCAAACAACACACCTGAGGCGAGCCTCCACTTCATCCAACCTGCTCCAATACAGTTAGAGATATCCTCATCAATCTCGTCATTCCCTTGAATCATAAACCTAAGATACTTAAAACTATCCCTCTTACAAACATCCTGGGAATCCATCCTCACCACCACATCGTCCTTCTGCCTCAAGTCGTTAAACTTGCATTCCATATACTCCGTATTGGACCTACTCAACCTGAACCCCTTGGACTCCAGGGTTTGCCTCCAAACCTCCAATTTTTCATTCACACCCCCTCGCGTCTCGTCAATCAACTCTACATCGTCCACAAACAACATACACCATGGCACCTTCCCTTGAATACATCGCGTCAACACATCCATGACCAATGCAAATAGGAACGGGCTAAGAGTCGAACCCTGATGCAACCCTGTCTCGACTAAAAAATATTATGAGTCCCCTCCCGCCGTTCTCACCCGTGTCTTTCCTCCATCGTACATGTCCTTAATAGCTCTGATGTACACCACTGGGACCCCTCTTGCCTCTAGCATCTCCAAAGAACCTCCCTAGGGACTTTGTCATAAGCCTTCTCCAAGTCGATGAACACCATGTGCAAATCCCTCTTTCTTTCCCTATACTGTTCCACCAATCTCCTCACCAGGTGTATTGCCTCTGTCGTCGAGAGACCGGGCATAAAATCAAACTGATTCTCTGAAATGGACACGATCTTCCTTAATCTCCGCTCCACCACCCTATCCCAAATCTTCATAGTATGACTCAGTAGCTTGATACCCCTATAGTTGGTACAACTCTGAATGTCCCCCTTGTTTTTGTATAAAGGAATCATCGTACTCCACTTCTAAGCTTCAGGCATTCTCGCCGTCTTGAAAATGCCATTAAACAAATCAGTTAACCACCTTAACCTTGCCCTACCTGAAAACTTTCAAAAATCCACCGGAATATCATTAGGCCCCGTCGCCCTTCCCTTCTGTATCGTACGAATAGCTTCATAACTTGGTGGGAAAAAGCATTTCATATCTTTTATTGACGATTGCACTAGATATTGTTATTTATACTTGCTAAATAGTAAGGATGAAACAATAGATGCATTTAGGCAATACAAAACTGAAGTGGAAAATCAGTTAGAGAAAAAGATAAAAATGATAAAAAGTGATAGGGGCGGAGAATATGAATCTCCCTTCGCTGAAATATGTGTAGAGAATAGAATCATCCATCAAAATACGACCCCGTATTCACCTCAATCTAACGGAATTGAGGAAAGGAAAAACCGAACATTGAAGAAAATGATGAATGCCTTACTTATAAGTTCCAGTTTACCACAAAACTTGTAGGGGGAGGCTATCCTTACAGCCAACCGTATACTCAATAGAGTTCCCCATAGTAAGACACAATTAATTTCTTACGAAAAATGGAAATGAAGGAAACCTAACTTGAAATATTTCAAAGTGTGGGGGTGTCTAGCAAAGGTCCAAGTTCCTATGCCTAAAAGGGTTAAGATAGGACCTAAGACTGTGGACTGCGTGTTCATAGGATATGCTAAAAGCAGTAAAGCATGTTGGTTTTTGGTTCATAAATCTGAACATCCGGATATAAATGAAAATATGGTAATTGAACCAGATAATGCTGAATTCTTTGAAAATATTTACCTGGATAAAATTAGACATGAACAGTCTAATGGAGGGTCTAAACGACCTCGAGATGGACCAAGTGAGAATGTACATAATGAAGAGAATCCAAGATGTATTACACATCAAAGAACGTCTACTTCGTTTAGATCAGATTTTGTAACATTTCTCTTAGAAAATGAGCCTCAAACATTTAAAGAAACGATGTTGTCGTCAGACTCATCCTTTTGGAAAGATGCAGTCAACAGTGAGATTGATTCAATCTTAAGCAACCATACATGGGAATTAGTTGATCTTCCTCCAGGAAATAAACCTTTAGGTTCTAAATGGATCTTCAAAGGGAAAATAAAGACGGGTGGTACTATTGACAAATACAAGGCAATACTTGTAGTAAAAGGCTTCAAATAAAAAGAAGGCCTTGATTACTTTGATACATACTCGCCAGTTACAAGGATAACATCGATTCGAATGTTAATTGCCTTGGTGGCGGTATATGATCTTGAAATTCATCAAATGGATGTGAAAATTGCATTCCTAAATGGAGAATTGGAGGAAGAAATTTACATGGAATAGCCTGAGAGTTTTGTGGTTCCAGGAAAGGAGAATAAGGTGTGTAAACTTATTAAGTCACTGTATGGACTAAAGCAAACACCTAAACAATGGCATGCAAAGTTTGACCAAACCATGTTGGCAAACGGGTTCAAGATAAATGAATGTGATAAATGTGTTTATATTAAAGACACTCCGAATCACCAAGTCATTGTTTGTTTATATGTGGATGATATATTGATCATCAGTAGAGACATTTCTGACATAAATGTAGCAAAATGAATGCTCGAGAGTAAGTTCAATATGAAAGACCTTGGAGGTGCGGATGTGATCTAAGGAATAAGAATCCATAGAACTCCACAAGGGTTGGCATTGTCACAGTCTCATTATATCGAAAATGTACTTGAAAAATTCAAGTATATGGAATTCGGTATTGCCAATACTCCATTGGATGTGAGCTTTGCACTTCGAAAGAATGAAGGTGAAAATGACTCACAATTAGAGTACGCAAGAGTATTGGGATGTTTAATGTATATAATAAACTGTACATGACCAGACATAGCATGCACTATTAGTAAATTGAGGTTATGAATCGCCTCTCACCGTCCTCACCTAGGTCTTAGCTCCATCATACATGTCCTTGATTTCTCTGATATACGCCATCGGGGACCCACTCGCCTCTAAGCATCTCCAAAGAACTTCCCTAGGGACTTTGTCGTATGCTTTCTCCAAGTTGATAAACATCATGTGCAGGTCCTTCTCTCTTTCCCTGTACTGTTCCACCAGTCTCCGCACCAGGTGAATTTCCTCCGTCGTCGAGCGCCCGGGCATAAATCCCAAACTGGTTCTCCAAAATAGACACTATCCTCTTCAATCTCAACTCGACCATTCTCTCCCAAATCTTCATAGTGTGACTTAATAACTTAATACCTCTGTAGTTGTTGCAACTCTGAATGTCACCCTTATTCTAATAAAATGGGATCATAGTACTCTATCTCCAGGCCTAGGGAATTTTTGCCGACTTAAGAATGCCGTTAAACAAATCAGTCAACCACCTTAAACCAGCCTCGCCAGAAAACTTCCAAAAATCCACGGAAATCTCATCAGGCCCCGTCGCCCTACCCCTTCGCATCCTGCGAACGGCCTCTCTGACCTCCTCCACCTTAAAACGTCTATAATAACTAAAATCATGACACTCCTCTGAGTGCTCCAGCTCTCCTAACACAATAACTCTATCCCCTTCATCATTCAAGAGCCTATGAAAATATGATTGCCATTTTTTCTTAATGTGACCATCTTCCACCAACACTCTATCATCCTCCCCCTTAATGCACTTCACCTGGTCAAGGTCACGCCCCTTCCTCTCCCTAGCCTTAGCCAGCCTAAACAACATCTTCTCCTCTCCTTTCTCCTCTAGCCCCGCATATAAGCTCTTAAACGCTGTCGTCTTAGCAGCCGTAACTGCTAGCTTAGCCTCCTTCCTCGCTAACTTGTACTCCTCCCTATTTACCCGCTTCTCTTCTACATACTTACTCTCAACCAACTTAGCATACGCCCCCTTCTTAGTTTCTACTTTCTTCTTAACCTCCTCATTCCACCACCAATCCCCCCGATGGTGACCGTCCCGGCCCCTGGACACACCCAACACCTCACTTGCAGTCTCTTTGATGCACCTAGCCACCCTATCCCACATACCATCCACGTCTTCTTTACACTCCCACACCCCCAAACCCGCCATTTTTTCCTCTATCTCCCCCGCACTCACCGGCGTCAAGCCGTCCTACTTTATTCTCAGTCTACCCTCTATACCCTATTCTTCTTATCCTTATTTATACCCAAGTCCATCACTAAGAGCCTATGTTGGATTGAAAGATTTTCACTCGAAATGACCTTACAATCCTTACACAACACCCTATCCCCTTTCCTAAGCAACAAAAAGTCAATTTGGGTCTTGACTATCGCACTTCGAAAGGTGATCAGGTGATCGTCCTTCTTCGGAAAGCTCAAATTCACCACCACCAGCCCAAAGGACCTCGCAAAGTCCAACAGAGCAGCTCCCTCTTTATTTCTCTCCCCAAAACCAAACCTACCATGCACATCATCAAATCCTCTCGGTAACGCACCGATGTGCCCATTGAAATCCCCTGCTACAACAATCTTCTCAGAGCTAAGCACGCCTCTCACCACCTCATCCAAGTCCTCCTAAAACCACATCTTCTCCTCTTTGTCCAAGCCTACCTGCGGCGCATACACACAACACACGTTCAGGGTAAATCCCCCAAAACTAACTTAATAGTCATCAGCCTATCACTGATCCTCTTAACTTCCACTACCTTCCCTCTAAACTCTTTATCTACTAAGATGCCAACGCCATTCCTAAGCCTCTCGCTTTCAGAATACCAAAGCTTGTAACCATCCACATTTCTAGCCTTAGACCCTACCCACCTGGTCTCTTGGACACACACAATATTGATCCTCCTCTTTCTAAGAATCTTCACCAACTCTACGGACTTTCCTCGGAGAGTCCCTATATTCCAAGATCCAACCCTCAACCTATCAACTCTAGCAACACGTCTTCCTCTACCACCCTTAACGCCAGAAACCTAACCTTTTATATTTACATTTTCAAATTTGATAAGAAGTTGTACTTGTGATTACATTGCATTACATTTTAATATGTAATATGATAGAATTTTGGCGTTTATTAAATTGGTGAGAATAACTATTTTTATACATTGCCATAAAAGAATACACTCTTTTGCATATGAAAAATATTTTATTACATGTTATGTGATGATATAATAGAATTGGTAGTTGAAATGAGATTTCAGAAAATTTTAAAACAACAAAATCAAATTACATTATTTAGAAACAAGAGGGGTCCTCGGGTATGATGAAGAAGAAAAAGTATTTTTCAAATAAGATTTTTTAAATAAGAGAGGAAATTGTTTTAAGGATAAAATGATAAGATTAAAATTAAATTATGTTTAATATTAAGAAAAATATTATTATTTTTTATTGATCAAATAAAAAGTGTATCACATAAATTAAAACTATGGGATCATAGGCTAAGATAGATAATGTGATTAAAATTGTCATGTCCTAATTAAAGATGAGGATCGTGAGTTAAGTTTGTGATATTCTATATTAAAATTTCACAAATACTATCTTCTTATGGTTTAAAATATACATACCAATATCAAGAAGCTAAGTTGATATCATAAATATCAGATCATTTAAGAAATAATTAACAAAAAAGTTTAAAATATAAAATCACCAATCTAGTTAAATTACACGGCACAAGTTGGAAATAAAATTAAAAGATAAGAAATCTAGAGTTATTTTATTAGTAAAATTCAAACTTATATGGCGAAACTTAAAAAAAAAAAGGTATTCAGTGATTAATTAGTAAAAAAAATCACACCATGAGTAATTGATAATGTAAAAGTGAAAACTAAAAAATTAAACTTCTTAAAGAATAATGCAATTCATTGTTCTCATTTTGGGAACTAAAATTAAGACGACAACTAATAATTTAGTAAAGTAACATGATTCAAAGTGCTCAATTAGCCTATTATAATATGATAAAATCAATAATTTTTAATATTATTCGTGCATCGCGTGTGTATTAGTACTAATTTTACTGAATACTCCCTCCGTTTGAATTTACTTGTCACAATTTTTCTACTTTGATTTTTATTTTAACTTGTTATTTTTAATATATCAAGAAAAGATAATTTTTATTTTTCTATTTTACCTTTAGCATTAATTATCTTTTTTCAAATTAATTTGAAGACATAATAGTAAACATCATTTAATAAGGATACTATGATAAAATAACAATGTCAATTAATGATTTTTCTTAATAGGTGTGCTAAATTAAAACGTGACAAATAAAAACGAATGAAAAACGTATGTTATTGTTGTTTGTAATAACTAATAATTTAAAAAATTTTAAACTTTATATAAAAATAATTTTAGTAAAAAAATGATTAACTATTAAATTGAAAATGGATAGAGTAATTTTCTGAATTAATCCAGAAAATTCATTACACGTTAGCTTCTGGTCTTACCATTAGGTGGCAACAAAACGCGTAAGAGAGCGCAGAATCTGGATGTTTCACTTGCTTTCATATAAGCTGACTTAGTCACCAATAGGGATGGACCTACGTGGTTGTAGGGGATTTATCCGAATCCTTTTGGTAAAAAATTATATTGTATATATAAGGTAAAAAATTTATATTTATGTATATTTATTAATTTTGAACCATCTAAAATAAAGTTATCAGATAACTCAGTGGTATTATATCCACTTCTTGGGCCGCTTACTTCAGCCCACTGATCTCCGCTACGGTGTGCAGGCTGTCTTTTTTTTTTTTTTTGAAAAAAAGATCTGCTACCTGCTGCCGCTATATATGTTTTTTCCTCAAATAAGTTAAAACACAAAATAAACAAAAAATTTAAAATCCCTTTTCTCTTTTTCCAAAATTAAAAAACTCAAAACCTCAATTGAAGTAGGGATTTGAGATTTCTCAAAGTCAAATTCCAAAATCATTTTCTTGTTCTTTACCCAAAGTTAACACCCCCTCCCCCTTTTTCATTATTGCTTTCTATTCAAGAGTCATGAAGAGATATTTTTCTGAAATCTCAAATTCAAGTTCTGTTGCATATAGTCAACCTAATCAGGAAGAAAATAAGAATAAGTTAGGAGTATCATCGGATTCTTCTTAATAATGTAACTTAAACTCTTTAAAGGCAGAGCTGGGTAAAAAATTTTCAATTTTAGAGTTTCGTCCAAATGATCGTGACGCGATTAGAAGAGCATATCTTCTAAAAAAATCTTGTCAACCTCAATTATAAGAATTTCCTCAAACGGAGATTTGTGGAGATATGCGTCGTTTTAATCGTAAATGGTATGACAAATTTCCTGATTGGTTGGAGTACATTGTAAGTAAAGATGTTACTTATTATTTGTATTGTTATTTATTCAAGGGAAATAACAATCGTCGAGGTGGAGGTAAAGAATTTTCGAGTGCAAATTTTAGGAGTTGGAACAAAAAAGTTAGTTTGGAAATACATGTTGGTGGGATTAATAGCATCCATAATTTGGTGAAAAGAAAATGTGAGGATCTAATGCGGCAAGAAAAATCTATTCATGCTTCATTTGAGAAACAATCTAATAAATATAAGCATGGATATTGCATTCGATTGACAGCTTCGATTGATGTAGCAAGGCTTCTCGTGAGACAAGAATTGACATTTCGGGGTCGTGATGAATCTACGTCATCACTTAACAAAGGCAATTTTCTTGAAATTCTTTCATTTTATGCTTAAAAGTATGATGAAATTCATAAATTTGTGTAGGAAAAGACTCCTCAAAATGATCAAATGACTTGTCCAAGAATTCAAAAAGAAATTGTGATTGCTTGCAAGATTGAAACAATTAAGGGTATCATAAAGGAACTAAATAGTAACTATTTTTCTTTATTGGTTGATGAATCTTTTGATATCTCACACAAGGAGCAAATGAAAGTTATTTTACGATATGTTGATGATAGAGGATTTGTGATGGAGAGACTTCTTGATGTTGTTCATGTAAAAATACTAGTGCTTTATCTCTAAAAGATGCAATTGTCAATTTATTTTCTCAAAATTTCTTTAGTTTATCTTATGTGCGTGGACAATGCTATGATGGAGCAAGCAATATGGAAGGTGATATCAACGGTCTTAAGATGTTGATTAAGAAAGAAAGTAAATCGGTTTATTCTATTCATTGTTTTTCTCATCAATTTCAATTGACTCTTATTGGTATTTCTAAAAGATGTCTTCAAGTAGGAGAACTTGTGCACTTGGTTTAAAATATTTTTAATGTATTGGAAGCTTCTTATAAGCGTATGGACGAATATAGAGAATCTCAAAAAATAAAAATTTAGGAGGCTTTTGATATGGGTGAGCTTAAAACAGGTAAGGGCTTGCATCAAGAACTTGATATTTCTAGGGTTTGTGATACTCGTTGGAGATCTCACTTAAATTTTTTTAATTATTTTATTCTCAAGTTTGATATAATTATGGATATACTTGATAATATTGTTGAAACTGAACATTCTTGTGATAAAAGATCTAGGGCTACACGATATATTAGAGTTGCTCAAACATATGAGGTTGCATTCATATTGCAATTGATGAAAGAAATTTTAGAAATTACAAACGATCTTAGTAAATTTTTACAAAAAAAAGAATAAAATATTTCAAATGCAATGGTACTTATTGATGTAGCCAAGAGAAGGTTACAAGAGTTGTGGGAAGATAATAAATAGGATTTGCTTGTTTCTGAGGTGTCTACATTTTATATCAAGCATAACATTGTGGTACCTGCTTTTGATGAGTTGTATGTTAACTCTGGAAGATCACGGCGTAAACCTGTTGATTATACTGTCTTTCATTATTATCCTGTTGAAGTCTTTTGTAAAATAATTGATTGGCAATTGCAAGAACTTAACGATCATTTTGATGAGGTGAAAATTAAGTTGCTTCATGGTGTTGCTTGTTTGAATTCAGTATACTCATTTTCAAGTTTTGACATTAAAAAATAATGAGAAAGGCTGAATTATTTCCTAATGATTTTGATGAACTTAATATGTGTGCACATAAGAATCAACTTGCAAATTACGTTATTGATGTTCGTGATATTGATAAAAGGTTCTCCAATTTAAATGAGTTTTGTGATCTGTCAAAAAGATTGGTTCAGAAAAAAAACATTCCAGTTATCCTCTTGTATTCCGTTTGGTGAAATTTGCTTTGCTTCTGCCAGTTGTTACTGCATCTGTTGAAAAAGCCTTTTCAGCAATGAAGTTTATTGAGAATGAGTTGTGGAGTAGAATGAACAATGACTTTTTGAGCGGTTGCATAATTCCTTTTATGGTAAAAGATGTGTTTAATAACGTTTCAACTGATGATACTATTTTGTCTTTTCAAACAATGAAACCTCGTCGAGTGATATTGTAAACGTGCTTGAGAAGTATTTATAGTGATTTCTTTTTGGAGTTTTAACTTTGCACTCTAGTTCTAGTTGATACATTTTATAGGACTAATTTTTTATTTATGTAGCACCCTAGTTCTGGTTGACACAATGTAAATGACTAACTTTTTTCTTTACTTATTGATTACTCCTATTTAAGTTTAAATATTTTATATCTATAGACTATATACTATTACATTCCTTGAAATTGTAGTGTTTGATCAACAATTTCAGGCCTAAAATACTTCAGCGATAACAAAGGTAGAGTTCTTAGGAAAGACGAACGTTCTAAAGAGACCGTTTACATTCAGCTATTTTCCCTTTTCCATCCCTTTTTTTTCTTTTATAACCATGGTATTCCGGCCATGTTAGTAGCTATAGTACTAAATCTTGTTTATGGTATTATTGGGTATGATAATTTTTATTATATTTTATCCTTTGACTATTTCTTTTCTAAATTGTTTTATCTTGAGTCAGGGTCTATCAAATACAACCTCTCTATCTCACCTCTAAGTAGACGGTAGTGGTATATACTGCGTACACTTATCCTTCCATTACTGGCTATGGTAATATTTATTTTATTTGGTCCTTTTACTATTCTTTTTCTATTGTTTTTTATCTTGAGTCGGGGTCTATCAAATACAACCTATCTATCTCACCTCTAAGGTAGACGGTAGTGGTATAAGCTGCGTACACTTATCTTTTCCATACCCTACTTAATAGAAATATATTGAGTATGTTGTTGTTGTATTCGAGCTGTGGACTGACGTAGCCACATATAGGATGGCTAATCGAACAACCTTCCTAAAAAATTTATATTATATTATGTATATAAAGAATTATACCTTTTCTGTCATAATTTATATGACACCTTTCGGATTTTGTGATTCAAATAAGTTATTTTTTCATATTTTTATATATATATTTAATATTTTAAATGGGTTATAGTACATTTTAAGTATTTTCTAAATATATCAATTTTACTTCCAAAAAATTTGAAGATTTCATGTCGAAATACATTTTCATACCTAAACTGTTTGACTATCGGGAAATGAGAAGTGCCAGAAACACAAGGACTACAAAGCATGTAGGTTAACTGTGTCTCTGTCCACCAAAAAATAGATGGGAAGAAATCACCTAGGTTCTAGGTTTTTGTGGAAATACACTGGGTATGTTGAGAAAATTGAAGGAAAGGTGTCTTTTAAGTCTTGAACGAAGGATTGGTGACATTGACCAATAGATAGGGTCAAAAATCATTAGGAAACTTGATTAAGTTAATTGTGGACTTGATTAATATTTTCAAAACTTTCTAATCTTTTCAAAAATACAAATCAACCCAACCCACACCCCTCTTCAATCCAAATCAACCACTCTCGACAGCTTCTCTCAACTCTCTCCCAACCAACAGTTCTGCAAAATTTCTCCCTTCAACCCCCGATGACTTCTACCTCCGGCGACAAATAGTTGGGCTTCGAGTTTCCCTCTTTTCTCCATTCAACTCCCGAAGACTTCTACCTCCGGCGATAAATAGTTGGGCTTCGAGTTCCCCTCTTCAATTCAATCAACCTGTCTCTCATCCCTCTCTCAATAGCTTCTCTCAATTTTCTCCCAACCAACTGTTCTGCAAATTTCTCATTTCAATCCTCGGCGACTTCAACATCCAACTACAAATAGTTAGGCTTCAAGTTTCTTTTCGACTTCAACCTTTAATTGACGTAACAGCCTTGCTCTCCGGCCACAACAACTTTGAATTCTTCATCGTTCCTTTTCTTCTTTCACAGGCAAAAAATTATGGCCTTTTTAGTTTTGAAGAAAACGAGGAACTTGAGCCAACTTCTCTTATAGTATTGGTTAACAATTTCAATATTTTTTGCACTAATTTAAAAGGCGGTCTGAAATGGCCTTTTTATTGTTTGTTTTTATAAAAATAAAACGACAATTTGGTTTGGTTTGTTCTGTTCTTGTTCTTAGTAAAAATGGTGAAATTGCTATTTTTTGTTGAACAAAATCGTGCTACTATTTTTTGTTTCCTCCGACAGATTACCCATCTGGTGCAACATATTAACCATCTGATGCAATAGATTTATTATATGATGCAACAAATCAACCATCTGATGCACTAGTGGAACCATTAGATTATAATTCTGATGCAACATATTAATAATCTGATGCAACATATTAACTATTTGATGCAACAACTTTACCATATGTTTCAACAGATTAAGCATCGGATAAAAAATCTGATGCAACTAATTAACCATCTGGTTAAATGGAAGAACCATCAGATTAATGATCTGATGCAACAGATGAACCTCTTGTTGGATAAAATCCCATCAACTCTTCCTACAGGAAATATACAAGACTTGATTTTTCCAACTGATCATTCATCTGCCACGATAGACGACCCTATGTTGGAAGAAATCTAAACAATATTGACCGTTGATAACTGTTCCAACAGATCACTCATGTGTTGCAACAGATGTGTGACCTGTTGCACAGACCATTTATCTTTCTCAACAGATGAATGATATGTTTTGTATTGTCACAACAGATTACTCAGCCGTTGCTGCAGGTTAGTTAACTGCTATGACAGATCACTTATCTGTTGCAACAGATGTGTGATCTGTTGCACAAACCATTCATCTTTCTCAATAGATGAGTGATATATTTTGTATTATCGCAACAAATTATTTAACTATTCCAACAGATCACTCATATGTTGCAACAGCTGATTTCACAATAGTTGTGTGATCTGTTGAATAGACCATTCATCTATCTTAAAAGATGAGTGATATATTTTGTATTGTTGCAACAGATTACTCATCCGCTGTAATAGTTTGGTTATATGCTGCAACAGATATACTACCTGGTGTAATAGATCGGTGATCTATTGCAACTGTTATTTTACTATTTTACTTGTTTGATTTACTGTTATCCTTTTTTAATGATGCATTAATCAACAATAATATATTATTTTATGTTCCTGCTAATTTTAGATAATATGGTTCCCAAAAGAACAGAAACTGAATTAAGTCCAAGTAAAGGAACAAGTGAAACAGCTAGGCTACATCCACCACTCTATGAGCTTGCTTTACAAGCGTTATCTCAATCGGGAGCAGAATATGATGAACACGGGGAGAAAGGATGTTTCAAAAGAGATGATGCAGATGTTAATAGCCCTTCCATCGAAGAGCTGGTTAAAGTCTTCAACATTGATCATTATCCTGTGAGAATGTAGTGCGATGGTACCGCAGATTTAACGGGTGATTTCGTGGTTAAGTCAACCATGGGAAAATCTTTCGACGCCTTCAGGAAAATACTTCGAGGACAAAAATTGAATGATTATTTCAGGGACAGCTGCTTTGGGAAATATCTTGATTTTTCAAAGGACAACAATGCTCGTTTCCAAATGAAAATGGTATATGAACTTCTCAAGCGTAGGTTTATGTATGAAAACAAAGATAAGATGGATGAGGTGTGGATAAATTACTGTGGAATGCCTGTTTGTTTTGGTTGGAAGGAGTTTTCCATAGTTACTGGACTAAAATGTTATCCTCCTTCTTAAGTTATACCTATTCTAACCCAAAAAAAGGCACCCCGCACACCCAAAAAGGCAAAGGAAAGTCGTGTGATCGTGATGACCTGGTGTCCATTGTTGGTCCAAGCTTCAAAAAAAAAAATTTGATAGAAGCGTTGAAAGGTAAAGGACTTTCAAAGAAGCACAAGCAATCATTGTTCTTGGTTTGATTTGTACATAATATTCTTTGGGCGAGAGACGTTAACAACAACATAAGCCTCGCTTTAATAAAGCTCTCCGAGGATCTTGATGCGTTTAACATCTATCCTTGGGGGTATGAAAGCTTCAAAATGACTGTCAAATATTTCTTGACTCCGTTAGCGCCAAAGACAGTCAACTTATATGGCTTACCATGGGCTTTCATGGTAAATGTTTCTTTTTTCTATTATGATATCATTCATTTTTTTTGCTCAATAATGGTTTTGATTTATTGGCGTTATTTTATAGGCTTGGGCATTTGAAGCCATTCCTTATTTGAGACAACAAGTGAACTACCAGGAAGGAGTTTCCTGTCCAAGAATCTTGAGATGGTTGTCGGCCAAAACTGATAAAAATGCAAAATTTCTTGATCTCTTCAACCCCCCGAAAGATGCAGTAAGTATTATTATAATTAATTTTTTATTTTAATTAATGATTTTTTTTGAATGATCTAATCATCATTCTAATATATGTAATGATTTATGTTAGATTGTGCATCCGTCGCTAGTTCCGACCAATCGAGAGTTGAATATGCCATTTTTTCTTACTTTACGGTCTGTGCAAACTTTATCGAACCTTAAGGTCATCGACAAAATAAAAATGGAATTGTTTGGAGCAACAGTAATTATAAGAAAAATAATTTTGGAGGGTGGGCTTATTGTTGTTGATGGTCTTAGTGGTGATGGAGCTGTTGGTGGTGGTAGTGGTGCTGCTGTTGGTGCTAATGATGCTCCTCTTACAGCATTTAAAGCAAACCATTATGAGTATGATCATACTGGTTGTACAGATTTTGAACATGCAAATGTCAAGACTGCAAGACGATACATGATGTAGTGATTAATGCTATTAATGCATTAACTGCTTCTGTAAAGGAATTGACATCTAAGAAGGGTCTCATTCCATCAAAGAGGATTTTATTTCCATCCACTCCATTAGAGATTAGAGCTAAGAGGAGAAGGAGAGTGATTTCCAGGGCATTATCAAGCATTCAAAAAAAAGAAATTGCAACTCCTCTATCTGTGTGTTGCACTGAGCAACGTACAATGTGCAAAAGAGAGCAACATGACCAGAAGAAGGTAAATATATTATATGTCTTCCAACAGACAAAACAAACAGACACATATCTGTTTCAACAGATGACACATCTACTGAAAATTATCAAACAAATATATACATCTGTTGCAACAGTTGACTAACCAGTTGCACCAGATAAACATATGTCTCATCTATTTTAGAAATCAAACAGCTCTTCGTACCGCTTTTATTTGTACCAATAGACGACCTATCTGCTGCAACAGATGATTCATATGTTGCAACAGATGGTTCATCCATTGAAAATTATCACACAGGGTTTTCCTTATGTAGAAATTTGTCCCAACAGTTGATTCATTGTTGCAACAGAAATATAATCTATTTGGGACAATTTAAAATGTGAGGAAGACCTGTTTGATTTGCTAGAAGAGATGAGTTATTCTTTTCCATTTTGTTGTATCTCCGTGATTAACATTGACCAATTCTGGCTTTCCAGGTGGATGTAGAAGAAGCTACTGCTGAACAACATTGACAATATGCTACTCTTTTTATGGAAATACGGAGAACAGAAAGCACAAAAACCGTACGTAAGCGACAATAAAGATCCACGACGAGCAAAGCCGAATTCCATAGCACCGGATGAAGAACAACTTGTACATACTGAGTAGATCTTTATAGCTTGAGCCTGTCAAAGCAATCCTTGGCAGTACGCTTAAATTATTGTTTATGTATTTGTTGAGATTTGTACCCATAACAATTTTTTTACCTTTCATTTATTCGTTGACTTATTTCAGCTAATTTATGAAGGCTTCAATTTATTTTATTTTGTCTACGAATTTAATTTATTCCTTAGATTTGAACTTATTAATTGAAAATAAATACTAGATTTAAATATTGCAACAGATAATGTATCTGTTCAAACAGATGACACATCTATTAGAAAAATCGAACAGATTTAGACATATGTTGCAACAGGTAGGTGATCTGTTGGAATTTATCAAATAGGTCTTCCCACTGTTGCAACAGATGGACTTTAGATAAAAACATCGAGATAATGCAACAGATGACCAACATATTGCAACAAATAAACTATATGTCAGAACAGGTAGGATAACTGTTACAACGGATGGAGAATCTGTTGCATTATAAAAATTCAACTTTCGTTGGACATAAAAAATTGCCACTATGTGTAAAAAGGTTAAAGTGAATTGAATTGAAATAAAAAAGGCGCAACCCATCTACGGTGTTCAGTTCAAACACCTAAAATAAAATAGGCATCAAGTAGACAATGTTTATTTTAAACACGTAAAATAAAATAGGCATCAAATGTGTTAGTGTCAAGTCTAGCATATTTCGCTGACTTGCCGTCACTTAGTCCCCAACGGTCATTTTTTTCTCCCCATTATCGTATATATTCATCTTCCTCCTAAAATTTAACCCTAAATTCCCAAATCTTCTTCTTCATCTTCATCTTCTTTTATCTATCCAAATTCTTCAAATTATTTCTTTCATTTTTTCCAACTGAGCTTGACAGTGTCGAGCGTATCTTCCACTGTTTTTTTTGATAAAGATTTTTGATATCGTAAGTGCGGCCATGAAGCTTTGTTAAAGACTTTTTGGACTCAATAAAATCGGGGTCGTAGTTTTTCTACTTGTAAGATTTCAAAGGTAATATTTTTTTTATTTAATTAGTTGATTAATTATTGACTTATAATTGTTTTGTAATTGTGTTCTCTTTTTTATAGAAATTGGGTGGATGCAATTACTTTGATTGGTATGAAGAACGACACCCTTCACAAGCAAATCGTGTAATCTGGGGTTTGTTGAACAAAGTCAAGGCTTCTGAAGAGAAACAAAATCGAGCGAGAAGATACTACATTATTGTCGTTATTGCTATGAGTTTGGTGTTGTTGGGCACATAAATATTCAAACCTAATTGCTGAAATTTTTATGGTAGTGTGTGTATTTGCTACTGGTTTGGTGTTGTCGAGCCCATGGATATTCAAGCATAACTGTTGGAAAATATAAAAAAGATTTAGGCATATGTTGTAAAATTTAGGTCATCTGTTGGAAATTATCAAACAGGTTTTCCCACTGTTTCAACAGATTAGACTTAGATTATTAAATTATTCATAGAAATAACATCGACGTAATGCAACAGATGACCAACCTATTTCAACAGATAAACTATCTTCCAAAAGGGATTAAATATATTTTACAACAGATTGACAATCTAATCTATTGCATTGTAAAAAACTCCACTTTCATCAGAAAAAAATTATTTCCACTACATGTACATGTAATAAAGTGAAGGGTGACTTGAAATTAAAAATTTCTATTTTACAGGCTCTTCTATATACACAGGCTTCAAGCGTTCAGTTAGTACCCCATAAGCTCAGACCTCTTGCAGGTTTTCCACAGTGTTGTCGCACAGAAAAGTAATTCGCTCGGCCATTTCTGTGCCGGTTAGCAAATATTTGATGTGTGCAAGAGCGTGTAAGCCGCTTGCTTTAACGGCATCATCTTTTGGAAGGATCATTCCCCTGTTTCGACCTTCAAAATCCCATGATTTCTTCATTAATATTTCCTTGGGTAAATGATTCATCAGTTTACTCTCCCTCAACAAGATGGGCAACAACACTATCAGTGGCTCCACGAGGAGAAAAAGATCAAAATCGTCAATGAGAGGTACATTGGAGTCATAAACATTGATCTTTACCTCCTCGAGTAGTATCTCAACAACCCGATAATGTATGCCGTTCACGCTAATGACTGCAAGAATCCTTTTTACCTCGGTCCAACTCTTGCCGTGTGGATTTGGCCTGTCCCCTCTAACATATTTTATCATTTCTTCTTCATCCAAGACCAACGTAGGAACTAGGAAATCAAGTCCTACACCAAGGGCTTATGCCTCTCCGTTGAGTTGATCGTACCTATCCTTGAGCTTCTTGCAGAAGTCGAGGTCCATTATCCTATCGACAGCGTCATAAGCTTCCTGGTATGTTAATTGTCTTTTCCTCATGAGGTAGAGAATTATGTCAACATGCTGTGAGATAAGAAGTCAATTTTTAAATAGGTTAGTAATTGTGAAGATGCAACGGATGGTCCATCTGTTGCATAGGGTTCTCTGAATCAATAATCTAACGCAACTTATGCAACAGATGGATAATAAGTTGCAACAGAACCACTACCAGTTGCACCAGTATACCCATCTGTTGCAACATATGTGAAATCTGTTGCGTGGATTCTTCTTCATAGGGTAGATTAGAAGGGCTAGGTTAGGAAAAGTAAACTTGCCTTGTCCTCGTACGACATATGCATATCAGTCATAGTCTGGAAGTCTTGGGGGGGAAATGAAGGCCTGGGGTAATCTGGTGCGCCTGTCTTGACATTCTTGGCCTGTCGCAGATCCCTCTTCTCTTCGGCTCCAAGTTACATGTATATGTCCACCTTCTTGACTGGAACCTGAACTTCAACAGCTTTTGGAGAGGGAGGAATTGCAATTTCTTTTGATTTCCAAGCGAAGAGTACGTCTCTAATTGCTCTTTTCTTTGTCCTAACCAATACTATAGGAGTGTGTGGCTCCCTCACCTTCTTGGATGGTATGACACACCTCTTGAATTTGAATTCCTCGATATCTTTAGAGATAGCCTCTACTTTTCAAAGAGTTTATCCTGTCTGTCCTTGCACTCATCGCATTTGCAACGAGAACACGAGGGTGAAGAGGGGTGAGAGGGACCTGTGTAAGGGCGAAAAGGGGTGTTTTCAAACATATTTATTCTTTCTTGAGCATCAAAATACTCATCATCACGAGTGGTAGCAGCATCAACATGCCTGCCACCAACACTAACAACTCCACCAGAAGAAGCACCCGGATCTGCCTTAGTAAAAGGTTGGTCATGAAGAGCCTCAACATTAGGCTGACCTTGCCTAATTGCTCTTCTTATGGATGTTGCTCCAGCCAATTCCTTCCTTATTAAATCCACCGTTGGGTCTGCTATAGTATTAACATGGCCTAGAGTAATATAAGAAGTCATCACCGACTCCTCCTCAGGAGGCACGATCCATAGATGCACAACCTATAAAAAAGACAGATGCATTTAAATCATATAATATAATAGTTTTCACAGTTGGGCTACGTTTTAAAAAAAAGACCCATCTGTTGCATAGGTTGCAGTATATGGTTAAAATCTGTTTGAGTCTGGTTCAGAGAAATAGAGCAACACGAGGATAGTCTGATGCAAAATATCAATCATTTGTTGCAACAGTTGCACAAGACGGGTAATATGTTATGCAACAGATAATCTGTACGTCGTAACAGATGAATAATATGTTATCAAATTAAAAATCTGTTGCATAATTTGCAGTAGATGGTTAATCTTTTAGGAGTTGAGTTCAGAGAACCAAAGCAATAGATGGGTGATAATCTGATGCAGGATATACCCTGTCACAACAGATGTCCCATCCGGTGCATCAGATATAACATCTGTTGCACCAGACATAACATCTGTTCAATATCTTTCTTATCTTTGAGTAGAATTATTTTTCTTGAAGAAGACGTACTGCATCATCCGGAGGGTTAAAGAGATTAGCCTCCTTAATATTGGTGTTTCTTTTTGCAACCAACCACCTAAACATCCTTGGATGAGAAACCTCATCTGGGTAATCCATTAACTGCTTTCAGAGGGAACGAATGGCTTCAAATACCCAAGCCTAAAAAATGTAAACAGGAAGCAAGCAAAAAAAATCGTAATAACTATATTCAATATAAATTAATGGATGAGTAAAAGTAGTGATTAATTTTACCATGAAAGCCCAAGGAAAGCCGTATAATGTGGTCTTCCCTGAGGATAGCTTTGTCAGTAAATATTGGACTGTCAAGTAGAAGCTGTCATATCCTCAGGGATAATTGTTGAATTTATCAAAATCCTCAGCACGCGCCAACAAATCATCTTCTTTCACCTTGTTGACGTCTCTTGCCAATATAACCGAACGAGCAAACCAAACTAAGCACAATTTCTCCCTGTACTGCTCTGGTATAGTTTTATCCTTGAGATCTGTCAGCAAATCTGATGCTTTGTAGCCACGTCGAACAATGTCAAACAACCCATCTATTTTTTCCTTGCATTTTCTTGCCTTGGATCTTTTGCGGGGTGGTGGTCTTTCTGGACGATGGTATCTCAAGCCCGTCACTATGGAAAACTCTTGCAAGCCAAAACAAATAGGCATGCCACAGTAGTTGATCCAGATTTCATCCATCTTCTTTTTGGCCCTCTCCTCCGGATCTTTATCATCCCCCACGTACTTGATCCTACGCTTGAGAAGATCATATACCATTATCATAGGGAAATGGATATGGGCAGAGGGGTCTTCAGGCATCTCGAGAAAGTGTCTAAAGCAGCTCTTCTTAAAAAGTCCGCCTATGTTTTCGTTCTTCATAATTTTCATAAAATGTTCAAAAAATTTTCCCATCTGACATTTAAGTTCAATTTGACCAGTTAGTTATTTTCCTTCTGGGTCATTTATCAGCATCACAACTTGAAATCTGTCAATACTAAAAGTTTTGACAGGATCATGCTGGGATGTCAATATTAACTCACACCCCATCGGTGATCCATTATCATCATGTTGATGATCATCCTCTTTCTCTTTCTCACTCTCCAATTCCTCCTCTTTCTCACTTTCATTTTCTTCATCACCATCTACGGACCCTTGTCCACCCCCTTCAATGTTGTGTTCACATCTCTCCTCAGCTTCACTTTTCCCTGATTGAGATTGTTTAGGAAGCTCCTCCGAATCCCTCTGTACTGTAGCCTTTTTTTAAGTGGTCAGACGTTGATCTACTTTCATTCTTTTTTTTCTTTTGGGAGACATGTTTTACCTACAGACAAAGAAAAACAAAAATTACATTACAATTGATGTATGCATAGATTTTAAAAATACATTACAAACACCACGAATACCGACACACCAACAACTACCACCACAAACACCACCAACCAATGCCAACAAACAAACAAACACTATGAATACTGATACCACCGACAATCACCACAACCACCACCAACCAATGCCACCACCAGTGCCACCACGACGACCACAAACACCAACACCACCAACACCACAAACACCATCCAACAATACCACGCTAGTAACGGAACACTGCAACAGAAACTAGGGATTTATCGAGTTCTTCCTATGATTTTACCATCAAAACTCAAAATTGTAAACCCATTCTTGAAGATAATACAACTAAAAGTTTTATTTTTCATCATTAACTTAAAAGCCCTTATTTTTTAGAAAAAAAATTAACAAATATAGAGCTCTTCTCGAACTCTGTTGCCTATGAAGACAAAGAAAATGACTGATACAAGGAAGAATAAAGTCGAAAATAACACGTATGTGGTTAGAAATGAGAAGAAAAATGATCTGTTGTGGAGGGTTAAGAAAATTTGTTGAGTAGTTGTTGTCTGTACTGTATTGTTGAGTGAGAATAAGAGAGAAAGAGCGAGACCTCGAGATTTGAAATGATGAAACATTTTTTATGGGTTGATTTGTATTTTGGAAAAGAATGACAAGTAGTTTTGAAAATATTAATTTGTTCCGAATTGATCTTAATTATTTTTAAAATCATAAAATATATGCGTAATTTTTAACCCTCTCATCATGCAATTGTCAAAAGGGTAATTCAATTGAAATTGTATAAAATAATTGAAGTTGTAGTTGACCGAGTACTCTAGGTGACCTGAAACCCCAGGTGACCCTATGAAAACTCACCCCTGGTCCTAGATTAATCAATTTAGGTACTGTTAGTCTAACATATGAACTCAATTGAAGTTGTAAAAAATAAATGTTCCACATGTTGGGTCATATTTCTCATCTATTGTAAATTATCAATCAAATTAGGTAACAATAGATTACGAATCTGTTGTAAATTATCAAACAGATTCAGTTATCTATTATGATAGATTACCCATCTGTTGTAAATTATCAAATGGATTGTCATATGTCGCAAAAGATTACCCATATATTCTAAATTATCAAATAGGCACTGCCGGCTAACTCTATGAGAACTCACCCCTAGTCTTAGATTAATCGATAGTTTATCCTATGAGAACTCACCCCTAGTCCTAGATTATTTAATTAAGGTATTAGTACCCTAGTCCTAGATTAATCAATTAAGGTATAAGTCTAACATATGATGTAGTAAGAATCGGTTTGGCTCAGAGTGATCGATCGACGACTCTGGTCGGGAGAAACGCAGTACCGTCTCATCATACAATTGCCAAAAGACTCAATTGAAGTTGTAGTTGACCCTATGAGAACTCACCCCTAGTCCTAGACTATTCAATTAAGGTATTAGTACCCTAGTCCTAGATTAATCAATTAAGGTATTAGTCTAACATATGAGGTAGTAAGAATCAGTTCGGCTTAGAGTGATTGATCGCCGACTCTGGTCGGGAGGAACGCAGTACCATCTCATCATGCAATTGCCAAAAGACTAAATTGAAGTTGTAGTTGACCCTATGAGAACTCACATTCAGTTAAGGTATTAGTCTAACATATGAACTCAATTGAATTATATATAAACAAATGTTCAACCTGTTGCAACAGATGTCTTTTCTGTTGGATCAAATCAAACAGATTGTGTAATCTGTTGCAATATATTACGCATCTATTGTAAACTATCAAACAGATTACGTCATTTGTTGCGACAGATCACGTATCCGTTGTAAACTATCAAATAGTTTAAGTCATCTATTGCGACTTATTACCCATCTATTGTAAATTATCAAATAGGCGCTGCCATCTATTGTAGTTGATATTATGAGAACTCACCCCTAGTCCTAGATTAATCAATTAAGGCATTAGTTGAACATATGAGGTAGTAAGAATTGGTTCATCTCAGAGTGATCGATCGACGACTCTTGTCGGGAGGAATGCAGTCCCGTCTCATCATGCATTTTCCAAAAGACTCAATTAAAGTTGTAGTTGACCCTATGAGAACTCACCCTTAGTCCCAAACTATTCAATTAAGGTATTAGTTAAACATATGAGGTAGTAAGAATTGGTTCATCTCAGAGTGATTGATCAATGACTCTTGTCGGGAGGAATGCAGTACCATCTCATCATGTAATTGCCAAAAGACTCAATTGAAGTTGAAGTTGACCCTTTGAGCTCATTCATCCATCCCTAGTTCTACCTAGATCAATGTAGGTACTATTATTAATCTTAAAATTAAGTTAATGAGAACTCATTTCAACGCAGAGTGATCGATCGACGACTCGGGTCGGGATGAACGCAATACTAACACCATGCAAATACAATGACTCATTTGGATTTGTAGTTGACCCTGTGAGCTCATTCATTCATCCCTCATTCCACCTAGATCGATGTAGGTACTATTATTAATCTTAACATTAAGTTAATGAGGAGCTCATTCTTTCATCCCTAGTTCCTCCTAAATCAATTGCAATGAAATCTGTTGAGCTGTTGGAGAATTCCAAACAGAGAACAATATTTGTTACAACAGATGAAATTTTTGATTTAATTATCAAATAGACATTTGCATCTGTTATGACAGATTACTGAGTTATTGGAAATTTTCAAACAGATATTGATGTCTATTGTAACAGATGATGTTTTGATTTAGTTATCAAATAGACATTTCCATCTGTTGTCACAGATGACTGAGCTGTTGGGATTTTTCAAACAGATATTTAAATCTGTTGCAACAGATGACATATTATTTGAATTTTTTTTCTTTTAATTTTAAAGCATGTTACTGTCCGAGTAGATAAAGTAGTAGTACTACTAAAGGCGGTAAAAAATGTTTCTTGGATAACTCAAAAATCTCATTGAGTAGTCTTGTCCTGTCTTTTCAATGTCACCCATTTTTTTCCTCGTGTCCCTCAAATTATTAGTGAATATTAATTAATGAATATTGAAACCCCTAATACTTCTTCCATTTCATATTGACTTGGCACACCCATTAAAAAATTAATTAGGGGTTTATTTTACTACCAAATTAGCCTTATTAATTATGCTTTGAAAATATAAATTTGAATAAATACACTTTATTTAGTCATTTAATATTAAGGGTAGTACATCTAGAAATTAGAATTATCTCATCTCTTCTCTCTTTCTCCTTCAGCCCTAAATCTCTCATCTAATTTCTTTCTATCCTCTTTAGGGTTATCACAACCTTTTTTTTCTCCTCTTTCTCATAAATTTTTGTTCGGATCTAAACCGATCGATATCCATACCTTAGATTCCTCGACTAAAATTGCTGTTTTGACCCCCTTTTGTCATTAAGGTATGATATGATTCACTATTGCTCTTTCATTCTCGTCTTCTTCTTGCAAATTATTTACATATTTTTTTTAATTAATTACCATTTTACCATATCATATTTAGTTAAAAAATTTGAAGGAACTTTTAATTGTTGAATAAACGAACCGAGAATTTTTATTACAAGATGAGAAAAAGTCATCTGTTGAGAGAATTTTAAAAGCCTTGTTGGCAGTATCGTTTTTTTTATGTATTTTATTTATTTCTTTGTTGTTGATGCTGTTATTGATGTTGTTGGTGGGGTTGGCGTTGTTGGAATTTGTGGTGTGGTGTTGTTGACAGTGGCAGATCCAGGTTTTTTAGACGGTGGGTGCTTCTTAGTTTAAAAATAGTGGAGTCCGAACAATCAACACAAAGAGTAAGGAGAAAAAAACAAAAGAAAGTTTAAAGTGAATAAGGAGAGAAGAGTTGGTTACCAAAATTAAAAAAATATGTGCTGAGTGGGAATTGAACTCAAGACCAAAAGAAATAAATAGCCTTAAGCACCCATAAACAACAACTAGGCTAACCAAACAATTAGATTATATATGTTTTTTCTTAATTTAGATATACATATATAAAGTTCGATATGAGTTCAGTCTGTGCTCGCATACCCGGAGGACTCCATGTGGGTCCATCTCTGGTTGATGATGGTGTTGGAACATAGGATGTATGCTTCTTTGTTGTTGATGATGTTGGAATTAATGTTGTTGTTTTCTTTGTTGTTGATGTTTTTTATTTGTTGTTTATAGTTTATGCTGCTGTTGATGTTGCAACAGATGGAGCAACTGTTGGAACAAATCAAACCACCAGCAAGGCTGTTATGTATTCCAACAGACTCCATATCTGTTGCATCAGACTCCATATCTGACACAAGAGACTCCACATCTGACGCAACAGACTCCTCATCTGATGCAACAGACTCTACATCTGTTGCAACAGAAGGATAATTTTCTTTCTGTGACATAAATTTTCTTCTTCTTCTTTATAAATATAAAAGAAACTGAAAGTTGATCAACTTTTGCCTGATCATCACAAGAGGCTGCAGTAAAGATAGGTTCGGATAAATAAACTGCATGCAGATGGAACCACTTCATATGTGGGAGGTATGTATTACTGATAATGTTATCGTGGAAACACACATAGAGTACACTGATTTTGTGAATGCTGTTTTTACCGATTAGTCGTACATCATTCAAACAAGATATTTGCAATTTTAAACTTAAGTTTGGTAGATCCGAACTGATAGGGCTGAGGGACCATGAATATGGTTTTGATACCTTGTTAAGATTTAATGTCGGATGTTGCTCATGTTTATTTGTCATGCCTTCTACATACTTTTGCTGTGGCAAGCATTTCTGGCGACGGTGTAGACTTTTACATGACGGATATGTTGTCCTCTATATGGTGGACGAATGATCAATCTTTCCCCTCCTTACTTATTTGTGCATGCAAATGTGAAGAGTGCAAGGCAAAACATGATGGTGTGATTAATACTGTTAATTCATTAACTGCTGATGTAAAGGAATTGATATCTAACAGTAGTGTCATTCGATCAAAGAGGATTTCAGTTTCATTCACTCTATTAGAGATTAAGGCTAATAGGAGAAAGAAAGCAATTTCCAAGGCATTATCAAGTATCCGCAAAAAAGTTCGAATCTAACAAAGGTGAAAAGATAAAAAGGGGAAGGGAATAGGAAGGAAAAACTGAATGCTAGATTTAGTTCATCTTATTTCGTTATGTAGAGATACTCCATCTAATTTTGAGTGATTTTTCTTTTCAGGATGGTGAGGAAGGCAGAATCTCCCCATCATTAGCTAATACCAAAAATAAGACATCTGATGTTATTGAACCACCGGATTGCCCTGTGAAGTTTGATAATTCAGAAGATGTCTTTGCTCGAGTTAGTCAACAGATTAAACGATCTCAATCACTTGTTTTTTCTGCTGATCAATCTTCTCTGTCGAAGACAAGATATCAATAGAACTGCTTGACATAGTGAAAGCTGATATCGATAGATTACTGATTATGTCTTCTCAAGACTTGTTTCTACCAGAAAACTATTCTGCATTGAGTGCTGCACTATCCATATATGCTGCAACACTGGATTTATCAGCCGAGAGAGCGTTTTCCTTGGAAAAACTCAAAGTGAACCTTCCATACTTCTCCTTGACCTTGCGTAGAGCTAATAAGGACCAAGAGGAGTATTATAAGAAAGCTGCCAAGAAAGAAAGTGAGTGGTCCTCATTGACAAACTCATATAAGATCAAGAGCTCCATACTGAGCTTAACGACCACAATGAAAAAATGATTGAATTGAAAGTGGTGGTGACTTGACTTAGTCAAAAAATAAGCCATGACAGTTCATATCCCTTAATTAAATAAAACTGGTGACTTTTCGAATATGTAAATTAAAAAAAATAGATCTAACTACAACATTTAATATTTTTATTGTATTTCGAAAAGAGACAGATTGGTAATCTGTTGCAAAATATATTCCACCCGTCAGATAACTTACAACATATGGACAATCTGTTGAGACAGATGGATATATCAGTTTTCTTTTTCATCAGCTGTGGCATCTGTTGCAACTTGCTAGTCATCTGTTTATTCAATTTCATCGAGAGTAATAGATTTTTCTAAACACTCCTTGGCCAAACTCAATTTTTGCTCTTGGATTGCTTCTCTTTTTCTCTTTGCATCCTTCAAGATGGCCTCCAAATTCAATTTTTGCCATCAATCCAATAGCAAAAATTTAATTTGGTTGAAGGATTCAAAGAAAAAAAGAAAAGCAATCCAAGAGAAAAAATTGAATTTGGCCAAGAAGTGTTTAGAAAAATCGATTGCTCTCGATGAAATTGAATAAACAAATGACTAGCAAGTGCAACAGACACCACGGCTGATGGAAAAGCAAACTGATATATCCTTCTGTTGCAATAGATTGTCCATATGTTGTAAGTTATCTGAAAGGTGGAATATATTTTGCAACAGATTACCAATCTCTCTTTCCAAAATACAA
The DNA here is from genome assembly GCA_030864215.1 of Capsicum pubescens. Taxonomy (NCBI): domain Eukaryota; kingdom Viridiplantae; phylum Streptophyta; class Magnoliopsida; order Solanales; family Solanaceae; genus Capsicum; species Capsicum pubescens. The sequence continues at coordinate 265,632,630 of CM061549.1, read as the reverse complement.
GACAAAGATAAAATATTATATTTAGATCTGTTTTTTTTTTAATTTACATATTCGAAAAGGCACCAATTTTATTTAATTAAGGGATATGAACAGCCGTGGATTTTTGTTTGACTAAGTCCAGTCCCTTCCAATTCAATCATTTTATAAATAGGCCCCTCCGGGCTCCTCTCACTCACTCACTCACTTATTCATTCTACTATACTTACAAACAATACTAATATGGCTGATCCAGATTGGTACAAAAAGGCTCATATCGAGTCCTTGCAGGAACTTCAAAGACAGTTTGATGAACTCTAGAGGGATTTGGCCGACTTCGAAGCAAGGTTGAGGAGGGCCTAGCTGCTGTCGGATGAAAATTGTCAGTTTTACAATAATAATAATAAAAATTAGGTTATGTTTTTTCTTTCTTTTAGCGTATGTATTTTCCTTTTTTATATCCGATCTACCTATAAGGGATTCAAAAAAATCCATGTATATGTATATGTTTGGTTTGGTTTGGTCGACTTTGAATTTTTAATTCTTATTCAATATTTAATTATCATTCTATTTATTCCCTATTCTCAACATGTCGGCGGTTGGAGGTAGGGATTGAGCACTTGTGGCAACAGATGGTGGTGAAAGTCATGATGAGAAATTCTCCAAAAAATGGTTCATTAATAAATAATAAGAAACTAAATGATATTATAATCGTAAAAGAAAGATTATTTAATTTAAAAAAAGTCACAACATTGGATTAATTTAATTAAGATATATGATGATATGATTTTTAAGAAAAAAATTAATGAATAGTCGTGACTGTGACTTTTGTCTAAACATATTCAACAAACAAAAACAAAAAACGCTTCTGATGCATCAAATTCCTCATCTGTTGCGACTGATGAATCAGTTTGAAGAAATCAAAAATCTCCTTAAACAGATGGCCGTTTTATAGCAACAGATGAGTTATCTGATGCAACAAATATACAATCTATTGCCATAACTTAATTAATAAAAATGGTTATTAAAAAAACGGAACGGTTATTGAAAACCAGGTGTATTCGATTTTTAAATTGAGAAAAAGGTTATTTAAATTTAATAAGCTAAAAAGTCATGACTTGTCACAATAACAAAAAACTCACCACCAGCTTGATTTAATTATGTCATTTCTTTTCACAGAAAAGAATAAGGAAATAAATGATAAACACAATTTAAACCGTAAAAAACTCACCAGAACTATTCTTGTTTTTAAATCTTCTTTATTAATTTATACAATTAAAAAGTTAGAAAATTTGGATGTCATGAAGATAATTTTTTTTTTTTAAAAATATATATATTATATGTTGCAACAGATATATTATCTGATGCAGCAGGTTAACTATTTATTGCAACGGATGATATATATGTTGTAACAGATGATTTATCTGATGCAACGATATATAATTTGTTGTCCAACTCAGTGTAAAAAAACGATTGCTGGAAAGAACTAATTATTTTAATAATTATAAAGCTGAAAAGTCATGACATAATCAGAATATTACTTAATTTAATTAAGTCATAATTTTTTACAGTAATCAAGAATGTCATTAATAAATGGAGGTGAACAGTTGTGCCTTTAAATTTGCTTTATTAATTTATATAATTAAAAAGTCAAAAAATTTGGATGTCATGAAGATAATTGTTTTTTTTAAAAAAATATTTATATTATATGTTGCAACATATATATTATCTGATGCAACAGGTTATCTATTTGTTGCAAATGATGATATATCTGTTGTAATAGATGATTTATCTGATGCAATAGATATATTATCTGTTGTCCAACTCAGTGTAAAAAAAATGATTCTTGAAAAGAACTAATCATTAATAATAATAAAGCAGAAAAGTCATGACTTATCACAATATTGATTAATTTAATTTAGTCATAAATTTTTACAGTAATCAAGAATGACATTAATAAATGGAGGTGAATAGTTGTTCCTTTAAATCCCCTTTATTAATTTATATAATTAAAAAGTCAGAAAATTTGAATGTCATGAAGATAATTTTTTTTTTTTTAAAAATATATATATTCTATGTTGTAACAAATATATTATCTTATGCAGCAGGTTATCTATTTGTTGCAACGAATGATATATCTGTTGTAACAGATAATTTTTCTGATGCAACAGATATATAATCTGTTGTCCAACTTAGGGTAAATAAAAAATGGTTCCTGTAAAGAACTAGTTATTTTAATACTAATAAATCTGAAAAGTCATGACTTATCACAATATTGTTTAATTTAATTATGTCATAATTTTTTACAGTGATCAAGAATGTCATTAATAAATGGAGGTAAACAGTTGTGCCTTTAAATTTGCTTTATTAATTTATATAATTAAAAAGTCAAAAAATTTGGATGTCATGAAGATAATTTTTTTAAAAAAATATATATATTATATGTTGCAACAGATATATTATCTGATGCAACAGGTTATCTATTTGTTGCAAATGATGATATGTCTGTTGTAACAGATGATTTATCTGATGCAACAAATATATTATCTGTTGTCCAACTCAGTGTAAAAAAAATGATTCCTGGAAAGAACTAATTATTAATAATAATAAAGCTGAAAAGTCATGACTTATCATAATATTGATTAATTTAATTAAGTCATAACTTTTTACAGTAATCAAGAATGTCATTAATAAATGGAGGTGAACAGTTTCGATTTTTTGCCTAACTCATTCAAGTATAGCTCCTTACTCAATCGTTCAATCTACTACACACTATTTATTCCTTGCTCTTGTTACACCTTCAACTACTTTCTCTTCAAGGACTTGATAGCTTTTTCCTGTCTCTGGTAAGTTGTTTTCTTGATTTTTGTGTAAATATTCGTTGTATATTACATTACATTACATTCAAATTCTTCCTTTTCTTCCTTTTGTTTTTACGTGTGTTTTGTCAACTTATGCATTTTCTAGATATGGTTGATCCTGTGTGGGATGTCGCTATTTTATGAGACGCCATGCGGGAACTGCAGAAGGAGGTTCATGACCTGCATTGGGAGTTGGCTACAGTCAGAGTAAGGATGCTGCGGGAGATCCGCAGGCTGAGGAGGGCGCTGCTGCTGCCCGTTGAAGATTGTCCGGCTGGCCATACAAATAATAATGCTGATAATAATAATTAAGTTTTTTTTTCTTTTATCTATGTATTTTTTTTTGTTTTATAAAAAAAATTATGTTTGATGCACTTGACTTTTTATTTCTTATTTAATTTTCGTGCTGTCTATTTCTATTTCTTAACGAATGACATGTCTACAATTAAGGAATAATTTGATTCCAGTATCAATAGCAAGAACATATGATTATCTATTAGATTTTGTGTGTGACGGGAGCTGTATTTTGTTGTTCGAAACATATTAGTAATCTAATGAAATAGATTATTTATCTGTTGAAACAGATTACTAATCTGGTGCAGCAGAATACCCATCTATTCGATTCATATTACGGGCACCTAGAACCCTTAAACATGAATACAACATGAGTCTACTGTTACAACATAATATTTATCTGATGCCGCAGATAATGGATCTGTTTAAATAGATTGCTCTTGTATTGTATTCATGTTCGCGTGCAAACTATTGTTGAAAAAACAACACACTAGCAGTTACCCAGATTCAACTAAAAAGCATAATCTGACTTACCAAAGTCTTCTCTCAAGTAAATTCCCAAAGTTGAAAGTGATTTACGAAACAAAATTTGACATAAAAATTTGGTCAAAGAGCAGCAGTTGGGGTCACAACAACAACAACAACAATGGTCAACAAGAAGAATATAAAGATGATAATGAAGTATAAGATAATGATAATGAATCAGAAGATGATGAATAAAGCAGCAACAACAATGAACAACAAATATCGCAAAGAGAGAGAAAATAACAACGGATGAGGAGAGAGAAAAAGACGCCTTTTTCCCTTCGTTCCCCGTTATATATTAACTAACATTTGAATCAAAGTGTAAATTTAAAAACTTGTGGGTTATTTTAAAATTTTCCAAACTTTCTTAAACCATAATTAAGTAATTGTCACCTCTACTCAATTATTAAGACTTGTGTCACCTACACCTCATTTTAAAACTCTTTTGTCACCTGTGGCCCAAACCCCCGGGTATGTTGTTAAAAAATATTTGAAGATCAAATTTCATGGACAAACAAATACTTGAAGATAGATTTTTAAAAATTACTCCCAAAATCTATGGCCAAACACTAAGAATAGACTATTTTTGGTTTTTATTTGGTGAGAATGTTTTTTAATTTCGCCTTCTTTCACGACTAACTGAAAAAGGAGGTAAATTTACTGTTCTTTGTTAATGTAAGGTTAAATCAAATAGATGGTAGGAGGATTGTTTATTTTTTAATGCCGCGGAGGTTGCTTGACATAGCATAAGCTTAAGCTACTATGGGAGCTTTTGGAAATTAACAAATCAATGAAAAGAAACAGAGTTAAATCTTTGAAATTACTAAAGGGTCATTTAGTTCATCGGATGGGGCATAACAATTCCGGGATGAAATATGGGACCTGCATTACTAACCCAAAATGACAAATATGATCCTCTCCCAAAGTCCTTTAACAATTTATCTCAATTTAACTTAGTTTTAGCCCAACGAACCAAATATTATCATTAGAAGCATGTTCACTAAATAACCTTGTGATTATGAATGCCGTCATCATAATCTCATTAGAACTTGTTCAACAACCAAATGACCCCTGAATGTATTGATGGTGTGATTATCGGAGGGAATGGGAGAAATATTTTTCCCTAAAAAGAAGTGGGTGAGTGTTTTTGCTGGATAAGAGCCCTGAATTGAGATCTGATTCTCCTCCTATATTACTTTTACTGGTGGTGTCCTTTTCTTTTTGAACATAGTGTTTATCCTTATTTGTTTCAACTGGTCAGGCAACCCATATAAAGCGACCCAGTGTCCAATATCTAAGCATCTCCTATGTCACTTTTTTGCACTAGAACTAAACCAATAAAATGTCATACTAATAACACATATGATTCATAGTTCGTGCAATAAACCATTTGAGATGGAAAAGTGAGCTGACTTTAATTTCCATAGCAATTGATTCATTTTGGTGCCTTGTATTTCATTACCTGTTGTTTCGGGTATACAAGAATCTATATTGGCAAAATAACTTCAACACACGTTCAAGAAAATTAGATGAAATAGAAAAGGACAAGTCCTCTGAATTCACGGAGTGTCCTTAAGGAAATAATTTTCTTCAAGTACCCGAGGTTGCGGAATTTTTCTCCAAGGATAAAATGGCCTAACAATCCGAATGTAATGGTACCTCAAACGATCGGATTTTCTTCGAACTCACTCAACGATTAGATGATCACAAGGATTATTTTGAAGACAAGAAGTGTTTGTAAGTGCAGAAAATTTCATATCTGAACCTGTGAAAAAATGTAGGTTTATATAACCATTAGGTGCCCCTTCCGAAAGGTGGCAATGGTTCACCTAAAAGGTGTATCCTTTCTGAACAGTGATGTCTGTCCATTAGAAAGAGTGTGTATTTTTCGATCTGCCACAACCATTTAAGAAGTCATACCTTTTCCCGAAATACAGTGTGTCTTTTACATGAAGAGTTGTGTCTCTTTGAGCAGCCATAACCATCGTTTCTGCATGTAGAAGCATGCACATTAATGGAGGTTCAAAAACTACAAAATTGGTTGCATTTTTTTCTTTGTTTTTTTGGACTATTCAAATAAATTTTATCCAAAAAGATTAATCTCATCGATCGTTTTCCAAAGCCGAAGCCGAGGCCGAGCGAGCGACGACGATGACGGCGCGAGGCACCTTGTGGTTCTTGCCTCACTTACCATGTGGAGTAAGTGTTTATTAATATAAACACTTGAAAGTTTCATTCTCTCACCAATGTGGGAGAATTAGTAAACTTTTCACTTTTGAGTACACTATTTATTTTTGAGTGTTATCTCAATTTTTTCCCTTCACTTAGTTCCCTCCATTTTTCATTCACACTTTAATCTTGAATTCAATAATCCTCCACATGAATGAATACTTTTTTCGTAAAACTTAACGGTCAAGTATATGATAATTAAGCAAAGATTGATTGCATCTGGATAAGTGGGTTTTCCTTTGAACTTTTCGTAGTGAACATGCATCGGATGCACTCGGTCAGTCGGTAGATTTGATATTTTTGAACCGTTGAGATTTATTGTACATCTAGACAACACATGTCACACAACCAACCTTTTACTATTTATGGTTCTCATGGTTTTATTCGTTTCAGCCATGAACATGTCCTGGTCTCGTGATAGATTAGAGAATAGGCCTTTACTAACATTCTCCTTGAAGTGACTTCTACTTCTCCCTCATATAGATGATTTCTAAATGTTCAATCATATAGATTAAACAATTTGATCAAATCTGCCAAATTTAGATAATTATTAAAAGACTTCACCCCATAAGTCTTATCTTTATTTACTAAACATTGTCTACATTATGAGAATAGATTGTGTATATTGACAATGTTAAAACTGTCAGACATAACTTTGTTTGATCTCTTAGAACCTAGCTCTTGGGCATCTCTAGTCTGCTAGGTAGAGTTACCGACATGCTGACTTGTCCTAGTCCGTAAACTCATTCCCTTGGATGTCCTTTCAACTCTTCTATAGATAGGCCTTTTGTAAGTGGATCCGACACATTATCATTTGACTTCACATAGTCAACAGTGATAATTCCACTAGAGATAAGTTCTCTAACGGTATTATGTCTCCATCTTATGTGACGAGATTTATCGTTTTACATCATGCTCCCTGCCCTACCTATTGCCGCTTGATTATCACAGTGTATACATACTGGTGCTAATGGTTTGAGATAATAAGGAATATCTTCTAAGAAATTTTGGAGCCATTCTACTTCTTCACCGGCTTTATTTAATATGATAAATTCTGATTCCATTGTAGAGCGAGCAATACATATCTGTTTGGACGATTTCCAAGAGACTTCTCCTCCACCTATAGTAAATACCTATCCACTCGTGGATTTTACTTCATTCGATCTGGTGATCCAATTTGCATCACTATATCCTTCAAATACCGTTGGATATTTACTATAATGCAAAGCATAGTCTTGAGTGTATTTAAGATACCCCAAAACTCTTTTCATTTCCATCCAATTAGTTTTATTGGGATTACTCGTGTACCGACTCAACTTACTAATAGCACATGCTATGTATGGTGGTGTACAATTCATTATATACATTAAACATCCCAACACTCTTGCGTACTCCAACTGTGAGTCACTTTCACCTTCATTCTTTTAAAGTGCAAAGCTCACGTCCAATGGAGTTTTGGCAATACCAAATTCCAAATGCTTAAATTTGTCAAGTACCTTTTCGATGTAATGAGACAGTGACAATACCAACCCTTGTCAAGTTCTATGGATTCTTACTCGTAAGATCACATCCGCAACTCCAAGGTCTTTCATATCAAACTTGATCTCGAGTATTTATTTTGTAGCATTTAATAATCAACATATCATCCATATACAGACAAATAATGACTTGGTGATTTGGAGTGTCTTTAATGTAAACACATTTATCACATTCATTTATCTTAAACCCATTTGCCAACATGGTTTGGTCAAATTTCGCATGTCACTGTTTAGGTGCTTGTTTTAGTCCATAGAGCAACTTAACAAGTTTACACACCTTATTTTCTTTTCCTGGAACTAGAAAACCCTCGGGTTGTTCCATATAGATTTCTTCCTCCAATTCTCTATTCAGGAATGTTGTTTTTATATCTTTTTGATGGATTTCAAGACTATATACCGCCGCCAAGGCAATTAACATCCGAATTGACGTTATCCTTGTTACTGGAAAGTATGTATCAAAGTAATCAAGGCCTTCTTTTTGTTTGAAGCCTTTTACTATAAGTCTTGCCTTATATTTGTTAATAGTACCATCCGCTTTCATTTTCCTATTGAAGATCAATTTTGAACCTAAAGGTTTATTTCCTAGATGAAGATCAACCAACTCCCACATATGGTTACTTAAGATTGAATCAATCTTACTATTGACTATCTCTTTCCAAAAGGATTAGTCTGACGATGATATCACTTCTTTAAATGTTTGAGGCTCATTTTCTAAGGGAAATGTTACAAAATCTGATTCAAATGAAGTTGACGTTCTTTGACGTGTACTATGTCTTGGATTCTTATCATTATGTACATCCTCACTTGGTTCATCTCGATGTCGTTTAGACCCCCCACTAGACTGTTCATGTATAGTTTTATACGGATAAATATGTTCAAAGAATTTAGCATTATCTGATTCAATTACCTTATTTTTATTGATATCCGAATGTTTGGATTTATGGACCGAAAATTGACATGCTTTACTACTATTAGCATATCCTATGAATGCGCAGTCCACCGTCTTAGGTCCTATCTTTACCCTTTTAGGCATAGGAACTTGGACCTTCGCTAGACACCCCTACACTTTAAAATATTTCAAGTTGGGTTTCCTTCCTTTCCATTTTTCATATGGAATTGATTGTGTCTTACTATGGGAAACTCTATTGAGTATTCGGTTAGCTGTAAGGATAGCTCCCCCCCACAAGTTTTGTGATAAACTTGAACTTATAAGTAAGACATTCATCATTTCCTTCAAGGTTTGGTTTTTTATTTCCATAATTCCGTTAGATTGAGGTGAATACAGGGCCGTATTTTGATAGACAATTCCATTCTCTACACATATTTCTACTAAGGGAGATTCATATTCTCCACCCCTATCACTTTTAATAGTTTTAATCTTTTTCTCTAACTGATTTTCAACTTCTGTTTTGTATTGCCTAAACGCATCTATTTTTTCATCCTTACTGTTCAAAAAATAGACATAACAATATCTGGTCCAATCATCAATAAAAGTTATAAAATACTTTTTTTTACCACGAGATGGTGTTGACTTTATATCACAAATGTCAGCATGTATTAAGTCTAAGGGATTGAAATTCCTTTCAACGGACTTATATGTATGCTTAGCATACTTTGATTCCACACACGTTTGACATTTTGATTTATTGCACTAAAAGTTTGGCAAAACTTCTAAGTTAATCAGTTTTCGCAAAGTTTTATAATTGACATGTCCTAATTGTTCATGCCATAAATTATTAGACTCAAGCAAGTAAGAAGAAACTGAACTTTTATTGATTTCAATAGTCATTACATTCATCTTATAAAGGCCCTCAGTGAGATAGCCTTTTCTTACGTACACACCTCCTTTGCTAATTACAACTTTTCTGAAAATAGTTTCATATTTGAATCCGTTTTTGTCAAGAAGTGATACAAAAACTAAGTTCTTTCTTAACTCCGATACATACATGACATTGTTGAGAGTCAACACTTTGCCTGAAGTCATTTTCAAGCATGCCTGTTCCTTCTACTTTTATAGTAGTGGAGTTTGCCATGTAAATCTTTTCCTTGCCTTGAGCCGGAGCAAACGTAGAAAACAACTCCATATTTTCACAAACGTGGTGGATGGCACCGGAATCCATCCTCCATTCTCGAGGATTTCCCACCAAGTTGCATTCAGACAACATGGCACACAGATCGCCCATTTCTTTCTTGGATTCAACCATATTTGCTTGGTCCTTATTTTTGCTTTTCTTTGGGGCATGACAATCTGTTGATTTGTGGCCAATCTTTCCACTTCAAGCATTTTCCCTTGAATTTCTTCTTAGGTTGATTGCTTTCATGTCTATCTTTCTTTCATTTTTTTTGATTTGTTGTATTTGTCTTCTACAATGTTTGCTCCATTCATTGCAGAATTTTCTCTCTACCTTCTTTCCACAATTTTGTTATCTTCTTCAATGCACAGTCTCACTATAAGATCTTTGACTGTCATCTCCTTTCTCTTATGTTTCAAATAGTTTTTGAAGTCCTTTCACATAGGTGGTAACTTCTCTATTATTGTCGCGACTTAAAATGCCTCGTTCACGACCAAACCTACAATAAAGTTTATGTGAACATTAAGAACATTTTTAACATGTTCAACTAAGGTATTTACCAAAATCATACCTTCCGTAAGGAGATCGTGGATGATAACTTGCAGTTCCTGTACTTGGGATACAACAGACTTATTGTCAATCATTTTATATTCCATGAATCTTGCAATGAAGAATTTTTTGGTTCCAACATTCTCAGTTTTGTATTTTATTTCTAGCGCACCCCACAACTCTTTTTCCATCTTTGTTCCACTATACACGTTGTATAGGTCATATTGGAGGCCACTTAGAATGTAATTCCTTCATAGGAAATCAGAGTGTTTCCAAACCTCCATAATGACAAATTTCTCCTGTTCTGAAGTTTCCTCGGGTACCTCTGGAGCTTCTTCAGATGTGAATATTTGAAGACATAAAGTTGTAAGGTAGAAGAACATCTTCTGTTGCCACCTTTTGATATCAACACCCTTGAATTTTTTGGGTTTCTCCGCTGGTGCCATTGCTTGCAGAGCACTCGTACGATTCATTGTGGCAACATTAGTTGTTGCCACAGTCATTGCAGTATCATGCACATGATTGTCCATAGTCATTTTCCTATCACAAAAAGACAGTAAGTTTTAGTATATGGAAATACTACTTATAAGTTGTAGCAACTTTAAACACCCCTTGTTTCTAGTTTAACGATGAAGTTTTTATGACTTCCAATCATCAACCGAGTGATCTTTAACTTGTGATGAAGATTTTATTTCTTCAAACCATTAGCTAAGTTCAAACGGAGTAGAAAACTTAAAGCTTTAATCTCCAGAAACCAAGTAATTCAGATTATGAAAATTAATTATTTCCTTAAGGTTGTTGTTTCGGGTGTACAAGAATCTGTATTTTGGCAAAATAACTTCAACACACGTTCAAGAATAAATCAAGAACACTTATGAAGTACACCAACACCTTCAACACAAGATCGAAATAACCTTTCAAAGAGTATGTTTTTTCAGAAAATTAGACAAAACAGAAAAGGCCAAGTCCTCCAAATTCACAGAGTGTCCTTAAGGAAATAATTCTCCTCACGTACCCGAGGTTGCGGAGTTTTCCTTCTAGGATAAAATGGCCTATCAATCCGAATGTAGTGGTACCTCAAACTATTGGATTTTCTTCAAACTCACTCAACGATTAAATGATCACACAGAGTATTTTGAAGACAAGAAGTGTTTGTAAATGCAGAAAATTTCATATCTAAACCTGTGAAAAAATACTGGTTTATATAGCCATTAGGTGCTCCTTCCGAAAGGTGGCAATGGTTCACCGGAAAGATGTATCTTTTCTAAGAAGTCATGTTTTTCCATTGAAAAGAGTGTGTCTTTTCCAAACAACCACAACCATCCAAATAGTCATACCTTTTCCCGAAACAGTGTGTTTTTTACTTGAAGAGCTTTGTCTCTTGAGTACACTTTCCCTTTTTGAGTGTTATCTCAATTTTTCCCCTCCACTTGGTTCCCTCCATCTTTCATTCATACTTTAATCTTGAACCCAACATTACCTTGGTGCCAATTTTGTATCTTGGAATGCAGTTTCTTGTAATTTTAGAAATGGAAATTTTTTTTTCAACCCATTTTCACATATTTCTACCTTATCAATAAACGGTTGAATCAGGTGTAGAATGTAGAGATCGATGAACTATTTTTCTACTTGTTTTACCAGTTGACTAATGCTGGATATTATTTCTAATCATGACTTATAACTAAAACAAGCCAGAGTGGTGATCCAAGGCATATATGGTATTACATGGTTTGGCAATAGTAAAATTAAGATCGTACTATGTAATGGTACTTTTTGTCATGGCACATAAAATAGGAATCATTCGATATTTGTTTGGGGAAGAAAATATCTAGAGATGTGTTTTAGTGTGATTCTAAAGCCAATTTGTGAGTCTTTCAAGAAGAAAGAAATAATAAAGCTTATGAGGGGTCTAGAAATGATTTTGTACATATGAGGAATAGTTTTTTTTTAAGTTTTGGTGAACCCAAAAGTTCATTGTGCATAAAATATAGGATGATCTTCGTAGAGAATCATTCTTTACTTCTTGCCATAGGCCTTGTAAACGCGAGTATGATTTTGAATTTCATCTTCAATATGTAGCATTTTTAATATTCATAAACTTGGTTGGAGAAGGTGATGGTTGGGGTTTGGGATCATATTTAATGACCTAAAAATTCTTCGCGACATATCAGTTCTCAGTTTCTAGATCCATGTTTCGTGTGTTTCTTTCCTGTTCATTACTTTGAAAGCTTTTTACATAAAAATGTATATTGTTCTTCAAGCAAAGCAACTGGATTTGATTCTTTGGCTCGCTGACCATACTCTGATTCTCTGAACTACTTTTATTTTACTAAAGAAAGTGTTGTTAAAAAAAGGCGAACATATACACGTGCATCAGCTCGATCTTCATGTGAGAACTGTTATTTTAAATATTTTCGGGTATAAGAATCTGTATATATACAACAAAAACTTCAACACAAGTTCAAGTCTAAGACCAGAACACTTATGAAGTTCCTTAACACATTCAACACAAGATTATGAATAATCTATTCAAGAAGTATGTTATATTTCAGAAATGAGATGAAATAGAAATGTAAAGACAAGTCCCCCGACTTCATGGAGTGTCTTTAAGGAATAATTCTCCTCACTATACCCGAGTTTTGAAATTTTCCTCCCAGGATAAAATGACTTTCAACCCAACTATAGCGGTACCTCAAATAATTAGATTCGTCGAATTCACTCAACAGCTTAATGATCACACAAAGTTTTTGTATAGAAGAAGAGTGTTTTTGCTGTAAAAAATCATGTCTATACCTGAGGAATATATCAGTTATTTATATCCTTTAATGTGTCTTTTCAGAAAGGATGCATTGGTTCAACAGAAAGGCACTTATTCAGTACAGTTGTGTAACCTACGCCCTGTCTGTGCTGGACCTTTTCCGAACTACGGCCACAGGTGACACTGTCTGAATTCCAGTGAGCATCTGCACTGCAACTGCACCCGCATGTCATCGAAGTACATGCGCAGATTGCCCAACAGCGCAAAACAGTATGCCTTTTACCTTGAAGGGTCGCATCCCTTCGAGATGCATTGCGTATGCATTTGCATGACATTCAAAATGCGCCCGCACTTGGAGAAAAATAATTCGATCAGATTTTTGGATTAAAATTTCACTTGTAAAATAAGTTTCAAATAAAATTCATCTAAAAAGATAGATCTCATCGATCATTTAAAAAATCCAAAACCAAATCCGAAGCCGAGCCGAGGGATAAATGACGACGATGGCGTGAGGCACCAGCTTTTTCTTGCCTCACTATCCATGTGGAGTTATTGTTCCTCATTATAAACACTTACAAGTTCCCTTCTCCCACTAATGTGGGAGAATTAGTGAACTTTCAAATATAAGAGTACACTTTTCTTTTTGGTTACTCTATTTCCCTCCATTTTCCATTCGCACACACACACATTGAACTCAATAATCTCCCATATGAATGGGGAATGGCTATTTTTTGAAGAATTTACGGACAAGCATGTGATCATTTATCAAAGACTAATTGCATCTGGATAAGTAGGTTTCCCTTTGAACTTTTCGTAGTGAACATGCATCGGATGCACTCGGTCAATCGATAGATTTGATATCTTTAAATCGTCGAGCTTTAATGTACACCAAGACAACATATGTCACACAACCAGCCTATTACTATTTATGGTTCTCACGATTTTGTTCTTTTCAGCCATGAACTTAGAGAATAGGACTTTACTAACATTCTCCTTGAAGTGGCTTCTACTTCGCACTCACATAGGTGATTTTTAAATGTTCAATCCTGTAGATTAAACTATTTGGTCAAATCTGCCAAATTTAGATGATCATTAAAAGACTTTTCATCTTAAGTCTTAACCTTGTTTACTAAACATTGTCTACATCATGAGAATGGGTTGGGTAATTGACAATGTTGAACCTGTCGAACACAACTTTGTTTGATCTCTTTGAACCTAACTCTTGGGATCTCCATTCTTCTAGGTAGAGTTACCGCCATGTTGACTTGTCCTAGGCCTTAAACTCATTCCCTTGGATATCCTTTCCACTCCTTCTCTAGATAGGCCTTTTATAAGTGGATTCGACATATTATCCTTTGACTTTACATAGTCAACAGTGATAATTCCACTAGACAGAAGTTCTCTAATGGTATTATGTCTCCATCTTAGGTAATGAGATTTACCGTTGTACATCATGCTCCCTGCCCTACCTATTGTCGTTTGGCTATCACAGTGTATACATACTGGTGCCACTGGTTGGGTCCAATAAGGAAAATCTTCCAAGAAATTTTGGAGTCATTCTGTTTCTTCACCGGCTTTATCCAAAGTGATAAATTTAGATTCCATTGATGAGCGAGCAATACATGTCTGTTTGGATGATTTCCAAGAAACTACTCCTCCACCGATAGTAAATACATATCCACTTGTGGATTTTACTTCGTTTGATCCGGTGATCCAATTTGCATCACTATATCCTTCAAGTACCGCGAGATATTTATTATAATGCAAAGCATAGTCTTGAGTGTATTTAAGATACCCCAAAACTCTTTTCATTGGTATCCAATGAGTTTTGTTGGGATTACTCATGTACCGACTCAACTTACTAATGGCGCATGATATGTCTGACCGTGTACAGTTCATTATATACATTAAACATCCCAATACTCTTGTGTACTCTAATTGTGAGTCACTTTCACCTTCATTCTTTCGAAGTGCAAAGCTCACATCCAATGGAGTCTTGGCAATACTGAATTCCATATACTTGAATTTGTCAAGTACTTTTTTGATATAATGAGACTAAGATAATGCCAACCCTTGTGGATTTCTATGGATTCTTATTCCTAAGATCACATCCACAACTCAAAGGTCTTTCATGTCAAACTTGCTCTCAAGCATTCGTTTTGTTATATTTATGTAAGAAATTTCTATACCGATGATCAGCATATCATCCACATACAAACAAATAGTGACTTGGTGATTTGGAGTGTCTTTAATGTTAACACATTAATCACATTCATTTATCTTGAACCCGTTTGCCAACATGGTTTGGTCAAACTTTGCATGTCATTATTTAGGTGCTTTCTTTAGTCCATACAATGACTTAATAAGTTTACACACCTTATTCTCTTTTTCTGGAACAACAAAACCCTCAGGCCGTTCCATGTAAATTTCTTCCTCCAATTCTGCATTTAGGAATGTTGTTTTCACATCCATTCGATGGATTGCAAGATCATATACCGCCGTTAAGGCAATTACCATTCGAATCGATGTTATCCTTGTTGCTGGCGAGTATGTATCAAAGTAATCAAGGCCTTCTTTCTATTTGAAACCTTTTACTACAAGTCTTGCCTTGTATTTGTTAATAGTACCATCCGATTTCATTTTCCTTTTGAAAATCCATTTAGAACCTAAAGGTTTATTTACTGAAGGAAGATCAACCAATTTCCACGTATGGTTGCTTAAGATTGAATCAATCTCACTATTGACTGCCTCTTTTCAAAAAGATGAATCTGAAGATGCCATCACTTCTCTAAATGTTTGAGGCTCATTTTCTAAGAGAAATTTTACAAAATCCGATCCAAAAAAAGTTGACGTTCTTTGACGTGTACTACGTCTTGGATTCTTATCATTACGTACATTCTTACTTTGTTCATCTCGAGGTCGTTTAGACCCTCCATTAGACTGTCCATGTCTAGTTTTATACGGATAAATGTTTTCAAAAAATTCAACATTATCTGATTCAATTACCGTATTTTCATTAATATCCGGATGTTCGGATTTATGAACCAAAAACCAACATGCTTTACTACTTTTAGCATATCCTATGAACACGCAGTCCACCGTATTAGGTCCTATCTCAATCCTTTTAGGCATAAGAACTTGGACCTTTGCTAGACACCCCCACACTTTGAAATATTTCAAGTTGGGTTTCCTTCCTTTCCATTTTGCATAAGAAATTGATTGTGTCTTACTATGGGGAACTCTATTGAGAATTCGGTTGGTTGTAAGGATAGCCTCCCCCCACAAGCTTTGCGGTAAACCTGAACTTATAAGTAAGGCATTCTTTATTTCCTTTAAAGTTCAGTTTTCCTTTCCGCAATTCCATTAGATTGAGGTGAATACGGGGCTGTAGTTTGGTGGAAAATTCCATTCTCTACACATATTTTTGCAAAGGGAGATTCATATTCTCCGCCCCTATCATTTCTTATAGTTTTGATCTTTTTCTCTAACTGATTTTCAACTTCAGTTTTGTATTGCCTAAACGCATCTATTGCTTTATCCTTACTATTTAGCAAGTAAACATAACAATATCTAGTGCAATCATCAATAAAGTTATGAAATACTTTTTTCCACCTCGTGATGGTGTTGACTTCATATAAAAAATGTCAGTGTGTATTAAGTCTAAGGGATTGAAATTCTATTAAACGGACTTATACGGATGCTTAGCATACTTTGATTCAATACACGTTTGACACTTTGATTTCTTGCACTCAAAGTTTGGCAAAACTTCTAAGTTAATTAGTTTTCATAATGTTTTGTAATTAACATAGTCTAATCGTTCATGCCACAAATTGTAAGACTTAAGCAAGTAAGAAGAAATTGAATTTTTATTGATTTCAACATTCATTACATTCATTTTGAATAGGCCCTCATTGAGTTATCCTTTTCCTACAACACTTCTACTTTACTAAGTACAATTTTTTCAGAAATAAATACATATTTGAATCCATTTTTGTCTAGAAGTGAAACAGAAATTAAGTTCTTCCGTAACTCTGGAACATACAAGACATTGTTGAGTGTCAACACTTTGCCTGAAGTCAGTTTCAAGCACACTTTTCCTGTTCCTTATACTTTTGCAGTAGCAGAGTTTACCATGTAGATCTTTTCTTCTTTTTGAGCCGGAGCGAACATTGAAAACAACTCCTTATTAGTACAAACATGGTGGGTGGAACCAAAATCCATCCACCATTTGCGTGGATTTCCCACCAAGTTGCATTCGGAAATCATAGCACACAGATCATTTGTTTCTTTCTTGGACTCAGCCAAATTTGGTTGTTTTTTTTTCTTTCCTTTCTTAGGGGCCCAATAATCTGTTAATTTGTGGCAAATCTTTCCTTAATATACTTCCTGGACTCCTCCTCCCTGAGTCTGGAAAATTACCTCTATACTTAGAAGAGCATCAAGAACAAAGCCTAACCAGTGGCTCACCTGGGATGAGGACATTCCTTTTGCTCTGTGGTGCATCTATTTTAGTAGAAATGACAACCTCTTTCACCAAAAGAAAGAGTCTGGGAATGAGCAACATACCATCCAACTGGCTATGGAATTCTCCTTCATGGCCAAAAAGTGCAAAAATAATGCCTCTACCAAAACTCTTGTCCATATCAAATGGGAACCTCCTGATCAAGGGGCCTTCAAACTAAATTCTGATGGAGCTTGCGGCACCCATAATAACTTGGGTGAAATAGGGTTTTTTTTTCGTAACTACAGAAGAGAGTGGATTTTGGGATACTCAAAGCCTCTCCGCAATACCTCCCCAGCCCATGCAAATCTTTTAGCCATTCTTGAAGGCCTAAAAATGACCAAAGAACACCACATGTGGCCTCTGATAATAGAAATAGATGCCTTGAAGGTTATTAAAATGTTCAATATAGATGCTAACGTCCATAGTAACATCATTGCTGATTGCAGGTGGTTGATGACTCAGGTGAGGGTACTTTTTCTCAAGCATACATGGAGGGAACAAAATAGTGTCGCAGACTTCTTGGTGAAGGAGTGAATGCGGGGCTCTTATAATGCAACCACCCAACTTTTTGCAGTTCCACCACTATGTGCTATTGAAGCCTTCGATGTAGATTGTTTAGGAACTACTTTTGTTAGAAAATTTTGAACATGTAATGTTAATTCTCATGGTCAAGCTACAACCCTCATGAATAATACCTCCAACTTTTAATTTTTAATTCAACTTCTTTAATCAAAAAAAAAACTAAGAATACTAGAACCATGTTCTTAATAGATCTTCACAGGAAACAAAGGAGTTAGGAACACTGTAGAAAATTCATTAAATGTACGATATGATTTTTGATTCCTTGAATAAAGCATATTTCACGTATAATTCAATTCAATCTGATAAATAAAATTATATTTTAAATCATAATAAATTTATGTCATTATGTGATATCAAAAAACAAATTAAATTTTAAATCCTTAGTGTTTTAGAACAGTAAGAAATGAATGTTTTCATGATAATACCAACATTACTGAAAAATATTTGTGAGTTAGATAACTTTATATACAGTATTTTATTTATGCTAAAATTTATGTGGATACCAGTAGAATATTGATCAAAAAACAATATCATATTCTTATTAATAATTTTTAATTTTTTGTTTAATAGACAAAATAATAGCGAACACTTAAACTATTTTTTATACACAAAACAAATCAAAAGTTTGTAATAAGTTATATTGAACTCGTTTACTGGCCTTAAAACTATCTAGTTACAAAGTACAGATTCCATATACTGGAAATGGCAGTCAAATTTTATGGAAAAAGGGATACACACCCGGCACCCGCCGTCATCAGTGTTTCCAAATTTACATAGCTTGTAAAATGTGCAATCCCTCAAGATAAAACATATGGTCCTTTTGGGAATGCACAACACCAAAAAGACATCTTTCTCTTTCTCCTCTCCAACAACAGAGAGCAAGCCATGGCAAAATAATACTAGTCAATCGAGTCATATGAGGAAATATAGCAATAGCATCTTCAACATTCACTTAGTACTTCAAGAGCCACTCATTGCCATCACTTGAAGAAAGTGATCTCTTTGCAGCAAGACTTTCCGTAATGAGCAAGTCTACTCTCCGAATCATCATCATCCTAACTTCAACGTATATTGCAGGGCGTGGTAAATCTCTTTAGCTATTCTTTTTCAATATCGAAACATATGAAGTTGTTGCTACATGGCCTATAAATGCCATCATTCCAATAAATTCCATTGAGCACAAAATTTATATCACAACGAGCAGAGAAAAGGTGAGTTAAAACTCTCCAGTTCTTTGTTTCATTCTAGATGAGTAAATGTCAATCTGATATATATGTTGTAGCTCGGGAGCTAATTCAGACATTTTTGAACTCCAATATCGTACCAGTATTTTACTTGTAGAAGTTTCAAATGGTTTATTTAGAGATACTTTCTAGAGAATATTTGGAAGAATTCCACTTTGAAAACTTAATTTGGAGAATAGACAGTAAATTTCTTCTTCATTTATTTTTTAAGATTACGGTTTGGAAAAAGCAAAAAATGGGATAGGGTTGTGAGGTTATGGGCCTCTTTAACATTTTTAAAAATTGAAAATAAAATATAATTTTGTAAAAAATACAATATAGTCCCTTTTTATATTTATTAAATTTTTAAATATTTTTTAAATACATTTAATAAATTCAACGACTTTTCTCTCTCCTCAAATACTCTTCTTTTATCGATTTTCTTCATATTTTTTGAAAAAAATATGTTTTGCTCGATTCTTTCTCCCCAAGTCAACATTTTTTCAATTTTTCTTACTCAGGTAAGTTTAATATTCTTCCCCGATCAATTTTAGTTCCATTTTATTATATTTTTTTGGTTCCGCTTTGTGATGGTGTTCTTCAATTTTGATAGAAATTGCACTGTTTTTCATTAAATTAGTCAAAATCTGAGTATTTTTAGTTAACATTGTCGATTCCGCATGTTTAATTGTGTTTTTCTTTGGATAATGACTAGAAAATTTTTAAATTTTTATATTTATATTGCGTATTTATTTTGAATTTTTTGTACTGAATTAGACCCATTTTAATGGTGTTCTTATTGTTGTGAATTGCACTGTCAATATCTGGAGAAGTTGGAACTTGATTTGCATATTTGATTTGAGGCATTTTTCCGCTTTTCTTAATAGACCAGTGATCGATAGATCGACCAGATTTTTTTTTGCTGTATTTTTCTATTTTTTCTATTTTTTTAATAGACCAGTGGTTGATAAATCGACCACTACAGATTTGTTTTTAGTTGAAGATCATAAATGGTAAGAGTTCATAGAGCAGTTAAAAGGCTTGCTTCCACTGCTTCTAGCAGTAGGAAGCGAAAAGTCGAAGAAGTTTCCAAAACTTAGAAGAGGAAAAAAGTTGTAATCGATGAATCCGAGTCGGAAACTGAATAAGAAATCACTATCGAGTTTGAAGAATTTAACAAAAGTAATGCACATGAGAGTAACAATGTTGAGGATAGTGAAGCGAAAAGCGAAGAAGAAAGTGAAAGTGATAGCGGTGAAGATGAGGACAAGAGAGATAGAGGAGACGGGGAGGAGGATGATCCCCTATCCTTACTAATTTGTTGAGATATATCTCCGTTGAGTCGTATAGCCTAACAACTTGGACGAATGAGCTAGGCTCTTTTCCTGCAAAAATTTCCATAAGAGAAAGAATGACGGTCTATCGAGAGTTTAGAAGGATTCTAGTTGAACAAAAGTTATATGCTAAATTTTAAGAAGACCTGTTTCAGACACTTGAGACATATGCCGGATTATTTAAGTTTAATGGACAAATGGTCCATTATGTGTTGCTGCAACGTATCAAAAATAATAAAAAACTGTATGAAATTTAGTTTTGTATGAACGGTAAGCCAGCTTGTTTCTAATTAAAGGAATTTTCTCTGATTATGGGGGCTAAATTGTTCAACATATGCTCGTGAAACAAAAACCAACAAAGTCCTCCAAAATGGCTAAAGCTTTCGTTTTAAGGTAATGAAGAACAAAAGTATTACTGTTGCAAGGCTGATTATCCTGATCAAAGTTAATAGGTTGATTAATCAATAAAAGTTGAAGTGCGCTTTAGTTTGGTTTGTGCACTGGATGCTGCTGGCAAAGAATCCGTCAAAGAAGGTTGATTCTGACCACATCAAGATAACGACTGATCTTGATTTTTTTGAGAGTTATCCATGGGGAAAATAGTCATTTAGGATAACATTGAGCTATTTGAAAAAGAAGATTGATTTTAGCAAGCAGAAAGAAGCATTTGTGAAGAGGAATAATGCATCGTACACTTTATACGACTTTTGCTGAGCATTTCTGGTACTTATTATCTACCATCTTATCAATTTATTATAGACTCTTACCTATTTATGTACTAATACATAGACTCTGTAGATTTATTTATGCTTCTATTAATTGTAGGTTTAGACATATGAGGCCTTTCCTCATCTGAGAAGGTACGCCGAAAAATCGTTGGATTCTCCTTTGCCCATTTCCCATATACTTAGATGGTACACGTCGAAGTGCCACAATATAATGAAAGGAGATACATGAAAATATTTAATCTATACATTGATGAAGTTTAGGATACGTCCATTAATTCCTTGTAGGCACAGTTAAAAGGTGTGACTGTCCTTACTTCATCAGCGGAGGTCGCAGACGAAGATAAAGATTTGGGTGGTCACAATTATGTTCCAAGTCTAGAATGTGCTTGTAATCATGCTGGTTCAAGTGGACTCAAAACTGCACCAGACGCTTTTATTGATGATGACCTGCGTGAGCATGTTGCTTTGCTAGAGAAAAGTATTCTAGATATTGCTTCTTTTGTTAGAGATGAGAGGCCAAGGAGAATCGAGAAGAATAAGAATAAGCAACAAGACGAAGGTATACTAATTTATTTTTTGTTCTTTCAATTTAATTTCTTGCATAATTTTTGTAATCCTTTCAAAACAATATTGTGCACCTCGACAGTCCCCCTTGTAGCCGGCATCAAGTAAACTTCGAAGAACTTGTAGTCGTAGTGATTGACATTACTGCAACAGATGAAAGAGTTGAAGAAGATAAGAAAGAAGAAGAAATGAAAGAAGAGAAGTCAGTAGATGAACAAGATGTGAGAAAAGAAGAATAAAAAGACGAGGAGATGACAATTGAAGAAGAAGCAAAAAATAAGGAGAAAACAGAAGAAGATAGTGAAAAGAAATCAGAAAAAAAAGAACGAGAAGGCAGTTGATGAAAATGTACTGCTTAAACAGGAGGTTGAAAATATTAAAGAAGAGAATAAATCATCAGAAGAAGAAGAGAAAGAAAGTAAGAAGAAAAAAGTAGAAGATGAAGAGAAAAAAGATGTAAAAAATGAAGTGGATGTGATGAACATTGTTAAGGAACTCAATGATGATAACATGTAATTTGGTGGACTGAAATACATAATTTTCTTAATGATTTGTTGTTTTTAATTATTTAATTTTTATGGATAATTGAATTAATGTATTTGGCATCTCAACAATGATATTTACTGATGAAGTTATGTTCGGTTATTCCATTGTCTTTTTAAATTAAACAGTTGATTGCATTATGTTCAGTTACTGTCATGGTTTATGGAGGTCGATGATAAATGCAATTGAAGTGATTCTCTATTAATTATAGATTACACCCACGGTTGATTTAAGAAAACATACATCTATTTATTTAGTTTGCTACATCCATATTACACCTTTTCAAAAAGTCAACACCAACAACAAATCATACAATATTTTTTATAGGTCATTCTCTTTTTCTTCGTCCAAAATCAACCTATGCTTTAGTTGATCCCTCTCCATTTCGATTTCTTTTAGTGATTTTTTTAAGTAATCCCTTTGCTCTTCGGCTTCTTTTAATAATGTCATGAGTAGATATCTATTTTCTTTAGATTCTCGAACCCTTTGTAGTATTTGAAACTTGGAAGCGCCTTAAAAATTTAATGTCAATGGACTGCTCGTCGGTAAGTCTTCCACAAGCCACTTAAAAAAATAGCATCTGCCATTATCCTTGACCCAAAAAAATTATTACATGAATTTTCTTACTTAAATAAAAAAATAGATAAATCACATATTCATGTACGCACTCACCTTTTCAATCTCATAGTTAAAGAATTTTTGACCTGGGTTCGAATCGATATGTGATGTCCTCAAAATAGTTGGATTACCACAACGACATATGAACACTTTTACATTTGATGTTTAGAATGTTTGAGACATTGTTGTTGTTTAAAAATAAACAAAAAATAAAGCCAAAAAAATGAGAGTGTTAAAACAAAAATAGTCTTCCTTTTATAAAAAAAAAAAAAGAAAGTGAGATATTACCGTTGGATGTGATTTGACATGTACAAAATTACCGTTGTAAAAATTTGATATTTAAATTTTGTTACTGTTGGACCTCTTTCATAGACCTTAAATATAATCGATGCCTTCTCATGCATTGGGTAGATGATGAAACGTATAGATCAACAGTCGGTCAATGCTAAGGTATATATGGGTTGGTGAAATGGTATACAAACATTAGTATATATTCAAAAATATAAATAATTAAATAAATAAAATTGATCTGAGGGTCATCGATTGTGTCCAGTGTAAATCATAGATGCAAATCCTTGTCAATAATATACTGTATTGATTTATCACCCTTAGTAGCATATTAGGAAAAAAAGAAATAATTAATTAATAAAATAATAAATAATTGAATTTTATGCAATTAAATTAGCTTAAACAAGTCATGTGATCGTATTAGAGTCCACATAAATTATAGAAGGTGATCAAAGATGTGTGAGGATGGGTAGTGGATGAACAAATGAATTCCTCACAACAAATTTGTGCTTTGAATAAACATTGCCCTAAGGATGTTGGTTGTACAACCATAACCCATCCTCATACATCTTTGTTCACCAATTTCAACTTACGATCACATGACTTGTTTAAGCTCATTTAATTGCATAAAATACAAGTATTTATTTTTTATTAATTAAATAGTCCTTTTCAAAATATGTGCTAGTCATGGTCTATAAATAAATATTATCGTCTAGTTATTTAATTGTGGAAGTAGTCTCCAGTCTATGCTAGACTATATCAGGTCGAGTAAATAACTAAGTATAGTCTAGCATAAATCATGGACTACTTCATTAATAAATGAACTAGACAAGGATACATATTCATAGACCATAACTAGCACATATTTTGAAAAAGATTATTTAATTAATAAAAAAATAAATAATTAGATTTTATGCAATTAAATGAGCTTAACAAGTCATGTGATCGTATGAGAGTCCACGTAAGTTGAAAGTGGTGATCAAAGATGTATGAGGATGGGTAGTGGTTGTACAACCAACATCCTTAGGGCATTGTTTATTCAAAGCACAAGTATGTTGTTAGGAATTCATTTGTTCATCCACTACCCATTTTCACACATCTTTGATTACCTTCTCTAATTTACGTGGACTCTCATACGATCACATGAATTGTTTAAGCTCATTTAATTGCATAAAATCTAATTATTTATTTTTTTATCAATTAAATAATCCTTTTCAAAATATGTGCTAGTTATTGTCTATGAATATGTATCCTCGTCTAGTTCATTTATTAATGAAGTAGTCCATAGTTTATGCTAGACTATGCTTAGTTATTTAATCGACCTGATATAGTCTAGCATATACTAGGAACTACTTCCACAATTAAATAACTAGACGATGATATTTATTTATTTAATTAATTACCCCTTTTTCACAATATGCTACTAAGGAAAATAAATCAATACGGTATATTATTGACAAGGCTTTGAGTTGATGATTTATACTGGACACAATCGATGACCCTTATATCAATTTAATTGTTAATATTTTTTACTATGTGCTAATATCTGTTTACCATTTCACCAACCAGCATAGTGGAATCCATCGATTACGTAGACGGTCAATCATAGATATTGAGCTCGATCAATCCTAAACTCCATCGTCTTTGCAATTAATTTTGTATAAATCAACATAATCGCGGATAGATTAGATTCATTATCCATTAGCATATATGAATATATATATATATATATATATATATATAGATATATGATAAGCTCCATCTGACAACTGATTCATTCATCTTCTAACAGGGGAAGTTGCAAAATTTCAAACAAGAGAAAAATTATAAAATTAAAGTAGAGACAAATGTAGTAAACATAAAATACTTCATTTCATAAGTTCATTGCAATGGTTTAACACCATATGTACAGCAAAATACGAGCAAAAAGGGCAAAAGAAAGAAACTTTCACCTAACAAATTCCCTAACCATGAAAGCTTCTTTGCAATGAACTTAAAAACTACAACTACAACATAAATTAAAAGCTAAACTAAGGGGATGGTGGAGGGGGGCTGATCAACTCCTCGGGCTCCATGTTTAGCCTCTCCACGATCGCTCGTAAAAAATGGGCGACACGTCGGAGTTCACGGCGGAGGTGCTCCCTGTCCTGACCCAGACCGTATAAGAGATGGTCTAGGTCATTTTGGAGGAGGAGAACATCGTGGATATGCTGAAAACAAACCCTCCTTCATGGTCTGAGTGTAATACTCGACATCTGGTCATATTTTTTGATTTTTTGGGTTGAAGAAGATGAATATTCTATAGATTTGATGGTTGTTTATATTGGTCAAAATAGAAGCCTTTGGTCTTCCCGTCCAGTGGTTGGTAGATGCGTGGATGAATGAAAATCGAGTAGGTAGAATATACCCAATCGATGCAGCGTGTGAATGGACGTGCAATAGCTTTTTGATATGCCATAAATGCCCGATTGTACATCTATTCGATTGAATAATTAGGGTTTATCAATAGACTTGAAATAGGATCGATAATAAACGTTGTTATATATATAGAATACTCACAATATACTTGACACACAATATATGCAATAACTTAAAAGATCGATAATAGACACAGAGCAAAATCGATAAAACTGGCATTAATCAGACCACTGCAGGGTTGTCAAAATTCATGCACTGCCATGACTTACAAAAACACACATTCATACAAGTCTATCTATGATTTATTGTTATTACAAATGGTTATCTTGTGCCCGGGTCTCTTGCACAGTGAGCACTTGTTCCTCCTCTTCGACTTGAAAGCATAGCCCATACCCTTAACGCATTTTCTTTTCTTCCTTTTGAGCTTGGTGTCGACAAGGGGTGGAATAGTGTTCACATCTAGTAATTCTTGTGGCACACGCCATTCGAACTCTAAAGGGACAATATTAATTGATTTTGAATACACAAGAAGGAACTCTTCTACTTTATACACGGGCGAAGAGTACTCATAGACTCTTAAACCATAATCATCACCGTGCTTCTATTGCAAAGCGGCCATCGCATGAGCGCATGGTATTTTGACTAAGTCAAACTTTCTGCAAGAACACGACTTTTCCAGTAGGTCGACTTTGGTCGTACAACCACTGCCGAACACTGTGAATTGGTTGTCGTTGCCACTTATGTTCTCCACATAGAAGGAGTTTCCCTTGCTCATATTGTCCCTTAAGATCTTTTCGGTGGCAGGAATAAATTTGTTATCCTTATATTTGAGGACATATGCATGTCTCTCCCTGAATTTCTCACCAAACCTCTTAGCAATCAAATTGAGTATGAATGCCACGGGGTACTCCCTTTTGGCAATAAACATAGAATTAATCGACTCGGTAATATTTATGGTCATCACATCAAACCTGTTGCCGAGGAAATATGCCCTGCTCCATTTCTCAAAACCAAACTCAAGCTCGAGGAAAAAGTCTGCCTCGGGATAATAGTTCTTGAATTCCTCAAAAAAGTTGCTAAGCTCCTCGAAAGAATATACCTTTATCGCGTGGTAGAATAGATAGAGGTGATCTCCGCATTGGTCATTTACCCGGAGATTTTCACCTAGGTGCCTCATGCAGTGTCCGTGATGATCATAGTTGTAAGCCCTCACGATGCCGTTGGCGATGCTATTGTTGTTGTGCCTATCAGAGATAAAGCATAAATCTGGTCCATCGGACACTATAGACTTCAACTTCTTAAAGAAGAACGTCCAAGACGCATCGTTCTCCTTGTCAACGATGCAAAATGCAGGGGATAAATATAATTCTCGGTATCCTGTGCAACCACGCTTAGCAGCACACCCTCGTACTTACCGTGTAAATGAGCATCGTCGACCGCAATAACCTTTCTAATACAAGGGCCCAAGGCTAAAACGTAGTACATAAACCTACAATCATCCTTGTTCACCATGATAGAATAGATAGTACCAACATTAAGAGTGTCGATTATGTATGAAAAAAATGGCAGACAGAAAAACCCGTGCTCCGGTGTCCTTTGAACCATTTACTTGGCAATCACACCCCCCATCCAATATTTCCAATAGGTTGGTCTACTGCTAAAGTTCTTGAAAATGATCCTCCGAATCTTACTAGTGTCCGGACCCTTTTCTTCATGATACATGTTCACACAGAATGATGCAATGACTTTAGCCGTGATTTTCTTATGGCTACGCGTGGCGTATTCGATGTTGCAAGTGTGATCAACGACGTATTTATAGATGAGAAATCTGTTCGTGCATTCCTACTTCTTCGCCCGCAACATCCACACGCAACTAGGACAAACACATTTCACCTTAAAGAATTTCCTGTAGATCTTTAACGTAGCATAATCAAAAGAATTTTTCACCAATGCTACGTCCAACAACAGTTTCAGCTCCTTTTTCTGCTAAATATTTAATTTACGTGAAAATTAATTTCATCGGAGAAGGTGTGATTGGTTTGTGATCCCAATCCGCACTCTTCTCTCTCTTCTTGAAAGAAACTGAGATTTTTTGATTCCATTGAATAATCTTCCATATTCATTGGATGAACATCCAAACTCTCATCTTCAAATGAATAATGTTCGTCAATTGTCTGGTGTGGCGGCGGGCTTGTCGTAGACCTCAGGATGATTTTATCCTCAGTAATGTCCTAGAGCCATCAACAGCTACATCCAATATGTATAAGGACACATACCGATCATTCTTTATGAATGTGGGATATATTTTACCCCGCCCATTCATTAGATAGCTAATCACAACGTTCTTTGTCTCACAATCTAATTCTTCGCTCTCAATTACGCTTCGAACCATGTCGTCGTACGAACCATTGCTACACAGCGGGATAGACACTGTCTCCTTGCTAGATGATTTCCAATTCCAAGTTTTGGGACCCTCCTCCCGCACACCCATATAATCACCACCCGTGATAACTACTTCCATCTACTGCCATTATAGACCACACTAATCGATAATAGATTAAGGTATCGGTCAATAACTGGTCGATGACTTGTATGAAAACCTCTGCACAAAAATGAAAATGAACGGATTTTGGATATAATCGATGCTCCAAGCTCTGGGATGGAGAAATATATGTGTAGGGCTTTTAAACTACTGCAATATATCTAATGACGAGGTACTGAACGGATTTGGAAAGCTTTCAAGCTAGTAAAAATGGTGAATTTTTTTTTTTTTTTGCAATTTTTTTCAAAAAAGATGGAACAACAATGGAGGCAATGACCAAGAATGGAGATTTTCAGTTGTGATAAGTAAGATTTCGTCGGAAAAGTCGTCGGGATCGAAAAATGTTGGTGAAAAATGGGAGCTACTTTTGGTGGCTTCTTGGACAATTTATTTTAATTAAAATAGGAAAATATGAAAAATTGTGGAAATATAAAAAATGGTGGAAAATATTAAATATTAATTGAATGAGGTGGGGGACTAAAGTGTAAAGTTTAAAACTTGTGTGTTAGGATTGTATATTAAAAGTGATAATGTCATCCTAGTGTCTAAATGCTTAATTTTTCAAGACTTATGTCTAAATACTTAAATAAGTTTTCAAAGTATCTATTTTTCAAAATCCCCTACTTTCTGTCCAAATATTTTCCTATTACATTTTCAACAATGCTAAATAACTAAAGAGATCTAGAAAAAGTCAATCCCACCTAATTTTTCCGTTTTAAATAAGGAGCTTAATTGAAAAAGGCAATGGATTATCATTCAAACCGAACATCTTACATATCCAAGTGACAGAAAAGCCTATCCCCATAGGGCAAATAAGCCCTCTAACTAAACAACATGCATCATAAAATTCAAAATCTATACTATTCGTTCGAGCCATATTAGGTTTGTAGAATAAATTGAACTTTTACAAGAAAAAAGAAACTTAAATACATAATCAAATGAATTTCAGAACAAGTAAAAAATGGTTAAGCTATTTTTGGCCTTATCTCAATCCCTTCAACTATAAGGCCTTGTTTTACACCACAATACTCCACTTCTTGCACTCTCAACTCTATGCAATCATCTTCATTTCAGTAAAAATCTCTCCTATTTCTAACTCAAACCAACCATCATCTCTAAGTTCAGGAAGTGGTCCGTCATCAGGCCAATCATCGGTGAGATATGGGGAAGGCAGATTATAAGGTGAGTCGCACATAGTCAAGCAAACAATATGCATGTTTTTGGATTCAACGCCAGAAATTCCAACTGAAACCTCCACCTCTCGAGGATCAAACCCAGAATAATAATCTTCGTTCAACTTGTAAACAAAGTAAACTGCGTAGCATATCAAGGGTGACAGAATCCCAGCTCTAAATGTGCTCCAAATTTCAAGCCAACACACAAATTTCAGCTGAGCCACCTCTGGAAACCTGCTGATGAAACAACAATAGCATAAACATACCCACGTAATTTCAAAAGCGGGGTCTGCGGAGTGTAACAGAAATAGACCCACGTTGAAGGGTAAGGGTGCACGTGCATCCATTGTTAACTTCGAAAAAAATTATATATATATATTATTAGGCACCCTAAAATACCAAAGCAAAGGTAGGTGCACAACTCGAAATTCCCGGGTTTTCTTCTCAAATCGAAGGCATGGGTGCAAAAGTGGAGTCCACAACCATCTCTCTATAGAATATAGAGCAAACCCTATAAATTTGAGTCATTTTTAATTCATATTTATGAGTTCGTACACCAGTTCTGTGTGTGTTCAATAAAGTTATTCGACAAGTGGGATTGCGTGACATGTTTTTACTGACACTTTGTTTGGATGGTGGTTTTCCATCGTTTCATAATGTATGATATTATATGGTATGGTATGGTATGGTATGATATTGTATAGTACAATATAATATAATGGTTGGATGGACTGCATCGTTCACTAATACTTAATAAAAAATTTATTGTTTGGTTTGACAGTATAATACTGTATCGTTATTGATAAGTTTACTAAAATGCCCTTAATTATTATGAATGTTAAATTTATCAATAATTATTAATAAAAAATTTCTTCTTACTAATCATAAATTATGCCATGTAGATATATTAAGTTGTTAAATTTATATAAATTTCAACAAAATCAATAAAAGAGTAGACCAAAATAAATATAACTGGATTTCATTTTTATAGTATCAAATTTTATTCTTATTTGATGTTTTGAGACGTGATACCAATGATAAGTACAAAGTTTAAATGCATCTTTTGTGTATGTTGCGGTTGTGTTTGGTATGAAATCAAAAAAAAAAATTTCTAGAAAAATAAAATTGTTTTGTACTTATTTTCTTGTATTCGTAACACAACTAAGAAAATATTTTCTAAAAGCATTTGTATATATTTAACACAAAATAATGAAAATGAATATGATAAAGGGGGCGGGGTAAGAAATCAAAGTTTTAAATATTTTTTTTAAAATATTTTTTTTGTGTATGTGAGTGTGTGTGTGTGCGTGCGCGTGGGGGAGGGGGGGCTGGTGGTGGGGAATGTTGTAAGGAAATTTTCTTGTAAATTTTAAAAATAAAAAATAAATTGGTGCGGGAGAGGGGGTAAGTAGATTGGGGAGGGGAAGAGTTGGGGTAAGAAAAAGTTTTTTAAAATTATTTTTAAAAATAAATTTTTAAAAAAATTAGGGTGGGCGTTTGGCCGGAGTTGGGTCGGGTCACTGTGGGGGGTGAGATATGCAAAAAGTTTGAATTTTAAAAAAAATGAAAATTAAAAAGGGGGGTGGGGGTGGGAGGCGAGTAGCGGGGCTGCTGGAATGGGGGTCGGGGTAGGAGGTGGAGTCAAATAATATAAGGTGAAGGGTAAAATATGATTATATAATATCAAGTAAGAGAATAATTGAAAAAAAAAAGAAGCAAACCATGGGTTATCACCAAATCGGTGGTCACATAAAGTGAGAATTTTCATAGTTACCAAATTATGGAATTAAACCATACCATACCATATATACACTTTATTTTAAGAAATAATCAAAACAAAAATAGTTCTTTTAGTAACTATACCATACCATATGAAAAATCACCATCCAAACAGAGTGTAAAGTGCATATTCCCTTGGTGGTGCACCTGTCACCTACAAATCATAGGTTCACCTTTGGAAGGTAGGATATGTAAGAATAATTTACCCTTATATTCGTGGGGTGGGGAGGATGTTTCTGAAAGCAAGATTGTAAGATACACAACAAATTTTTAAAATTTATTTTAAATCACAAATTTTTAAAAGACTTCATTTCTTTCTTAATTTCGTACTCAAGCAGATAGTAACACATAAACTTGGACGAAGGAGGAAGTATATCTCAAGAAAGGAATAAGCTCCAATTATTAAATAAGATATCCTGAGAAAAATTGAAAACCTGGACTCTGAAAGTGAAATCCATTCCAAATATTCTAGTGTATCACTCCACACAATATTAAGATCCCTTGCACCTAAGAAGTAACATTTCTTTTCAGTCCATTTGTCCAGTGAGAAACTCTGTTGTACAAAAACTGTTGTTTCGGGTACACAATCTGTATGTTTGCACAAACACTTAACACAAGTTCAAGATTATATCAAGAACACTTATGAAGTTTTAACACCTTCAACACAAGTTCATCAAGAACTTTAAAAGAAGTGTGTTATTTAAAGAAACAAGATAAAGTAGAAAATAGAGCCAAGTCCTCCGAATTCACGGAGAGTCCTTAAGGAATTAATTTTCCTCAAGTACCCGAGGTTGCAAAATTTTTTCTCCAAGGATAAAATGGCTTTACAATCAGAATATAGAGGTACCTCAAACCTTCTGATTTTCTTCGAACTCACTCAATGAGAGATGATCACACAGAGTTTTTAGAAGCAAGAGAAATATTTTTTTCAATGCAATTTTTTTTCCTTTCTACCCGAGGAAAAAAGTTCAGGTATTTATAGCCATCAAATGCCTCTTCGGAAAGAAAGAAATGATTCATGAAAGGGTGTATCATTTTGACACAGTCTTGTCTATCCATTCTGAAATAACATGTCTTTTATGAACAGTCACATCCGATCGAACAGTCACCCCTTTTCCAAAATACTGTATCTTTTCCTCGAGGGTTGTTTTCCTCCATTTTCCATTCACATCAATTGAACCCAACAATCTCCCACATGAATGGAGAATGACTATTCTTTATAAAATTTTATGGACAAGTATGTGATCAGCAAGCAAAGACTGATTGCATCCTATAGATTAAACTATTTGATCAAATCTGCCAAATTTAGATAATCATTAAAAGACTTCACACTATAAGTCTTATCCTTGTTTACTAAACATTATCTACATCATGAGAATGGGTTAGGTACATTGACAATGTTGAACCTGTCAGACACAATTTGGTTTGATCTGCTTGAACCTAGCTCTTGAAATCTCCAGTTTGCTAGGTAGAGTTACCTTCATGCTAACTTGTCCTAGGCCGTAAACCCATTCCCTTGGATGTTCTCTCAACTCCCTCTTTAGATAGGTCTTTTATAAGTGGATCTGACACATTATCCTTTGACTTCACATAGTCAACAGTGATAATTTCACTAGAGAGAAATTCTCTAACGGTATTATGTCTTCGTATTATGTGATGAGATTTATCGTTTTACATCATGCTCCATGCCCTACCTATTGCTGCTTGACTATCACAGTGTATACATACTAGTGCCAATAGTTTGGGTCAATAAGAAATATCTTCCAAGAAGTTTCGGAGCCATTTTGCTTCTTCTCCGACTTTATCTAATCCGATAAATTCTGATTCCATTATAGAGTGAGTAATACATGTCAGTTTGGACGATTTCCAAGAGATTGTTCCTCCACCTATAGTAAATATTTATCTACTTGTGGATTTTACTTTATTCGATTCGGTGATCCAATTTGCATCACTATATCCTTCAAGTACCGCTGGATATTTACTATAATGCAAAGCAATAGTCTTGAGTGTATTAGGCAAAATGACCTTCTGGACCCTTGTACTATGTCGGTTTTGTAAGTTGGACACTTCTACTTACATGTTTGTCATCTGGACCCTTGAACCCATTAAAAAATAATATTTTGTACTCTTTCACCGTTGACCTTGCCTATGTGGCATTGAAATGGTAACTAGGACAAAGAGAGTGTAGCCACTCACCTGGGGGTGCGAGTGGGGGTCAATTTTTGGCCAATTTTACATTAAAATAACTAAAAAATAAAAATAAAATTAAAATTTAAAAAAGTAAAAAGGGTCTTTTTTTTCCTCCATCTTTTTTAATTTAAAAATATTTTTAAAAATTTAAAAATAATTTAAAAATATTTTAAAAAATTTAAAATAATTTTAAAATATTTTAAAAATTGAAAAATAAAATAAAATTTCCCTCTCCACCCCACCCTAACACCCCACCCCCAGCCCCCACCCCACCCCAACACCCATCCAGCCCTTCCCACCCCAGCCCGTCCCCACCCTTCCCATCCTACTAACCCCATCTCACCCCACCCCCAGCTCTTTCCATCCCCTCCACCCCACCCCAACCCCGTCCCCACCCCCCCACCTCACCAACCCCATCCAGCGCCTCCCCACCCCAGCTCCCACACCCTTCCCAGCCTCGTCCCCACCCCCAGCCCCCACACCCCACCCCAACACTCTTCCAGCCCCCCCACCACCTTTATTTTTTATTTTTTATTTTATTTTTTTCTCAATTCAATTCTTTTCATTTTTTTTGAATAAAAATTTAAATTTAAATTGAAATCTTTTTTTTTTGGGGATTAAAATTTAAATTTGAATTGAAAGTGAGTGATTATGAATATTGAAAAAAAATTAGTGATTTTCGCTTGAAAAAAATTAAACTTTTTGTGAATTTTTTAAAGATATTCAAATTTAAAAATAAAAAATTTATTATGTTTGTATATATGAATTTATAGTTAAAAATTTAAATTAGTTGGAGAAGAATTTTAATTATTTGGAATGAATTTGATGTTTAATTTGTGAGTAAAAATAAAAACATGATTATTCAAAATTTTCTACAATTATAATTTTTTCTTATTTAATTAAATTAATTTTAATAATTAATTTGTTATTTAGCATTTTAAAAATGACTTGAAATCTAATGTAACACCTTTTTTAATGTTTTAATTTTTTACTTTTTTTAAATGACATGGCAGATGATATGACAGATGACGTGGCAGATGAGGCAGACATGACAGCTGACGTGGGGAGAGTGTGTTACACTCACCAAAAATGGTTTAAAATGTTGCTTTTTAGTGGGTTCAGGGGTCCAGATGACAAACATGTAAGTAGAAGTATCCAACTTACAAAACCGACATAGTACAAGGGTGTCGAAGGTCATTTTTCCATTTAAAATACCCTAATACTCTTTTCATTACCATCCAATGAGTTTTATTGGGATTAATCGTGTATCGGCTCAACTTACTAATAGCACATGCTATATCTGGCCGCGTACAATTCACGATATACATTACACATCCCAACACTCTTGCATAGTCCAACTATGAGTCACTTTGACCTTCATTGTTTTGAAGTGACAAAGCTCACGTCCACTAGAGTCTTGGCAATACCATAATCCAAATACTTGAATTTGTCAAGTACCTTTCCGATGTAATGAGACTGTGACAATGCCAACTCTTGTGGAGTTCTATGGATTCTTATTCCTAAGATCACATCCGAAACTCCAAGGTCTTTCATGTCAAACTTGCTCTCAAGCATTCGTTTCGCAGCATTTATGTCAGAAATGTCTCTATTGATGATCAACATATCATCCACATACAAACAAACAATGACCTTGTGATTTGGAGTGTCTTTAATGTAAACACATTTTTCACATTCGTTTAACTTAAACCCGTTTGCCAATATGATTTGGTCAAACTTCGCATGCCATTGTTTAGGTGCTTATTTTAGTCCATAAAGTGACTTAACAAGTTTACACACCTTATTTTCTTTACCTGGAACCACAAAACCCTCAGGTTGTTCCATGTAAATTTCTTACTCCAATTCTCTATTTAGGAATGTTGTTTTCATATACATTTGATGGATTTCAAGACCATATACCGCCGCCAAGGCAATTAACATCCAAATTAATGTTATCCTCATTACAGACGAGTATGTATCAAAGTAATCAAGGCCTTCTTTCTATTTAAAGCCTTTTACTACAAGTCTTGCTTGTATTTGTCAATAGTATCATCTTCTTTCATTTTCCTTTTGAAAATCCACTTAGAACCTAAAGGTTTATTTCCTGGAGGAAGATCAACCTCGGGTACTTGAGGTAAATTAATTCCTTAAGGACACTCCGTGAATTCGTCGGAGGACTTGGCTCTATTTCTACTTTATCTTGTTTCTTTAAATAACACACTTCTTTGAAATTTCTTGATGAACTTGTGTTGAATGTGTTAAAACTTCATAAGTGTTCTTGATATAATCTTGAACTTGTGTTGAAGTGTTTGTGCAAACATACAGATTGCGTACCCGAAACAACAATCTTAAGGAAATAAA
The DNA here is from genome assembly GCA_030864215.1 of Capsicum pubescens. Classification (NCBI taxonomy): domain Eukaryota; kingdom Viridiplantae; phylum Streptophyta; class Magnoliopsida; order Solanales; family Solanaceae; genus Capsicum; species Capsicum pubescens. The sequence goes on along the minus strand of CM061549.1, from coordinate 265,596,982 downwards.
CCAGAATCTATATTGTTTGGTTTCTGGAGATTAAAGTTTTATGCTTTCTACTCCGTTTGAACTTAACAAGTGATTTAAAGAAATAAAAGCTTCATCACAAGTTAAAGGCTACTCGATTAACGATAGGAAGTCATACAAACTTCATCGTTAAACTAGAAACAAGGGGTGTTTAAAGTTTCGACAACTTTATTAGTAGTATTTCGATATACTAAAGTTGACTGTCTTTTTGTAACAGGAAAATAACTACTGACAGTCATGTGAATAATGTTGGGACGAGTATGGCAGCAACTAATGTTTCCATAACGAGTCATACGAGTGCTCTATAGGAAGTGGCACCAGCGGAGAAACCCAAAAAATTCACGAGTGTTGATTTTAAAAGGTGGCAAAGGCAATCACACCAGCGGAGAAACTCAAAAAATTCACGGGTGTTGATTTTAAAAGGTGGCAACAGAAGGTGTTCTTCTATCTTGCAATGTTGTATCTTCAAATATTTACATCTAAAGAAGCTCCAGAGGTGCCCGAAGGAACTTCGAATCAGGAGAAATTTATCATTATGGAGGCGTGGAAACACTTCGATTTTCTATGCGGGAATTACATTCTAAATGGCCTCCAAGATGACCTATACAACATGTATAGTGGAATGAAAATGTCAAAAGAGTTGTCGAGTGCGTTGGAAAGAAAATACAAGACTGAGAATACTGAAACCAAGAAGTTCTTTGTTACAAGATTCCTTGAGTTTAAAATAATTGACAACAAGTTTGTTGTATCTCAAGTACAGGAACTGTAAGTTATCATCCACGATCTCCTTGCAGAAGGTATAAGTTTAGTAAAAACCTTAGTTGAACATGTTAAAAATGTTCTTAATATTCACATAAACTTTATTGTAGGTTTGGTTGTGAACGAGGCATTTCAAGTCGCAACAATAATAGAGAAGTTTCCACCTATGTGGAAGGACTTCAAGAAATACTTGAAACATAAATGAAAGGAGATGACAGTCGAAGATCTCATAGTGAGACTGCATATTAAAGAAGACAACAAAGCCTCTGATAACGCTCAATCTACAGCTCTCGTAGGAGTGTAAAGCGGTCGTTAGCAAATATAGAACCCAACTGGGTTGGGTATCGATCCCACAGGGAATAGCTTGGTCAACAAGTAAGTAAAGGTTACTAGACTTTTAGTGCAAGTCTCGTAAAAATGGGGGAGTCTTGTCGTGCAAGTAATGTAACCAAAATAAGATCTAAAAATGGCAATAGCAAAGTAAAAAGAGAAAGAATGTTTTAGTGAGATGTAAACAATGAGAATTGAGAAGTTGGGGTTATGTCCACCTTCTGAGGTATACGTCTCTATTGGCTATGAGTGTGTAGAATTCTGGCATGCAATTGCTTATAGAGGATTGTAGTCGATGGTAAATCCAAGCGTCTCTCGACCTAAACAAGGACTATTTCACTTTAACTCTCTCGAGCTTAAAGCGTGTCTAACGGTACGAATTCTCCAAGAGGTTAGTCCAGTTACGGCACTAGCTTTTTAATAGGAAAGGGTGTCCTACTACCTTGACATTATCTCTTTTCCAGACAAATAACTTTTCTCTCGAACAAGTTAAATGTTAGACTGGCGTATTCTTGCGTTTGCAACCGCAAAGAATGTAGATTAAGATGAAGAGAATAATGATATAAGCAATATACGTGCCTCGAACTCACAAACTCACAGCAATAGATAGTAACTCATTCGGCTTCCATAACCCCAACAGAGAAGTTTAGTTACCCATGAATGCGAAGAAAACCACAATTGTCATTGTTATTATACCACAATAATGATCAATTTCGTGTAGCACAAGAGTGGTAGGCGTTAAGTATGATTTCTTGCAGAGTAACGTTTCTCTTGTTGCAGAATTTAAGAATGGAGGAGTAGAAGAAGAAAAATAGAATTGAATTGTAAGATGAGAAGTTAAGAAGATTAGAAGTTATAAGAAGATGATAGAAGATGAGAGAAGATGAGAGGGATGGAAGGAAGTATTGTGTTCTCCCTCCTTCCTCCCTCCTTATTCAAAATCTCTAGTATGATAGGGTATTTATAATACCCATATCCTAATCCTACTAAGCTAATGAAATAAATAACCAAATCCTACTAGACTAATGAAATCCTTAACCCAAATGTACTAGGTTAAGGTAACATTATCATAATCCACTTAAAATAATGAAATACATAACCTAATTGTACTAGGTTAATGTATCATTGTCAAAATCCAGCTTTGTGTCTGTAAGTCCCCAAAGTCTTCGGAATTGCTGTTTTAGCCCGGGACAGATTTTTCATGCAGCAGTTTTGGTCCCCCAAAGTCTTCAGAAATGCTGTTTTAGCCCGGGACAGATTTTCCATGCAGCAGTTTTGGTCCTTAGGCGTGTAAACTCCCTTCCCTTCCTTCGTGAGCTTTCTTTAGCGTCAAGTAAGCCATAAAATGCTGAATTATGCATCATTTATACCTGAAACTTTACTAATCATGTTCGTTAGCTCATTTACAGGAAAAAGGACTAAAAGTGCATGAAATATATAATTTGTTCTCAAAACTAGGCTAAAATATGGGCAAAATATATTGATATAGGCGCGTAAATTCGCCTATCATCAACACCCCACACTTAGAGCTTTGTTCGTCCTCGAACAACATATCATGTCCTTCTAAGCATCAACTTAAGGTTTTTACAGAAACAACACAAAACATTCTTCAAGACAAGCACAACAATTATCAACAAAGAGTAGCTTTCCGATTATAAGTAGAAACAGTTTAACCTCTAGCGTAGACTCGTGATGGTGATCGACTCGCATGCAAACGTTAAGGTGCATAGAATCATATACAACTATCCAAAACTCATCAACCATGTGTGTCTCACCATATAGTACCCATAATCACTCACAAATATAGCATATTTTTCAAACATGGGTATCAAAATGTCCTTGCTCTCACTCTCACAAAGAATTCATATGTAGCGACTGATGACCATAGGCTTGCCCTTAATGTAATACTCTACTAAATGTTGGAATGTTAAGATTAGGATCAAGTAGGTCTTTTGATGGTTGTAATGTAGGCTAAGGGACGGGTAGGACTATTTTGGCCAGGAATAGTGACTAAGTTCCTAAGCGCTTTAATACATCACTTTGTATCATTGACACTTTTTTCTTTCAACCTTTATTTTTTTTTTCTACCACCCTTGTTCTCCTCTTTTTTCAATTTTAAGCACAACTCACTTTTCAGCTTTCTTTTCCTTTTTCTTTTCACAACATACCTCTTATGATAGCATTTTTTTTTTCTTTTTCATAACACATTCAAGAACCATTCCAATTTATAGCATTATACTCACCCAATTTCCTTTTATGTTGTCACATGACTTTTTCACTTTAAAGCACTTAGAGATTTTGGGATCAAATTACGGTCTTGAAAGAAATGGATTAGGCTTACATACAAGGTTGTCAAAGAAATAGGCTAAAGGCTCAAAAGGGTTAACTAGGATGATGTCCATGGGTAGGTAAAACTGAAGGTAAACATGTATAGGTTGCCAAAGAAATGCCTAAATCATATCCTAAACTTACACTCCTTATTTTCGCTTTGCATACATACCAGGCAAGTTCTAGCATCATCCACAATCATAGAATATACGATTATCTCACCCACACAAGGCACATGGTCGACTTGCTTGGAAGTAATATAGACTCTCGACCCAACAAGTGAAGGAATTTAACCACACAATATCACATAATGAGTCACAACTGGAGCCTAAACGTCTCAATGGTCACAATTGTAGCACATACTCTTGTTATAATCTCATGCTGCCTATCAAAATAATTTCATGCGAAGCTAGAAAAAATTTACTACTAAAAAAATGAAAAAAACGAAACAAAAATGAAACAAAAGCAAACAAACATAGATGCGAATAGAGAAGTATAGCATGCAATACCACCACCCCACACTTAGTCGGGACACTGTCCTCAGTGGAAAATAAATACGAGGAACCTGGTTGGTCGGACTTATCCTCTATGTCTGGGGTCATACCCCTTGCATTGGAATCATCATCAGAGTCGTCATCCTTAGAAGTTACTCATAAGTATCCCACTTAATTCCAAGCGTGAGTCGAGGTATTTGCAGCGAGGAGGGTTCTCCTTGGTCCTTGCGACTTCTCTTTTTGCCCTTTTGGGAGGTGGTAGCCTTCTCCTTGCCTTGTCTCGCTTTAGGTGCCATTGTACCTGAGACTAGAAATAGTGTTAGTGGTAGCACAATATCAATGGATACAATCTATGCACAAGAAGTAGGGGTACCACCCCACACTTAGTTTGTTGCTACAAATTAGTGAAGTGAAAGTGGTCGATTACTTAGACTTCGTCGACATGCGTTTTAGGAGCTATATTCCAACGAGAAAATCAAAGATATATCACTTCTTGCAACCTTTGCAATACTTTCATGTTAGTTATAACAAGACTACTACATAGGGATTACATCATGGTATCGTTTCTATCAATAAACTCAACCTCCTATGTCGGTAGGCAGTTATAAGTCTTATTCCGATGAACGGGATATTCTAACATGTAAGTATTCAAGTGACAAGATTATGCAATGTTCATTACTATAGCAATTCTGTAAGTAGTATAACAATGCATCAAAATCAAATTCAAGTCGGACATAAGTTAAGAGTATCCTAACGCACATGTTCACTCACTTGGTTTTGTATCAACAATTCAAACACGTTCACATCACCAATACTTTTTCAAGATTTAGAAATTAATAATAGGTGTAGTAAAGTAGTACTTACAAAATATAAATGAAGAATAAAGTAGTACTTACTTGGTTGAAGCCTTTGGATGATGTTCTTGTGACGAAAAAGAGCAAAAGGAAACTTTTTGATAGTTTTTGGAGACTATAGGTGGTGCATAAGCTAGGTTTCCAATGTGTTTTTGGTTCAAGACTAAGTCTCATATTTATAAGAAAAGGTTGGGTCGAGTTTTGGCCCATTAAAATCGGATTTGGAGACCAAAAGTGACCATAGGTGGTGCCTAATGCTTTGCCTAGTTGAGCAGAATGCCATAGCATATGCCAAGCATTTATTTAAGAATGCCATAGCATATGCCATGCATTTATTTAAGAATGCCATACACTATGCGGCGCATTGTCTATGGCATAATGGGACATATGCGGCGCATTGTCTATGGCATAATGAGACATATGCGCCGCATAGTCTATGGCATATGAGATACTGAGACCAAATGCCATAGCATAGGCGGCGCATAGTCAAAAGCATACCTAGGAATAGGCGGTGCATAGTGTATAACACACTAGATTACGAGACTTTAGGCTATAGGATAGGTTGTGCATCGTTCGTGGCCTAGTTTTACCAAGGCCTAGCCTTCCTCGAAGCCTATTTTGGCGTGAGAAAGGCTCAATCCATAGCCTTATGCATCACCCTTCCTAACTTACCAACTTTACCATACAATGCGTCCAAATCGTCAATTGAAATCAATCTCCTCGTTGACTACTTCTTGCACCTATATTCGCTCAAATAAATGAAAACGATTAGTACGATGGGTTGCCTCCCACCAAGCGCCTTAGTTTTGGTCGTGGCACGACTCTTATTTTTGGATTTTTCATTTATCAAAATCAAAACAAGTACTAGAACGAAATGAAAAATGAAAAACGATAAACGATAAACGATGGGTTGCCTCCCATCTAGCGCTTGATTTATTGTCGCGGCACGACATAGTTACCTCGAGTACTCAGACTTCGTCGGGATAGATGGTGGATCGTTTTCTGAATGGATTCAGACGACAATGAGGCTTACTTGTAGGAGGGGTACCAATTATATCATCAATAGTCCAACCCATAGCTCTCATGTATCTCTTCAGAGTAGAGATGAGAGCGTCTACGTGCTGTTTACTTAAATCATCCGCACTCACCGGAAGTATCTTTATACTTTCCAAGAACACATACCTTAGATAATTGGGGAGCTCTTTCGATTCTAGCATTGGTGGCTCTTCAAGGGAAGTCTTCGCTGTTGGTGACGGTTGATTCTTAAGATCACGGTCCGGTTGCTTAGGAGTATGGGAATAGGACTCTATTTCTGTTAGAGCACCCATAAGTTCTTCATATTCTTTAGCATCCTCATGCTCAACATTCAGCAGCGCAGCAGACAATGGCTCAACAGTAGGCTGTTTCTCTACAGATAATGCTTTCTTACCTTCATAATGAACATCAGCTACAGAGAACACATCCATATCTCTTGGCTGCTTCATCGCTTTGCACAAATCAAAACGAATCACTTCGTCATTCATTCGAAATAAAAGCTCATTATCTCTCATGTCAATAAGCACACTTCCTGTTGCAAGGAAAGGACGTCCCAAGATTATGGGAACTTCAGAATCCACCTCGCAATCCAAAATCACAAAGTCTGCAGGAAAGATGAAGGAAGAAACCTTCACCAACACATCATTCAAGATACCCACAGGTCGTTTTACTGACCTATCAGCCATCACAAGCCTCATATTAGTTGGTGTCGGATCGCCTAACCCCAACTTCTTGTAGATGGATAGTGGCATCAAATTGATGCTAGCACCCAGATCGCACAATGCCTTAGAAAAATTCATAGATCCAACCGTGCAAGGAATAGTGAAAGCACCAGGGTCTGCCTTCTTCTGTACTAAGGACCTTGTGGCAATTGCACTGCAATGATGAATATTATCTGTCGGCTCATAGCTTACTGCCCGCTTCTTTGTCAACAGGTCCTTCATGAATTTAGCGTACCCAGGCATCTTTTCTAGCGCCTCTACCAACGGAACATTAATGGTCAACTGCTTCAACATGGTCATGAATTTGCTGAACTTTGTATCATCCGCCACCTTCTTCAATCTTTGAGGAAAAGGTGGTGGTGGGTATGGAATTGTTCTCTCCACGGCTTTCTTCTCCTCTTGCTTTCGTTTTTCAGCTTTTTCAGGTTGCACGTCGTGAAGAGTGACGTTAAGGACGTTAGGATCGGCTGCTGCGGCATCTTCCCCTTTCGCCTTATCATCAATTTCCACTTCTTCGTCCACCACTTGCTTGCCTTTTTCTGAAGTTTCTAGCACCTTACCGCTTCTGGTAGTGATGGCCATGCATGACCCATCATTCCTTGGGTTTTGCACAGTATCGCTAGGTAAAGTGCCAGCCTTTCTTTGATTGAGTGCTGCTGAAAGTTGGCTCAATTGCTGCTCTATTTGCCTGATTGAAGTGGAATGAGAATCAACTAGTTGTTTCATGGAGGACAAATCATTAATTACCTCAGTAACTCCCGCGCTTGTTGCTTCCACTCCTTTCAATAATTTAGCCATCATGTCTTCCATACTTCCAGAATTAGATGTGGTGGTATCACGTCTACCAGGGGGAACATATACACCACTCTTTTCATTGTTTTTTCTCCAACTACCTTGGTCCTTGTTTCCAGAATTATCATAATAGTTCCGACCTTGGTTTCCTTGGGTATTCCCACGGAAACCCCCCTGATTGTTCAAGTAGTTGGCTTCTTCTTCTGAATCAGATTCGTCTCTTCCTTTTAGCGCCACAACTTTCACTTTTTCGGTCTTCCCTGATAATAAATGCTTTGTAAGAAGATCCATTTGTGTTTTCATGTGCGCCATATCTTGATCACGTTCTTCTTGTCTTCTTCTTTGGTCTGCAGTCATGCCTATAGAATAAGTAGGGCTTGCTACCTCAGAATCCCTGGTATGCCAAGCTCTACTTTGTTTCGTCATGCGATCTAGCATATTGCTTGCTTGACCAAATGTGAGGTCCATAAAAGATCCTCCAGCTGCGTTATCCACCACTGGCTTAGTTATTGAATTCAAGGCTCTATACAATATCTCCATGAGGTGAACATTAGTCATGTGATGGTTTGGGCATCTTGCTAGCTTTGTCTTGAACCTCTCCCATGTTTCATGAAGAGCTTCAGTGGGAAGCTGACGAAAGTTGCTGATTTCATCTCTCAATTGTGCCCTTTTGGAAGGCGGAAAGAATCTTTCTAGGAAAGCGTCTCTCAATTGCCTCCAATTTGTAATTGAATCAGGAGTCAGCCCATTCAACCATAGTGTTGCTTCCCCAGACAGAGACAATGGAAATAGACGTAATCGAATTGCATTCTGACCAACTCCAGGATTGTCAAACGACTTGCATGTAGAAATAAAGTTGATGAGATGTATATTCGGATCATCGCCTGCTAGTCCACCAAATAATCCCTTGAGTTGCAATAACTGAATCATGGTGCTTGTGATGTTGAACTTGGCTCCGGGCGCTAATGGTGGAAGAATAATGGCTCCTGTGGCTCCGGCTCCATCAAGATCATCATCATCATCATCGAACGGTATCTCACGTTGTGCATCCATTGATGCACTGAACAAAAACCTGCAGTAAACAAAAACAAAAACTAAAAGTAAAAGTACGAGAATCTTTGACCAAAGGGTCTAGTAATTATTACGAACTTAATTGACACTTGTATTCCCCGGCAACGGCGCCAATTTTTGATAACGCTCAATCTACAGCTCTCGTAGGAGTGTAAAGCGGTCGTTAGCAAATATAGAACCCAACTGGGTTGGGTATCGATCCCACAGGGAATAGCTTGGTCAACAAGTAAGTAAAGGTTACTAGACTTTTAGTGCAAGTCTCGTAAAAATGGGGGAGTCTTGTCGTGCAAGTAATGTAACCAAAATAAGATCTAAAAATGGCAATAGCAAAGTAAAAAGAGAAAGAATGTTTTAGTGAGATGTAAACAATGAGAATTGAGAAGTTGGGGTTATGTCCACCTTCTGAGGTATACGTCTCTATTGGCTATGAGTGTGTAGAATTCTGGCATGCAATTGCTTATAGAGGATTGTAGTCGATGGTAAATCCAAGCGTCTCTCGACCTAAACAAGGACTATTTCACTTTAACTCTCTCGAGCTTAAAGCGTGTCTAACGGTACGAATTCTCCAAGAGGTTAGTCCAGTTACGGCACTAGCTTTTTAATAGGAAAGGGTGTCCTACTACCTTGACATTATCTCTTTTCCAGACAAATAACTTTTCTCTCGAACAAGTTAAATGTTAGACTGGCGTATTCTTGCGTTTGCAACCGCAAAGAATGTAGATTAAGATGAAGAGAATAATGATATAAGCAATATACGTGCCTCGAACTCACAAACTCACAGCAATAGATAGTAACTCATTCGGCTTCCATAACCCCAACAGAGAAGTTTAGTTACCCATGAATGCGAAGAAAACCACAATTGTCATTGTTATTATACCACAATAATGATCAATTTCGTGTAGCACAAGAGTGGTAGGCGTTAAGTATGATTTCTTGCAGAGTAACGTTTCTCTTGTTGCAGAATTTAAGAATGGAGGAGTAGAAGAAGAAAAATAGAATTGAATTGTAAGATGAGAAGTTAAGAAGATTAGAAGTTATAAGAAGATGATAGAAGATGAGAGAAGATGAGAGGGATGGAAGGAAGTATTGTGTTCTCCCTCCTTCCTCCCTCCTTATTCAAAATCTCTAGTATGATAGGGTATTTATAATACCCATATCCTAATCCTACTAAGCTAATGAAATAAATAACCAAATCCTACTAGACTAATGAAATCCTTAACCCAAATGTACTAGGTTAAGGTAACATTATCATAATCCACTTAAAATAATGAAATACATAACCTAATTGTACTAGGTTAATGTATCATTGTCAAAATCCAGCTTTGTGTCTGTAAGTCCCCAAAGTCTTCGGAATTGCTGTTTTAGCCCGGGACAGATTTTTCATGCAGCAGTTTTGGTCCCCCAAAGTCTTCAGAAATGCTGTTTTAGCCCGGGACAGATTTTCCATGCAGCAGTTTTGGTCCTTAGGCGTGTAAACTCCCTTCCCTTCCTTCGTGAGCTTTCTTTAGCGTCAAGTAAGCCATAAAATGCTGAATTATGCATCATTTATACCTGAAACTTTACTAATCATGTTCGTTAGCTCATTTACAGGAAAAAGGACTAAAAGTGCATGAAATATATAATTTGTTCTCAAAACTAGGCTAAAATATGGGCAAAATATATTGATATAGGCGCGTAAATTCGCCTATCATCAGCCTCGAAAAGGAGGTCAAAAGAAAATTCTGCAATGAGTAGAGCTAACATTGTAAAAGACGACTCCAACAACTCGAAGAAGCGGAAGAAAACTGGACAAGAAAATAATGAATCTAAGAAGAAATTCAAGAAAAAATGCTTCAATTGTGGAAAGATTGGCCACAAGTCAACAGATTGCCGTGCCCCAAAGAAAGACAAAAAGAAGGACCAAGCAATTATGGCTGAATCCAAGAACGAAATGAACGATCTATGTACCATGCTTTCTAAAAGTAACCTAGTGGGAAATCCTCGAGAATGGTGGATGGATTTTGGTGCCACCCGCCATGTTTGTGAAAATAAAGAGTCGTTTGTTGCGTTCTTTTCGACTCAAGGCGAAGAGAAGATCCATATGGAAAACTCCGCAACTGTAAAAGTTGAAGGGACGGGAAAAGTCTACTTGAAAATGACGTCAGGCAAAGTTTTGACTCTAAACAATGTCCTTTATGTACCGGAGTTAAGAAAGAACTTGATTTTCGTATCACTTCTTGACAAAAATTGATTCAAATGTATATTTATTTTCGGCAAAATTGTAATTAGTAAAGGGGAAGTGTACGTAGAAAAAGGCTACCTCACTAGGGCCTATTTAATATGAATGTAATGACAATTGAAATCAATAAAAGTTCTATTTCTTCTTACTTGCTTGAGTCTAATGAATTGTGGCATGAACGATTAGGACATGTCAATTACGGACATGTCAATTCCAAAACTTTGCGAACACTGATTAACTTAGAAGTTTTGCCAAATGTTGAGTGCAATAAATCAAAATGTCAAATGTGTGTGGAATCAAAGTATGCTAAACATCCATATAATTCCATTGAAAGGAATTTCAATCCCTTAGACTTAATACACACTGACATTTGTGATATGAAGTCAACACCATCTCGTGGTGGAAAAAAGTATTTTATAACTTTTATTGATGATTGCACTAGGTACTGTTATGTCTATTTGTTAAACAGTAAGGATAAAGCAATATATGTGTTTAGGCAATATAAAACAGAAGTTGAAAATCAGTTAGAGAAAAAGATCAAAATGATAAGAAGTGATAGGGGCGGAGAATATGAATCTTTCTTTGCAGAAATATGTGTAGAGAATGAAATTGTCCATCAAACTACGGCCCCATATTCACCTCAATCTAATGGAATTGCGAAAAGAAAAAACCAAACCTTAAAGGAAATGATGAATGTCTTACTAATAAGTTCAGGTTTACCGCAAAACTTGTGGGGGGAAACTATCCTTACAGCTAACTGAATACTCAATAGAGTACCCCATAGTAAGGCATAATCAATTCCATATGAAAAATAGAAAGGAAGGAAATTCAACTTGAAATGTTTCAAAGTTTGGGGGTGTCTAGCTAAAGTTCAAGTTCCTATTCCTAAAAGGATAAAGATTGGACCTAAGACAGCGGACTGCGCGTTCATAGGATATGCTAAAAGTAGTAAAGCATGTCGGTTTTAGTTCATAAATTCGAACATCCGGATATCAATAAAAATACGGTAATTGAATCAGATAATGCTGAGCGCTTTGAACACATTTATCCGTATAAAACAAGACATAAACATTGTGTGGATGTCGTCTTCAGACTTATCCTTTTGGAAAGAGGCAGTTAATAGTGAGATTGATTTAATCTTGAGCAACCATACGTGAGAGTTGGTTGATCGTTCTCCAGAAAATAAACCTTTAGGTTCTAAATGGATCTTCAAAAGGAAAATGAAAGCGGATGGTACCATTGACAAATACAAGGCAATACTTGTAGTAAAAGGCTTCAAACAGAAGTAAGGTCTTGATTATTTTGATACGTACTCGTCTGTAACAAGGATAACATCAATTCGTATGTTAATTACCTTGGCAGAGGTATATGGTCTTGAAATCCATCGAATGGATGTGAAAACAACATTCCTAAATGGAAAATAGTGGAGGAAAAGTGAGTCCACACTAAAATGAAAAATGTTCTCAAAATGAGGAAAGTCTACTAAATTCTCCCATATTGGTGGGAGAAAGAAGTTTTTATGTTTTTATATGAGAAACACATCTCCACTTGGTAAGTGAGGCAAGAACTAAGAGTGCTTCGCGCCGTCGTCGCTCGCTTCGCTCGGCTTTGGCTTCGGATTGACAAAATTTATGTGAAATTTGGGAAGAAATCAAGATTCAAAAATCCAAAGGAAAAACGCAACAGTTTTGCTTCTCCATTAACGCTGCATGCTTCTGCATGCAAAAACGATATTGAAAGCTTCTTGGCAGAGACACAACTCTTCGAGTAAAAGACACACTATTTCGAATGGACAGATTTTCGATGAACCATTGTCACTTTTCGGAAAGGAACTTCATGGCTACATAAACCTGCATTTTTTCACAGGTTTAATAACGATTTTTTTTTGATCTACAAACACTTCTTGTCTTCTAAAATACTCCGTGTGATCATCTCCCGTTGAGTGAGTTCGAAAAGAATCCGATCGTTTGAGGTACCGCGATGTCGGGTTGTTAAGCCATTTTATCATTGGCGGAAAATTCCACAACCTCGGGTACTTGAAGGGAATTATTTTCTTAAGGACACTCCATGAATTCGGAGGACTTGGCTTATTCTGCTTTATCTATTTTTCTTAAGAAATATAGAATAACACACTTCTTTGAAAGGTCATTTTGATCTTGTGTTGAAGGTGATGGAAAACTTTAAAAGTGTTCTTGAAAAAATCTTGAACTTGTGTTGAAGTTTACTGAAAAAACATATAGATTTTATGTACCCGAAAGAACAATAGCATATATAGTAAATAGATCCAAGAAAGAGAACAAGCGTGCAGAACACATGTATATGTAATGGTTTAACAAGATGACAACAAGACATGCTTGCTCATAGTCGTTTGGTTGGGAACAAGTTATCCTCGATTAGCTATTCTGAGATAATAAATTATTCCATCATGTATATAAGATAACTTATCCCATCACTATGGTATAAATGGTGGGATAGATAAACCCGAGACTAACTAATACCTCAAACTAATCGTAGGATAAAATAATCCTGCATTTTATTCTGAGAATATTATACCTTACACCAAACAAAGGAGCAGTTGTTTTTTAGATAGGGGTAAATTATGACGAACTTAATTACTCATGTAGCCTTCTCGCCCAGGAAAACAAGAAGATGGTAAGGAGTTATGACTTATGAGCATGATTTGTGGTTGCAAGTTAGACAAAAAAATGACAAGCGTACAACTACAGCAACAAAAACACTGTAATCATACAATGGGTCTTCTGGGGAGTATATGCTGCCTTTGTATGGTTGATAGACTATATCCTTGGACCTTCGGCTCAAAAGAAGTGAAATCAAAGCCAAATTGAAAAGAAAATAATGACAACAAAATAACATGATAGAACAATGATAAAGAAGCGATAGACAATAGTAAAAACTGAAGAATAATATACTACCTGAATGAATAAGGTCAAGGGTAATAATTTCAACAAGAGCATAAATTATTCAGATCCTTGTTTTTCTGAGTTTCATTTTACCTTGTGGCCTTCATCAATTAAGACGTGATTATGTGAGAGATAAACATAGATATCCTTGAGTGATCGGAATTCAGGGATTGGAGTCGATGATCTGGCAATAATAGACCGATAATCAGAGGGCAGGAAGTTAGCCCAAACAGAATCAGAGTCAGCGACACAACGGAGAGATGTAGAGACTAATGAGAGACGGCAAACATCCCTCGGGCTCGTTAAGGCTAAGATATCAGCGATACAACCCTCAGGTAGCAATAGCATCAACAGGGAAATGCAACTACTCTTCTCATCAACTTCTTCATTTTTCTCTTTCTCCATTGTGTGTTTCCTGTTTCTGATTTTCTTTTTCCCTTTCAAAACTGAATATTTTGCGTACCAACGTGATGCACGGCCATTTTAGAGTTGGATGGAAGACTAATATGCTTGTAGTTTAGGCAACATGTTGTGGTTACGATTAGTTAAATGAATTGCTAATTAAAATAGTGAAAAATCAATAACTCATCAACTCTATCGAGCAAATGTAAAATATGACGTCACAATACAAGAGTTTTTAATACATGAATAAGCATAAATAAAGACAAAATTATTCTTAGTAAACTAAACCAAAATGTGAATACGAAATACAACATAACTTTGTGATTCAAATAAGTTATCTTTGATCAAATGGTTTATAATACTTTTGACATATTTTCTAAAGAGATAATACATAAATATGACCCTAAACTTGACACCAAATTATAACTTTGACCTTAAACTTTGATAGTGCACAAATATGACCTTTAACTATTCAAAACCAGAACAAATATGACCTCCGATTTTGCAACCCCCATGCGTGAGTTTCACTCGCGCCTATGTGGAAAGGTAATCCAATCACACGGTGACATGTCGTTAAAACAACTGAATTGGAGGGAGGTCATATTTGTGCAGTTTTAAATAGTTAAAGGTCATATTTGTGCACTGTCAAAGCTTTATTTTTGATGTTAAAACGGCGTCGTTTTTATTATTATTATTATTATTATTATTATTATTATTATTATTATTATTATTATTATTTATTTATTTATTTATTTAGGGATTGAACCCGCGCAGTAGGCTGAAAGAAGTACCCAAGAAGAGCAAATAACACCACTGGGCTATCTAAGTGTCTTGTTTCATGCGGCTCAACATTAATATACATACATAAATATAGATTTTCTACCTTATATATACAGCGTAATTTTTTTACCGAGGGGGTTTGGGTGAACCCCATGGCAACCACGTAGGTCCTCCCCTGCGTTAATTTAATAACGTCTTAATAACATTAATTTAATTACAATTTAATAACATTAATTTGATAACGTTAATTTAATATACTACTACTACTATTCTTAATAACGTTAATATAATAACGTTTTATTAAAACTATAGTTTTTTTATTATTAGTATAGTTTCATCTTTAATTTAATATTTAATAAATTATATTTAGATATATTATATAACTTAAATTCACCCTCTGCTTTATAATATATATACATACCGCGCGATTTTTTCGTATGAGGCTGACCCACCTAATTAATAAACCTTCAATATTGCTCTTTTTCCGCAATGACAAAAGAAATTAGATGCCATTTTAATCTATGAGCCGAAAATAATGAAAAAATAACAGTGAAAAGTCATTTAAAAGTCATATTTGTGCAGTTTTGAATAGTTAAAGGTCATATCTGTGCAATGTCAAAGTTTAAGGTCAAGGTTATAATTTGATGTCAAGTTTAGGGTCATATTTATGTATTATGCCCTTAGATTTTAAGCTGGACGTGCCCAATTTTGCGTGTTGAATACGCGTTTTGCCACGTAGGATCGGAGGTCATATTTGTGCAGTTTTGAATAGTTAAAGGTCATATTTGTTCACTGTCAAAGTTTAAGATTAAAATTATAACTTGGTGTTTTGTTCACTGTCAAAGTTTAAGATCAAAATTATAACTTGGTGTAAGTTTAGGATCATATTTATTGTATTATCTATCAATTTTACCTCAAAAAATTTAAAGATTTCTTGTCCAAATACATTTTCAAACCCAAACTTAAACTGTTTGAACTCTCGAAAAATGTGTCCTGCTTCAAATTCGTTTGTTGAGAATTTCTCTTGTTAAGCTAGAACAAGGGTTGCATTCTTATTCTTAGTGCCTATGATGCTTTTGTGCCAAAGAAACTGTAACAGATTTAGGAGTCTCAAAGATGCAGGAACAAACAGATATATCACCAATTGAACTTCGAGCAAGTGCTAATTGATATACTCTGTCCAATCTATTAGGTTTGATGCTGCAACTTAACCCCAATATTCACTTTTTCGTTTGGCAAGTCGATATAGATAATTTAATATATCAATTTACTGCCTTAATGATGCAACTTCTTATAAGTTTTCGGGGATATTGATATTGTATTCTTTAGTGTTGGATTTTGATAAAAAAATGAGCTTATTTAGTTAAAGTATTTTTTTTTCTAATAAAAAAGAAATTATTACTGGAAGTGACAAATTCACCTACACCTACAGTTTCACCTTTTCAAGTTTCGAGCTTTAGCATAGGACAACTGCAACTAAAACTGTAGCCTAAAGAAGTAGTCATCTGAATCTCCACAAAAACATTTGAAAAGTAGAGACAAAACACAGATTCAATATACTGGAAATGGCAGTCTTCCATGGAAAAAGGGATACACCACTTGGCACCCGCCGTCGTCACTGTTGCCTAATTTACGTAGGTTGTAAAATGTGCAATCCTTCAAGCTATAACATATGGTCCTTTTGGAATGCAAAACACCAAAAAGGCATCTTCCTCTTTCTCTCCTCGAACAACACAAGCATGCCACGGCAAAATAATGCCAGTCAATCGACTCAAGGAAACAGCGAGTCATATGAGCAAATGCAGCAATAGCATCTTCAACGCTCACTTGTTATTTCAAGAGCCACTTATTGCGATCACTTTTCATCTAGTAAACATTGGGACATTCCGCAATAAGCAAGTCTGCTCTCCGAATCATCGTTATCCTAACTTCAACATAATAGTGCAGGGCGTGGTAAATCATTTTAGCTTTTCTTTTTCAATATTGAAACGCAAGGAGTTGTTGCTACATGGCCTGTAAATGCCACCATTCCAATAAACTCCATTGAGCGCGAAATTTATATCACAACGAGCAGAGAAAAGGTGAATCAAAACTCTCCATTTCTTCGTTTCGTTCTAGATGAGTAAATATCAATCTGATATATTGTGCTGTGGCCCGGGAGCTAATTCAGACATTTTCGAACTACAGTGTTGTGTCAGTATTTCACTTGTAGAAGTTTCAAATGGTTTATGTAGAGGTACTTTCTGCCCAAAAATTTTCCTATTGCATTTTAAATAATGCTAAATAACTAAAGGGATCTAGAAAAAGTCAATTCCACCTAATTTTTTCGTTTAAACAAGGAGCTTAATTGAAAAAGGTAATGGATTATCATTCAAACCTAATAAATTACATATCCAAGTGCCAGAAAAGCCTAACCCCATAGGGAAAATATGTCACTTCCCAAATTAATCCCTAAACGCGACTGGTACCCGTTAACACCACTTGCCGGGAGAATCAATTTTCTATACATTTACAATATCTACAAACACTTAGATAAAGACATGTGCAACTTCTAGTGCGTGAAATAGTTATTAAGCAAAGTAATCATCCACCAGTTATCGTAATACGATTTATGAAAACAACAATACTTAGATAATAACTCTCTAGCCTCAAATCCTACACCAAGACCATGGAGCATCTAAACAGAGTTACATGAGTTCATCTTTTGGGCATGCAAACCCAACAAAAAGAAATATAATCTAAAAATAACTAAAGCTGGATGACAACCTCAACGAACAATGCGAAGGCTCACCTTAGCAACAAAATCCACACCTAAAGACCGTCAGCCATAAGTCTCTCTCTCCGCAACTGTATCTGTAGGTATGCAAGTAAGGAGTGAGCTATATAAATATTACCCAGTAAGATCCTCGACCCGCCACTTTAATACCCCTAGAACAAGTGTTAGAAAATACAAGACACAACAAAATACACAAATAGTATGTATATAATGTTTCTAATAAGGTAATGTCAATAAGATCCAAAAGAAAGTTAAAAAATGTCACTCTATGTCTCAACTCAATCAACTCTCATGGCTTGTTATAAATGACAGTGAAGGTGATCGGTCTAGCACCCCGACAAGTCCACGGCAGCATATATAATGCCCTAAAAGTCTACTACAGCAGCATGTACAAACCCCTAACATATTACGGCAGCATAAGTAATGCTCCTAACATATTACATCAGATATGTATGCCCCTAGAGACTATAACAGGAGCGAAGAAAATATGTTCAATGCCCCAACGTCATCTCACATAGTACCACTAAGTAATTCTCCATACACCTCACAAATTACATATCCACAGCTAGTCAAATACCACCGATTCTATCAAGTTCACGCTTGTCCCTACACATGGACTAGGCAGAAAATATAATTTTGTATAAATCAGATTTGAAAAGCAAGCATCAAAGCTTAAAATCTCACTTACCTCGAATGCACAATTCAAGCACCGCCTCCTAGTAAATCAAAATATGCTCCCATAAACTCAAACACCTTAAACTACACCAAAAATGGATTTAATGTAGTCAATACCCCATCAACGAACATTCTCTAAAATTTCAGAGCAAGTCAAATATTAAAGTCTATCGTTCAATCCCATTATTCGAATTATGTACTCTTACTATTTAAAATGCAATTGCACCTTCAGTAAGTTAATACAAAGAAATTTTGTGCAGGCAGTGAACTAATTTTCAAACTTGAATCTTGATATGCCATCTTTTTCAAGTCGAACCGTTATTCTACTTCCAATTAAACTTACCAGCAGCCAATTACAACTAAACCAATCATTAACTAGAGTTGTGATCCATTTTTAATGAATATTGCAAACACCAAAACTACCAAGAATTACTGTGGCTTTGTAGCATCTTTAAACATCCCAATTTTCTATATAATTCAACTACTTCACCAAACCATTGATGTTTTCAAGTCCAAATATTGATCTGAATTATTCTAATCATTGCTCTAAATAGAATAAGGGTAGGAAGAAAGGAATATGTCATTGTTTTTCAGAATTTCATACCTTATCGGTGAAAAATGTCTGCTAACGTAGCTTAGATACTCTCTACTATTTTTATTTTCTATGCTGCTTTTGTTATGTACGCTGCTTGCTGAATTCTTTCTAGAATAAAGGGAGCAATATATAGCCCTATTATTCTACTTGTACATTACTAGCGTGAAACTGAAGAAGACTTTTGGCTTGTCCCCTTTTAATTTCTTAATTAATATCAATAATTGGTTATAATTACCAATTAACCCTTCATTAAAAGAAAATAATAAGTTGGGCTATTACATCCTCCTCTACTTAAAATAATGTTCGTCCTCGAACGGGTCTAGAATCTTACCTGAAGTGTCAAATAAGTAAGGATATTGAACTCGCATCTCCTCTTCGGACTCCCAAGTAACCACCTCGGTTGGATGATTACGCCATAATACCCTGATTGAAGTTATCTTTCTCGATCTCAACTGTCTCACTTGCCTATCAAGAATAACTATAGGGCTTTCCTCATAAGTCAGATTTCGATCAAGCTCAACATCCTCTGGCTGGATCTTATGGCTATCATCATGAACATACTGTACAAGCATAGACACGTGAAACACAGGATGTACTGCGGACAATCTCGGAGGTAATGCTAGCCTATATGCCACTAATCCAATCCGGTCCAAGATCTTATAAGGACCAATGTATCTAGGACTCAACTTACCTTTCCGTCCAAATCTCATAACTCCTTTCATGGGAGAAACTTAAAAAAAAAAAATTCTCCATTTGTAAACTCCAAATCACGGACCCTCTTATCTGCATAGGACTTCTGCCTACTTTGTGACGTCTTAAGTGGGTCTCATATCACCACAACCTTCTTAAATTCATGCTGAACTAAATCTGGACATAATAACTGTGCTTCACCGGGCTCAAACCAGCCAACTGGTGAACGACACTTGCGACCATATGGAGCCTTGTATGGTGTCATTTGAATGCTCTACTGGTAGCTATTATTATAAGAAAACTCTACCAAAGGCAGATGGTCATCCCAATGGCCACCAAAATCAATCGCGCAAGCTCTAAGCATGCCCTCCAAGATCTGAATAACTCGCTCAGACTGCCTGTTGGTCTGCAGATAAAAAGTCATACTCAACTCAACCTGCAAACCTAATGCCTTCTGAAAAGATTTCCAAAACTCAGCAGTGAACTGTGCACCTCGATCAGATATGATTGAAATAGGAACACCATAAAGCTGAATTATCTCTCATAGGTAAATTTTTGCTAACTGTTTCACAGTATAAGTCACCCAAAATGGTATGAAATGGAAAGATTTTGTAAGTCTATCCACTATCACCCAAATCGAGTCGTGCTTCGTGAAAGTATTTGGCAACCCTACAACAAAATCATAGTAATCCATTCCCACTTTCACTCCGGGACAGTCAATTTTTGCATCACTCCGCCAGGATTTTGATATTCACATTTAACCTGTTGACAATTTAAACAACTAGTCACATGTTTCTAAATATCAACCTTCATTCCTTTCCACCAGTACAATCTGCGCAAGTCTTGATACATTTTCGTACCACCAGGGTGGATAGAGTATTGCGAGCTATGAGCCTCATCAGGAATTAGCTGCCTCACTTCACCCATAATGGGAACACACAATCTTTCATGACGACGTAGCACACTTTCACCATCAATAATGAAAAACTTAACACCGCCATTCTGCACGCGATCTCGAATCCTACAAGGTAGGGATCATCATATTGGCAAACCTGAACTTGCCCAATTAAGGATGACTGAACCACTATAACTTTAAGTAACTTGTTAAGAATGATGTGATCAATTCGAACTCCATGATTGGCTAAAGACTGAATATCCATAACTATAGGTCGCCTTTCGGCAGCAAATCGGGCCAAGCTGCCCATAGACTTCCTACTCAAGGCGTCTGCTACTACATTCGCCTTCCCAGGATGATACAAGATAGTGAGATCATAATCTTTAAGTAACTCTAACCACCGTCGTTGTCTCAGATTCAATCTCTTTGCTTGAATAAGTATTGTAGACTCTTGCGATCAATATAGATTTCACACGGATCACCATAAAGATAATGACACCAGATCTTGAGTGCAAATACAACTACGACCAATTTCAAGTCTTGAGTCGGATAATTCTTCTCATGGACCTTTAGCTGCCGAGAAGCATACGCCACCACTTTACCATTCTATATTAAAACACAACTCAATCCAATTCGAGATGCATCATAATAAATAGTGAAACCATCCTCTGCTATAAGTAACGTCAAAATTGGAGTTGAAATCAATGTTATCTTCAGTTTCTGAAAACTTTCCTCACATTGATCTGACCATCGAAAACCTACATTTTTCTGAGTCAAGAGGGCCAATGGAGTGGCTATCTTCGAGAGACCCTCTATAAACCTCCTGTAATAATTAGCTAAGCCCAAGAAGCTACGCATTTCTGTAATGATACTAGGTCGAGGCCAATCTCAAACTGCTTCAATCTTCTTTGGATCAACATGAATCCTATCTCTTGACACCAAATGTCGTAAAAAGGAAACCATGCCCAACCAAAACTCACACTTTGAGAATTTGACATAAAGCTTTTGTTCTCTAAGTGTCTGCAGGACAACTCTCAAATGTTGTCCATGTTCTACCTCACTTTGAGAGTAAACCAAAATGTCATCAATGAACACAATAATAAAATGGTCTAAATACGGCTTGAATACCCTATTCATGAGGTCCATAAATGCTGAAGGTGCATTAGATCAACTAGCAAAAGAAGAATCACGTCTTTTAACAAACTGCGAAATAATATTTAAAGGTTAGACTTAATTCAACTAAACGCACGAATAATGAATACGAAAGGGAAGCTTTCTAGATGTTCCGTAGCCTCAATTTCATAAGTATGGGCGCCTACATACCCCTGAAAAAGAATCTACTAAATACTGCTCCATGACCCGGGACCTAAAGCCTAGGATCTGATACCAATTTCATCACGTCCCAAAATAATTCCTAGGTGTGACTGTCTCCCGTTAACATCACTTACCGGGAGAATCAATTTTCTATACATTCACAATATCTACAACACTTAGATAAAGACATGTGCAACTTCTAGTGCGTGAAATAGTTATTAAGCAAAGTAATCATCCGCCCAGTTATCGTAATACGATTTATGAAAACAACAATACTTAGATAATAACTCTCTAGCCTCAAATCCCACACCAAGAGCATGGAGCATCTAAACAAAGTTACATGAGTTCAACTTTTGGGCATGCAAACCCAACAAAAAGAAATATAATCTAAAAATAACTAAAGTTGGATGACAACCTCAACGAACAATGCGAAGGGTCACCTTAGCAACAAAATCCACACCTAAAGACCACCATCCACAAGTTTCTTTCTCCGCAATTGTATCTGTAGGTATGCAAGTAAGGAGTGAGCTATATAAATATAACCCAGTAAGATCATCGATCCACCACTTTAATACCCCTAGAACAAGTGTTAGAAAATACAAGGCACAACAAAATATACAAATAGTATGTACATAATGTTTCTAATAGGGTAACGTCAATAAAATCCAAAAGAAAGTTCAAAAATGTCACTCTATATCTCAACTCAATCAACTCTCACGGCTTATCATAAACTAAAGTGAAGGTAATCGGCCTAGCACCCCGACAACTCCACAACATCATATATAATACCCTAAAAGTCTACTATGACAGCATGTACAAGCTCCTAACATATTACGACAGCATAAGTAATGCCCCAAACATATTACAACAGCTATGTATGCCCCTAGAAACTATAACGGCAGCGAAGAAAATACGTTCAATTCCCCAACATCGTCTCACATATTACCACTAAGTAATTTTCCATACACCTCACAAATTACATATCCACAGCTAGTCAAATACCACCGCTTCTACCAAATTCACGCTTGTCCCAACACATGGACTAGGTAGAAAAATATAATTTTTTATAAATCAGATTTGAAAAGCAAGCATCAAATCTTAAAGTCTCACTTACCTCGACTGCACAATTCAAGCACCACCTCCTAGTAAATCAAAATATGCTCCTATAAACTCAAATACCTTAAACTACACCAAAATGGGTTTAATATTATCAATACTCCATCAACGAACATTCTCTAAAGTTTCAGAGTAAGTCAAATATTAAAATCTATCATTCAATCCCATTATTCGAATTATGTATTCCTATCATTTAAAATGCAACTACAACTTCAGTAAGTTAACACAGAAATTTTGTGCAGGCAGTGAACTAATTGCCAAACTTGAATCTTGATATGTCATCTTTTTCAAGACGAACCGTTCTTGTGCTTCCAATTAAACTTACCAGCCGCCAATTACAACTAAACCAATCATTAACTAGAGTTGTGATTCATTTTCAATGAATATTGCAGACACCAAAACTGTCAAGACCTACCGTGGCTTTGTAGCATCTTTTAACATCCAAATTTTCTATATAATTTAACTATTTCACCAAACCATTGATGTTTTCAAGTCATAATATTGATATGAATTATTCTAATCGTTGCTTCAAATAGAATAAGGGTTGGAAGAAAGGAATATATCACTGTTTTTCAGAATTCTATGCCAAAGAACTTTAAATAAATTTCATACCTTATCAGTGAAAGATGCCTGCTAACGTAGCTTAGATACTCTCTGCTGTTTTTATTTTTCTACACTGCTTTTGTTGTGCACACTGCTTGCTGATCTCCTTCATGAATAAAGGAAACAATATATAGCCCTATTATTCTACTTGTGTGTTACTAGCGTGAAATTGAAGAGGGGTTTTGGCTTATCCCCTTTTAATTTCTTAATTAATATTAATAATTGATTATAATTACCAATTAACCCTCATTAAAAGAAAATAATAAGTTGCGCTATTACAAAATAGGCCCTCTAATTAAACATCATGTATCATAAAATTCAAAATCTATACTATTCGTTCCGGCCCATATTAGGTTTATAGAATAAAGTGAACTTTTACAAGAAAAAAGAAACTTAAATACTTAATCAAATGAATTTCAGAACAAGTATAAAATGGTTAAGCTATTTTTGGCCTTATCTCAATACCTTCAACTATAAGGTCTTGTTTTATACGACCACTCTTCACTTCTTGCACTCTCAACTCTATGCAATCATCTTCATTTTCAGTAAAAATCTCTCCTATTTCTAACTCAAACCAGCCATCATCTCTAAGTTCAGGAAGTGGTCTGTCATCAGGCCAATCATCGGTGAGATATGGGGAAGGCGGATTATAAGGTGAGTCGCACATAGTCAAGCAAACAATCTGCATCTTTTTGGATTCAACGCCAGAAATTCCAACTGAAACCTCCACGTCTCGAGGATCAAACCCAGAATAATAATCTTCGTTCAACTTGTAAACAAAGTAAACTGCGTAGCATATCAAGGGTGACAGAATCCCAGCTCTAATTGTGCTCCAAATTTCAAGCCACCATACAAATTTCAGCTGAGCCACTTCCGGAAACCTGCTTACGAAAAAATAATAACATAAACATACCCATATAATCTCAAAAGTGGGGTCTGTGGAGAGTAACAAAAATGAACCCACGTTGAAGGGTAGGGGTGCACGTGCACCCATTGTTAACTTCAAAAAAAATTATGTGTATATATATATATATATATTTTATTAGGCACCCTAAAATACAAAAGCAAAGGTAGGTGCACTACTCGAAATTGCCGGGTTTTCTTCTCAAAGCTAAGGCATGGGTTCTGTGTGTATAGAGAAAACCCTATAAATTTGAGTCATTTTTAATTCATATTTATGAGTGACATGTTTTAACTAACGTGCATATGCACTTGGTGGTGCTTCTGTCATCTGTAAATCATAGGTTCGCCTTTGGAGGATACGATATATACATTTTCCCCTTACATAGGGTAGGAAGTTGCTTCTGATAGACCCTCGGCTCAAAAGAGAAATTATCAAAGCAGGATTGCAAGATACAAGACAAATGTTTAAGACTTATTTTAGATCACAAATTTCACAAGACTTCATTTCTTTCTTAATTTCGTACTCGAGCAGATAGTGACACATAAACTTGGACGAAGGGAGTATATCTCAAGAAAGGAATAAGCTCCAATTATTAAATAAGATATCTGGAGAAGAATGGAAAACCTGGACTCTGGAGGTGAAATCCATTCCCAATATTCTGGTGTATCACTCCACACAATATTAAGATCCCTTGCACCTAAGAAGTAACATTTCTTTCCAGTCCATTTGTCCAGTGAGAAACTCTGTTGTACAAAAACATATATCGTAAAAAGATCCAAAAAAGAGAACAAGCTTGCAGAAAACATGTATATGTAAAGGTTTAACAAGAGGACAGAAAAACATGCTTGCACTTATTCCATCACCCTAGTATAAAAAAATAATCTCGAGACTAACTTGTACCTCCAACCAAACGATCCTGCATTTTATTTCGGGACTATTATACCTTATACCTCACACCAAACAAAGCAGCAGTTGCTTTTTTGATAGGTGAAAATTATTACAAAACTTAATTACTCTTGTAGCCTTCTCGCCAAGGAAAACAAGAAGATGGTAAGGAGTTATGACTTATGAGCATGATTTTGTGGTTGCAAGTTGACAAAAAAATGACAGGCATACAACTACAACAACAAACACACTGTAATCATACAATGGGTCTTCCGGGGAGGGTATACAGATCTTGCCCTTTCCTTTGTATGGTCGATAGACTATATCTGTAGACCTTCCGCTCAAAAGAAGTGAAATCAAAGCCAGATTGAAAAGAAACGGCATAATACATAAACAAGATCTTTAACTTGACACCAAATTATAACTATGATCTTTTAACTTTACCAATGCACAAGTAGATCCTTTAACTATACAAAAGTTGAACAAAAAAACACTCTAATCCTACCTGGCAAAATGTGTGTATACACTCAAAACCACGCGCGTCATAGTTAGAATTGGAGTTTTTTTTTGTTTAGCTTTTGTATAGTTAAAGGGTCTGACAAAGTTAAAGGTCATACTTATAATGTGTCTTTTTTATTAGGTGGCAACATCTGAGTAGATTATTAATCCACGTAGGAGCGATTGAGTTTCGCGCATTTAAGTTATAGAATTGGAGTGCTTTTTTGTTCAGTTTATATATAGTTAAAGGACCTACTTATGCATGCAAAGTTAAAGGTCATAATTATAATTTGATATCAAGTAAAAGATCCTGTTTATGTATTATGCCTAAAGAAAATAATGACAACAAAATAACATGATAGAAAAATAATAAAGAGATAACCAAAAGTAAAAATTGAAGAATAATATACTACCTGAATGAATAAGGTCAAGCGTAATAATTTCAACAAGAGCATAAATTATTCAGGTCCTTGTTTTTCTGAGTTTCATTGTTTACCTTGTGGCCTTCATCAATTAAGACGTGATTATGTGAGAGATAAACATAGATATCCTTGAGTGATCGGAATTCAGGGATTGGAGTCGATGATCTGGCAATAATAGACCGATAATCAGAGGGCAGGAAGTTAGCCCAAACAGAATCAGAGTCAGCGACACAACGGAGAGATGTAGAGACTAATGAGAGACGGCAAACATCCCTCGGGCTCGTTAAGGCTAAGATATCAGCGATACAACCCTCAGGTAGCAATAGCATCAACAGGGAAATGCAACTACTCTTCTCATCAACTTCTTCATTTTTCTCTTTCTCCATTGTGTGTTTCCTGTTTCTAATTTTCTTTTTCCTTTTTAAAACTGAATATCTTGCGTACCTACGCGATGCGCGGTCATTTTAAAGTTGATGGAAGACTAATATGCTTGTAGTGTTAACTGAACTAACCTCTTCGATAAACTAAATTCATCATTTAGGCAATATGTGTGGTTATGATTAGTTCAATGAATTGCTAATTAAGAAAAATGAAAAATCAGTAACTCATTAACTCTATTGTTTAATGAAAACACACTAAGGCTGCATTTGTTTTTTTAAGATTTAGACGTCTGAATCTTAATGCACATTTGAATGATTAAGATGTTGTCTCTAGATTTGAAAACTGAATGATTAAGACTATTTGTTTTTCAACATCTGAATGTGCAAACAAATTTTATTTGTATATATAATAGAAAAAATACAATTCAAATAAAAAACTGATTATATGTCAGAAAAGTATGCAATTTAATACAATAAAATATTATTTGATTGAAAAAAATATTTATGTTTGTTAGTGATAGTGGAAATGGTTTATAATGGTGGTTGCGGTGACAATGATTGATGTTAGTGATTAGTAATGTTAGTGGTGATAGTTGTGATGACTGGTATTGTAGTGACTATTATGATGGTGGTGGTTGATAGTGGTGGTGGTGGTTGTGATGTGACGTTGCTTGATGTTAGTAGTTGGAGGTGTTGATTGTGAAGGATGAAAAATGAATGCATGATGGTTGATGATGTGTTGGTGCTAGTTGGAGGTGTTGTTAATTGTGAAGGTGGAGATGGTTGTTAGTAGATATAAATTGTAGCGATGATAGTGATTGAAGTGATGGTAGAGGTGGCGTTGCTAGTGACAATGGTGGTGGCCGCCGAAGAATGTATCGAGTTTGTGATGTATTAGTGGTAGTTAACGATGGTGCTAGTTGTGATAGATGAGTTGGTCGATAGTAGGGATTGACTGGTATTGCCTGATGATAGTGGTGTTGTTGACAGCGGTGGTAGCGATAAATATAATTAGAATAATAGAGGTAGTAGGTGTGGTAGCGGTTGACAACAGTAGTTGATAGCGATGTTTGTTGTCGATAGTGGATGTGGTTGTTGGTGGTAGGTGATGGTTGAAAATGATGGAGGTGGTAGAGGTGGTGACTGATGATTATGAATAGAGTGGTGGCGAATATTATCCAACACCAGAATACCTCTTCCGACCTATTAAGACTTGATTCTAGATCAGAATGATTAAGACCTATTCAGACCTATTAAGAGCTAAAATCTTAATAAAAAATACATGCACTTAATGGTTTGAAGTCTAAACCATTCAGATTCAGACCTCCATTAAGTGCAAACAAATGAACCCTAACTCTATCGACCAAATGTAAAATATGACGTCACAATACAAAGTTATTAATACACGAATAAGCATAAATAAAGTCAAAATTATTCTTCGTAAACCAAACTAAAATATGAATAAGAAATGCAACATAACTAATTCTTACATTACTAATTCATATTATCCAGTATTATTCTTATACAATTAAATATCCAAGCGACAGAAAAGCCTATCCCTATCGAGCAAATAAGCCCCCCTAAACATGTATCATAATATTTAAAACTTGTTGAGCCTGTTTCAATTGTTTTTTTGGGACTTGGGACTTTTTTTTTAAGTAAATCCACGAGACGAGATGTTCAGGGCTATATATATATATATATATATATATATATATATATATATAAAATCTATCTGTAATCTATATCTATAATCTATAATCTATATCTATATCTATAATCTATAATCTGTATCTATATCTATAATCTATAATCTATAATTTATAATATATTAAAAGTGTGAAGACCATTACAAAAGTGATTTGAACTTTTTGCCCTTCATTAAAAGACTCTCCTTCAGACAAAACTGTCTTTTCACTATTTTTTAAATTTATTATTTAATGATTTTTATTATATTAACTAGACTTCCTAAAATATAAGGGACTCCTAAAATATATGGTAGGGGAATTAATTAATATTTTTTTCTACTGTTCAATTAGAAAAATACTCCTAAAATAGGACTCTGTTAAAGAAATACTTTTATAAATATTGAGATATACGTTAAACTAGAGAACAAACCGATTTGCTTATTGGGAGAATAAGATTGATGCCCTTTTAACTTGATTCGATTGCATGTCTAGATTGGTGGATGCTTGATTTTCTAACTCTCAACTTCTTCACTGTTTTTGTCAACATAATAGAATTCAACATGTGTGTGTACATATATATATATATATATATATATATATATATATATATATATATATATATCCTTCTTTTCATTCAAAATTATTCTTTAAGGTCAAAATTTTTGCTCAGACAAGAATTAGTTGGATCAAAATCGAAGATTTGTGATCAGTATAATATCCTATTTTTATAGTTTACAGATCGTAGATGAATGTCGGTTGGCGTTGAAGAATTTCTTGTGTAAAGGTTAGATTTAATTGTATTATTTTGATATCTTTATTATCTCATTATTTTATTTTAATTCACAAATACCAGATGAATGTTGGTTGGCTTTGAAGAATTTCTTGTGTAAAGGTTAGGTTTAATTGGATTTTTGGTATCGTCAAACATTTCAAACTTAGGGACTTTGTACCCATCTGGTAGGTCTACTCCAGGGTGAACACATAAATCGTCATACCCCAAACTGTCGTGGTCCCTGGCTCCATGAGACTCTTTGATCCTCATGATCTCTTCCTTCATAGCTAGCAAATTCCTTTCATGCTCGGTCCTTCACTCTTTATTCTTCTCCTCGTAATGGTCCATCTCGGGATTAGGAAGGGGTTCATAGATATCAGGGGATATGATGGCTTGAGGGGGATTTGGAAAGGAGGCTTGATTTTGTGGATGAAAGGAATTTGGTTGGTAAGTGAGGAGGACGTTTTGGAAATTGGGAAGGTTCTGCGGACTTTGCGAGTAGTTTGATGGAATTTGAGAAGGATTTTGCGGATTTGGAAATGAATTTGGGGGATTCGAAGGTAGGTTTGACGTATTTTGTGGTTTTGAGAGTGAATCTTGTGAATTTGGAAATGCATTTTGTTGATTTAAAAATGTGTTTTGAGGATTTGGGAATGGATTCAGAGACGGGTTCTATGGGGTTAGCTATGGATTTTACGGATGGTAGGCATCTGGATTATTTTCACGATTGGTATTTTGGACAAATGGGGGAGCGGAGACGGACGATACGTTATTTGGCTGATCCCCAAGAGTAGGGGTGCTGAGGGGAGGTATTTGGAGTGGAGTCCCGTGTCCTCCCGGAGCGGGGGCATTGACGGTGATGGCCAAGTTAGCAAAATCCCGAGTACGATTTATTTCTTCCTGAAGCATTTCTAACTTTCTTGCAAGTTCCGCAATCATCTTATTCTGTTCTTCTACCACATTGTCCCGGATAGTCAGTGCACTTTCTTCATCATTTCCTATCATTTTTGAATGATGGTCAGAGGATGGGATTTTTTGCACTTTCGATCGGGTGAAGTAGGGATGTTCTTCCAGCTTATATCAACACGGGGTAATTTCTATTATCTGTAAAGTAAAACAACTCAAAGACAAATGTGTTAGTTTCCGTATGTGATAAGTAATGCAAAATATTTGACAGGAAATAACCACATAGAGTTGTTTGAGTCAAAGCCAAATTCATCCATAGGACATAGTGGATAAACTTGCCTTTGATCCAAACAAACGCACATAAGCACATAAAACAGTTATATCACACAAAATATAATAATTCGTATCCTAGCTGGGGTGACCCTTTTTTAGCCAAGGGTTCAGGACTACGATTTTTGAAGAAAAATATATGCTTTCTTAAGGTTAATCCATTATCCCCCAACTTTTGTATATGCTAAAAGGGCATAAATGCCTACAAAATATATAAAAAAAAGGATACAATCTTTAGGGAAAGGAAAATAACATGAAAAAGACACGTTCCCACACAGGGGATAGAAAATACTAATTCCTGAGTGTTTCTTCAATCAGCCTTCACCTTCTTAGCTTCGTCCATTTCTTATGTTGGTGACACCCATTGACGTTCAAACTTTGCCTTAGATGTAACCTCCCAAATCGATCAATTTCTTGCTTAACTTGCTTCAATTCCTTCATCAATTGGTGTACGATTGAGCCATCCTTATACAAAAGTGAGTAAAGCAAGTCTTCTCCCGACCCCCAAAGGATAATGGATTGAATTAGACAGGTATACATTTTCTTCAACACATAAGTATGGTTCGTCGTTAATTGACTCGGGGTCAATAGATGCAGGGCAAGTTTTCTAATGGGCCCAATATCCCGCTCGGGTATTGGGTCGACCTAGGCTCATACCTAAAATAGGGTTTTGGTTTCGTTCTATCCTAGGTGTCTAGAGTGGGTTTGAACACTGGTTCTAAATCGGACAACTTGAGTTTGAAAATACGAACAGCTATCATACGACTCACGTGCTAATAAGTCGTTCGTATTTCCAACACATTTTTGGAATTGAACAATAGGGGCCGGGACATCCACGAAACCACAAAATAGTTTAAATAATGCAGGAATATGCCATGAGATGCGATAATTAAACTTTATAAAATTGAAATATATAAACACATAAATAGTTAATCAAAAGACGAAATCAAACATTTGGTTAGAACCTAGTTAAAGATCCCCAACAGAGTCGCCATTTCTGTTTTGTGGAGAAATTTTGACTTTTTGAGAAGAGTCGCCACTTAATTTTGAAAAGAAATTAAGAAACCTTTAGAGAGTTACTTCAAACGATTCAAAATAGAAAAATCATTTTAAGTTAGAGATTACGTCCGCTAACTTGCGGTTATCCGATCTGTTTGAAAATATTCTTTTGATTAACTTTGGAAAATCGGTTTGTTCAAAAAGAAATTGATTAAGGAAAAGGTTTTTGCAAAATCAGTTTTTTAGCGACTTAGTTAGGGATTTAACTAGGTTCGCAAAGAGACAAGCAAACAAGTAAACGAAAGGGAAAGGGGGAAAAGGGGAAAGTAGTGATTTAGGCTTTTAAGCCCAAACCATCGACCCTGTCCTTATCTAGTTGGGTTTTCAACCCATTTTTCACCTGTCCTAATTCTATGTTTTTGAACCTTTAGCTCGAGTCTCACTTCACCTGTATTAAGTACAACTTTGGCCTTGAGGCCGAGATGAATAAATGGATAAATAAGCGAATAAAACAAACAAAGACAACAATAATTGGCTAAAATAAAATAAAATGACAAATAAGACTTTTGTCTCTTAGCCGCTTCGAATGTGGGATTTCAACCCCTCCTTCTTCTTTTGACTCCTCTTACTTGTACTTTATAATCAGCGTTCAAAGTCTTCTAAAGGGGGTAGACCTCGATGGCCCAATTCATAATGTGAGAGTCCGATGGGACTCCCAAGAGAGTCTCCCAAGAGAGTTCATGCAAAGAAGAAAAAAAAGGAGTGAATTAATACTTTTTGTTTGAAAATTTACATTCATAGGTAACTTATGATATAAAACATGAGATAGGATATAAAAATCCATAAGCGACAACAAAATAGCATTCCATAAAAAAAAAGGTGCGAAGAAGAGCATATCGCTGAATCCCTTTCTCAATCAAAAATATGGCAAGTAGAAAATCCATCAGTAATGATTAGGAAAATGTATACATATATATATATATATTTTTTTAAGAAGAAAAATTGATTATGAGACAGTACACACGATACAGGATTTAGAACAACCAAAACAGAGAAGATGACAAGAGGTCATTTTTAAGCAGAGAAGCTGCCGATTTTTCATAAACTAATCAGTGACGGGAAGCTAAAAATAATATCACATTTAAACGATATTTGAACACGGGTATATCGTGTTGTTATCAAGACAAAATCAAATATTCACATTCAAGAGGGAAAAGATTAACATATACAATAAGGCAAGTGAAGGAATAAAGCAAAGAAAGTTAAACTTTTTCTAAAATGTAGCTACGCAAGTAAATTTTATCTGTGAGAATAACATTATTCAGAGCTAACCCACCAAAAGAAATACAGTTTAAGATCCCAAAAGAGTATATAAATCCTTTGCCCTCATCTTCTCTTTGACCCGTTCGGCAATGAACTTTCGAATGTCAAGTTGAAGACCCCTGCGGGTTCGTTGAACTGGCATCCTAAATTTCGGACATACATCCACTATTTTCCTTGACTCCAGAGGCTGAGAGAGTTAGCATGTAGCCCAATATAGCCAGTTAAATCGATATTAATGGATACGCATTAAGAGTAACGTTAAGGGAAAACAAAGGGACACGAATTGGAAGGGAATACCGTGCTAGAACGTTGAGACTAAATAGGAATATTCAGGCATTCGACGGCAAATCAGTCCATGACAAAAGAAATACAAATTTTCACTACTTGTAGCATCCAACAACTACACCATAATTGCAGGCTGGAAGGTAGAACACACAATCATAAACATTCAAATTAGCAACTTTAAGGTAAAGGACAACCAGGAACCCGCTTCTTGCACTTTATAAAATCAATCATACCAAGCGTCCAAGAGTCAAAAGTCAGTTAGAATTGCACACAATTGAAATATGAACCTAATACATCAGTTTTAATTTCCCTAGAGTTATATGCAGCTACACAGAACGTGTATTACCCTTCACAACCTCAAATGCATTATTGGATACGCAACTTGATAGTGAAACAACTTAAGCAAAAAATTAATATCTCATCGGATAAGCTCACACAGGAAGTCAGATAGCACATAGTGTCTAACATACATAATATGACTCTATCCTTCAGAAATAGGAACACTGGTATGAGATTTAGAGGTATTCAAAGACATGACGTAACCCTCCTTAATTATCTAAGATATAATACAAACAACTAGAATATGCAATAACGTCTGAGAACTAAAAGTAAACATTTTAGATGGCCTAAGTACAGAGAAGCATAAGTGTTCAGGTATTAGAACACTATATAAATCGCAGTCATATGGTCAGTTAAAGATTCAAACATAAAGCAATTTGAAGTGATGCCCGCATTTGTTTCAAACAAAGCCCTAAACATTATAGCATGAATTACACCCAATACACAACAAACATACCCCAACATATCTCCTTAGATCGATAAGTAATAGGCAAAACAACACTCTTCTTCAAAGATAAATTGAAAACTACAAAATATTAAAATTTATTCATTCAAGCAACACATTGGCAGATAACCCGCATCGCTATCGTTCATGAGACGATAATCGAAGTAGGCGATAGTGAAACTCACAACATGTCTACTAATTACGCTAACAGATGATTACCAAACAATCCTAAGGCCGTCAAGGACATCTACAGCAAAATAAGTCCCACCCTCATTCACAATTAATACTGCACAGATAGATAATTCTACGGAGAGAAGGAGATGAAGGAGAAAATAATGAAATTAAAAGGGCAAGAATGTGTTTACCTCCTTCGGGGCAGCAAATGAAACGACGAGCTATCAGCAAACTTGTCGCTATCAGAATCTCGCAACGTCGACCACCAACAGAGTGTCCCTTTGTTTTTTCCTCTTAGAGATTTTGAAACCCCCAGATTTTCAAACTAAATATTTTCAACCCTCAGGTTTTCTGACAATATTTCGAACCCACCTTTGCCTCTAAAACTTCCAACTCAAAAGGGAAAGAAGAGGAGAAAAGAGATAAAAGGAATCCTCATTTTTCCGCTCAACCCTTTTGTAGAGAAACTTCTAGGGTTTGTTTTGGGGCTCTCCCCGATTGAAAAAAAATATCTCCCCTAACAGCCGCTAACCTCTACCTTTTTATAGATAAATACGATAGGCTAGGGTTTATTTCCACCCTAGAAAAGGATAAGATCGGGTTTTCCCTTTCGTACCCATTTTTGGATTCTTCCCAGGGGTTCAAAAATTTGCCAACCCATAAAGTGGAGTTATCTTTGCGAACAAATAAGAAACAAGCGAGTGTGTGACTCCGTACCAATGAACCTGCGATTTGCGGAATTGGGCCATTGGGGGAGACACCTGGACTCATTCTAGAAGACTCAAGGTCCTTCGATGTATGAACTCACATGGAGGTCACGCTATTCGTGCGAACTAAAAGGGAAAGAGTGTGTTCGGTTTTTTCCTTAGCTAAAAATGGGTCAATGGGTTCTGGTTTCACAGAATATGGGTTTTTGGGGCGATTTGGTTGCTGGCTAAGGTTGTGGATGGGTTATCGTCATCATTGCTGGGTGAAAACGTTAATGCTGAAAGCTACCAATGTTGAAATTATTGGGGTTATCGATGTTTCAGGTTGTTGAATTATTGATGAGGTTGTGTGTATGGTTGGTGTTGTCGTAGTACTACTATTGTGTTTCTTCCTTAGGCTTGAAGAGAAAGAAGCTAAGGGTTAAGGGAATTGGGTCGGATCGGGTCACAGGGGGTTGGTATGGGCCTATTTAAGAATAGGGAGGAAAAATCGGCTGATGAGGATGCTGAAATTAGGCCTTAGTTGATTGGGCTATGAGAGAGTTAGGAAAAATAGTTTTGATTAACATTTAACCCATTCTAATTAAATTTTGATCAAATTAAAGGCTAATTGGCCAAATGTATTGCGATTGTGGCCAATTTTAATTTCAATTTATGATCAAATTTAATAGATTGATTAAATTAAATTGAAATTAAATACGAATTAATACTTCTTTTAATCCCGAGTTTCTTGATTTAATAAAACCAAACAAGTAATTCTCCAAATAGATTATTTGTGATAATAAATTATATTTAAATTAAGATTTCATTATTTAAATTTATTTTCCAAATAATCCTTAATTTAAAGTCCAATTTTGAAGAAAATGTTCATTTAAATGACATCATTTATACAATCTCGTATATGCAAATACAAAAAAATATATAATTATCACTTAAATAACAAATTTAGCCCAAGTACCTATTTTAAAATGCATTTATCTGGAAAAAATAATTGATGTGATTTTATTTAAAAATCGAAGAAACTCGAGATTAAATGTAGTTGTGGAGGGAAAAAATTAGGTGTCAACAATAACTGAATAAGTTTTCCATCGATATAAGATTTGTCCAAAACGGACACTCGGTGATGAAGCTATGGCTATTTTATGTGCTAGTCATAAAACATCATCATTCAGGTGGTTAGCGCATCGCGGAGAGGGTTTAATTAGTAATTGTCAAATTTCAATAGGAACTCACGATAGTGGCACATCGTGGAGGATTCCAATTTTGCATTCGTCAATTTCCAGTGACACTCCACGATCGTGGCGCGTCGCGGAGTTAGGCAATTTTCCAATTGTCAATTTCCAGTGAACCACCGCGATTATGGGGCATCACGGTGACCCATAAAATTGGGCACCTAGTTGTAAGTTTTATTCCATCTTATTAAGGGTATTTTGGGTAATTCCCACCCCTTATCAGCTTAAACACGGTATTATATTCCCAAGTGACCACGTTACTCATGTTTTCCCCAAAAGTTCACAAGAACTCACCCTAGGGTTTCAAATTAAAAACCCAAACATCTCAAGATTCAATCGTGGGTTTTCAAAATAAATTGAAGATTTGGAATCCCCAAGTCGTGGGCATCAAGAAACACCCTTTGAAATCCTAAATAGAGGTACGTGGGGTTTTTTCTAAAATCTCATGGGCATAGAAATCATGATTTTAATAAAGGGGTTTTCAGATTTATGAATACATTCATGTTTTAGAAATCTTGACGGTATTGTTTTGGTATTTTGACCTTCCCCACATTGATTTGAATTGATATATGTATATATGTACATGTTTTAAGTTAATATTCGAATTGAGAGCATGACTCACATAAAATCCCTCTCTTGATGTGATTGTTCCCATGTTTCACATGATATGGATTGTTTTAAAATGCATCTTGAAAAGCATGTTACGAAGTGTCTTGATTTATGAATAATTTGGTTATGAATCTTGAATTCAAAAGAAAGGGTTTTTTGTATTGAAAAATATTGAAAATACGTATAATGAAAGAGTGCATGGATTTTGCAAAAAGCACATGACCACCTTATGTTTGAAGAGTTTTTGCATAGTTTTGACTTATGCTTTCGGAACATGAAATCTCTTATATTATTTGCATGTTTGGGTGGTCTGAACTATATTTTAATGGAAGATCATGCTTATTACATTATGGCTCGGAATTAGGACTTGCAAGTCTTGGTGTGACGATACCAATTCAGATTATGCCATGATAATTCAAAACAGAATAGAATGTATGTTTGAAATCAGAATTTTCAGATGTTGAAACTAGAAAAATGCATGATTCAAAACAAGATAAAATTAGGCATAAAGAGAGCTTAGGTGGTTCCCCGAAGAAGACATGAGTTCAGACAACTCGTTGCCCAAAATCATGATTTGCCGATCCAGGGTATTATGTCCCCTAAAGGGATTTTATGCTGGCCTAGTTTCGTGTGGCATATTAGAATAGAAACTCCAACCCTTGCGGCACACTTAGGTTGGGGGCTTCCCCGCCGAATAAATGGCGGATTCCATACAGCCCGTGGGATTTTAGAATTTGTAGGGGTGCATCACCTAGCTCAGAATTTCTATGAAGAACATAAATTGTATTGTCAAGAACGATTTATGATTTTCAGAAAGGTGCCCATATGTTTCAAAAATTTCTTTATGTATGATGTTTAACAAATTGCTCTCCATTATTTTATTTATATAAAAGCTTTATTTTGGAATACTTTGCGTAACAGTACATCTGTATTGACCCCCTCTCTTCTCTCCAGGTTTTGAGGCTCAGTCTAGGGGTCCAGAAAATCAGTAACACTTATCAGACAGAGTTGTAGTGTCCAATTGGTGAGCCTTCTCTACCCCGGAAAGCTTATTCAGATTATGTTATTTATGTCCATTTTGGTCTACTGGGGGCCTTGTCCCAGTTTTAGGTAGTCGTCAGATTTCCTCGTAGTAGAGATTTTGCAGACTGAGTTGGATGTTATTAGATGTAGTTGGTTTTTTTTCAATTTTCCATACTTATGTTGAAATTTAGAATTGACCATGTTTTCGTAGCCGATTATGATTCTGCATTTTCCTTATTTATACGAATGTTGTGCATGATTACCAGATAGAGAAGGGCGTTTTGGGCCTTCATGGTTTGGGATGTCCATCACGACTATGCCCTAGTTCGAGTCGTGACAAACTTGGTATCAGAGCACGGTTCATGGTCCCAGGGTGTTTACGAAATCGTATCGGGTAGAGTCTTGTTTATGGGTGTGTAGTGCACCATACTTATAAACAGGAGGCTACTAGGAGTTTAGGAATGTTTCTCTTCTTTGTGATTTAGTTCGTGCTTTAGAGTCTGAATCAGAAATTTTCCCCTAATCAGTGATCTATTGTATTTTAGAAAATAGTTATGCCTCCTCGTCGTTCCAACAACCAGGATACTTATGATGATGAAGTATGCCCCACCCATGAGATGTGGACCCGTAATAGAGCACACACTCTAAAACTTATTCCTACTCCGGGGGTACCTCCAGTCCCGACCATCCCTTCTCGAGCTTCGAGGACAAATGTTAACCGCCCTCAGTCTTCTCAGAGGGACATATCGAATGAATAATTCAAACAATCCATTTACATGCTTTCCCAGTTGGTAGCCGCGCAGACTCAGAGGTCTGAGGATACTAGGTCTACATCTGTTACTTCGGAGGCTACTGGGGTAGGCCAGTTTATGAGGATGAACCCGCCTAAATTTTTGGGCACTAAGGTAGAAGAGGACCCGCAAGAGTTTGTAGATGAAATGGAGAAAATCTTCAGAGTTATGCATATGGATCAGGTGGAAGGGGTTGATTTAGCAGCATACCATCTTAAGGATATAGTGAACCAATGGTACAATGAGTGAGAGAATGCGAAAGGAGAGAGTGATGATTCCATAGTTTGGGATGAGTTTGTGGAAGCTTTCCTTGGTCGATTCTTTTCTCTAGAGCTTAGGGAGGCCAAGGTAGAAGAGTTCATGAATCTTAAGCAGGGGAAGATGAGTGTTCAAGAGTATACTTTAAACTTTAATCAGTTGGCCCGTTATGCTCCTGAGATGGCGAGTATTATGATGGCTCGAATGAGGAAGTTTGCTTCCGGCCTTTCGGAGGATCTAGTGTTTGAGTGTCAGGGAGCTATGCTGAATAGGGAATTAGATTTTTCTAGGCTGACATTCCACATGCAGCAGGTTGAGGAGAAGAATAAGAAGATAGCCGAGTCCAAAGAGAAGGACAGGAAGGAGAAGAGAGCCATATCAGTGGATCAGAACCCCAGCCAGTAGCAGGGTGGTAATTGGGGTAAAAAATGGCAAAAAAAGAAGTTTTGGGGCAAGACGCAGTCTACAGTTAGCGCCCCAGCGCCCAGACCTCCATTTGATAGACGATATCAGAGTTCTTAGACTAGTCATGGACCCAGAGCTCAGGATACTCAGTCGCAGGGTAGTGTGTCTCAGCAGTACCATCCTTATTGGCGGTGCGAGACTTGTAGTGGGCATCATTAGGGAAGGTGTCAGCTCGGTGCATTTGTGTGTTATTCTTATGGTCAGACGGGTCACTTTCAGAGGGATTTCCCTTTGGCTAAAAAGGGTGTTGGGGGTGCCAAGTCTCAGGCAAACTCTTCTGCACCACCACCGCCTCAAAAAGGCGCCACTTTAGTTGCCGGGAGCGGTCGCAACCAGCTGTATGCTTTGACAAATCACCAGGAGGCAGAAGCCTCGCCAGACATAGTCACCGGTATGTTATAAATCTTTTTCCGTGATGTATATATGTTTCTTGATCCCGGGTTTACTTTATCTTATGTGACCCCATTTGTAGCTGTTGGTTTTGGGTTTGAGCCCGATGTGATTCCTGAACCTTTCTTTGTTTCCACCCTGGTTGGTGATTTTGTTGTGGCTAGGAGGGTGTATAGGGGTTGTGTTGTGTCCGTTTGTAGTTGGGATACCGTAACCGACCTTATAGAGCTTGATATGGTTGATTTTGATGTCATCTTGGGGATGGACTGGCTCCATTCATGTTATGTTACTCTAAATTGTAAAACCCGAAGAGTCACTTTCTCTTTCCCAAATAAACCAGTTATAGAGTGGGAAAGTCATTCTTTAGCACCTAGAGGGCACTTTATCTCTTATGTCAGAGCCCGTAAACTAATTTCTAAGGGTTGCTTGTATCATCTTATTCGGGTTAAAGATTCTAATACCGAAAGTCTTCCTCTTCAATCTGTCCCTATAGTAAATGAATTTCCAGAAGTTTTTCCAGATGATCTCCCAAGAATCCCACCTGATAGGGAGATAGACTTTGGCATTGATGTGTTGCCAGATACCCGCCCCATTTCTATTCTGCCATATAAAATGGCTTCTGCGGATTTAAAAGAGTTGAAAGAACAACTAGCAGATCTCCTAGATAAAGGTTTTATCAGACCTAGTGTTTCGCCCTGGGGTGCACCTGTACTGTTTGTGCGAAAGAAAGATGGTTCCCTGCGTATGTGCATAGATTATCGCCAGTTGAATAAGGTCACGGTGAAAAATAAATATCCTCTTCCTAAAATCGATGACCTTTTTTATCAGCTTCAGGGTGCTAAGTGTTTTCCTAAAATAGACCTTCGTTCGGGGTATCATCAGTTGAAGGTTAGGGAGTCAAACATTCCTAAAATAGCTTTCCGAACTAGATATGGTCATTATGAATTCTTGGTCATGTCTTTTGGGTTGAATAATGCTCCTGCAGCTTTCATGGACCTAATAAACAGGGTTTTCCATTAGTTCCTAGACCTATTTGTCATAGTTTTTATCGATGACATCTTGATTTACTCCAAAAGTGAGGAGGACCATGCTAATCACCTCTGAATAATTCTTCGAACTCTTAAAGATCATAAGTTGTATGCGAAATTCTCCAAGTGTGAATTCTGGTTGAATGCTATTGCTTTCTTGGGGCACATTGTGTCTAGTGAAGAGATTAAGGTTGATCCCCAAAAGATTGAGGCAGTGAGGAAATAGCCCAGACCCACGACTCCAACTGACATTCGGAGCTTCTTGGGTTTGACAGGGTATTACAGAAGGTTCGTAGAGAGTTTATCCTCCATAATTGCACCACTTACTAAGTTGACTCAGAAAAAGGTGAAGTTTTGTGGTCTGACTCTTGTAAGAATAGTTTTGAGAAGTTGAAAGACAAGTTGACTACAGCTCCTGTTTTGACTCTTTTGAAAGGTACAGAGGGTTTTGTTGTGTACTATGATGCGTCCCGTGTGGGACTTGGGTGTGTACTTATGAAGCATGGTAAGGTGGTTGCTTATGCATCTAAGAAGTTAAAGGTGCATGAGCGAAATTACCCCACTCATGACTTGG
The DNA here is from genome assembly GCA_030864215.1 of Capsicum pubescens. NCBI lineage: Eukaryota > Viridiplantae > Streptophyta > Magnoliopsida > Solanales > Solanaceae > Capsicum > Capsicum pubescens. The sequence continues at coordinate 265,556,167 of CM061549.1, read as the reverse complement.
AATTAGCAGTTGTGGTATTTGCGCTAAGAATTTGGAGGCATTATCTTTATGGGGTGCATGTTGACATTTTCACTGACCATAAGAGTTTGCAGTATGTTTTCTCGTAGAAAGAACTAAACCTCAGGCAGAGGCGTTGGATAGAGATTTTGAAAGACTATGACATGAGCCTTCACTATCATCCAGCTAAGGCAAATATCGTAGACGATACCCTTAGTAGATTATCTATGGGCAGTCTTTCTCATATTGAGGAAGGGAAGAGAGAAATGGTGAAGGATGTTCACCAACTTGCAAATCTTGGAGTGCGACTCTTAGATTCCAAAGATGGAGGGGTGGTTGTGTCTGAGATAGCTAAATCATCCCTTTGTGTATTAGTTAAAGAAAAGCAGGCCGGAGATCCCATATTGATACAAATTAAGAATGATGTGGGTCAGCAGAAGGTTATGTCCTTCAAAATTAGCGGTGATGGTATTTTGAGGTATCAGTGTAGATTATGTATACCAGATGTTGATGGTTTGCGGAAGAGAATCCTTGACGAAGCCCACACTTCGAGGTAAGTTATTCACCCAGGCTCTACTAAGATGTACCATGATCTGAAATCCATATATTGGTGGAATAATATGAAGCGTGATGTGGCTAACTTTGTTTCCAAGTGTTTGAATTGCCAACAAGTTAAGGTGAAACATATGAGGCCAGGCGGTACTTCTCAAGAGATAGCTTTATCTTTATGGAAATGGGAGATGATCAATATGGACTTCATTTCAGGACTTCTGAAGTCCTGAAACCAGTATGATTCTATGTAGGTAATTGTAGATAGGCTGACTAAGTCAACACACTTTCTGCCTGTCAGGACTAGCTATTCGGGAGAGGATTATGCCAAGCTGTTCATTGCAGAAATAGTTCATTTGCATGGGACACCTGTGTCTATCATATCCGACCGAGGTACGCAGTTCTCTTCTCAGTTTTGGAGATTATTCCAGAGAGGTTTAGGAACCCAAGTGAACCTTAGTACCTCTTTTCAACCCCAAACGGATGGGCAAGCAGAGCGCACCATTCAGACCCTTGAGGATATGGGCCTGCGTAATTGACTTCAAAGGCAGTTGGGTAGATCATTTTCCATTGATAGAGTTCGCATATAATAATAGTTTCCATTCTAGTATTAAGATGGCACCATTTAAGGCATTGTATGGAAGGTGATGTAGGTCTCCGATAGGATGGTATGAAGTAGGTGAAATGCAGATGTTTGGGCCTGATCTTGTTCACCGGGCAATGAAAGATGTGAAACTTATCAGAGAATGACTTAAGACAGCTCAGAGTCATCAGAAATCCTACGCCGATATTAGGAGAAGAGCTCTAGAATTTGAAGTTGGGGATTGGGTGTTTCTCAAGGTTTCTCCCATGAAGGGAGTCATGTGATTCGGGAAGAGAGGTAAGCTAAGTCCTCGTTATATAGGACCCTATCAGATTGTAAGAAGGGTAGATAGTGTTGCATATGAGTTAGAATTGCCTGCCAATTTGGGTTCTGTCCATCCGGTAGTTCATTTATCTATGTTGAAGAAATGTATTAGAGACCATTCGTTAGTGCTGCCTGTCGAAGAAATCAAAGTGACCGACTCCTTATCCTATGAAGAAGAACCTGTAGAAATTTTGGATCGCCAAGTTAGACAATTGAGAAACAAAGAGATAGCCTCAGTTAAAGTGTTGTGGAGAAACTAGAAAATTCAAGAAGCAACTTAGGAATCCAAAGTTGACATGAGAGCTAGATACCCAAACCTTTCTGACCCAGTGAATGCCGTAATGGAAGGTACAATCCTTACCTTATTCTTTCTATGCCTTAGTATGCTTGAAGTCATGCTTGTCTGTGTTCCGTGACAACATTCAGGGACGAATGTTCCCAAGGGGGGATATTGTAACTCCCCGAAAGTTCCTAACTAAAAATTTGTCCCTAAAAGTATCAAGCATGGGATTCTAGAGTGAATTATACTCAAATCTATGTGGAATTCTTTAAATTTTAACTTTTTATTACGTAGATGACTGAATAAGTTTTTCGTCGATATAAGATTCATCCAAAACGGACACTCGGTGATGAAGTTATGGCTATTTTATGTGCTAGTCGTAAAACATCATCATTCAGGTGGTTAGCGCATCGCGGAGAGGGTTTAATTAGTAATTGTCAAATTCCAGTAGGACCTCGCGATAGTGCCACATTGCGGAGGATCCCAATTTCGCATTCATCAATTTCCAGTGAGACTCCGCGATCGTGGCGCGTCGCAGAGTGAGGCAATTTTCTAATTGTCAATTTCCAGTGAGCCACCACGATTGTGGCGCGTCGTGGTGGCCCATAAAATCAGGCACCCATTTGTAATTTTACTCCATCTCATTAAGGGTATTTTGGGTAATTCCCACCCCCTTATCAGCTTAAACACGGGATTATATTCCCAAGTGACCACATTACTCATGTTTTCCCCAAAAGATCACAAGAACTCACCCTAGAGTTTCAAATTAAAAATCCAAACATCTCAAGATTCAACCGTGGGTTTTCAAAACAAATTGAAGATTTGGAATCCCCAAGTTGTGGGCATCATGAAGCACCCTTTGAAATCCTAAATAGAGGTACGCGGGGTTTTCCTAAAATCTCATGGTCATAGAAATCATGATTTTAAGAAAAGGGTTTTCAGATTTATGAATACATTCATGTTTTAGAAATCTTGACGGTATTGTTTTGGTCTTTTAACTTTCCCCACATTGATTTGAATTGATATATGTATATATGTACATGTTTTAAGTTAATATTCGAATTGAGAGCATGACTCACATGAAATCCCTCTCTTGATGTGATTGTTCCCATGTTTCACATGATATGGATTGTTTTGAAATGCATCTTGAAAAACATGTTACGAAGTGTCTTGATTTATGAATGATTTGGTTATGAATCTTGAATTCAAAAGAGAGGGTTGTTTGTATTGAAAAATATTGAAAATACATATAATGAAAGAGTGCATGGATTTTTCCAAAAGCACATGACCACCTTATGTTTGAAGAGTTCTTGGATAATTTTGACTTACGCTTTCGGAACATGAAATCTCGTATACTATTTGCATAATTGGGTGGTCTGAACTATGTTTTAATGGAAGATCATGATTATTTCATTATGGATCAGAATTAGAACTTGCAAGTCTTGGTGTGACGACACCAATTCATATTATGCCATGATAATTCAGAACAGAATAGAATGTACGTTTGAAATCAGACTTTTCAGATGTTGAAAATAGAAAAATGCATGATTCAGAACAGGATAAAATTAGGCATAAAGAGTCTTAGGTGGTTCCCCGAAGAAGGCATGAGTTAAGACAACTCGTTGCTCAAAACCGTGATTTGCTAATCCTAGGTATTATGTCCCCTAGAGGGATTTTACGTTGGCCTAGTGCCATGTGGAGTATTAGAATAAAAACTCCAACCCTTGCGGCACATTTGGGTTGGGGGCTTCCCCGCCGAGTCAATGACAGATTCCATATAGCCCGTGGGATTTTAGAATTCGTAGGGGTGTACCACCTAGCTCAAAATTAATATGAAGAACAGAAACTGCATTGTCAAGAACGATTTATGATTTTCAGAAAGGTGCCCATGTGTTTCGAAAATTTCTTTATGTATGATATTTGATAAATTGCTCTCCATTATTTTATTTATATAAAAGCTTTATTTTGGAATACTTTGCATACCAGTACATCTGTATTGACCCCCCCTTCCCTCCAGGTTCTGAGGCTCAGTCTAGGGGTCCAGAAAAGCAGTAGCACTTATCAGACAGAGTTGCAGTGTCCAGTTGGTGAGCCTTCTCTACTCCGGAAGGCTTATTCAAATTATGTTATTTATGTCTGTTTTGGTCTACTGGGGACCTTGTCCCAGTTTTAGACAGTTGTCAGATTTCCTCGTAGTAGAGATTTCGCAGAAGGAGTCGGATGTTATTAGATGTAGTTGTTGTTTTCTTTCAATTTTCCATACTTATGTTGAAATTCAGAATTGACCATGTTTCCGTAGCCGATTATGATTCCGCATTTTCCTTATTTATACGAATGTTATGCATGATTACCAGATAGAGAAGGGCATTCCGGGCCTTCATGATTCGGGATGTCCGTCACGGCCAGGCCCTAGTTCGAGTCGTGACAAGTTTCAATAAAACAATAAAAACTAAGAATCCAAACCAACATCAAAAACTACAAAGTATTGGAATTGTTTAACATCCATTACTAAAACAAGAATTTAAAAATTGTGCTACTCTAAAGTGATTATTGCACTTTCATCAATTGATTGAAGATAACTATTCCTTGGATGCGGAGGATCATCATTAACACTTGTCAAGAGCTTCCCGTGCTTGATCTGAACTCCTACTTCTCAAAGATTTAACAGCTTCAATAGCCTCTTCAACCCTATTTTGTTACTTCATTACTATTGTCATATCCTTGAGAGCACTATCCATTAACGAATGAATCCATATTCTTACATTTAGAAAAATAAAATGGGGTAGGGGGAAAGGAGCTTACTTGAACATTTTTGGCTCTGACATAAGGGTTGTCACCAACAGGGACTTTATGGGCAATGTGAAACGATTCAAAACGAGTTCTTGAGACTCCAAGTGACTTGGCCGGAGAAGATGTGGCTGATTTAGTGGGCCTGAAACCTGAGATGCGTTTCACATATCTTGCAACATCTTCATAAATGCAAAATGCGAGCAGAAAATAGACAAGAATATATGGAAACTGAAGAGGTATGGAGGGAAGAGTTGAGATGTGGTAGCAGAATAGTACAACAAAAATTTGAAAAGTTGAAAAAATAAAGAAAACAAATCTCAAAATTAAATGTAGAAGGTGATGAAGAGTTATTGCTTTATAATTGAAAATTTTGAAACCCCCAAATCAAGTAGCTCTATTTTGGGTGTATAATAAGGAGAGCACTAATGGAGGAAAAAGTGAAGAAAAATTGAAGCAAAAGACGATGCTTTTGGTATGTATGAGGGAGAAGAGAGAGAAAGTCTAAAAGAAAGAGATTTTTGTAATTACTTTTCAAAAAAGGGGTTTATGTAATAAGTAATAGTTGCCTTGTGTATATATGTAATTTTTTATCTAAAATTGATCTTAGGCCTAACTCACACCTCAAAAGCTAGCTCATGAGGAGGAGGATTGTCCAAGCCTTAAAAAGAGACCACTCATATCATTATCCACCAATGTGGGACTTTTCTTCTCAATCTTTAATGAAGTTTCATCAAGTTGCAAATTAGGTACCCACCAAGTTATCAAGCCTAGCAATTTCAAATAATGTAATACAGCTGCCAAGACATTCTTATTTTTTATAAATTTCTAATCACATTGATCCCATTTACTACTGCTTGTTATGAGTTTTAAAATACAATTTTTTTAAAAATGAAGCAGTTAAAATCATTTTAGTTTGCTAGTTTATTACATGAATAGTTTGTATCATATTTGCTTTATTCAGGCTCATACATGTATTTTATTATGTATTTGTATTTATTTTTTTCTTTTAATAAAGAAAGATTATAAGATTTTGTACACAAGTCTCATGGTAAAGAAGGTGGCAATTAGATCATATTTCATTCAAAATTTAAATTCAAAAGGCATACATATGATATCACAATGTTTGTACATAAATGAATATATCCGCATTCATTGTTTGTATGATGAATCTAGCAGTTTTTGTTCAAAGGTCGATTCTTGGTTGTGCTTGTGTCTTTTCCAGATATTGAATCTGCATTTGGGAGATGACGGTGAGCATCTGAACTGTGAGCACCTCAGGTAGTTTAATGGATTATCAAAGAGAAGTGCAAAATTAAGTGTCATAAACCATAAAGTCATAAAATTATAAAAGGGTGTATAAATATGTAGTTGGACAAATATTCTAGGGGTTTAGATGTGTACTTTTTAGACACATTTTATCCATCGACATAATCCTAGTAGAAATAAGATAGGTGGGATCATGAAAGTATGATAGTCAAACCGCAGTAAGTAAATGTGAATCATACATAGTGTCATAAAACAAGTATATTCCCTTATTGTGTTGTTGTAAGGTGCAAGAAGGTTCAGCAGAATCGATGACTTACATTTCAGTAAAGAAGAATATTGAAGAAGCATGTAGTATAACAAAAGGTTTATTTGGGAATAATCTGGAGTGAAACGCAACAGCAAATAGATAGGAGGCTAATTGGTGATTGCTGGGTTTTTGCTTTTTGGGCTCTTATCAATTAATGAAATTCTACAATATTATTTTATTTATAAAGTTAAAAGGTGGAAAGGTTAAACATAAGTTTAAGTCTTCTCTCTTACATAACAATTAAAAATGGTACACAAGGACAAATACACGATAAGATAAATTGGATATACAGATAAAAAGGAGCAGCAACTCAAAATAAGCTCACAAGCCTCAATTTACAAAGAAAGAACTATTCAAAAGTTTATGGAACCAGCCAAGCTTGTAAACTTCATGATATCAAAGACAATATTGTCATCTGCAGCCTTGAGAGCATTGACAACTTTAAGTGTGGAAGACTCCTGCTTGAGTCGTCAGCAGATCTCTATTATTTAGTGCTACATGAGACTTTACTAGTAATTTGGATCATCAAAAATATGAAAGTTACTACTGCTATTAAATTCTTCACGAAGGTCATCGATTTATTAAAAAGATAAAAGTTATTACTGCTATTAAATTCTTAATGAAGGTCATCAATTTATTACAAATTATTTCTTAACAATTCGATAATGTAATCGAAGGTTGTAGCATCTGAAGGGCTCAGTTGCACTTTAATCTGGATTAGATGGAAAGTGTGGGGTCCAGCCCCATTAATGTTGTTCAAATTTTCCCATGAATTTAGGAAGTTGTTTTCTTCCTTAGGCCAAAAATTCAAAGATTGGCAGGAGTAAATATGGCCACCGACCAATTATATGATTCATGCAGCGAAATTGGACCTTTTGGTTTCTAGTGGTGATGGCATCAGTAGCAATATTAGCTACTATAAATAGAGGCAGCTTCACCTCTTTTCATCACACCAAACAGAGAGAGAAATATAATATAGAGAGCAGTGAGGTATTCCACAGATTAATAAAAATAGTCTGTGAAGGAAAAATTAGAGCGAGCGATATTTTAGTAAGGTAGAGTCAAAAGAGGGTTGTTTCTTTTGAGTGTGTAGTAGTCATTTTTAGTGTTATACTTGTGACTACAGTGTAAAATCCTTACTGCAATAATATCATTTGCTCCTCTTGGTCCGTGTTTTTTTCCTTATTTAAAAGGGTTTTCACATAAAAATCTTGGTGTTATTATTTTCATTTATTTTCCTATTATTTTGCCACAAATACTTTTGTTGTAATTCCGCATGTATCCAACAAACTGGTATCAAAACCCACGGTTTGTAATATCTGTGTTTTTTGTTAAACAATGGAAGCCAACACAAGTAGAATGGTTACCTTAAATGGCGTTAATTATGCCACTTGGAAGGAAAAAATGGAAGATCTGTTCAATGTCAAAAAAAATTATCAGCCGGTCTTTGACACTATAAAACCTGAAAATAAAATCGATGAAGAGTGGAACCTGTTGCACAGACAGGTTTGCGATTTTATCAGGCAGTGAGTTGATGATAATGTGTTGAACCATATTTCTGGTGAGACACATGCTCGATCCCTATGGGAGCATCTTGAAAGTTTGTATGCTCGAAAGACTGGAAATAATAAGATGTTCTTAATAAAATAAATGTTGGGGTTAAAATACCATGATGGTTCTCTGATGACAGATCATCTGAATAACTTTCAGGGGGATTATGAACCAGTTATTTGCTATGGAAATTAAGTTTGATGAAGAAATTCAAGGTTTACTTCTACTTGGTTTCTTACCAGACTCGTGGGAAATATTTAGAACTTCTTTATCAAATTCTGCTCCTGATGGCGTGATCTCTATGGATTTTTTCAAGAGCAACGTTCTTAATAAAGAGATGAAACGAAAATCTCAAGGTTCCTCTTTGTTTGATGTCCTAGTGACTGGAGCTAGGGGGAGAAGAAAGAATTGTGGTGATCAAAATAATGAACACCATAGAAGCAAATCCAGAGGCAAATTTAAAGATATTGAGTGTTATCATTGTGGTTAAAAGGATACACAAAGAAATTTTTCCAAAAGTTGAAGAAGGGGAAAATAGACAAGGAGTAAAAAAAGAAGATGACAATGAAAATTACGTAGCCACCGTTACCACCGAAGATCTTGTTTCTATCCTTGATGTAAATCTAATAACTGTTGCTTGTGATGAGTCAAGCTGGGTTGCGAATTCTGGTGCCGCATCTCATGTGGTAATAAAGGAAGGATTTTTTTCTCATCTTATACTCCAGGTGACTTTAGAACCTTGAGTATGGGCAATGAGATTGTTTCTAAGGTGGTTGGTATTGGTACAATTTGTTTGGAAACTAGTACTGGATCTAAACTCATTTTAAACAATGTAAAACATGCACCCGATGTTCGCTTACACTTGATTTCTATTGGTGTGCTGGATGATGAGGGATATGTTAGTACCAATGGTGGTGAAAAATAGAAACTCATTAAGGGTTCTTTAGTTGTGGCTCATGGAGACAAGCGTCGTGGTCTATACTGAACTACCGTTTCTACTTGTGCTAATATGGTGAATGTAGTTGAAAGCGCTATCTCTTCAACATTATGGCACAAGAGGCTTAGCCACATTAGCAATAAAGGACTTAATGTTCTGACCAAGAAGAAATTACTGTCAGATTTTGGAAGTGCAAAATTAGAAAAATGTGAGCACTATTTGGCTGGAAAACAAAATAGAGTTTCTTTCAAATCTCATCCTCCTTCAAGAAAGATAGAGTTGCTTGAGATGGTGCATTCAGATTTATGTGGTCTAATGAAGACAAAGAATTTAGGTGGTTCACTCTACTTTGTCACTTTTATTGATGATTGCTCAAGGAAACTTTGTGTCTATGTCTTGAATACTAAAGACCAAGTGTTGAGTGTCTTTAAGCAGTTTCGAGCTTTCGTTGAAAGAGAAACAGGAAGAAAGCTGAAGTGTATTCGTATTGATAATGATGGTTAATATTGTGGACCATTTGATGAATACTGCAAGCAACAAGGTATCAGACACCAGAAGACTCCTCCTAAGATGCCTCAACTTAATGGTTTGGTGGAAAGAATGAACAGTACCTTAATGGAAAGAGTTAGATGTTTGCTCTCTGAAGCAAAGTTTCTAAACTCCTTTTGGGGTGAGGCTCTATTGACCGTTACACATGTTATTAACCTATATCCTGCTTTTGCTTTGCAAAGTGATATACCAAATAAAATTTGGTATGGTAAAGATGTTTCCTATGACCATTTGAGAGTATTTGGTTGCAAAGATTTTGTACATATGCCCAAAGATGAGAAGCCAAAGTTAGATGCCAAGACAAGGCAGTGCATCTTCATTGGTTATGGCCTTGATGAGTTTGGTTATAGGCTATATGATCCAATTGAGAAGAAGCTTGTAAGAAGTAGTGATATTGTCTTCATGGAGAATCAAACCATTAAAGATATTGACAAAATGGAGAAGCCAGAATCTTCAAGTTTTGATGGTGTGGTTAGTCTTGATCAATTTCCTCATACAAGTGTGCATGATGTTGGTGGGGTAGATAATCATGGTGACGCCCAGAATCATGTTCAAAATCAATATGCTGATCTTGATAATGACAACGATATTGTTGTTAATGATGCTCCAGTTCAAGAAGTTGTGAATGAGTCAAATGCTCAACTAAGAAGGTCTACAAGACAATGTATTTCTTCTTCTCATTATTCTCCTAATGAGTATGTGTTACTCACTTCCGGTGGAGAACCTGAATGTTATGAGGAGGGCATAGAAGATGAACATAAGGATCAGTGGATTGAAGCCATGCAAGATGAGATAAAATCTCTGCATGATAACCACACTTATGAGTTGGTAAAATTTCCTAAAGGCATGGGAGCTTTGAAGAATAAGTGGGTGTTCAATGTAAAATTTGAGGAACACAACTTGAGGCCCAGATACAAAGCCAGATTGGTTGTCAAAGGATTTGGTCAAAGAAAGGGTATCGACTTTGATGAAATATTTTCTCTTGTTATCAAAATGACCTCCATTCGTTCTTGGTTTGGCTGCTAGTCTTGATTGAGAGATTGAGCGGATGGATGTGAAGACAACTTTTTTTCACGGTGATCTCGAAGAGGATATTTATATGGAACAACCTAAGGGCTTTAAGGCAAAGGGGAAATAAAACTATGTGTCCAAACTTAAGAAGAGTCTTTATGGATTGAAGTAGGCTCCCAGACAATGGTATAAGAAGTTTGAATCTATCATGGGGGAGCAAGGTTACAAGAAGACTTCTTCAGATCATTATGTATTGGTACAAAGTTTTTCTGATGATGATTTTATCATCCTCTTGCTATATGTGGATGATATGTTGATTGTGGGTAAGAATGCTTCTAGGATTGATGAATTGAACAAACAGTTATACAAGTTTTTTGCTATGAAAGACTTGGGTCATGCTAAGCAGATCTTGGGCATGAAGATTACTCATCTCAGAGATGAAAGAAATCTTTACTTGTCACAGGAGAAGTACATTAAACGTGTACTAGAGCACTTCAATATGAAGAATACTAAGGTTGTTAACACACCCCTTGCTGGTCATATGAAATTGAGCAGGAAAATGTATCCTACAACGAAGGAGGAAAAAGGGAGCATCACTAAAGATCTATATTCCTTCATTGTCGAAAGTTTAATGTATGCAATGGTATGTACTAGACCCGATATTGCTCACGCAGTTGGTGTTGTCAGCAGATTTCTTGAAAATCTAGGAAAGGTGCATTGGGAAGCAGTCAAATAGATACTGAGGTACCTAAGAGGAACCTTAGGTGATTATTTGTGTTTTGGAGTATGTGATCCAATCTTGAAGGGTTATACAGATGCTGATATGGCAGGTGACCTTGATAACAAAAAATCTACTATTGGATTTTTGTTTACATTTTTAAGGGGAGCTATATCATAGCAGTCGAAGTTGCAGAAGTGCGTCGCACTATCTACAAATGAAGCTGAGTATATTGCAGCTACTGAAGCTGGCAAGGAAATGATATGGATTAAGTGCTTTCTTCAAAAACTTGGATTATAGCAAATGGAGTGTAACGACCCGAGACTACCCCCTAGTCGTTACACGGTACTTACGGTCCCAAAGAACCACAAGCTAACCCATGAGCTAGTACATGTTGTGAGCACTGAATAATATCATCATGAATATGGAAGAATAACTGAAATGCCATAAGGTTTTAATAATGAAACGACTACTGAATTATGAATATGGAATAATACTGAAATCTAAATAATCTGAATAGCTAACTGTAGTGTCTGACAAGCCTCTAAACTAAATATTGTGATGGGACAGGCCCCAACTAACTCTGCTAACCACTGAGATAAAGACATGAAGTAATATAATCCATCCTCGAATGATGAGGACTCACCATTGCTACTGAACTGCTGATGATCTGAGGGACTAAGTGTGATCCGAGAACTGAGCGTCAGCACCTATGATATGATACATCATTGCGTAAAAGAAAGGTATGTGATCAGTACTTTGAATGTTCTGGTATGCTAAATAAGGTAGGCTGATATGCATGGTCTCATAAATAGGAATAATAATAATTAACTTGATATGCATGTAAAGCACAGAGTACTGAATAAATAGAATGGAATCTGTAAATCCTAAAAATTCATGAAGATCTATAAATACTGAGGATGCATGACCAAGCATATAACATAAACTGAGTAAAATTTGTAAACTAAAATACCAAAAAATACTGATATCTATATGCTTTGGTAAAACAACACTAAGACTGAATAACTGAGCTGGGCCTGTAACTAAGACTATATCTAACACTGTGGAAAGTATCATCTAATCGACATTTCCCAATTTGAGCTAATCGGGGTCCAACCTATAACACCAGTTGGAAGGGTGTTAATACCATGCCACGGGTACTAACAATGGCTGTGTGGATCCACTAAACTGATATAATGTCCAAAGGACTAAGGGTGTCAAACCTGAACTGGAGGGTGACCCCTGTGAGATAGTCAAGCCTAATCTGATGGGTGACTTCTCATATCCTATGCTGTATACATAGTTCTGGAGTATAGGAACTGCTACTAATGACTCTGCCTATCTTTCGGGGGTGCCGCCATCCCTATACTCGCTCGGTGCTAAATCCTACTCCCAACTGAAAGACACTAAAATACTAGACTGTTCTGAGTTTAACTGACTAATATGTGACTATTCTGAAAATTCTCATACTACAATCTGAAGTTATTCTGTAATGTACTAAGACTACACTTAAATAAACAGCTATGGATTTCAGGTATTCAATACCCCCAGGACTCAAAACAACAATACTAAAAAGACACTAAAGCTTAGGGGACAAAGCATGAAGATTTTTATTAAATCAAATACTCTTGTAGGCATTTTATCAAACACTTGTAGTTCATGATTCAAAACAATCATAGAATGTCCTAAAATAAATAGAAATAGCATAAATCCGACATAATGGAGTTAAATCATGGTTTTGTTCATTAAATAAATACATTAAAACATGAAGGATTAAATAATAACAATAATTTCATGGTAACATGGTATAGAATCATAATTCATGGAGATTCATGGGTGAAATCACAATTTAAAACATAATAACTTGAAAAGATCACAATTTTATAATTTAGAAGTGTTGCTTGGACTCCATGGATGAACATCTAACATACCTGGGATGAAGAATTTGGAAGGATTGATGGAGAGTTCTTGAGGTTTGACCTTGATTCTTGAAGGTTAGGGTTTTGCTACTTGAGAGAATGTTCTTGATTTTGGGGAAAAATTGATTAGAATAATTCCCAATTAGGTTATTAGGAACTTAATTTCGTGTTTGGGGTTGATTGGGACAAGGGAAAAGTACTTAAAATACCTTGGAATTAAAACTCAAAACTGGCTGAAAATCCAGATTTTTTGGACTGGCGCGACGCGACGCTATTGCACCGTGTCACTGGAATCGGACAACTGGAAAATTGGCCTGTGCCGCGATGTGGGGAAATCGCAGTCCTTCACTTATTGGGACCTGGAAGTTCACCGCGACGCGGTGGTATCGCGCTTCGACACTGGAACTTGACAAATGTTAAGTTGGCCTATGGTGCGATGCACCAGGATCATGGACCCTCACTGGAATTTGCCAAATGGGAGATTGGCCTGCTCCGCGATGCGCTAAAGGTTAAAATGACGGTGTTTAACGACTAAAACTTAAAATAGCCATAACTTTTTACCCGATTATCGGATTTACGCGAATTTTATATCGTTGGAAAGCTAACTGAATTTCCTACTCAATAGAAGGCTCTAAACTGAAAAATAATGAGTGTTTCAAAATTTGATACATAAATACTCATGTATTGGGACTAAGACTATGCTAGGGAAATACGGGGTGTTACAATATCTCCTCCTTGGGATCATTCATCCTCGAATGAAACTAGTTAAGATGAGGAAACTGATGGACTAAGCTTGCACATTGAACATGCATATCTGATGCATGGAATGCATGACTGCATGGAATGCATGACTGAAATGATTCATGAATGCACGACTGACATGAACATGATGTGCAACTGAAATTGAGCATGATAGAGAGAAATCTTAAGAAGATTAGTACCTTATACTGAATCTGGACTCATGGAGAAAAGATGAGGGTACTTGGTTCGCATATCTGCCTCTGCTTCCTAAGTGATTCCCTCAACGGACTGATTCTGCCAAAAAACTTTGACTAGTGGAACTTTTTTTCCCTTAGTCTGAGAACTTGATGATCAAGAATTTCAACTGGAACTTTCTCAAAGGAAAGATTATTCTGAATATCCACACTTTTTAAGGGAATAACTACAGTTGGATCACCAACACACTTTTTCAATAATGAGACATGGAACACTAGGTGTACTAAGTCTAAATCTGAAGGCAACTTAAGCTCGTAAGCTACCTTTCCGAAATGATTGAGAATTTTGAAGGGACCGACATATCAGGGACTGAGTTTCCCTTTCTTGCCGAATCTTTTCACTCCTTTCATGGGAGAGATTTTCAAGTACACAAGATCACCAACCTCAAACTCAAGATCCTTTTTTCCTACATCTGCATATGATTTCTGTCATCTCTGGGCATCCCTAAGCCTTTCTCTGATCAACTAAACCTTTTCTAACGCTTCAAACACCAAGCTAGGCCCTACTACTACAGCCTCACTTACTTCAAACCAACCAATTAGAGATCTACATCTCCTACCATAGAGATCCTCAAACAGAGCCATACGAATACTGGAATGATAGTTGTTATTGTATGCGAATTTAATCAAAGGCAAATGGTCATCCCAACTACCCTTGAAATCAACAACGCATGCTCTCAGTATATCCTCAAGAGTTTGAATGGTCTTTTCTTCTTGACCGTCTGTTTGAGGGTGAAAAGTTGTACTGAGGTAGACTTGGGTACTATGGCCCTTTTGGAATGCTTTCTAGAAATGAGAGGTAAACTGGTACCTCTATCTGAGATGATAGATAAGGGAACACCATGCAACCTAACAAATTCTCTGAGATAGAGTTTGGCATAGTCCTAGATTAAATAAGAGGTATGGACTGGCAAGAAATGAGCTGATTTGGTCATCCTGTCTACGATAACCCAAATAGAATCATGCTGATGGTGGGTACGAGGCAAACCTGTCACAAAGTCTATGTTCACTTCCTCCCTTTTCCATATAGGAATACTAAACTTCTACATGGACCCACTAGGTTTTTGGTGCCCAACCTTAATTTGCTGACATGTACAACACTTAGCTACAAACTCTACAATATTTTTCTTCATCCCACTCTACCAATAGATCTCCCGCAAATCATGGTACATCTTAGTCGCCCCTGGATGAATAGAGTAATGCACACCATGTACTTCTACAAGAATTTGTTGCCCCAAATCATCTACACCAGGCACACACAATCTACCCTGACAGCGTAACCTACCATCTCCCTCTTGAGATAAGACCTTTACTTTTTTATCTCTGACTGATTCTTTCAACTTAACTAGATTGGGATCTCTATCCTGCTTTTCCTTCACCTTGGAAACTAGAGATGATTTAGTTCTACTTTGTACCCGCGCACTACCCTCTACTAAATCAAGTAAGCGGATACCTAGTCAGGCAAGCTGATAAACTTCCTGAGCTAACTTCTTCTTACCATCCTCAACATGAGCTACACTACCCAAACCTAATATGGATGTATCACAGTACACAACAAAACCATCTGTTAGAGTAAGAACTGGGGCTGAGGTGAGTCGAGTCTTCAACTCCTGAAAACTCTTCTCGCAGGAATCTGACCACTAAAACTTAACTTTCTTCTGAGTCAATCTAGACATGGGGGATGTAATAGAAGAAAACCCTTCAACAAACCGATGGTAATAGCCAGCCAAACCTAGGAAACTCCTAATATCTAATGGAGAGATGGGTCTAGGCCAGTTTCTCATCATCTCGATCTTTTGAGAATCGACTCTAATGTCATTACCAGAAATAATATGGCCAAGGAAAGCTACAGATCTTAGCCAGAATTCACACTTACTAAATTTAGTGAACAACTAATGGGCTCTAAGAGTCTGAAGCACTACTTTGAGGTGGTATGCATGCTCATTTTTTCTACGAAAGTAAACAAGAATGTCATCAATGAAGACTATGACGAACATGTCCAAGTACTGCTTGAACACTCGGTTCATTAAGTCCATGAAGGCTGATGGGGCATTTGTAAGATCAAAGGACATGACTAGGAATTCGAAGTGACCATACCGAGTTCGGAAAGTTATTTTCGGAATGTCACATTCCCTGACCCTAAGCTGATGATAGCCTGATCTGAGGTCTATCTTGGAAAAGTAGCTAGCACCCTGAAGTTGGTCAAATAAGTCATCGATTTTAGGAAGCAGATATTTATTCTTGACTGTGACCTTGTTCAACTGATGGTAGTCAATACACATTTTGAGGGAACCGTCTTTCTTACGCACGAATAGAACAGGTGCGCCCTACGGGAAGACGCTGGGTCTGATAAATCCCTTAGCTAAGAGATCCTTCAACTGTTCTTTCAATTCTTTGAGTTCAGCTGGAGCCATTCTATATGGCAAAATAGATATAGGCTGAGTGTCTGGGAGAAGGTCTATTCCAAAGTCGATTTCCATTTCGGGAGGAACTCTAGGAAGATCTTCAGGGAATACATCTGAGAATTCATTTACTACTAGAACTGACTCAAGAGTTGGAGTTTTTGAGTTAGAGTCTTTGACTCACACAAGATGGTAAATACACCCCTTCGATATCATCTTTCTGGCTCTAAGGTACGAGACCAACTAACCCCTAAGAGCTCTAGTACTACCCCTTCATTCAAGGACTGGTTCATTTGGGAACTGAAAATGAACTATTTTGTTTCTACAATCAACTAGGCATAGCATGAGTGGAGCCAATCTATGCCGAGAATGATGTCAAAATCCACCATCTCTAACTCCACGAGATCAACTGAGGTAACTTTCTGAGATATTATGACCGGACAGTTCCTGTATACCTGTCTAGCTACAATAAAAAAGCCTAATGGGGTAGACACTGAAAAGGGCTCTGCTAGAGTTTCGGGACTAACTCCGAAGTTGACGGCTATATATGGAGTTATAAAAGAAAGAGAAGCTCCAGGGTCTAGTAAAGCATAAACATGTAAGTAAAAGACCTGCAACGTACCAGTAACTACGTCAGGAGAATTTTCTTGATCTTGGCGGGAATGAATAGCATATAATCTATTCGGATGGTGACCACTGGTAACACTGAAAGCGGCACCCTGTTGATTCGGGCGATCAGATGGAACTGATGACTTATGGGACTGGCCATGTTGGCACACATACATTTCTTTCTGAGAAACTACTTGATACTCCTGAATTCGATGGCCTGGCTTGCCACACTCGAAGTACACATCACTACCGCTCTGTACTCACCCTGATGGTGTCTACTACATTTTTGACATAGAGAATTTGTACGAGCACTGCTAACAATGACCTGGGACTTGGATCCTGGTTCCCTATCCCTATTGTTGTTTCTGAATTTTGGTACTGGGGTACTGGCTGAAGAGGGTGCTGGGGCTGAAAACCTCTGATGAAACTGAGGACGGTTACCACCTTCTAACATTGGCTGACTAAAACTAAAACTACCCATCCTATCTCTCTTATTTCCTTTCTCCCTCTCCTTAATCTTCTAGTTCTCTATCTGTTGAGCATTGATCATCAGCCTAGACAAGTCCATCTCACTAATTAGCATTATGGTCCTGCATTCCTTGACCACACAATCAAATATGCCAGACACAAACTTACTCATCTTGGACCTATTATCAGCTACCACATGAGGAGTATACCTAGCTAACTGAGTAAACTTGAGGGAATACTCTCTCACACTTATGCTGTTTTGCCTCAAATTAATGAACTCTAACACTTTGGCCTCTCTAAACTTCAATGGGAAGAATCTGTCTAAGAAAGTCGTGGCAAACTCTTCCCATTCTATAGGACCTGCATCAACACCTCTATCCATTTTTCACTACTTAAACTAAGTATGGGCTATATTCTGTAATTGATATACAGCCAACTCGGCACTCTGACTAGATGTCACCCCCATAGCATCCGTTACCTTCTGAACCATATCTACGAATTCCTAAGGATCCTCTTTAGACTTGGATCCCATGAAAGAAGGAGGATTAATTCAGGTGAAATTCCAAATTCTAGTTACAACAGTATTGGCTACTGGGTTGGCCGGAACAGCAGCTGGCTATTCATTTTTTGTTATACAAAGTTTGCTAGAGTAGTGAACACAACCCTGAATTCTGTGTGAGAGACGTGCTCGTCTAGAGGATCTACCTGGACGGGCTGAGGGGCTGGTTGAGTTCCTGTTCTTCTTCCGTTCTTCTTGGGAGGCATGTTCTATAAATAGAAGAAAGAAATGGATTAGACTGAGAGTTTAACTTGAGCTCAAGCTTAATCGCACGACATGAATACTGAAAGAAGGGAAACTTTTCCTAAATGCCATGTAGCCTCTCGTCCATAAGTGTGGATCGCTACACACCCATGCACAAGACTCTACTTGAGGCAGCTTTCAGACTTCCTAGGACACTTTAAAACCTTAGGCTCTGATACTAAGTTTGTAACGACTCGAGACTACCCCCTAGTCGTTACACGATGCTTATGATCCCGAAGAACCACAAGCTAACCCATGAGCTGGTACCTGCTGTGAGCACTAAATAGTATAATCATAAATGCGAAAGAATAACTGAAATGTCATAAGGTTTTATAATGAAACGACTACTGAATTATGAATCTGGCATAATACTAAAATCTAAATAATCTGAATAGCTAACTTTAGTGTCTGACAAGCCTCTAAACTGAATACTGTGTGTTGATGGGATAGGCCCAAACTAACTCTGCTAACTACTAAGATAAAGACATAAAGTAATATAATCCATCCTCAGATGATGAGGACTCACCACTGCTACTAAACTGCTAATGATCTGAGGGACTAAGTGCGATTCGGGAACTGAGCGTTAGCACCTATGATATGATACATCACAGTGCAAAAGAAAGGTATACAATCAGTACTTTGAATATACTGGTATGCTAAATGAGGTAGGCTGATATGCATGGTCTCATGAATAGGAATAATAATAATTAACTTGATATGCATGTAAAGCACAGAGTACTGAATAAAGAGAATAGAATCTGTAGATACTGAAAATGCATGAAGATCTGTAAATACTGAGGATGCATGACCAAGCATATAATATAAACTGAGTAAAATCTGTAAACTAAAATACTGAAAAATACTGATATTTGTATGCTTTGGTCAAACAACACTAAGACTGGATAACTGAGCTGGACCTGTAACTGAGATGATAGCTGAGACTGTGGGAGGTATCATCTAACCGACATTCCCCAATTTAAGCTAATCGGGGTCCAACTTGTAGCCCAAGTTGGAATGGTATTAATACCGTGCCATGGGTACTAACAATGGTTGTGTAAATCTACTAAACTGATATAATGTCTAAAGGACTAAGGGTGTCAAGCTTGAACTGACGGGTAATCCCTGCGAGATAGTCAAGCCTAATCTGATAGGTGACTTCTCATATCCTACTCTGGCTACGTAGTTTTGGAGTATAGGGACTGCTACTAATGACTCTGCCTATCTGAAACGGAGCTGCCAACCCTACACTCGCTCGATGCTAAATCCTACTCCCAACTGAAAGACACTGAAATACTAGACTGTTCTGAATTTAACTAACTGATATATGACTATTATAAAAATGCTCATAGTATAATCTGAAGTTATTATGTAATGTACTGAGACTAGACTTAAATAAATAGCTATGAATTTTGGGTATTCAATACCCCCCATGACTCAAAACAACAATATTGAAAAGACACTAAAGCTTAGGGGACAAAGCATAAAGGTTTTTATTAAATCAATCACTCTTGTAGGCATTTTATCGAACACTTGTAGTTCATGGTTCAAAACAATCATAGGAATGTCCTAAAATAAATAGAAATAGCATGAATCCGACATAATGGAGTTAAATCGTGGTCTTGTTCATTAAATAACAACATTAAAACATGGAGGATTAAATAATAACAATAATTTCATGGTAACATGGTATAGAATCATAATTCATGGAGATTCATGGGTGAAATCATAATTTAAAACATAATAACTTAAAAAGATCATAATTTTATAATTTAGAAGGGTTGCTTGGACTCCATGGATGAAAGGAATCCATGGATGAACATCTAACATACCTGGGATGGAGAATTTGGAAGTATTGATGGAGAGTTCTTGAGGTTTGACCTTGATTCTTGAAGGTTAGGGTTTTTCTATTTGAGAAAATGTTCTTGATTTTGGGAAAAAATGATTAGAATAATGCCCAATTAGGTTACTAGGAACTTAATTTCGTGTTTGGGACTGATTGGGACAAGGAAAAAGTACTTAAATACCCTTGGAATTAAAACTCGAAACTGAATAAAAATCCTGATTTTCTGGGTTGGCGCGATGCGGTGCTATCGCGCCATGTTACTGGAATTGGACAACTGGAAAACTGATTTGTGGCGCGATGCGGGGAAATCACGTTCCTTCACTGATTGGGACCTGAAAGTTCACCGCAACGCGGTGGTATCGCGCTTCGACACTGGAACTGGAAAAATATCAAGTTGGCCTATGGCGCGATACACCAGGATCGCGGACCCTTACTTGAATTTGCCAAATGGGAGATCGTCCTGCTATGCAATGCACTAAAGGTTAAAATGATGGTGTTTAACGACTGAAACTTAAAACCGCCATAGCTTCTTATCCGGTTGTCGAATTTAGGCGAATTTTATACCGTTGGAAAGCTAACTGAATTTCCTACTCAATGGAAGGCTCTAAACTGAAAAATAATGAGTGTTTCAAAATTTTATACATGAATACTCATGTATTGGGACTTAGACTATGCTAAAAAAATACGGAATGTTACATGGAGTATGTTATCTATTGTGACAGTCAAAGTTCAATCGACTTAAGCAAGAACTCCATGTACCATGCAATAACAAAATGCATTGATGTGAGGTACCATTGGATTCGTGAACAAGTGGAGAACGAATCGTTCTATGTTAAAAATATTCACACGAGTGAAAATCCCGCGGATATGATGACAAAGGTGGTGCCAAAAGACAAGTTTGAATTGTACAAAGAGCTTGTCGACATGAGCTCTCTCTAAGAGGAAGGAGATACCTCCTTCACATGCATGGGACTGGAGGGAGAGATTTGTGGGGTCCAGCTCCATTAATGTTGTTGAAATTTTTCCATGAATTTAGGAAGTTGTTTTCTTCCTTAGGTCAAAAATTCAAAGATTGGCAGGAGTAAATATAGCCACTGGCCAATTATATGTTTCATGTAGCAAAATTGGACCTTTTGGTTTCTGGTGGTGATGTCATCAGTGACATCAGTAGAAATATTAGCTACTATAAATAGAGGCAGCTTCACCTCTTTTCATCACATCAAACAGAGAGAGAAAAATAATATAGAGAGCAATGAGGTATTCCACAGATTAATAAAAATAGTCTGTGAAGGAAAAATTAGAGGGAGCAATATTTTAGTAAGGTGGAGTCAAAAGAGGGTTATTTTTTGAGTGTGTAGTAGTCATTTTTTAGTGTTGTACTTGTGACTACGGTGTAAAAATTCTTACTGTAGTAATATCAGTTGCTCCTCTTGGTCCGTGATTTTTTCCTTATTTAAAAGGGTTTCCACGTAAAGATCTTGGTATCGTTATTTTCATTTATTTCCCTATTATTTTGCCACAAATACTTTTGTTGTTGTTCCACATTTACCCAACAAAAAGATCTATCTATACAACTCAATCACCTCCAAATTCTGAAGAAACTTTGATAAGATAATAGGTACTTCTTTAATAATTGGCAACCAATGCTATTAGATGTAAATATGCCCAAATATATTAAGTATTTTATCTTTAACTATATAAATATTTTTTCTGGGATCAATTAGTTTATAAAAGCTTGACAATGATTAAAAGTAGACCAGGATTTATGACTTATGATATGAAGTCAGCAAAGCACAAATATTGGTGAAGCCTTTTGAATTAAATCTCATCGCTGTACCAACATGGGTTGATTTGGAATGGTTGGTATCCCACCACCCTTAATAATAGGTATCGGGTTCGGGCCTAGAAATGAAAAAAATCTTATTGCTAGAAATTGAATGCATGAATTTAAATTAGTAAGGCTCTGCCGTGGGTATTGTAATCGAGTGAAAAAACAAAAAAAAGAAAAGAAAAATCTCATTGGTTTGTAGAAGAACTCCTATTATAATTATTAAGTAGTAAAACATATATAGTTAAGGTCACACATGAATTCACTATGAATTGATCTTGAACATGCAATGATGTTGATTCAAGTGAATGAAATCAATACAGTATAATACAGTGATATCAACCTAATTAAATGGCTAAATTTATAAAGTTTGGTGTAGCTGCAAAGCAGTAGCACATGAATTATTAGTCTTTCTAATCAATTCTAAACTCGTTTCTTGTGATAAAGTTCAAATTTGAACTTGCAGGTAATGATAGCCTGAATATCAGGAACCAACATGTATTTGAAGTACCAAATGCAATATCTATATAATCAATTTTTACTAAATTGTGGTGGTTATAACAATCAAACTATCAAACAATGACCACTTCCGCTAGCAACATACAAAGCAGTGTCACCCTTCTCCATTTGCTTACAAAACAGATCTTTTAAGCTTTTCTTTTCAAACTTCTAAACATTATAAAAAACTATCGCACTACGAGATATCAAGTTGTATAAATCTTGAGTGATTAGTTTAGATAGTTGCATCTAATAATACTTAGATCATTATTCAAAGTTTCCTTATTAAGCTTAGTAGCTTAAACTTTTCCTAATCATGGTAGTTGGCAGATGTACGAGTAGTAATTAAGAAAATCTTCAACTTGCTTCTTTGAGCAATTCACCCTTGAAGAGCTTTAGGAGGCAAAAGATTGCCATCACTACTATCTTGAAATCAGTACAGAAATTGCAGTTATAACATATTAAACATGCTATTGCTCTCTTATATATCTTTATCTTTTAACCATGAACAATATCAAAGTTGGTCATAACACCAACAATTTTAAATTCAGGTGTGCCGACAAGTATCAATGAAGGAAAAAGTATCAGTTTTTAGCAAATAAATTGAGAAGAACCACCTATCTCATTAACCATAAGGAATGTGGATGCATCTATCAGCCAAACATCCAAATCGAAAAACTAAAGTTCATGATTTTCTGCTAAAATGTTTGCAGCTAAACAAACAAACTTTTTAAAACATATGCCAAGCTCAATTTTTTTGATTAACTGAACAAAAAGGAACTCAAAAACCTTTACAGTTAGGACAATTAAGATTTAGCTTATTTTATTGATGATTTACTATCTGTCTTATTCATTATCAGCAGAATTATGAATTTCTAACAGCTTTTCTGATTCAGTAGATCAGTACTCTTTCCCGAGATCAAGACTTTGAACAAATAGCAATAAGCCTTGAACTCTAGAACAGGGATGGGTCTTTGGAAGAATCTAACAACTGCCAAATCAACTTGGCGTCTTGTAACCACGTTCAAGTGTGGCTACACTGTTATATCCTTTGTTACCTGAAGAGGAATCTTTAGCGGCCAAATCAAGGGGTGTTGTCAACCACATTAAGTTATTACTAACCTGCTGTTCAATATAGTACTCTGTTATTGCAAACGAAAGGATCCTTTTTTGTTTTAAGTTGCTAATCGTTCAAGTAGAACACAGGAGCATTGGTAAGAAAGTCATTGTGAAGGTTTAATGTTAGTTCGACTAATAAACAAAAGAATTTATAGGTGTGTCAACAGATCAAATAGCACGCGAGTAGGAGATTGGAATTAAAAGGTATAAACTTACAAATCAATTACAAGGGAAGAAAATTTATAGGTGTGTCAACAGATCAAATAGCACGCGAGTAGGAGATTGGAATTAAAAGGTATAAACTTACAAATCATTTACAAGGGAAGAAAATTTACCAATGGAAAATCAAATCTGTAATTGTGAATAGTAGTCGGTGGCACTGATAGAGATAGAAATCTGCATAACATAGTGAAGATGTTGTCTAGTTAGCAAGAGAAAAAGAATCTGGAGAATGGAAAAAGCTTATTCAGACAGTTCCATTTCAGTTTCCATTTCCCTGTATTTACAGGCTGCTTCTCCAATTCAATTGGACATTGTCCTCAGAAACAAGAACTATTCGCCCATCTTCATTCAAAGACACTATTCAAATGTTCAAATGTGAAAAGAAAGCAATTGCAGATAGCAATGCAACATCAAATAGGGACTGTCAGCATCCAAACAACTTAGAAATAAGAACTATTTGCCTGTCATCATTCAAAGACACTACTGGAATGTTCAAATGTGAAAATGCAGCAACTGCAGATAATAATGCAGCATCAAACAGGGAAACATCAGCATCCAAACAGTATATATCCAAGGTAGCCCATCCATGAAGCTTTTCCTCCAACCAAGCACAACTCTTTCAAGTCTACCATGCCAGCAATCCCTTGTCGTGGCCTCAGCCGCAAATTTCGAATGGTTGCTGCCAATGGATCAAGTGACTTGTATTCAGAGATGGAGGTGGACACATTTAGATGTCTTTTCCCGTTTGTGCTATCATGAGTAGCGTCTTTTTAAATCTGTCCGACCTGATGCTCAAAATTTTGGAAGAGCTAGAGATACAAACACTTGCATTTGGTGTTGTTGCCTCTGGTGATGGATCAGCACTGGCAAAGATTGGCTCTGCCACGATGTTCACTGCCAGAAAAATGATAGTAATGACTCCAACCGTGGAATGTAAAAAAATGAAGAGTAAAGAAGATGTTTTATTGAAGATTGGGTAAGGAACAATAAAAGGATACATAGATGGTCCAATAGATACAAGTATCACGGTAGCAGTATTTTAGAATTAAAGTGTGTTAACTGAAAAACTCGTTTATAGGGAAGAAAAACTTTTACGAGCAGAAAATCAAATACGTAATTGTGAATTGTAGGTGATAGTGACAGTAATATGCTGGGGGAAAGAAACTAGAAAACATGTGAACTTAGGATATTTTGTTTCGGTAGGCCATAATTTTGGGTAAGGAGGAGCAACAACATACCTTTTTGTTTCACGCACAAATTGGAGATTTGTGTAATCTTGCCATCTGCATTTGTTTCCTTCAAAGCGAATCAAGTGAGATGTTGCAACTGTTTTAGATTTGTCTGAGGTTGGGTCTGTTCAAGAGTCGGAAGTGACGTCTCTTTGCTAAGGACATCTTCCAGTGCTTGAAAACTGATAATTGATTTATCTAATTGGAATTTTAATTTGGGGTATTTTAATTTAGGGGTAGTTTAGTAATTTCAGTTTAAGTTTTTTAAGTTGGTGTTTTTGAGTTAGATAGGGCAAATTAATTAAGGGCGACAAAAATGTTTCAAAACTAAAGAAAGTGACACAAGTCTTAAATATTGTGACACAAGTCTTAAATATTGAGTAGATGTGACAATTTTAAGATTAGTGTTAATGACATTAATTTTAAAACCCTCAAGTTTTATATTATTTATACAAAGATCCCTACACCATTACCACCACTCCTACTCCACACCCTTTTTGTTGCTGCCGACGCCGCTGCCTCCTCCTGTTCCTCCACTATCACTATCACTACCATTGCCACCTCTTCTAGATTCACCATTATTTCCACCCTCTACATAACTATCGCCTATTTTTCTTCTTTATCCTACACCACCATCGCTATCAACACCACAACAAATGTCATCTTCTCATTCGACGTCACCACCACCACCACCACCTCTATTTTTACCATAAATATCAATTTTTCGTGGGATCCTCCTCCAAACAGATCTTTTTTCAGAAATTAAGTAAGTATCGAAGTTGCTGCAGCAACAGTCGAAGTTGCTGCAGCAACAGTCGAAGTTGCTGCAGCAATTTCAATAGTTGCTGCAGCAACTTCGATAGTTGCTGCAGCAACTTCGATAATTATTGTAACACAACAACTAATAGTAGTTGTTGCAGCAACTCTCATAGTTGTTGAATTTGCTGAATTATTTCTTCATTCATGTTTAAAAGAAATCAAAAATTTTCTTTTCAAACTTTTCAATTTTTTTTAAAAAATAGTCCATGAAAATTAAAAAAGAAAGAAGAACAGAATGAAAAGAGAAGATGGAAGAAGAGAAAAATCTAGAGAGGGAAAAAAAATAAGAAGAAGAGGAGGAGGAGGATGGAGAGAAAGAAATTTGAAAAGAAAAAAAAAGATTGAAAGATAAGAAAAGGAGGGAAATTTTAAAATTTGAAATTTGGAGTTGGAGGACTATTGAAAAATTTAAAAGTTTTTTAAAAATTACACTTTACATCCCAATTAACTTAATCACAATTTAAATGAAGCTTTGACCTTAGCTGGTCAATGTTGTCACCATTTTTAATTTAAAGGCTTTTTTGTCACCTCCCACCTAATTTTCTCTAGTATATAAGTATATATATATAGCAAAACTCAAAAGAAAAAGTAAAGTAAGGGGGGCAATGCCTAGCCTTACTAGTCCTATTGAGGCATAACCAGTAGCGGACCCAAGATTTGAGGAGTGTGGGTGCTTACTAGGGAAAAAAATAAAAAATTACCTCAACCAGGTTTGATCCCGAGCACACCTACAGAGAAGAGTCTTCAACCAACTTCTTGTTTAGTGAGTGCTTTTATATCATTTATACTCATTTTCATATATTTTTAATGTAATTATACTTATTCCATGTCGAGTTTAGTGGGTGCCGGAGCACCCAAAATTTATGTGTAGGTCTGCCCTGGGCATAACACAACCTCTTCTAATTAACATGCAAGTAAAAAATAAGAAGAAGAAAGAACTAAATATTCTATGATCATCACGGAGTTAATAACCAACTCTGTGATGATATTACAAATAATAATACTTAAATAGAGAAAGATTAAAATAAGTAAGAATGTAGAGTCAGATCCATATTTCCTTAAAAATTGGAAATCTTCAAGAAGATGTAGACCTATAAAGATTTGATTCTTCACTCTGTCTTCTTCCTCCAGCCACTTCAAAATGTAGTTTTCTTATTCCATAAAAAATATCTTCTTCTGTTCTTCTCTTTCTTCTCGAGCATACAAATTGTAATGCCCCAAAAATCTCTCCCGAGACGTCACACGGTGCTTAGAACGACGAGTTGTCCCAAGCTAATCCTTCTACTGGCATAACTCATAAGCAACTGAATAATATGTACAAAATGACTGAGATCACTATGCGAAAACATAAAAATGATGGAATTTGGGAAAAATACAATATCAATACAACCTTTACATTCTGATAAAGTCTGGAAGAGGGACTGAAAATACATAACTGACATCTTTAAAGCCTCTACTATACTGAATATAGATAGTTGGGACACGACTCCAACTAACACTAATCAATACATATGAATAAGAAAATAAAGTATATCAATATCATCTAACTAAAGTCCCCGAAGTAGGAGGACTCATCATCTGCTGGATGGAATCTGCAAACTGTCTGAATATAGTATACGTGCTACAACTGAGTTGATACCTACATTATGAGACAATGTAGCACATAGACATATGTGTGGATCAGTACTTTGAGGATGTACTGAGTATATGGGGGTGAATGCATAAGTAAAAACATCATCTCATCATCATAATTTGCAAAATAATGCATGCTAAATATAAATGACTCACATAAGCTGGAATATCTTAAATGCTAAAAATAATAATCATGAAAAGCAAATCATGCTTTATAAATCTAGTGAGTCATAACATTTAGTTCTAAAAGTTGTACTTGTATTCTCCCTTTAAATCATACTGTCTAAGTATAGAAAGGACTCACTCTAAATCTAAAATCTGAAAGCTGAAAACTGTTGTTAATATCTTTCTATATAGCATAATCTGAGTAAAACTTCTGAGCCTTAAGACTTAGTTTTTCTGAAAGTTTTTCTGAAAGTTTTTCTGTTACTCTTTCTGTTCTAGAATCTATAGTCTGAAAGCTTTAAAATTTTAGGGAAAATACTTTATCTGAAGAGAGATAGATTAAAACTATTCTGAAAAAATTATTATAGGGAAAAACTGTTCTGCAAGGGAGGTTCTCTTAACCGACATAAACCATGTGAGCAACATGAAGTCTAACGTCTCGTCCTCCTAAGAAAGAAACCTCACGTTGAGGAGAGGTGTCATACTCTTGCCAGGGAGTATAACCTACCCATGTGATCGATCACAAACTAAGTTTGTCATCCATATAGAAATGGGAATAATCTGATAATCATTACCTACGTTGGCTACGTAGTTCTGTGGAAGTAGGATGCGCTAAACCCACACTTTTCTCTCGGTGCTAAATACTACTCCCTTTTATTTTCTATGGTCATTCTGTTAGAAATCCACTTTAAAACTAGCATAAGGGTTTATCTAAAACCAATTATGCAATCATCTGAGTAAATCTATAATTAAAATTATTCTGAGTTCTGTAATTTATAATAATCTGTAAAGTGGATTCCATAGCTAATCTGATGATCGAAAGATCAAAGTTTTAATGAAAATCTGTGAAATAATCTGATAATAGGATGCTTAAAGCATCATCGTTCTCAAAATCTCAACATATAAATTTGAGGTTTAAAACCCATATATCAAACTCATGTCAAAATATCATAGTAATCATGCTCGATAATAAAGTCAATGATAATTTATCTCAAATCTGGAAATTTCTGAATTAAGCATGAAAATATGAACATAAACATGTAATTCAACTTATAATTCACTTGAAATCTCATAATCTTGTAAATGGCAACATTGGCTGTGAACCCTAATTTCAATTCCATAGAAAATCATATAAAATCAAATAACTTTGTAATTTAAAATAAGTTTTGGGCGCAAGAATGAAAGGAGTATCCTTATTCATAACTCCACATACCTTGATTGAAGATTAGATGAAGAAACTTGATCTATTGATTCCTATTTGAGTTCTTGAAGATGGATTCTTGATTATCTTGCCTTGGGAATCCTCAATCTTAAGCTTTCTTGGAGAAACCATGGTGGAATTTGATTTATTAGAGAAGGAGCTTTGAACTCTAGGGTTTTTGTTTGAGAGAAAATTGATGAATATAAGCCTAAAGTACTTAGAATAGTCTTAAATCATATGTTTGGATGGATTGGGGACTTGAGAATTGACCAAAATGCCCTCTTTAAACTCCCAAACAGAACTGAAAAAATGACCAAAAATTTCGATTTGGTTGGACACCGCGATGCACCACAATCGCGGTGGCTCACTGAAAAAGGATGAGTAGGAACTGGACTTTCTCTGCGACATGGAGCTATCGCGGTGCCCTATAGTTTTGCCATTTTGGCCACTGGTGCGACGCGCCACTATCGCGTAGGCTTGCTAGAAATTGACAAATGTGAAATGGGACTCCTCCGCAATGCAGTGGAATCGCGGAGTCTCACTGAAATTTGACAACTGCCAATTTTCTTAGCTCCGCGGTGCGCTGAGAGTCCAGGTGACACACTGTCAACTTAAAAATGCCATAAATCCTTCACCGAGTGTTGAATTTAGGCGAATTTGGTATCGATGGAAAAGCTTATTCAATTTTTCACACAATGAAAAGTTGAAATATTAAAAATTCAATATGGAATAAATATTATTAATTTTGAAAGCTATCCCTTAACATTCTAGAAATTAATTTAAACTACAAAAAATACGGGGTATTACACAAATGGCCTGCTAAACTCCATTAATGGAGAATAAGTAGCTTAGCACTGAATTCTCACACCAAAGTTATAATGACTATACTTTGATTAATGCATCAAAATTTTTAGTAGAGCTAACGAACGATGTGAGCATTGAAAATTAAAAACTCAACTGGTTTTCAATGTGTCAGATAAACACACAAAATGATCATCCAGAAACTTGCGCAATTTATGTGTCACGTTAGTATTGTGTGTCCACTAAACATATTAGGGATGAGTTGAAGTGTTTAGTTGCCTATTGAAACCAAGCCAAGGTATCTAAATATGCATTCTCATAGTTAGAGTGCTTACTTTGCCAGTTGAAGCCAAGTTTGAGTTTGTTTATATATTAACTCTTTTGGAATACCTCAACAATTTTCTAGGAAGAGGATAAAAATGTTGACATACAAATCTACTTTCAAAACAAAAAATTTAAACCAAAAGACAGATACAGTAAGTAAATAACCAACAAGTTATTACGATTTTCATTTTTACCTTGCGACCTTACACAATTAAGGGAGGATTATTGGAGAGATAAACAAAGAGTTCCTTGAGTGATCGGAATTTAGCCTAAACAAAATTGGAATCTTTTGGGTTCAATTGGTGTAAATAAAAAAAATAAGTTTCTTGGAAGAGGCACAACTCTTCGAGTAAAAGACATACTATTTTGAAAAAAGGTATGACTATTTGGATGGTTATGGATGTTCGAAAAAAATACACTCTTTCTAATGAACAGACATGACTGTTCAGAAAGGATACACCTTTTCAATGAACCATTGCCTCCTTTTCGAAGGGGCACTTCATGGCTATATAAACCTGTAACTTTTCCACAGGTTGTAGATAAATTTTTCTGCATAAGCAAAACCTTTCTCTTGCTTCAAAATACTCCGTGTGATCATCTCCCGTTGAGTGAGTTCGAAGAGGATTCGACCGTTCGAGGTACCACTACAGTCGGATTGTTAAGCCATTTTATCCTGGGAGGAAAATTCTGCAACCTCGGGTACTTGAGGGGAATTATTTCCTTAAGAAAACTACGTGAAGTCGGAGGACTTGGCTTTTTCTACTTCATCTAATTTTCTTTAAAATACTGAAAACACACTTCTTTGAAAGGTCATTTTTTATCTTGTGTTGAAGGTGTTGAAAACTTCATAAGTGTTCTTGATTTATTCTTGAACTTGTATTGAAGTTGTTTTGCAAAAATATAGATTTTTGTGTACCCGAAAACAACAATCTTAAAGAAATAATTGAATTTTTTTTTTTTTGCTTGTTTGGTGAAATTTTCTTTTCACTAAATTTTTTTTCCCCATAATTTGTATTTTTTTATTTCTGGAGATTAAAGCTTTAAGCTTTCTACTCTGTTTGAACTTAACAAGTGATTTGAAGAAATAAAATCTTTATCACAAGTTAGAGGTCATTCAGTTGACAATTGAAAGTCTTAAAAACTTCATCGTTAAACTAAAAACAAGGGTTGTTTAAAGTTGCTGCAACTTTCTAAGTAGTATTTTGATATACTAAAATTTACTGTCTTGTTGTGACAAGAAGATGACTACCAATAGTCAAGCGAATGATACTTCAACGACTGTGGCAGCAACTAATATTTCCACAACGAGTCGTACGAGTTTTCCTCAGGCAATGGCACCAACGGAGAAACCCGAAAAATTCACGGGTGTTGATGTAAAAAGGTGGAAACAGAAGATGTTTTTCTACCTTACACTTTATGTCTTCAAAGATTCACATCTGAAGAAGCTCCAGATATGCCTGAGGAAACTTCGGACCAGAGAAATTTGTCGTTATGGAGGCGTGCAAACACTCTAATTTCCTATGCAGGAATTACATTCTAAATGACCTCCAGGATGAACTATACATATGTATAGTGGAATGAAAAGGGCAAAAGAGTTATGGAGGGCGTTAAAAAGAAAATACAAGACCGAGGATGTTGGAACTAAAAAGTTCTTCGTTACAAGATTCCTTGAGTTTAAAATGATTGACAGCAAGTCTATTGTATCTCACATCCCGGAACTGCAAGTTATCATCCACGATCTTCTCGCGTAAGGTATGAGTTTATTGAATACCTTTGTTGAACATATTAAAAATGTTCTTAATATTCACATGAACTTAACTGTAAGTATGGTTGGGAACGAGGTGTTTTAAGTCGCGACAATAATAGAGAAGTTACCACCTATGTGGAAGGACTTTAAGAACTACTTAAAAAATAAGTGAAAGGAGATGACAGTCGAAGATCTTATAGTAAGACTGCACATTGAAGAAGACAACAAAGCCGCGGAAAGAAGGTCAAAAGGAAATTCTGCAATAAGTGGAGCAAATATTGTAGAAGACGACCACAACAACTCCAAAAAGTGAAAGAAAGCTGGACATGAAAGCAATCAACCTAAGAAGAAATTCAAGGAAAAATACTTTAACTGTGGCAAGATTGGCCACAAGCCAACGGATTGTCATTCCCCAAAGAAAGGCAAAAAGAAGGACCAAGCAAATATGGTTGAATCCAAGAAAGAAACGAATGATCTGTGTAACATGTTGTCTGGATGCAACTTAACGATCTGTGTAACATGTTATCTGGATGCAACTTGGTGGGAAATCCTCTAGAATGGTGGATAGATTTCGGTTCCACCCGCCATGTTTGTGCAAATAAGGAGTTGTTTGTTGCTTTTGTTTCGGCTCAAGGAGAAGAGAAGATATATATGACCAACTCCGCAACTGCTAAAGTTGAAGGAACAGGAAAAGTCTGTCTGAAAATGACATCAGGCAAATATTGACTTTGAACAATGTCCTGTATGTGCCGGAGTTACAAAAAAACTTGATTTCTGTATCACTTCTTGACAAAAATAAATTCAAATGTGTATTTGTTCTGAAAAAATTATACTTAGCAAAGAAGAAGTGTACGTAGAAAAAGGCTACCTCACAGAGGGCCTATTTAAAATGAATGTAATGAATGTTGAAATCAATAAAAGTTTAGTTTCTTCTTGCTTTCTTGAGTCTAATGATTTATGGCATGAATCATTAGGATAGGTCAATTACAAAACATTGCAAAAACTGATTAACTTAGAAGTTTTTCCAAACTCTGAGTGCAATAAATCAAAATGTCAAACATATGTGGAATCAAAGTATGTTAAGCATCCATATAAGTCCGTTGAAAGGAATTCCAATCCCTTAGACTTAATCCATACAGACATTTGTGATATGAAGTCAACACCATCTCGTAGTGGAAAAAAGTATTTTATCACTTTTATTGATGATTGCACTAGATACTGCTATGTCTATTTGCTAAATAGTAAGGATGAAGCAATAGATGCATTTAGTCAATATAAAACAAAAGTTGAAAATCAGTTAGAGAAAAAGATCAAAACAATAAAGAGTGATAGGGGCGGAGAATATGAATCTCCCTTTGCGCAAATATGTTATGAAATTGTCCATTAAAACTATGGCCTTGTATTCACCTCTATCTAATGGAATCGTGGAAAGAAAAAATTGAACCTTGAAGGAAATGATGAATGTCTTACTAATAAGTTCAGATTTACTTCAAAACTTATGGGGAAAAACTATCCTTACAGCTAATCGAATACTCAATAGAGTGCCCCATAGTAAGACACAATCAATTCCATATGACAAATGGAAAAAAAGGAAACCCAACTTTAAATATTTCAAAGTGTGGGGGTATCTAGTGAAGGTCCAAGTTCCTATGAATAAAAGAGTAAAGATAGGACCTAAGACGGTGGACTGTGTATTCATAGGATATGCTAAAAGTAGTAAACCATGTCGGTTTTTGGTTCATAAATCCGAACATTCGGATATTAATGAAAATATGGTAATTGAATCAGATAATACTGAATTCTTTGAACACATTTATCCATATAAAACTAGACATAAACAGTCTAGTGGGGGGTCTAAACGACCTCGAGATGAACCAAGTACGGATGTACATGATGATGAGAATCCAAGACGTAGTACACATCAAAGAATGTCAACTTCATTTGAATCAGATTTTGTAATATTTCTCTTAGAAAATGAACCTCAAATGTTTAAAGAAGAGATGTCATCGTCAGACACATCCTTTTGGAAAGAGGCAGTCAATAGTGAGATTGATTCAATCTTAAGCAACCATATGTGGAAACTGGTTGATCTTCCTCTGGGAAATAAACCTTTAGGTTCTAAATGGATCTTCAAAAGGAAAATGAAAGTAGATGGTACTATTGATAAATACAAGGCAAGACTTGTAGTAAAAGTCTTTAAACAAAAGGAAGGCCTTAATTACTTTGATATATACTCGTCTATAACGAGGATAACGTCAATTCAGATATTAATTGACTTGGCGGCTGTATATGGTCTTGAAATTCATCAAATGGATGTGAAAACACCATTCCTAAATGGAGAATTGGAGGAAGAAATTTTCATGGAACAACCTGAGGGTTTTGTGGTTTCAGAAAAAGAAAATAAGGTGTGTAAACTTGTTAAGTCACTTTGTGGACTAAAACAAGCACCTAAACAGTGACATGCGAAGTTTGACCAAATCATATTGGCAAACGGGTTCAAGATAAATAAATATGGTATATATGTTTGCTTTAAAGACACTCCAAATCACAAGTCATTGTTTCTTTGTATGTGAATGATGTGTTGATCATCAGTAGAGACATTTCTGACATAAATGCTATGAAACGAATGCTCGAGAGCAAGTTTGATATGAAAGACCTTGGACTTGCGGATGTGATCTTGGGAATAAGAATCTGTAGAACTCCACAAGGGTTGGCATTGTCACAGTCTCATTACATCAAAAAGGTACTTGACAAATTCAAGTATCTGGAATTTGGTATCGCCAAGACTCCATTGGGCGTGAGCTTTGCACTTTGAAAGAATGAAGGTAAAAGTGACTCACAGTTGGAGTAAGCAAGAGTGTTGGGATGTTTAATGTATATAATAAATTGTACACGACTAGACATAGCATGTGTTATTAGTAAGTTGAGTCAGTACACGAGTAATCTCAATAAAACTCATTGGATGACAATGAAAAGAGTTTTGGGGTATCTTAAATACATTCAAGACTACGCTTTGCACTATAATAAATATCCCGCGGTAGTTGAAGGATATAGTGATACAAATTGGATCACCGGATCGAACGAAGTAAAACCATGGGTGGATATGTATTTACTATCGGTGGAGGAGCGGTCTCTTAAAAATAATCCAAACAGACATGTATTGCTCTCTCTACGATGGAATCAGAATTTATCGCATTAGATAAAGTCCGTGAAGAAGCAGAATGACTCCAGAATTTCTTGGAAGATATTCCTTAATGTCCCAAACAATTAGCACCAGTATTCATACACTGTGATACTCAAGTAGCAACAGGTTGGGCTGGGAGCATGATGTACAACAATAAATCTCGTCATATAAGACGGAGATATAAGAACATTAGAGAACTTCTCTGTAGTGGAATTATCACTATTGACTATGTGAAGTCAAAGGATAATGCGTCGGATCCACTTACAAAAGGCCTAACTAGACAAGGAGTTAAGAGGACATCTAAGGGAATGGGTTTACGGCATAGGACAAGTCAGCATGGCGGTAACTCTACCTAGCAGACTGGAGATCCCAAGAGCTAGGTTCAAGGAGATCAAAAAAAGTTGTGTCTAACAGGTTTAACATTGTCAATATACCCAACCCATTCTCATGATGTAGACAATGTTTAGTAAACAATTGTAATACTTATGGTGTGAAGTATTTTAATGATTATCTAAATTTGGAAGATTTGACCAAATAATTTAATCTATAGGATTGAACGTTTAGAAATCACCTATGTGAGGGCGATGTGGAAGCCGCTTCAATGAGAATGTTAGTAAAGGCCTATTCTCTAAGCTGTCATGAGACCGGGACGTGTTCATGGCTTGATACGATAAAAACTTGAAAAACATGAAATCACTCAAAAATAGTCCGCAAACACACTCCAAAACAGTCCACAAATCACTAAGATCCTTGAACCAATTGGAGGCCTCTCTCGGATTCACAAATACAACAAGAATACAAGGTGAGCAAGGTGTATTTCACACCAAAACAACAACAATACATGAAGAACAAGATGAACACAAGGCACAAGATTCGGATTTAACAATAACAACAAGAACACAAGATTACAACACAAACACTAAACACGATTACAAGAAAGTAAAGGGATAGATAGATATACCACATGAAGGTATAATCTTAAGAACCCAAGAATGGACACTCTTGGACCCTTAACACTACACACAATAATAAACCTATCTCTTACGTGACACAAGATCGATTTGCACCTCTCTAGCATCAACATTTCCAAGCAAGCAACAACAAAAGAGAATCCACCCTATTGTTGTATCCTAGTTTCGGTTTTGGTGCCTCAAGGAGAGAGGACTTGTGTTCTTTGGTCTTTCAAGATTCACAAATATCATCAAAAACTAAATCTAAAAATCCTACAATGTTCCTTTTATAACTATTACAAAATATAAGTTAAAATGACCAAAAGGCCCTTCAAAGAGTGGGCACCCGTCTATTGTAATTTATGGGCTGATTTGTGTGCATTTTGGGCCTTTTTTACACTTCAATTGCACATGCCAAGGCTTGGGTCCAACACGCACTCTCCTAAGTCCATATCCGAGATTATTCCCGTATCATCCTCTCCATCTTGAGAGGAATTTGTCCACAAATTCATGGCTTCACCTTGTTCAATTGGTCACTTCAAAGGAAACCTACTCAAAACAATCCACAAACAAGTCACAAAAAACAATTCAAAAAATAGTCCACAAAATTATGAAGAATCCGATCAATAACAATAAGTCTCGACTAACATCTTCATTTTGAACCTCGACTTCCTCTCCATCTTAAGCCTTGTCTTCAATCTCATCCGAAACAAGTTTCCTACCATCATACAAGTATTGTAGTAGTCTCTATATCCTTCATGTTCCTTTCTACCATACTCCTCTACATGGATATATTGGTTTTGGTGAAGTAGAGTTTTGGTTGAGAGGAATGATTTGGTAAGGGATAGCTTCGGTTGTGGAGCTTGGATGGGAGGAAATTGACTTCCAAGTCTCTCTTGTTGGACTTGATCGAATTGAGGGGGAAGTGACTCATTTAGGTCTCGGGTTTGAGAATATTTGTTGGCTTGGCTTATGTCTATGTCATTTAGTGGTGGTCTTGGAGGGTTGATCGTTTGAGGTAAAGCTTCGGGAGTAGAAACATGAGAGTTCCTTCGGCTCTCCACTCGATCCAACCTCTCAAGTATAGTAGACATATCCGAGCCCAATTTGTCAAGACCCGCATTCGCCTTAGCTATTTATCAGGAAATAGCATCAAGGTGGGCCAAAATGGTGTCCATTATGGAAAAAGAGTTACCTACAAAACAGAAAATATGTTAGTTGTGCAAAAACATCCTCACTCTCTCTTTTATTTCTTGTCTCTCGGATCCTTCACACTCAATCTCACAAGTGTTGTAATCTTTCTTGTACTCCGAGAGGTGTTGAGAGGTGAATCAAGTGTGTACAATAACTCAAAAGAATAAAACACACAAAGGAACATAAACACACACACATAAAAAATACGATTTCAAACCAACTCACAATCTAGTAATTAGTCACTAGTTTGTAAGTTAGTATGGGAATCAACAAACGAAACTAAAGACACAAAATGAAACTAAAAAACCAAAATTTGAGGTTAAAATTTGTCAGTGAACAGTAATTGGTGACATGGCAATCCTTGATTAGCCTCGGTCAATAATTTTATTTTCCAAATTTGGAAATCTTGATCAATTCTACAATTTGGACTTTGATGGAAATTGTTCAATGGAAGAAAATACAAACTAGTCTTTGGAATTCAAATTTCAAGACTCAAAAGTCTTTGGCTAGACTTGTACTTCTCCTTAAAACATGGACCCTTGTTTCATGGAAAAGTGGAATTGAGAAGTGATGTAAAGTCTTTTGGTGGTGTTGGGGGTCTTTCAAGACTAACAATTACTTACACCTCTTTCCTTCACCTTTTAGGATCTATCATTCACTTTATGTTAACAAGGGGATGAATATGGTGAAGAACTTCAAGAACACAACAACCATAACAAAAACAACCAACAACAATCTCCCAAGAACAACAACAAGTTCCAACGCCCAATTCCACAACAACAAGACCAATAATAAAACCACCAACAAATGGCCAAGTTTCTTTGGTGTTGTATTTTTGGTTTTAACACTAGATGAAGGTTGTGATAAACAACAAGAACACAAAAACAACCACCAAGATCAAAAACAACATCAACCA
Source organism: Capsicum pubescens (assembly GCA_030864215.1). Taxonomy (NCBI): domain Eukaryota; kingdom Viridiplantae; phylum Streptophyta; class Magnoliopsida; order Solanales; family Solanaceae; genus Capsicum; species Capsicum pubescens. Next base: position 265,518,438 of record CM061549.1, on the reverse strand, counting down.
ACGCCCAACAACAAGGTCACCACACAGCCAAGTTTAAACAACAACTTCAACTCACGACCACTTCTTGTTCACAACAACAACGTCAATTTTTAAAGCTCAAATCTAGATATAGACTCAATGTGTTAGTGAGGAACAAAACTAACACTTAGATACAACAAATACAAGTAAAAATCTCGGCCAAGACACAACAAGAACACACTTTTCGGCCAAGAACACAACACGGACAGATTGCTATTTTTCTAGAATTTTTCAGTTTTGAACACTTTTTTTTTCACTAACAAGCCCAAGATTGATCTTGTGGGAACAAGATCAAGCCATGATTTGATATCAAATGATACGATAAAAACTTGAAAGACACGAAATCACTCAAAAACCGTCCACAAACACACTCCAAAACAATCCACAAATCACTAAGATCCTTGGACCGATTGGAGACCTCTCTCGGATTCACAAATACAACAAGAATACAAGGTGAGCAAGGTGTATTTCACACCAAAACAGCAACAATACGTGAAGAACAAGATGAACACAGACACAAGATTCGAATTTAACAATAACAACAAGAACACAAGATTACAACACAAACACTAAACACGATTACAAGAAAGTAAAGGGATAGATAGATAGACCACATGAAGGTATAATCTTAAGAACCCAAGAATGGACACTCTTGGACCCTTAACACTACACACAATAATAAACCTATCTCTTACGTGACACAAGATCGGATTACACCTCTCTAGCATCAACGTTTCCAAGCAACCAACAACAAAAGAGAATCCACCCTATTATTGCATCCTAGTTTCGGTTTTGGTGCCTCAAGGAGAGAGGACTTGTGTTCTTTGGTCTTTCAAGATTCACAAATATCATCAAAAACTAAATCTAAAAATCCTACAATGTTCCTTTTATAACTATTACAAAATATAAGTTAAAATGACCAAAAGGCCCTTCAAAGAGTGGGCACCCATCTATTGTAATTTATGGGCTGATTTGGGTGAATTTTGGGATTCTTTTACACTTCAATTGCACATGCCAAGGCTCGGGTCCAACACACACTCTCCTAAGTCCATATCCGAGATTATTCCCGTATCATGGCTGAAACGAACAAAATCATAAGAACCATAAACGGTAAAAAATTGGTTGTGTGACATGTGTTGTCTAGGTGTACATTAAAGCTCGACGGTTCAAAGATATCAAATCTACCGATTGACCGAGTACATCCGATGCATGTTCACTACGGAAAGTTCAAAGGGGAACCCACTTATCCAGATGCAATCAGTCTTTGCTTGATGATCACATACTTATCCGTAAATTTTTACAAAGAGTAGCCATTCCCCATTCATATAGGGGATTGTTGGGTTCAATTGGTGTGAATAAAAAATGAAAAGTTGCTTGGAAGGGACACCACTCTTCGAGTAAAAGACACATATTTTGGAAAAAGATATGACTGTTTAGATGGTTATGGCTGTTTGGAAAAGACACATTCTTTCGAATATATGGACAGACATGACTGTTAAAAAAGGATACACCTTTCCAATGAACCATTGCCTCCTTTCCGAAGGGGCGCGTTATGGCTATATAAACCTGCATTTTTTCCACAGGTTGTAGATAAATTTTTCTGCATAAGCAAAACCTTTCTCTTGCTTCAAAATACTCCGTGTGATCATCTCCCGTTGAGTGAGTTCGAAGAGAATCCGATCGTTAGGTACCACTACAGTCGGATTGTTAAGCTATTTTATTCTGGGAGGAAAATTTCGCAACCTCGGGTACTTGAGGGGAATTATTTCCTTAAGGACACTCCGTGAAGTCGGAGGAGTTGACTTTTTCTGCTTCATCTAATTTTCTTTAAAATGCTGAAAACATACTTCTTTGAAAGGTCATTTTTTATCTTGTGTTGAAGGTGTTGGAAACTTCATAAATGTTCTTGATTTATTCGTGAACTTGTGTTAAAGTTATTTTGCCAAAATACATATTTTTGTTTACCCGAAAACAACAGAATCAGCTACAGATTTGAGAGATGTTGAGACAAATGAAAGGCGGCATACATCAAGCGGGATCATTAAGGCTAAGATGTCTGCGATGCAACTCTCCTGTAACATCCACAAATAAGAACAACTACTCTTCTCATCAATTTCTTCACCTTTCTATTTCTCCATTTGTGTGTTTACAATAACACTTTCTGCTCTTTTTTCCTCTTTATAACTGAATTGCTTAAGAATTAAATTCATACTATATATAAGTATCTATTATCGAAATACACATCAATAGTGTATACTCTTACACTATTATATAAATATACTCTTACACTATTATATAAATTTACTTTTTCAATACTTATATATAGTATGAATTTTTTTAACATAACTATAGGATATATGTTAAAATCTATTGAATTTTGCTGAATTCTTAAGTGGAATATCAGCTCTGTCCCAATCAACAAAAGAAGCTGATTATGAGCTTGGTTGAGTTCTTGCTCGAAGATGTTTTCGACTTTCAATTTGAGGTTTTAGTACACATTACTGGAATTTCACTTGTAAATAATAGCAACTTCAGTATTGTGTCTGTATTTCAATTATAAATGTTTCAACCTTCAGCATGGTGTACTGGAGTTCTTCTCTCTCTCTATATATATTTATTTGTACTGGAGTTCTTCTGTTGTTTCCAAAGAGATACTTTTGTTTAAATATTTGTTTCAAATTAAAAAGTATATTCCTATTGCATTTCAAACAATTGCTAAATACTAATGAATCGGTTGTAGGATGCATTACAGAAAATAATATGTATATTAGTAAAAGGGCAGCCCGGAGCATTAAAGTTCCTGCTATGCATAGAGTCCAGAGAAGAGCTCCACCACAAGAATGCGGGATTAACCGCATTTTATATGTTTCGGATCTATTTACGTACTTTTGAAGAGCATTTAAACGTTCATTTTCAAAATTATGGTGGGAAACACAAAACCCCTTTCTATTCAATAGGGTAAAAACAGAATTAAGAAAAACTCTTGTTTATTAACAATGAATAATAATGAAAGTACTTATTTTTTTTCAAAGACTAAATATCCAATTGATAAAAATGAAAGAAAGATGACACGACCTTTTATGATTATTGCTCATTTTGAGCATAAAGCGGTTTATTCCTATCATTATGAATCGGACAATACTATGCTATTCCCAATATTTGTATTAGGACTCTTTACTTTGTTTGTTGGATCGATAGAAATTCCTTTCAACCAAGAGGGAGTGAATTTGGATATATTATCGAAATGGTTAGCTCCATCTAAAAAACTTTTGCATCAAAAGTCGAGTAATTCGATGGATTGGAATGAATTTTTAAAGGATGCGGTTCTTTCAGTCAGTATAGCTTATTTTGGAATATTTATAGCATCCTTTTTATATAAACCCAATAATTTTTCTTTAAAAAAATTGAAATTATTAATTTTTTTTGTTAAAAAGGGTCCTAAGAGAATTCTGTGGGACAAAATTATAAATGGCATATATGATTGGTCATATAATCGTGCTTACATAGATGCTTTTTATACAAGATTCTTAGTTGGTGGGATTAGAGGCTTAGCTGAATTTACTCATTTTTTGATTAACAAGTAATTGATGGGATGACTAACAGGGTTGGGATTATTAGTTTCATTGAAGGAGAAGGTATCAAATATATAGGGGACGGACGCATCTCTTCTTATCTCTTCTTGTATTTAGCTTATATTTCCATCTTTTTATTAGTTTATTACTTACTGGCAGCAACGTATATTGCTAGTGATATTACTTATCTTTGATTGATAGAATTTTCAGCATACACATAACAATTTCATTTATCAATTATACACCTTTATGGGAATCTATTGGAATCAACCTGTTCACCTCATCTATGAGGTAGCGGTTGGACTGCGTACATTCTACCCTCCCAAAATCCATTATGTAAGAATATACGAGATTTGTTGTTGTAGTAGTGATTATACACCTTTATATTGAATAGGATGTATAATTAATACACAACAAACCACTATATCAACAATACAAGAGTTATTAATACATGAATAAGTATGATTAAGACAAAACTATCTTTAATACACCAAACCAAACTGTGTATAATAATTGATTATAATATAACTATTCGCAACATTACTTATATGTTTTATCCAGTACTATTAATTGTAAATTCTAAAACGACCTCTAAGAGCTCACCATGAGCTCACCATATCACCTTAACTTTTGTCATTTTAAACAAAGAGCTTAGTTGAAAATGCAATGGATTATTCTTGGTATAAAAACAACAATTACATACAACTTGGCCTTATCTCAATTCCTTCAACAATAAGGCCTCGCTTTGTACAGCCAGTCTTCACATCTTGCATTCTCAACTCTATGCAATCATCTTCATTTCCAGTAAAATACTCACCCAATTCTAACTCATACCAGCCATCATCTCTAAGTTTAGGAAATGTAAAATTGTCCGATTCAGCCGGCCAAGGACCCATGTCCATCCTTGCGAAGGCCTGATAAGGGGAGGGCGGAGTATAAGGTGACTCGTATGAATCCTCTGGTACATATTGAGGTTCTGGATGCAAATAAGCAACCTGCATTTCGGATTCAACACCAGAAATTCCAACTGAAACCTCCATGTATCGAGTATCAAACCCGTAAAAATCTTCTTCCAACTTGTAAACGAAGTAAGCTGAGTAGGATGTCAAGGGTGACAGAATCCCAGCTCTTATTGTGCCCCAAATTTCAAGCCACCATACAATTTCGAGTCGAGCCACCTCTGGAAACCTGCTTTGGCAATCAAAAGAAACATTTTTCATATTCTACATCTTGAGGAAAAGCATAGCTCATTTCCAAATATTAATTAGATATACACTGAAAAATGGTGAACCTGGACTCTGGTAGTGAAGTCCATCCCCAATATTCTGGTGTATCACCCCATGTAATATTAAGATCCCTTGCACTTAAGAAGTAGCATTTGTTTCCAGTCCATTTGTCGAGTGAGAAACTCTGTTATACAAAAGATACATAGTACAAGTAAGCAGACGGATGAAAGAGCGAGCTCACAGAAAACAAGTTCCTATAATCAGCAAAGTTTTAACAAGATGACAAAAAGGTAGAGACTGTCTGTTTATAGGAACATCTTAAAGAACAAAAATATGGAACAATAAAGCAGCACTAGTGGTTGCTTCCATGGCTCGAACCCATAACATATAGGTCACACAGAGACAACTTTACAATTGCTCCAAGCTCCCCTTCAAGATGGTAAAGAGTTAGGAACATAATTTTACAGTTACATATTGACAATTGACACCAGAAACGGTAAGCATACTTTTGTTAGAACGTTCAAATTCTTAAAGAACACCTTCTGTGAGTTTCCATAGAGTGAAGAACATAAGAAACTGATTTTACTTGTTGATAAACAAGTGGAACATAAGTTTGATAAATTATCACAAAGATATTGATAAAAGCTTATTAAGAATTCAGACTTATTTATAAGTTACAATCTTAACTGAAAATAAGTAACCAACTCCTAAGGATAAGGATAAGATAGAACTAATTAACTACTAACAAATATTAACTTATATACAGATAACTTAGAATTTAGACTGCTGCAGTCCTTATGCATTTTTCTAACACCTTCGATAACTGACTCTTCACTCCCATCCTCCAAAACAACAAGGGGATTGCTGACAAATTGCTGGCGACTTTATTTAGGATGATTGAGATGGCATATTGTAAATACGTAATTATCTTGAATGTATTGACCATTAACCACTAAATTGTGGCATTAAGTGAGTCTTCCCATAAGCATTATGACCATGCTTCTCTTACTGTAACTGTATCAAGAATCATAGCAGATCTAACCAATGATGTGAACACTGGAAGTTGAGAATTCAATATAACTGTATCAAGAATCATAGCAGATCTATTGGAAATTAAACTTTAAAAAGAAAAACTAGTTTGAACATGTGACCAAGGGGTGTCCTAGTGGTCAATAAAGTGAATGACAGTCATGAAGTCAATTCAAATCACAGTTTTACAAAAACAATATGTAATGTTTGTCCGTCTATCCTAGCCTTAGGGTCCAGAGGCATCTGTTGTGGGCGGAAGGTGGCAGATATTTCATAGAATTAGTCAAGATGCATAGAAGCTGCCGAGACACCACAATTATCAAAAAAAAGAAAAAAAAAAATCTAGCATGAACACTGTTTTGAAACCAAATGAAGCCATGTACAAAGGCAAATTTAGGATTTTTAGCTTGTGAGTCCTGGATAGCAGAAAAGTAGCTTACTAAGTGATTTTTCTTTTAACATAAATACACATTTCAGCCAAAATTAGTGGATTTTGCCAAATCCATAAGCAAATTTGTAGTCTTATCATGTGTAAACAATCATCTTAATTGGATGAAACTTAACAAATGACTTCACATAGCAAATTCAATATTATTTGATCCCTCTAAACAATAACTTTAGAAGAAAAAAAATGACGAAGATAATAGCCAGTTCCAACACTCCATGAATGAATAAGGCCAAGGTTAATAATTAAGTGGAAGGCGAAAAAACACACCTTATGTATTCTAGTTTTGAATTTAAGTTTTGTGCCCCGTGTGCAAAATATTTGCTTACCAATTTTTTTCTTTTTCAATTTTCATATAAAAAATTGAAAAAATTACACAAAAGTTAGAAAATATAAAAAATACTGAAGATACAATAGTAAAAGTGCATAAAATTTAAACTCTCTAATTTTTTTGAGTTTCATACATGAACATCAAGTGCGTGATTTCCTGCCTGAACTATTACCAAAATGTTTAGCGAAACACATTTGAACTTTCAATTACTTGAGTTTTATACCTGAAATTTCAGATAGTAAAAGTGAACGGTTGTTAGTTGGAGATGTATTTCGCTAAACATTTGGTAATAATTCTTGTAGACAATTCAAACACTTACAAAACCGGGATGATTTAGGTTTAATTTTGATCCATAACTCCTAATAATTTCAACAAGACGACACAATAATCACATCTAAATTGATTTTACCTTGAGGCCTTGATCAATTAAGATGTGATTATGCGAGAGATAAACAAAGAGTTCCTTGAGTGATGGGAATTCAGGGATCGGAGTCGATGAACCGGCAATAACAGACCGATAATCAGAGGGCAGGAATTTAGCCCAAACGGAATCGGAATCAGATGCAGATTTGAGAGATTTTGAGACCAATGAAAGGCGGCATACATCAAGCGGGGTCGTGAATGCTAAGATATCAGCTATACAACCCTCAGGTAACATCCATAGACAAGTGTTGTTCTTATCATTATCTCCTGCTTCACCTTTCTGTTTCTCCATTGTGTGTTTTCTCTTCTGCTTTTTCAATTTTTAGAGCTGATTTATTTAGGGATTAATCCCTTTTAAAACTGATTTGCTTGAGGGTTAAGTTTGTTAAATTTGATTTTGCTTACTCATTTTGGTATGTGATGATTAGTATTCTTTTTGGTATGTGAATAAGTTTGGTTAAAAATAAAACAATTTTTGACACACCAAATCAAATTATGTATAAGAATAAATCTTAATATAACTAATCTCAACATTATTAATCTATCTATCTATCTAACTATCTATCTATCTATCTATCTATATATATATATATATATATATATATATATACTAGTTTAGGTATACGCGCTTCACGCGTGTACCTCACTATAATGAGTTTAAATGTTACATTAAATATGATAATTAAATAATAAAAGAATTTATTTAATTAGTTATATAGTAATTGTAAATATCTAAGATACAAATGAAGTAGATAAAAAATACATTGATAACTCCTTAAATTACGGTTGATGTCTTAAAAAGTGAAAAATAATCATAATATTTTGTATGGCTCAAAATTTTGATCATCCATTGTCTATATTATCATCATCATTATTCATCTTCAGGACCTACAAAATTGGGTGAAAAAGAAACCTACAAAAGCAATGCATCAAAGTATATCAAATATTACAAAAATATATTTCGTAACGACAAAGAATCATTTAAGAACAAAAATAAATAAATCTTGTTCCATATGTTCATATTAGATATTATTATATTGTTATAGAAGAATCCTCAATTTATGAAAGTTCAAAATATTTTTCTTTAGTAAAAAAATTATCTAAATAAGATAGATTTTTACTTTTTTTCATAAATTATTTATCAATATTTAATTTTTCTGAATTTCAAATAAACTAAACTAAAACAAATATAGATTTTTTTAAAGATGTCTATTGAACCTTTTTAAAATTTTGGTAGACTTTTGCTTCCCTTTTATTTAATATAAGATAGCGTTCATGTTTTTTTATTTTAAACAAAATTAATATAATACACATAGATTCCTTCACACTTTAATATATAATAGGTAGTTATAGATTTGTAATGAAATTCAAGTGATAAAGTCACGAATAGTTTAAATATACAGTCAATTAACTGTACCATTTTTAGCTGTTCATTTTTCACCATGACTAATTATAATTACTTATTCTAATTCTTCTCCAAATATCAAGCAAGATTATGGGTGCCAAGGAAAAAATTCAACATGCATGAGATTTAATATTATTAAAATAAAAGAGTTTGGATAATGTTATCGGTGCAAAACTTTAACTGTAAATATAATGTCGAGAATCAAATTTAAAAACTCGGATGCATTTATGAATGCTTGCAAACTAATATTCAAATTTGGAACTTGAAACTAAGTAAAGATGATTATTAAAAAAGTCAGAAATCTGTAATAATTTAATAATCGAAGTTTCAAGTCCTCATCTTGATCTTATGTTCTATAATTCAATTGCTATATATTGCAAAGTAAAGGTATCACTTCCTATTCGAAGTTTACCTTATATAAATTAGAATCGTACTTAAGGAATAATATTTTAGGTCAAACTTTACAAAAACCTACGCCTTTTCTACTTCTATATATATTTTTCTCTTAATTTGATGATTTTGATTCAAGTCTTCTTCTTGCATTTATTATTATCATCTAATTTCTCTTTCAAAGTCATAATTGATCTATGCATCGTACTGTAATTGAAGTTTCTAAATTTTTTTGTATTATTTTTATTTACTTTTTTTCAGTGAGTTATAATTTATTTCAATTAAGTTTTATTTGATTCTCTTGTATTGTATTCTATAAAATATTTCCTTTAATTTTTTTTTCTCAACGATGAACAAACGTCTTTTGTGAAAAATTGGACAGTACACAATTTTTTTGGTCATTATTTGATTAACTTTTCGAAATTATAGATTATTGTATGGAGTAGACATGAACTTTATATATAGTCACATGAAGATATCTCTATATCAGGATCGTTTGTTTAATCTGTCATTTAGTTAGATTTTAAGCTGTTAAATTTTGTTGTGTTAATTCTTACATGTTCATAGTTAGTATGACAGGATATTGCCATTGGTAGTGAGCATATAGAGGAATAAGGACAAGGAGAAAAGAGTGTTTGATACCTCTATTTAAAGATGTGTTTGATGCATTATGAAGTCACTTTTATTCTTATTCTTCCTTTTTTTTTTGGTCATCTTCGTAATTTTTCTCGAAGTTATCAAATTATTTAAACTAATTCCTTTACTAAAGATGATGACAGAAAAAATATTTTGATGAATACAACTAAGAAAAATAATCTAGATCACAATAAATCTTTTGTAAGCGTGACTTGCAAGCTACCAATATAAGAGGAAAATATTACTTAAAACAACACCTTAACTTTCCATTATTACTTAAAATCTCATCCCACTAAACTTATTACAAAAATTCCTTCTAACTCATAAAAGTAGCTTATTTTCAGATACTTCACAATTCACCCTTATTACTTCACCTATTGCGCCGCAAATCTCACCCAAAATTCAGGCAATGTATCTGGCTACTTTCTAAGCAAAAATTTTGATTGTTTTTATTACAATTTCTATAAATTAATTTTCGTTCATATGTTAGACTATTATGCATCAAAAGATATTTTACTCTTCAGCAATGTATCATATAAGCTAATTGTCGTTTTATAACTTAATGTAAATTATATAATTTATCAAATATTTTCAAAAATTTGCAAACTTAATTACAGTGATATATCTCAACCAAAATAATGTAATGTATCAGAATCTTAACTTAACAATACAATAGTAGATATAATATTATTGTATTTGCATATAAAGTAATGTATCATAAGATATTTAACTTTTAATACAATATATCAGATAATTTTTACACATATAAAGTATTAAGCAAATTAAATATAATAATGTATTAGTAACCACAAATAAATGTAATGTGTCATGAATTGTAGTGTATCATGAATTCAACGTTATTAAATGAGATATTTGTTATCATAATACAATATATCATAAGTTTTTACATAATAGGAAAACTTATGATATTTGTTATCATAAGTTATTAAATGACGTATATTATGTAATTTAAACAATAATTTCTTTAATTAAGTGCATTAATTGCTCAACTATAGGCTTAATTACCATTTTTTTTGTCTTTAACCACAATTAAAGATTTATTAATGTATCATGACGTTAACTAATGTATCATATCTAGGATTTTATGTAATTATTATAAAAGTAGGGAGAGAGAGTAATTAGGTAGTAAAGTGTTGAAATTTATGTTGTTTATCCATATAAGAGTCTTTTGGAATTATTTTTATTGATGGTTATTAGGGACATATCGAACAAGAATATATTAAATCATGAAATTGTAATAGCTTCATTTTAGAAGTCACAATTATGACTTTGAAAACTTTATAATGTAGTAAGATGTTATATTAGTAGCTTTAATTGTGTTTATAGCTAAAAATCAACATGTCAATGGGCTCTCCTCTTTCAATATTTTCTTGTGTATTTTTTAATTAAAATATTTTGATCAAAATATTTGACGTGATACACACATGCAAAACACGTACACCAACCTAGTTTGTTTAATAGCTTGAGGGTGTTGAGGCACCCGTACATCCAGAGGCGGAGTCGGGATTTCAATTAAGGGGGTTCAATATTTGAAGAAAACTTAGTGAAGGGGGTTCAACACCTACTATAGATACATAAAAATTAATTTTAATCATGTATAAATAATATATTTTCCATCGAAGGGGGTTCGGACGAACCCCCACCAAAGAGCTAGCTCCTCCCCTGCGTACATCTCAATTGAAACCATTTATATATAGGTATAAATGTGTAAGTGTTTTATAAATGTGAAGCATAGCACCTGCAATAACAGATGACCGTGTTGTGCAAAGGGCAGAGTGACGAGATATAGCCTCTAAGGTTATGAGTTTGAATCTGGCAGGGGACGGTTTTATGCAAAAATATTTTTAACGTTCTAAATTGTTTCAGAAAACATTGTGGCTCCGTGGACTTGAACCCTTGACCTCTCCTTTATAAACATTAAACCCTTGACCACGGATTTTGCAATTGTATTTTTTAAAAGTGCTTTTAAACATAAATGTTTGATGAGAATCGGTTTTTATTTAATTAATAAATTTTTAAAAATACTTTTGAACAACAACTAGTGTCAATCAAACTTTTTAAGTATCTTTAAGTGTATTTTTATCAAAAATATTTTTTTAAAAAGGAACTTTTCTGGAGAAAAGTGAGTTTCTTAGTTGGGAAAAATTGGCAAGAAAGACACTTTCCAAAACTATTTTGCCAAATACCCACTAAATTTTTTTTTAATTTAATTTTTAGGATTAGGGTGTAAAAAGTGGGGAAAAATTGAAAAAGTGGGGTCCACACGTGGGTCAAGGGACCATTTCATTATTTTTACAACTTTACAACTTTAATATAATATACCTAACACTCTCCACTTATTTCAATATAAAAAAAAAAATCTCTCTCCTCTTCAATTCTCTCCCAACTCCCGCTTTTGAAACCTTGCTTCCAAAAATGTCATTTTCGTTTCATCTTCTTCTCCAGCTGCTAAGGGCTCGTTGTTGCTTCACAAGGTTAGTTAAAATCAAGTTTCGATCATTTCTAGATCCATTTAAACAGGTTTCTTTTCTAATCGATTTGTAGTGATGTAGGAATTTTTTTTTCGAATTTGGTTGATTAAGTAGTTAAAAATGAGAATTTTATAGGTAATGAGTTTGATTTGAAGCAATGGTTGAGGTTTTATGCGGCATTTTTGATAGATTTTTTTGTCAATCACGGTATTGAATTTTGAAAATTTTATTTACGAGTTTTATTTTTTTTTTAGCAAGGAAGTGTTGAATGGTGGGATAATTGCTATTTGAAGAGTTATTTTGGCATTTTGATCTGAACAATAACCTGTTTCTATCCGTAGACCCGTGGTCTATCCGTAGATCAGTGGTCTATGAAATGAGAATGCCCTAAATTGAAATCAATTTTTAGATGTATGAAATTCTTTTAAAATATGATTGTTGAAATAGTGAAAATTGAAAGATTAATAGTTAATTAATTTGATTAGGTGCACTAGTTTGATTTTTAGCAATTGTTGTATTTTGATACTGCATGTTAAATTTTGGTTTAGTTATTGTATGTTTGTGTAGTGAACTGTTTAATGGTGGGGTATTTCTTAATATTTTTTTTGTTGGGGGGGGGGGAGTTATTTGAGCATTGAGTTATTTTTGTTGATAGACTTGTGCTCTATGAACTGAAAATGAGAGATTTATTCTGCAGGTGTACATTGTGTTGAAAATGGCTAAAAAAAGCATCCTTCCTAAATGCAAAGACGGCACCGCTTCTGATTTTGTTGGTAGAAGTAGAAAAAAAAGTGAAAAAAATTGAAGAGGCAGTGTTCGAATCAAATTCGGAGTTAAAGGAGATAAACGACTATGTCGAGTCTAGTGAAGACGTTGCCAAGCGCAGTGTTAGTGGTGACAGTGAAGAGAGCGAGGGAAGTGGGAGAAATAGTGATGATGAGGATAATGATCCCTTGTCCGTGCCATCTTTTTTCGTGGAGCAGTATGACCTTCGAACGATAATGGACGAGGTCAAATCTTTTCCGACAAAGATATCGATCAGATCAAGAATGAATGCTTATCGAGAATTTAAGAAAGTTCTTGTCGATCAGGAATTGAAGAAAAGATTCAAGCGGTCCTATTTTGGACACCTGAGAAACCTGTAGGAACATCTCAAGTTCAATGGACTGTTGGACCATTATTTGTTGTTGCAACGCGTCAAGAACAATAAGATGTGGTTCTGCGTTAACAACAAACCTGTTTGTTTTGGCATGAAAGAGTTTTGTTTGATCACGGGGCTAAACTGCTCATCATACCCCAGTGAATTAAAAATGAAGAAGGTGTTAGCAAAGGATGACAATTTTTACTTTAAGGTGATGAAAAATAAAAACATCACGGTGGCCAACTTGTTACACCTGATCAGAGAGAATAAGATGAACGAGGATCAGAAGTTTAAGTGTTGTTTACTGTGGTTCTTGCACACCATGTTGCTTGCAAAAGATTCAACGAAGGTTATCAACACAAAACTGATTCGAACGGTCGATTCTTTGAGTTTCTTTGAGAATTACCCATGGGGGAAAGAGACATTTCAACTGACCATGGACTATCTGAAGAAGATTAGTGACCTGAAGAAGCAGGGGGAAGTATTTGATGAGAAGCAGAAGGTATCCTATGCTCTATTTGGATTTCTCTGAACATTCATGGTATCTACTATAAAACCTTTAGTGAGTTTATGAAAGATTCTCATTTTATTTATAGTCTGTCAGACTCTGAATTCTTTCTTTCACTGTTGTACTGCTTACAGATTTGGATCTATGAGGCCATTCCTCATCTTAGAGAATTTGCTGGAAAATCAATGAATGAGCCCTTTTCCCATTTCCCGCATCCTCAGATGGCACACTACAAAAGTGACAAGATAATCGAAGGCGACCCATTCAAGTATAAAGAAAAAGTTACCGAGGTATGAACCTATTTTTTATTATGCAATAATACTACTGTTGTATTGAATGTTATGTAATTGTTAATTGATATTTTATAGAATGTGCACCCGTACATCATCCCTACTGTTCGTGAGATGAAGATGGATTACATGATTATGTTTCATCCATATACGGGCAAGGTGAAGAATAACGTCTTCGATGGCTTAAAGAAAGAGTTAGAAGGGGTGACTGTCCTTACTTCAAATGAGGACAGTGATGATGATAGGGATTTGGGTGGTAACCTTGTTGGAGTCCGTATTGATGATGATGCTTATCTGAGCACCACCAAAGATGCAACGGGCACCTCATCCCCTCGGGATCTTCATAAGCATGTTGTTGTGCTCGAGGAAGCGTTGTTGGATATTATTGACTATATCAGATAGAAAAGACTGATGAAAAGAAAAAGGATGAGTGACAATACGAGCGAGGTAACTTCATTCAATAATTGATGTTGTTAATGAATTTTCATCTTTAAATATCAGCAACACTTTGTAATAGGATGATACAGTGCATATGAACCTTCGTGAATTAGAGAGGAATGATGAAGGATAAAAAAGGAGAAAAATGGATGAGTTGGCCTCTGTTGTGGCAGAAAAGGAAAAAAAAGAAAAGAAGAATGAAGAAGAAGAAATGGAAGAAGATAAGAGCCAAGAAGAAAGTGGAAAACAAGTAGTTGCAGAAGCTGAAAAAAAGCAACAACAGATGAAGAAGAAGGCAAGGAAAAAGAAAAAGCTGAGAAAGAGGCATTAGGTGAAGGAAAGAAGAAGCTGAGGAAGAAAAGGAAGCTGAAGAAGCACCAGCTGTTGCAGATGCTGAAAAAAAAGGAGAAGAAGGTGAGAATGAAGAAGCAACTGCAACTGTTGAGAAAAAAAGAGCTGAAGCTGACCAAAAAGATGTAGTCATGGATATCGTTGATAAAATCAACAGTAACATTTGTATTGATGAGGAACATAGGGAAAAGAAATTTGAATGCTAATATTGTTAATGTGTTGTTGAATGATGAGTAGTTAGGATATGATGATTTTTTTTTATTTCACAAATATGAAGGTTGAAGGATCTGGTAGTAGGATATGACAAACATTCTTTTATTTTATGAAATTTGTTATGATTCTGCACTAAATCTGTTTCTATCAAACTGATTTGTGGCATGAAATTTGAATATGCAGGGTGTCTTCATAGTTGGTATAGTGTATACTTGATATCATAGAATGCATACTTAATCTTTCGTATACTGCATGCATAGTCTATCATTACCATGCTGCTCAAGTTTTAGTTGACGTGTTGTTTGATCGACTATGATTCTATCAAAAATAGTATTAACACTATAGATAAATAGAAGTATTATTATTTATTCAATATCACTACATCCATGTTACACTTTTTCAAAGAACGAATACTAGCATTATAGTACATAACATCATGTTTAGGTCATTCTCCCTTTCTTCAGCCAAAATTAATTTTTGTTTTAGTTGATCCCTCTCTATTTGTGTGTCATGTAGCAATACTTTAAAGTGATCCCTCTGTTCTTCGGCTTCTTTGAACAAAGTCATGAGAAAATCTTTATTTTCTTCGCATTGTTGGATCCTTTGTAGTAGATTAAATTTCGCCAAGCCTTGAAAATTTGATGTCTCGGGTCCCGGACTCAACGTTGATGGACTGGTTAGAGGTGATAGCTCATAAATCCATTTAAAAAACGAGCATGCGCCATTATCCTAGAAAAAAATAATAATTACATAACGATTAACTTAACTTTATAAAAAAGACACACACAACTACTCACCTTCACAATTGCACAATTATAAAATTTGCAACCTGGATTTGAATCCGTGCGTGACGTCCTCAAGAAAGTCACATTCCCACAATGACAAATTAGAGTATTTTTAGAATTGGATGTTTGAGATGTTCGAGACATTGTAGAATTTTTAAAAATAAAACAAAGTGAATGAAATAAAATAATGAGGGATGGACACCTTATATATGAAGTAAAAACGAAGTGTTAACACTGATGGATTACAAAAGTAGTCATTTATTATCGTTGGAACAGTAATTTTTTTTGAAACTGGTGGTGACACTTAATAGACTATCGTAGATCATGACCTATGTCAGCCATCAACGAGATACCAGAGTCTATCGTAGACTCTCGTAATCGATGGACCCTTAATAATATGTTAAATACAAAATATTATAGTAAAAAATATACTTGTGCTTTGAGGGTCCATCGATTCGGTTGGTATATCGTAGACTTATGCCTTAAGGAGTGCATTGATTGATCTCCTGATTATGAGTAGACCTCTGCTATAGACCAACACTTGGATGTTGTTTAAAAATGAATAAATAAATTAAAAATAAATGTAGTGTGGTGAATTAAGGAGTGGTAAACAAGTCACATAAACATATTACAGCTTATACAAATTAAGGGTGGTGAATTAAGGAGTGTGTGGATGGGTATTGGTCGAACAAACAATATCCTAAGAGTAATGGTTGTCAAAGCACAAGTATGTTTGAGGATGATGATTGTTCAACCACTATCCATTCCACATACTCTTTTGATTTGGGGGTGGTGATTGAAGGAGTATGTGTAATGAGTAGTCATCAAATACAATCAACATCCTCAAAACATACTTGTGCTTCGACAAGTATTACTCTTAGCATATTGTTTGTTTTGACCAATACCCACCCATACGCTCTTTAATTCACCATCCCTAATTTGTATAAGCTCTAATATGATTATGTGACTTGTTTACACTCTTTCATATATGTACAAACCCACACTATATTTATTTTTAATTTATTTATTCATTTTTAAAAAACATCCAAATGTTGGTCTATAGAAGTGTACATAGAATTATATGGTCTATGAATAATCAGAGACCAATCTATGCACTCTTGAAGGTGTAAGTCTACAGTAGACCAAGTGAGTTGATGGACCCTCAAAGCACAAGTATATTTTTTACATGGATTTGACATGGGTCAACATCGATGATAGTCTATTAAGTGTCACCAACAGTTCTAGATTGTTTGTTTAACCACCCCCAATCATGTGATTATGTGTTTAAACCTTTTTTAATTTAATTATTTTCTTTCAACACCCCCAAATTATGTGATTATGTTTTAAAACTTTTTAAAATTAACTTATTTTCTTTAACCATCCCCAAAACACACGATTTATCTATTTAAATCTTTTTTAATTTAATTATTTCCTTTCACCATCTCCAAAACATGTTATTATCTTTTTAAATTTAATTATATTCTTTCACCAGCCTCAAATCATGTAATTATTTTTGAAACCTTTTTTAATTTAATTATTTTCTTTCAAACTACAAGCTACTCATGGGCCATCGATTCATATAGTCTACCGTCAACTACTATGTTTGGTCGATACGAGACTGAGTCTAAGATTGACGATAGACTTTATGTGATCTGTATTTATAGATGCATTCACTACAGATGCAAACACAAAAAATAACAATAACCAAAAAGAGGAAAACGAAATTTGAAAATAGAAATACTTATATTAAAAAATTTTCATTGCATAATCATAGAAATTTTACATAGAAAACATTGTCACAGCGGCCAGAACAACCAAAATAAGCAAAAAATAAAGAAACTTTCGTCTAACAACAATCCTACCAAGAAAGGTTCTTCTGCAATAAACACAAAATAAAAACTTATAAACATAAAACAAAACCTAAACTAAAAAACTAATTGCAGGGGGATGTTGGGGGGGGGGAGGTGATGTAGTTAGGGCCTTCTATTCCAAGCCTTTGCAGAATTGCCTTCAAGAAATGAGAAAAATTTGACAGAGTTCCCGCTCTAGGTAGATGCGTTCTTGACCCAAGCCAAAAAAAAGATGATCGAAATCATTTCTAAGTAGGAGGAGATCGTAGTGTATTGGGGGAACACGTCTGATGGGGCGCAGGGGTATCCTTCTAGGAGGCATGTTTTTTTTATTTGGTGAAGAAGAGGGTTTCTGATATTTTTGGTTTAGAGAGAACTGAAGGCTTACATAGAAATAGTCACTTTATTTATAGACCTATAGAAGGCATCCTTTCATATTTCCACCCAATGGTTAGTCGGCGCGTGTGAGAATAGAAAATGCTTGATTTGCATATACCAACGGTTTTTTTATAAACAGACATGTCTGCAGCTTTTCATTAAATGGGAACAAAAAACAATGATTCATTGCATCGATTGGAGAGATAAGGCGGTAAAAAGACCAGCATAGCGTGTTTGATAAGTAATCATGTAACCAATACATAATATTTTATAGACCGTGTGAAAGATATACCGTAGAATTTATGTAGTCTATCGTAGACAAGGATTTAAGTCTATTACAACTGAACGTTAAATTCTATAGAACTGTACATTTATCCCCCAAAATAGTAGCTTTACAACTGAAGAAAAAAAAAAGCTATCTACGATTTGTTGTCCATTCTACATGTAGTTCTTTTGTGCCTGAATTTCTTGCATATTTAACACCTATTCCTCCTTTTGGACTTGAATGTCTCACCGACGCCCTTAGTTCATTTGACTTTTTTCCTTCCGAGTTTGCGATCATAAGGGGGTGGAGAAATCTTAGTGTCTTGCACTTCCTGTGGCACAGTCCATTCGGCTTCTGGAGAGACAACGTTAATAGCTTCCGAGTATGCAAGGAGGTAAGTTTCAGTTTTATAAATTGGCAAAGAGTACTCGTAGATGGATTTACCATAACCTACGCCATCGCCATACTTTGCTTGCAAAGCTGCCATCGCATATTCACATGATATTTTCTCCAAGTCAAATTTTCGACAAGAGCAACTCCTCTCCAACAGATTGACCTTGACATTAACGCCGTTTCCAAACACCGTGAATTGGTTGAGACCCTCGTTTGCATTAGTCACATACAAGGAATATCCGAAATCTTGTTATCCCTTAGGATCCTTTCCAAACAAGGCACAAATTTGTTGTTTTAACAAGCGATAAAGACATGTCGCTCCCTAAAATTTTTACCAAATTTTCTATCAATTGAATTGAATATGCCAGTTGTGGTGAAGTTCTACAGATAGGATGATTCGAATAGTGGTAGGACTTACGACTGGAATGAAAGTCTCATAAAAATCAATTCCCGGCCTCTGAGTGAATCCTTTCGAAACTAACCTCGCTTGAATTGACGTCACAAAATTTTGAAACAGAGAGAAGCTTTTTTTAATAGATGGGGAATAAAGAGTGATACAAGAATAATCACGGAGATGAACTTATGGGAGTGGCCGTCGAACCCGAGACTTGAAGTGTGCAAGTGAAGTGCAAAGGAACACCATATCACACACCAAGAACCATCCATACACTACACTTCATAGACACCTTTTGTCTTCCCTTCATTAAGGGTTTTTGGGACATTTCGCTTATGTTTGTAATAAGTCTATCAATAGACTAGTTTTAGATCTTTAGTTCTTTAGTTGTTTATTGATATTGAAAGTTGTAACACTTGAAATAAACTCTCTCTAGTGTGAGGAGTGTACCACCTTAGTTTAGGGCTTGGAAAATCCACCAAATTCAAAATGAGGGTGATACTAGGGTGGAATCGCTAGTATTGCCAAATATTATTAAAAACCTTGTTGCTAGAGTGGTTCATGCCCTCTTGTGTCATTTCAAGAGTGTTGGTGTTTCCTATTACAAGTATTAAGGGTCTTAGTGTGTTACATACACTTAGGTTTTTAGTTCTTGTTAGAGTTGATGTCTCACTTCTTATCTTCACACTTCTTGTAATCGTGTTTGTGTTCTTGTTATAGTAAAAACGTGTATTGTTGTTATCTTATTATTGTTGTATTATCATCTCATGTTCATCTTGTTGTTGGTTGTGTTTGGTGTAAAATAAACCTTGTATCATCTCGTTCTTGTGGTATTATTGTTGGCCGAGACTTGTTTTCCTTTTGGTCCTCGGTTTGTCTTATGTTTTGTGTCTTGTTTCCATGTTGTGGATTGATTCTGTTATCATGTGGTATCAAATCTAAGGCTGGTTGTGTTCCTACACTACCAATATTGGGCTCTCTAAGTCGAAAAATAAAAAAAGTAAGTGTTGAAAAACTGAAAATTCCAAAAAGAAGCAAATCTGTCCATTCTTGTTGTCTTTGCCAAAATTGTGTCTTCTTGTTGTTTTGGGCCGAGATTTGTGTCTAGATTTAGGATTGTTTTTGTTGTCTTAGTAGTTTCTTGTGTTAACTTGTTGTTCACTAACACCCCTTGAGTCTAAAGTCCAAGATTTGAGCTCTTGTCAAAGTGTCGTTGAAGGGTGGACGGCTAAGAGGTTATTGTTCATATTGTCCTTGTTGTTGTTCATATTGTTCTTGAAGTGGTGTTCAACAAAAGGAGTTGTTTGATTTTGAAAAAAGAAGAGAGATACAAGGCTTTGTGTTTTTCTTGGGGATAATTTCAAGACAACACCAAAGTGGTAAAGAAACAAAGGGCATCCAAAAAGCTTAGTTACTAAAAGAGTGAAACACTTTTCAAGAAGAGCCAAAAGAGGAAAGAGACAAGGCTACTACAAAAAGGTGTTTTGCCAAATTAGTTCAAGTTGGTGAAAAGATGATGGAAGCCTTTGACTCTTCAAAAGAGAGTCCAAAGCCTTGTCCATCTACACTACAACCGAAAATTCATCATCAAGGAGAGAGATTGAACAACTCAAGTTTGAAAAACATCATACTTCAACTACAACAACAATACGAGTTTAATTTTTGTGGTATTGTTGTTTGCGGTTCAATACTTGAACCTTTGTTGGTGTTGTTTTGTGTGAAGTTTTGTGATTGTTTTTGTGTCCTTTGTTGGCTGTCTTTGTGACATTGTGGACTGTTTTGGAGCAATGGAACCCGAGACCTCATCCCCTCAACATACGGTGAACCATAATGCTACATGTACCATTTTTGCCCTCCTTGATGCTATGTCCTAAGACCTTGCTAGGGAGAATATGGGTCTTGAAAAAATTAGCTCGTATGTGGTAACTATGAGTGAGAAGTTGGATCGAATGGAGAGTCGAAGAAACTCTCATGCTTTTACTCCTAACAATTTACTTCCAATGACCAACCCTCAAAGACCATCACCTAATGCAGCAAGCCAAGCTCCAAATAGCCCTCAAAATTGAGACATAACTAGGCCCATTTCCCCACAATTCGATCAATTCCAACAAGGACTTGGACGCCAAATACCTACACTAAAACCGAACCCTCCCATCCAAGACCCACTTAACCAAAGGCGTCAACTTTCACCAATTCAAATTCCTTCCGTCCAAGCTCCACAACTGAAGCTCCGCTTCACTAAACCAACCCTCTTGACCGAAGCTCCACTTTACCAAAACTGATATGTCCATGTAGAGGAGAATGGTAGAAAGTAACATGAAGGATATGGGGTATACGACAAAGCTTGTATGATGGTAGGAGACTTGAATCGGATGAGATTGAAGGTAAATCTCAAGATGGAGAGAAAGCCAAGATTCAAAATAAAGATGCCGGCCAAGACTTGTTGTTATTGAGATTGCGGGTTCTCCATGTTTTGCGGACTTTTTTGAGTGGATTCCTTTAACTATCCAATTGAACGAGATGAAGCCGTGAATTTGTGGGCAAATTCCTCTCAAGGTGGAGAGGATGATGCAAGAATAATCTCAGAAATGAACTTATGGGAGTGTGCGTCAAACCCAAGACTTGAAATGTACAAGTTAAGTGCAAAGGAACACCATATCACACACAAAGAACCGGCCATACACTACACTATGTAGGCACCTTTTGTCTTCCCTTCATTAAGGGCTTTTGGGATATTTCACTTATGTTTGTAATAAGTCTATCAATAGACTAGATTTAGGTCTTTAATTCTTTAGTTTTTTATTGATATTGAAAGTTGTAACACTTGAACCAAACTCTCTCTAGTGTGAGGAGTGTACCTCCTTAGTTTAGGGCTTGGAAAAGCCACCAAATTTGAAATAAGGGTGATGCTAGGGTGAAATCTCTAGTATTGCCAAATATTATTAGAAACCTTGGTGCTTGAGTGTTTCACGCCCTCTTGTGTCATTGTAAGAGTGTTAATGTTGCCTATTACAAGTATTAAGGGTCTTAGTGTGTGACATACACTTAGGTTCTTAGTTCTTGTTAGAGTTGATGTCTCACTTCCTATCCTTACACTTCTTGTAATCGTGTTTGTGTTCTTGTTCTAGTAAAGTCGTGTATTGTTGTTATCTTGTTTTTGTTATCTTATCATCTCATTTTCATCTTGTTATTGGCTATGTTTGGTGTAAAATACACCTTGTATCATCTCGTTCTTGTGGTATTATTGTTGGCCGAGACTTGTTTCCTTTTTGGTCCTCGATTTGTCTTGTGTTTTGTGTCTTGTTTCCGTGTTGTGGGTTGATTCTGTTATCAAAGAGTGTGAGTTAGATTAAAAATAGTATTTGATGCAATTAATTGAGTAGAACCAATGTTAGAGATACGAATTTTATTACCATCACCCATGGAGACATCATCGTTACCGTGGTATGATTGTAGGTTATGTGGCATCGTTATGATTTGATGTGTGGCTCCAGAGTCGACTATACAGGGGTTGGTGAAAGCATAAAATCCAAAAACATAGTTGGCTTTGGCTTCAAAGTGATTATGAGACTTCTACCGATAGACATTAGCGGTGTGGCCAATCCTATTGCATAGTTGACATCGAGTAACAGTGTTTGGATTCGAGTTGGACTGCCACTGTTGTGTAGTGTTAGGACATGAATTTTGGTGCAACTATTGAGAATTATTATTCTGCCTACGATTGTTATGATTATTGGTATTGGATTTGGTGGGAGTAGCGACTGCGGTAGTTATAGGATTAGAAAGTTTTTCGATAGCCTCATGACGAAGGAAGAGTTCATGGTCAAGTAGCTTTTCAAGCAATTCTTCATATGAGACAGTCGGATCACGTGCACGGATGATGGCAGAGAATTCATGAAATTTAGAGCCTAGACCGCTGAGTATTTTGATGATGATCTCAGGAATAGACACAAGAGAACCAACATTGGCTAACTTATTTGAAAGGTACTAAATAGTGTGAAGATATTCAGTGTTGGAGCGAGATTCCTTTGTGACGCGAGCTAGTTAATCACACAGACTAAAGACACGGGTTTATGATTTGTTTTCATAAGTGGTTTGGAAAGCGTCCCAGGCCAATTTGGATGAGTTGGTTGCAACAATGGTTGAAGAAATTATGGGTTCAGCAGATGCCATGAGGGCATTTTGGATGAGTTGGTCCTGACGAAACCATGTTACAAAAAATAGGATTGGGAGATACATTGTTGCCAATGGTGAGGGTGCAAGTAGGGGAAAGAGTGGTCCCGTCAAGATGGACAAACAGATTCGAACCATACATAAGCATGGATAATTTAGCTTTCCAGGTGGAAAATTCGTGGCCATCATTAAGTTTAATGGGTAACATGACACAATGTTGAATTGAATGATAATGTTAGCACCTGTTGTGTTATCAGCATTAGCAACTCTGGGATTGTTTCCATTGTTTTTGGCCATTGTTGCTGATCTAAATGAGGAAGAGAGAAGGGAAAATATAGGACCGTTCTCATTAGAAAGTATAGAGCCCTAATTACATATAAATGCAGAGTAAGTACTGAAAAAAATTATATTATTGATGAACATAGAAAGCATTTTAAATAGAGTTATAGAGAAAATAAGGAGACTCCTAGACAAAAACTATTAAAGTAATATAAATAAATAATGATGTTGAAATAACTAACAATATCCTAAATAAAGAAGAATTGTTGAAACAATAATATTGACTGAACTAAACTATTAACTAATAACCGAACTAACAGAATAGGGGTTAATCATTTTGTGCCAATAAGATATAAGCTGAAAAATGTCAAACCTAAACTCTGGTACTGAAGTCCATCCCCAATATTTTGGTGTATCACTCCATTTAATATTAAGATCCCTTGCACCTAAGAAGTAGCTTTTTTTCAGGCAATATTTTGAGAGTAAGTAGACCTAAGAAAGAGAGCGATCTTACAGAAAACACGCACCAATGATCCATAAAGATTTATCAAGATGAAAACAAGCTAGAGAGAAGTTTGTTTACAGACAACAAGGTTTGGGAAAGTGCCAGACAATAAGGGTCTATTATACACAACCTTACCCTGCATTTTTAAAAGTGGATGTTTCCATAGCTTGAACATGTGACCACCTGGTCGGTCACATGAAAGCAATTTTACTAGTTACGCCAAGGCTTCCCTTTTATAGAAACATCTTAATGAACAAAAATATGGAACAACAAAGCAGCACTTTCCAAGGGAAATAAGAAAAACGTAAAGAGTTATGAGAATAATTTTATGGTTACAGATTGATAATTGACACACAAAATAGTAAGCTTACTTTTATTAGAACATTCAACTATTGTAAGAACATATCCGATAACATGACCTCTCACTCTTATCCTCTAATACAAAAAAGGGATGTTGATTACCTAATACGTGTTTCAGTTACGCACCCTATTCATCAGTATAACTACTATACCAAACCATGATACTAGTAATACAAGGGCTATTAATGATTGACCAAATCCTGTTATTTTATTTTAGTCTGATAGTTGGGAGAACTCAGTTAGCCTATAAATCCATTAGTATTTCTTTATTTATCCAATGTGGGATAATTGACACATAACAATCACCTCCGATTGAGAGCCAACGACCTCATTGGTCACGACTGACCCAGTTAGTCATGGATGGCACCCCCTCTTGGGCCTAGGCCACCATTCTTGGCACACAGTCCATCAGTTTGAGTCATGGACCCATGTGTGGATCGATCCTTATTTCATGGATGGGCCCAGTTGGTCACGGATGTCACCCCTCTTGGGTCCTTTTGGGTTGAGCTCTCCCGTTTGATCTATAACAATAGTGATAGGTTAGAAGAGCGAGAGAAGAAGGAGAAGACAAAGGGAATAGAATATAGTTCCCCTTGTTCTATTGTTGGTTGTTTGTCACAGATTTATAAGGAACATTGCAATAAGGACAATTATATTCTTTTAAAAAATTGAGACTCTAATTCATGTATTCCTAGACATAAAATCATACAGCTTAGGAAACATATTGATATTAGGTTTGTCATGTATGTCAAATATTAAGATATGTTGGTGAACTTAAAAATAGATCAGTACACTTGATATCAAGGAACACA
Source organism: Capsicum pubescens (assembly GCA_030864215.1). Classification (NCBI taxonomy): domain Eukaryota; kingdom Viridiplantae; phylum Streptophyta; class Magnoliopsida; order Solanales; family Solanaceae; genus Capsicum; species Capsicum pubescens. The sequence continues at coordinate 265,493,336 of CM061549.1, read as the reverse complement.
TAGTAAGAAGACTTAGGCATAATTTATATACTGAAATATAAAATTAATCCTTTGTGACATTAGAGATCAATAGACTTATCAAAATCCATAGATAGGTATAAACCGTAAAGTCTAGTTCATTATTTTTTATCTCAATCCAAGGGATTACTATTATTTTTTGGGTATAAAATCTGTATATAACAATATGAACTTTAATACTAAGTTCAAGAACAACTTCAAGAACTACAATAAAGTACCAACAACTTCAAACATAAGTTCAAATGAATCATCAAATGAACTATCAAAATGAAGTTTAACTATTTTCTGGAAAAAAATTAGTAAAACCAACTTAAAGAAATGAAGATGAAATAGAAAAAAGATAGAATCAAGTCCACCGAATTCATGATGTGTCCTTAAGAAATTTATTCCCCTCAAGTAACCAAGGTTAATAGAATCTTTCCTCATAAGATACAATGATTCTCTTCAGAAAATAGTTGTACCTAAAATTTTTGAAACTTTGAACTACCTCAACGATTTGATGATCACACGAGAGTTTTTAGAAGAAGATGTTTTTCAACTCAAAATTTGTACCTTTTGATGAGTGGTAAATTTACCACTAATTTACGTCCAAATTAGTACACACTACTATGATCTAATGATATGAATGAGACAATTTTGTCATTTGAATGCACTAATTCCCACATTTTGCAGGTATACAGATGATAAGAAGAAAAGGAGTGAAATGAGCTGAAAAATGATCAAAAGGGAAAATAAGTGCAAAATCTGGAAAGCGGGAGGAGGATCTAACCCTCAATTACCTCGATCACAGTATAAGGGTCGCAATCACAAAAGGTCAATATTATTCAAATGTTCGCAATTGCGATAGTCTTACAGCGGTCGCAGTAGCCGCGATCGCAAACAAGTTGTAACGATTGTGGCATCACATGTTTATACCCAAGGTAATTGTGTAATTTTCTATAGCCGATACCAAATCCCATATAAGGAAAACACCCTTTCTTATTGGGGATTCTCCACTTTGAAAAATTGAATTTGGAGACTTTAAAACCCTACTGAATTAGAGAAACTATTGTGTTTAAATTTCCAATTTGAGTTTAGTGCAATTGAAATTAAATTGAAGAATATTCTTGATTGAAATCTCCATGGAATCATTTAATGATCCTTTTGGTATATTTCTTCTCCTTAACTTTATGATTAGTTAAACTTTATCTTGGGATTATGTTGAAATAGCACGCAAATATGTGTGGGTTGTGATGTAGTAGTGTAGATCCCTGGTTGTTGATGATGGGTTTTACTAATGCTTGCTTGATTTAGTTGTGATTTGTAGGTGAAAATTCCAAATTTTCAAAATGAATTTGAGGGTGAAACCTCAAATTTCCAAAACCTCACATCATCGGAATGCGTGTATACCTTGGATCCTATACCATCCTTGAAAGAGGGATATTGGTGACAAGACATTAGTGAACAATAGTTAGATATAGATTATTCACTATTCATTATCTTAGACATAAAGGTGAATTGAGAATTAGCTAGGTCTTGGGCATCTTCCTAGAAATAGGGATGCCCAATTGAGGTATTAGGTGGATTTGATGGCCATATTCATGAAGTATCAAAAAGGGTCCATGGGTGATAATATTGAGGTTTGGTTGACAAACTAGCATCAAGAACCCCTAACCTAGCCTACACATGTAATCATCAATTAGAATTACATCCAATTGTCACGAACCCATGCATTATTTTTCCCTAGGAAGACATAATCTCAAGACTTGTCTCATATTAAAATCTTAGCCATATTTGTTGCTTTGAGTTGGTAGTTTGATTTGATTTTGGTAACATAATTTTCCAAACCAATCCCCATATTAATTTATATATTTCATTTTGTTTACACTACGGGCATACACTTAGATGCGATCAACATATATAGGGTTTGAAGAATAGACTCACTCCTCGAGAATTCAACCTCAACGTGAGTTGAGCTTTATTTACAATGATCTTCCTATATCAAAACTATGGTATAGGTGAGAATAATCAAAATGGCATCATTATCGAGGAGTGAGACTTAGTTTTCACTTGTGCGGTGTTGATTGTAGCTTTGGGTAAACCCGTGGTGGTTTTTATTTACTTTATTTGTTATTTTTGTTTCTTTTTAGGTGATTTCAATAGTGTCCACGACACCATGAGTGACCATGCAAGTAATGTCGTAACCTTTGCTGGGCCCCTTGATGATGAGGGGCAACTCCATGATGTTAGGCATACAAGTGTTATTCGTATCTTACCTAATCAGTGGAATGGGCTATTCCATGTCACAAGTGTTATGTTTCACATGCTTCAAATGAAATGTCTCATAGGTGGGTAAGTTCATGACGACCCCAACTTGCACTTGAAGAATTTATTGGAAGTTTGTTCCCCCTTCGACATTGCTCTTATCTCACAAAAATCCATCCGGTTATGCCTTTTTCTATTTTCTATAATGGGTGAGGTAGTATTGTGGCTATGATCTCTTCCTACCGGGTCAATTACATCGTGGTATTAACTTTCTATTTCATTCTTGGACAGATACTTCCCACCATCTAAGATATTGCAGTTGTGTGATGAAATCACTATTTTTTGTCAATTGAATGGAGAACCTCTATATGAGGCATGGCAGAGATTTAATGGGAAGCTCGTGAAATATCCCAACACCGAGGTTTTGGAGAAGATGTTTCTCCAAATCTTCTACCGTACTTTGGATCAACTGAACAAAATTGTGGTGGATAATGCTGCCAGGGTTTCACTTGTGAAATTGTCTTATAATGTGGCTACAAACTTGCTTGAGGAAGTTACAAAGAAAAATTAGGGATGGAATACCCGAGACATCAAGGTATATAAAGGTTCTTCTATCACCTCCTATATTGATAAAAATCAAAGAAAGAGAAAGGAAGAGGGGGATGAGAACATGGCAAATGTGATGACATAATTGGAGTTGCTAACGAAACATGTGATGGGTGTACCTTACTAGTAATATCACTGTGAAATCAAAAAATGATGCCCAAATATTGGCAATCTTCACTTGGAGTGGCAAAGATCTCGGTGATATTGTGGTAGAATTTGAAAAAAGGTGAATTTTGAGCAAACAAATGTAAAGAGAATCATGTGAATGATACAAATAAGAAGGCTCTGAAGTCTCAAAAAGGTAACGAAAAAAAAGATGCTAAGTAAAAAAGTGGACGATGAAGAGAGAGATCCAAATGTAGTTGAGAATGATGAATTGCAAAGTGATCCTTTGCTTACCATGAAAGTTCCCCCTCCATTCCCTCAAAGGATAAAAAAGAAAGAGGAAAATGCTAAATTCAAGACGTTCCATGCTAAGCTTAGCAATTTATCAATTATTATCCCCATTTCTAGAGTATATTCAAGAGATATGCTATGCCTATGAAGAATTTGATGTCAAAGAAATTTCTTATTGATGGTGAAACCATAGAAATTAATCATGGGTATAGAACTATCATGACTAGCACTATAGCGGAGAAGAAATAGTATCTTGGGGCCTTTACAATACCTTGAACCATAGGGACACACAATGTTGAGAAAGCCTTATATGACCTTGGTTCGAGCATCAATCTCATGCCCTATGCAAACTATCAAAAACTTGGGTCAGGCACTCCTACTCCAACAACAATAAGGCTATTGGTGGCAGACTGGTCTATCAAATGACCGGTTGGAGTTTTGTTTGATGTTTTGGTAAAGGTGAACTGCTTCATTATTCTGGTAGACTTCATTGTGCTTAATTTATAATCGACCAAGAGAAACCTTGTAACGCCCTGAGATCCCATCCCGAGATGTCACACGGTGCTTATGACCCTAAATGACCACAAGCTAACCCTTTACTAATATATGTACCTGTACACTGCATAATATCTGAAATAAATATGAAAACTAGCTATAAGGTTCAATACATCTTGAATACTCATAATATAGAAAAACTGAATACTATCCATCTGAAAAGCCTCTAAACTGTCTGAACTGCAGAGTTGAAGGGACAGGTCCCCAACTAACTCCCTCAACTGAAAATAAACAAAGTCTGAAGCAATAATAGTAAACTGAGATTCATCCTCGAAAGAAGAGGACTCACTGCTACTGCTTTTGACTGGGACTGAACTGCTGAGGATACTCTAGATCCTATGCCTTTGAACCTATGGTGTCAAATAAAACACCATAGCGCAAATGCGTCAGTACAAGAATGTACCGAGTATGTAGATGAGGTAGGCTAATGCAAGGGCTCATGCATGCATAATATATAAACTGAATAATCATGAAGATGCCGCATGAGAACACATACATGAATGCACAGACCATGAACACAATCACCGCAACTCTAGATACTGAAATTCGGATACCACTTTACTGTAGACTGAACTCACTACTGACACTGAGATAATGATAACTGAGAGTCTGGATGTACTTACATCAAGGACTGAATTCTGAGCTTACTACTTTCGACTGAAAGAATTGGAGATCAACTTTTCAAACAGATTATTTCAGAAACGATTGTCAATGATAAGAAGTATGATCATATCTGAATCTGACAACAAGAATACTCAATAGAATCTTAGATGAAGATCAAGCCTATCTGATGGGAGATATCTAGATATGATAATAAGTATCTGTATATGAGACTAAGCCTATCTGACGGGATAGTCCATGAATCAATGGAACTATCTGAGTTCCTCACTGAGATAAACGACTATACCACACAGTCCTGATTTCTGAAGATTGATACAGAAACTGCGAATGTGGGAAGTAGTTACTTAATCTATATGCCCCAACCTACCACAGGTGGGGTCCAACCTGTAACCCCAGCTGGAAGGGTGTCAATATCGTGCCACGGGTAAAGACCTCTCTGGTCAAGCCACTCTGACGGGATGACCCTCACAAGAAGTCGGCCTGAGGTAATATAATAGTCAAACCTCTCTGATAGTGACAACATAAAATATCATGGAATAATTCATTCACTTGGGCATTTTATCAAACACTAGGCATGCATAAACTAACTCACAATTTGGGGTTTCAACTTCAACATACTACAATGGCCCTTATACTTTACCTAAGCTCTTTATCAAACCTAGTGGGAACATGCTTCGCTTATTCAACCATTTCTACACCCATTTGACATGAACACATCACATAGAAAGCAACATAAGAAAGATTCATCACAAATATCACATGGATTCCACCTACTAGGATTAAGGCTCATGAATCTTGTAAAAAAACATGAATCAAAACTCAACAACACATTGAACATCAATTTCAACTCATACAAATCATTAACAACTCATAAACATAAAAATATTTGAGTTTTGAAAAGGGTTCTTGAGCTTCTTGGATGAAAGGGACCCAAGAATCAACATCTACATACCTTAATCTTTGAAATTGGATGAATTCTAATGCTTGAGACGCTATCCATACTTGTAATAAATAATTCCCAAAGCCCACACTATGAGGAACTTGATTCTTGAAGAAATCTTGAAGATTTATGGATGAATTTTTGAAAGATTAAGGTTCTTGAATGAAACCCTAGATGTTCTCTCTTTAGAGAATTGGAAGAGAAATGGAGAAATTAGGGTTTGAATGAGGGTTCTCATATTTATAGAGGCTTCCAAAACAGGGGAAAACACCAAAATACCCTTGAAAAATGTCCTTAAATTGCTGAAAAAAATAGCTGACGACATAAGTGACAAGCCGTCAAGTTGGTGATAGGCCGTCACGAATTGTCGTCACAAAAGGGTGAAATTTTGAGTTTCTGGTAAAAGTTGATGACATTGGTGATAGGCCATCACGGGCGTGACGGATTGTCACAAAATGTCATCACTAGGGTCAGAAATCTGCCCAGGTCTGACGACATTGGTGATAGGCCGTCATGGGCGTGACGGCTTGTCATAATTGTCGTCACCAGTTTCCCAGCCAGACATGCTGGAGTAAAATGGGCATAACTCTTTGTTAAGATATCGGTTTTTGATGAAATTAGTATCGTTGGAAATATAATTCAGAAATATTTCATTTGGTATATAGTAGGTCCTCTAATTCAATATATACAAGGAGTTATGGTCGATTAAAATTGACACAAATTTTGACGGTCACTAAAACTTGAATGATAGGAAAGATTTCAACTCGTCCTTGAGTTAGGGGACCTCTATGATCTTAATTCGTGCTCAAATAGATTCCCACACGATTCAAAGTATTTCATACTTGGGAAGATATTTCTGAAACATTTAGACTCAGATTTTTGCTTTACCAAATACGCTCTAAGGCTCAGACTGGAAGAGGATTTTGCGGGGCCTTACATTATCTCCCCCTTGGTAACATTCATCCTCGAATGTCGCTTGATAGACTGAAAATATGAATCAATAGAACCTACTCAAGAGACGGAAACATTTCAAGGCATGCTTACGCAACTGAAATAACTGACATACTGAGTTCTCATACTAGGCATGATTCATATCTGGTGCATGTAATACTCGACTGAATCTACTCATAGATGAATTCTCATAACACTCATGCATATCTGATGTATGGATGATGTTAGGTGTATTTACACGCCTAAAGCACCTTAATTTACCCATATTTTAGCTAAGTTTTAAGGACAAAATATATAATTCCTGCACTTTTAGTCCTTTTTCCTGTAAGTGAGATAACCAACGTGATTAGCAAGATTTCAGGTATTTATGATGAAGATTTCAGCATTTTATGGACTGTTGGACGCCAAAGGAAACTTCACGTAAGAAGGAAGGCAGCTTCTGGAAACTTGTGGACTGAAAGTGATGTATGGAGAACCTGTCCCGAGCAAAAACTACATTTCTAAAGACTTGGGGGATCAGCAGTAACTTAGTAGGATTAGGACAAGTATGCAGTAACCCAGTAGGACTAGGACAAGGATAAAAACCCTATTTCAGTAGGACTAGGACAAGGATGTTATAAAAACCCAATAATGCTGAATTTTTCAGGATGCACGAATTCGCTCATTCACTTATCAATTAATTCGAAGCTTTTTATTATTCACTCATTCATTAATTCAAGTCTTTTTCATTCGACTTTTTCTCCTAATTCACGTTACAATTTCTGACAGAGGACACGGCTCTCTTGAGAGCAACGGGCCAAGAGAAAAACGTCAATCTTGTTGTCACGCCACATTCCTTTTCAACGTGAGATTGCTATAGTTGTGGTATGATGATGATGTCTTTGTTGATTTCCGTTACCCTCATGAGTAGCTAAACTTCTCTGTTAGGGTTATGGAAGCCTTATGAGACGCTATCTATTGCTATGAGTTTGTGAGTTCTTGATACGTAGGCTGCTTATATCATTACTCTCTTCATCTTAATTGAATTCTTGTGGTTGCAAACATATAGAATACGCCAGTATAGCATTAACTTGTTCGAAAGAAAAGTTACATGTCTGGAAAAGAGAGAATGACAAGGAAATAGGGCTACCAACCCCTGTTTAAAAGTTAGTGTCGTAACTGGATTAACCTCTTGGAGAATTCGTACCGTTAGTATACGTTTTAAGCTCGAAAGAGTTAAAGTGATATAATCCTTGATGGTCGAAAGACACTAGGATTTACCATAGAATACGAATCTCTATAAGCGCTTGCATGTCTGAATTCTGCATAACTCATAGCCAATAGATACGTAAAACTCATAAGGTGGACATAACCCTAACTTACAATTCTCATTGATTAAAACCTCCAAACATTCCGTTTTTCTTTGTTACTTTGATACTCTTAATTCACGCTACAATTAAATCCCCCCTTTTTCGTAGAATTTTCAATCAACAGTCTACTAATCGTTGCATACTTAGTGACCAAGTATTCCCTGTGGGATTCTACACCCAACCCAGTTGGGTTCTATATTTGACAACGACCGCTTACACTCTTACGAGAGCTGTAGTTTGAGCGTTATCAAATTTTGGCGTCGTTGCCGGGGAATACGGTTGTCAACTAAGTTTGTGATAGTTACTAGACCCTTTGGTCAAAGATTCTTGAATTTTACTTTTAGTTGTTGTTTTTGTTTTATTCAGGTTTGCTTGAGTGCATGCCAAACACGCGAAGTTCAGGTCAACCGTTATTACCTATCAATCCTGAACCACAACTTATTGGTAGAATGGATGCACAACGTGACATTGACAGAAGGGCGGCTCAACAGGAGCAGGCTAGACTAGCTGCACTAGCAGCTGCTCAAGTGCATCAACAGAATATTGATAACCCAGGTCGGGTAACAAATCCTGATGATGAGGACCTGGGTGATGATGAGTTACTTAATCCGCGGCGTGCAGATGAAGTGGCAGCACCTATGCACAGGAGAGATCGTCAAGCTAGAATAAGACCTGACCGCCGAGCTATGCAGGATCCTTTTGATGATGATGATGACGATCTGGATGGAGTTGGTGCCACAGGGGATATTATTCCTCCGCCCTTGGCACGTGGAGCCAAGTTCAATATCACTAGCACCATGATTCAGCTATTGCAGCTCAAGGGATTATTTGGTGGACTCGCAGGAGATGATCCGAATATGCATCTGATCAACTTTATTTCAATATGCAAGTCGTTTGACAATCCAGGAGTTGGGCAGAATGCAATTCGGCTGTGCTTATTTCCATTGTCTCTGTCTGGGGAGGCAACTCTATGGTTGAACGGGCTAACTCCTGATTCTATTACTAATTGGAGGCAACTGAAAGACGCTTTCCTAGAAAGATTCTTTCCGCCATCCAAGAGAGCCCAATTACGGGATGAGATCAGCAATTTTCGACAGCTTCCAACTGAAGCTCTCCATGAAACATGGGAGAGGTTCAAGAAGAAGCTTATGCGGTTCCCAAACCATCAGATGATGAATATCCACTTGATGGAAATATTATATAGGGCTTTGAACTCGGTGACAAAGCTAGTGGTTGATAATGCTGCAGGTGGGTCATTCATGGACCTTACTTTTCTTGAGGCAAGTGATATGCTAGATCGTATGACAAAGAAGAGTAGAGCTTGGCATACCAGGGATTCTGAGGTATCAAGATCTACCGTATCTATTGGCTTGACTGCAAAGAAGAGGCGTAGACAAGAGGAACGTGACCAAGATATGGCTCACATGAAAACGCAGATGGATCTTCTTACCAAGTATTTATTATCAGGGAAGACCAAAAAAGTAAAAGCAGTTGCGTCAAAAGGAAGAGACGAATCCGATTCAGAGGAAGAAGTCAACTACTTGAATAATCAGGGGGGTTTCCAAGGCAATGCCCAAGGAAACCAAGGTCGGAACTATTATGATAAATCTGGATACAAGGATTGCGATCAAGGTGGTTAGAAGAATAAGACTGACAGGAGTGGTTTGTATGTTCCTCCTGGAAACCGTGAGGCTGTGGCGTCTGGCTCTGGGAAGATGTCGATGGAAAATATGAGGGCGAAGCTGTTGAAGGGAATAGAGGCAACTAATACGGGAGTGAATGAGGTGAAGAACGATTTGTCTTCAATAAATTAATTGGTTGACTTGTATTCTACTGCAATAAAGCAACTAGAGCAGCAATTGAGTCAACTTTCAGCGGCATTAAATCAAAGAAAAGTTGGAACACTACCTAGCGACACAGTGCAAAATCCAAGGAATGATGGATCGTGTATGGCTATCACCACCCGAAGTGGTAAAGTGTTGGAAAATCCATCCAAAGGCAAGCAGGTGGTTGATGATATAGAAGATAATGGGATCATTGCAGAACTAAAAGATGCCGAAGCAGCTGATGAGGTTGTTCGTGACGTCACCTCTCAACGTCCACAGCCTGAAAAGATCGCCGAACTGAAGCAAGATGAAAAGAAAGTGGTGGAGAAAACTATTCCCCTTCCACCACCACCTTTTCCTCAGAGATTGAAGAAGAAAGATGATGCTACCAGGTTCAATAAGTTTATGACTATGTTGAAATAGCTAACTATTAATGTTCCTTTGGTCAAGGCACTGGAACAGATGCCTGGGTATGCAAAATTTATGAAGGATCTTTTGACAAAGAAGCGGGCAGCAAGTTATGAGTTGACGGATACTGTTCATCATTGCAGTGCAATCGCTACCAGATCACTAGTTCAGAAGAAGGCTGACCCCGGTGCCTTCACTATTCCTTGCACTATCGGATCTTTCAATTTTGCCAAGGCATTATGCGATTTAGGAGCCAGCATCAATTTGATGCCGCTATCTATTTACAGAAAATTGGGGTTGGGTGATCCTACACCAACCAATATGAGGCTCGTGATGGCAGATAGGTCGGTAAAATGACCTGTTGGTATTTTATATGATGTATTGGTGAAGGTTTCTTCATTCATCTTTCCGGCAGACTTCGTTATTCTGGATTGTGAGGTGGACTCTGAAGTTTCCATAATCTTGGGGTGCCCTTTCCTCGCAACTGGAAGTGTGCTTATTGATTTAAGAGCTAATGAGCTTTTATTTTGGCTGAATGACGAAGTGGTCCGTTTTGATGTATGCAAATCGATGAAGCAGCCTAGAGATATGGATGTGTTCTCTGTAGCTGATGTTTACTATGAGGATGAGAAAGAATTATCTGTAGAGAAGCAGCTTACTGTTGAGCCATTGTCTGTTGTGCTGTTGAATTTTGAGCGTGAGGAGGTTGAAGAATATGAAGAAACCATTTGTGCTTTAACAGGAATAAGGTCCTATTCTCATGCTCCCAAGAAGCTGGACCTCGATCTCAAAAATCGGCCTACACCACCAGCTAAACCATCCATTGAAGAGCCACCAATGTTAGAATTGAAGGAGCTACCCAGTCATCTAAAGTACGCATTCTTGGGAAGTGGAAACACCCTCCCGGTTATTGTGGCGGCTGACTTAGGTGAGCAGCAAGTTGCAGCTCCCATCGTTGTTCTAAGGAAATACATGAGAGCCATCGGTTGGACCATCGCTGATATTATTGGTATTCCGCCTGGGATATGTATGCACAAGATTCAGCTTGAAGAAAATTGCATACCCACTATTGAGCATCAAAGACGTTTGAATCCACCTATGCAAGAGGTGGTGAAGAAAGAAATTATTAAGTGGTTAGATGCAGGAGTAGTATATCCAATCTCTGACAGTAAATGGGTGAGTCCGGTACAGTGTGTGCCCAAGAAAGGGGGCATGACGGTAGTTGCAAATGAAAGGAATGAGCTAATTCCACTCAGACCTGTCACAGGGTGGAGAGTATGCATGGACTACCGGAAGCTGAATTCATGGACACTTAAGGATCACTTCCCAATGACATTCATGGACCAAATGCTTGATCGATTGGCAGGGAAAGGATGGTTTTTCTTCTTAGATGGTTATTCCGGCTATAATCAGATCTGTATTTCCCCCGAAGACCAAGAGAAGACAACGTTTACATGCCCATATGGTACGTTTGCCTTCAAACGTATGCCATTTGGGCTATGTAACGCACCCGCCATTTTTCAGCGTTGTATGATATCCATTTTTTCTGATATGGTTGAAAACACCTTGGAGGTATTCATGGATGATTTTTCAGTTGTGGGTGAGTCTTTTGAATTGTGCTTGGCGAATCTAAGTATGGCGTTACAGAGATATGTTGAATTCAACTTGGTGCTAAACTGGGAGAAGTGCCACTTTATGGTTAAAGAAGGTATTGTTCTTGGGCATAAAATTTCTGAAAGAGGAATTGAGGTGGATCGAGCTAAAATTAAAGTCATCGAGAAACTACCACCTCCAATCTCTGTAAAGGGAGCTCGTAGTTTCCTCGGGCATACAGGCTTTTATCGAAGGTTCATTAAAGACTTTTCCAAGATTGCTAGTCCGTTATGCAAGATTTTGGAGAAGGATGCAAAGTTCGACTTCGGTGAAGATTGCTTGAAGGCATTCAAATGCCTCAAAGGGAAGCTAATTGAATCTCCTATCATTGTAGCACCTGATTGGTCCCTACCATTTGAATTTATGTGTGATGCAAACGGAGTAGCTTTGGGTGTTGTACTTGGCCAGAGAAGAGAAAAGTTATTTCATCCAATCTACTAAGCGAGCAAGGTCTTGAACGGAGCCTAGAAGAACTATATTGTCACGGAACAAGAGCTTCTAGCAGTTGTTTATGCTTTTGAAAAGTTTCGTGCTTACCTGTTGGGGACTAAAGTGGTGGTTCATACCGATCATACAGCCCTGAGATACCTAATGACGAAGAAGGATGCAAAGCCAAGGCTAATTTGATGGGTGTTATTACTGCAAGAATTTGATTTCGAGGTAAAAGATAGAAGAGGATGCGAAAACCAAGTGGCTGATCACCTATCTAGACTTGAGAATGAGCACACAGCGCAGCCCGATCTTGAGATTAATGATGCATTCCCCGATGAAGAGATCCTAGCCACGATGGTAGAAGAATTACCATGGTACGCAGACTTTGCAAACTATGTGGTACGTAATGTGATACCTGCACATCTATCTTTTCATCAAAAGAGGAAGTTCATGCATGATGTAAAACACTACTTCTGGGATGAGCCATATTTGTTTCGACGATGCGCGGATGGTGTTATCAGGCGATGCATATCTCATGTGGAAGTGCCGAGTATCTTGGAAGCAAGTCATGCTTCCCAAGTTGGGGGACACCATGCAGGTGGTCGAACAACAAGGAAGGTATTGCAAAGCGGCTATTATTGGCCTTCGATATTTAGAGATGCCTACGAATTTGTGAGAAGATGTGACCAATGTCAGAGACAAGGCACGATTTCGAAGCACCATGAGATGCCCATGTCAAAAATTCTCGAAATAGAGCTATTTGATGTGTGGGGTATTGATTTCATGGGCCCATTCATAAATTCGTTTGGGATGAAATATATCCTAGTTGTTGTCGACTATGTATCCAAATGGGTCGAAGCAGTAGCGCTGGCCGATAATGAAGGAAAGCGTGTTGTAGCATTCTTGAAGAGAAATATCTTCTCTCGTTTTGGGGTACCATGTACCATCATAAGCGATGGAGGATCGCACTTTTGCAATAAGCTGTTCAAATCCGTGTTGGTGAAATATGGGGTAAAGCAACATAAGGTAGCCACGCCTTATCACCCACAAACTAGTGGACAGGTAGAGGTTTCTAATCGAGAGATCAAGCAGATCCTTGCTAAGACTGTAAATGCTAATAGGAAGTATTGGTCTCGGAAGCTAGACGATGCACTATGGGCTTATAGGACTGCATTCAAAATGCCAATTGGCATGTCCCCGTACTAACTAGTTTATGGGAAGGCTTGTCACTTGCCCATTGAGCTCGAGCATAAAGCATTATGGGCGTTGAAGCGACTGAATTTGAATTGGGATGATGCCATGAATATGAGATTGGAGCAGTTGAACGAGATGGATGAATTCCGTCTACATGCGTATGAAAGATCAAACTTCTACAAGGAGCGGATGAAAAAGTATCATGATCAATGAATTGTTCAACAAAACTTTCAAAAGGGTGATATGGTACTTCTTTTCAATTCCAGACTGAAGATATTCCCAGGGAAGTTAAGGTCCAAATGGTCTGGTCCGTACAAAATTAGCCAAGTCTACTCGTCTGGAGTAGTTGAGCTAGAAGACAATAATGGTATTGTCTTTAAGGTAAATGGACAACGAGTAAAACCATATATCGGTCCTCTTGACTCGATAAAATGCATGGCCACCATCTATCTCGACGAAATCTAAGTACTCGAGGTAACTATGTCGTGCCGCGACAATAAATCAAGCGCTAGATGGGAGGCAACCCATCGTTTTTTATTCTTTATTGTTTTACTAAGAGTTTGTTTTTGTTAAATAAAAAAAATATATATCCAAAAATAAAAGTTAAGCCACGACCAAAACTAAGGCGCTTGATGGGAGGCAACCCATCGTTCTAATCGTTTTTTGTTGTTTTTCAATAAGTGTAGGTGCAAGAGGTGTAAAGGAGGAGATTGGTTTCAAATTTTGATTTGGAAGTATTGCATGTTGAAGGTGGTAAGTTGGGAATGAAGAAGTAAAAGGCTATGAGTTAGGCATTGCCTATGAAAATCTAGGCAACGAACAAGGCAAGGCCTATGCTATGGCCTAAGCTCTCTGAATCTAGAGTGCCATGGCATAGGCGCCGCCTATGCCTAACAATGCCATAGCATAGGCGCCGCCTATGCAAAAGCCTTTTGTCTTTGAATCTAGAATGCCATGGCATAGGCGCCGCCTATGCCTAACAATGCCATAGCATAGGCGCTGCCTATGCAAAATCCCTTTGTCTCTGAATCTAGAATGCCATGGCATAGGCGCCGCCTATTCTCAACTAGGCTTTGCAAAAGGCACCGCCTATGCCCACTTTTTGGTCTCCTAATCCGATTCCAAATGGGTCAAAACCCGACCCAAGCTTGCCCTATAAATAGAACCTTAGTCTTAGAACAAAAATGCATTGCAAATTCAACCTAAGCGCCGCCTACCTCTCCAAAATCTCTCAAAAAATTTCTTTTTGCTCTTTTAACTTTGCAAGAACATCTTCCAAGGCCATCAACCAAGTAAGTACTTCTTTGTTCTTCTTTTAGATTCCGTAAGTATTACAATACTACGCCTATACTAAGTTGTTAAATCTTGAAGTAGTGTTGGTGATTTGAATATGGTTGACTTGTTGTGATACAACTAAGTGAGTGAAAGAATACGTATGGGTGTTCTAGACTTGGTTCCAACCTGAATTTGATTTTGATACACTGTCATACTTTTGCGGAATCGACATGGTTAAGATAATTGCATAATCTTGTAACTTGAAAGCTTGTATGTTTGAATGACTTGTCCATCGAGATGAAAATCGTGGTTAACTATACACATGAGATGTTGTGATTATTTCTAAGCCATAAATTGATATGATATCTATGTAGTAGTTTTGTTCAAAGAGTGCATTAGTCCAAACATGAAAACATAGTTAAGAGTACATGAAAAAGAATTGAAAAGGATAGTGAAGATGACAATAAATGTATGACTGCGCTGAATATATTGTTGGAACATAACACCTAAATGTATGACAATGAAGTCTGAGTAATTGACATCGTTCACTTAATCAGTTTGTCACAACAAATTAAGTGTGGGGTGGTGCCTCTACTTCTTGTTTGTTGACTGTATCTACTAAGATGAAGCTAACATGACTATTATTTTAATCTCAGGTACAATCAATGGCACCAAAATCAAGATAAGGAAAAGAAAAAACAACCACTTCACAAAAAGGCCAGAAAAGGGGACGAAAAGAGCAAGGTGAATCCTCCTCGCTGCAAATACCTCGACGCATGTACGGGATAAAATGGGTCCTAGAGGAGGAAGGAAAGGAGTGGTACAAGAACAATAAAGTAAAAAAATATGTTCATGTGGAGTTGATACAAAAGAAGAGCCTAGCAAAGAAAGAACCCCGCATTTTGGCTAAAATTATGGCGCTACATCTTGATTTCATTTTCCAAGATATGGGAGAATGCAATCTTGATATAACGCGAGAATTTTATGCCAATTGGTCCCCAAAGACTACCGGAAGTGAAGTGAAGATTTGGGGCCAAGTCTTGCAACTGAATGCGGAGTTCTTCAACTCTTTTCTGGGTCTTCCATCTGTGGATCCATCACCGCTCAAGGAACTTTATCGCAGACCTCCATACAGGGCAATCATACACACACTATGCGGAACAAGATCAATGGCATGGTGGAGTCGTCACAAGGATACCGGTCGGCACAACACCTTCCCGTATGCCTCCTTGAACAGAGAAGCTCGGATATGGTTGCGGATAGTCAATTATTGCCTGATTCTAGGGTCACAATACACAAAGATCACACGTGATAGAGTGTTCTTGGTGTACGCTTTGATGACGAACATCCCCATCAACATTGGGGCGATTATTCGATCTTCAATGCGTAAGGCCAGGCTGCACAAGAGGTCCCACTTTAGTTTTGGCAATCTGTTGACTGCGATATTGAGGAAGGAGGACATCGAAGAGGAACCTGCAGATCATAAGCTTCCACACAACCCGAAGAAAGTTGACCTCACAAAGGTTAAAGATGTTGAATCCATGCATGGCGTCAACCTAACCACTGCAGAAAGACATGCTCGCGATGAAAGCTTCTCCCGCCATTTATATGGCATGATGAAGTTTACCATGATGAGCAGGGGTCGTGTTCCAACTACTGCAGAGCTCCAACAGTTGGATTATGACTACCCAATGAATGAGCATGCAAGGGCGATGTGTGGAGTAGGTGTATATTTTGAGGAACCTCTTGATGACGACATGCCAACCGATGATGATCAAAGAATACCAGACTCCGACGTGGAGGAGAACTCTGATGACGACGATTCTGATGATGATTTCGATGCAGGGGGTATGACCCCAGACATAGAGGATAAGTCCGACTAATCAGGTTCTTCTTATTTATTTTCCACTAAGGGCAGTGTATCCCGTCTAAGTGTGGGGTGCTGGTATTTGTATGCTATACTTCTTTGTTTTCATTTGCATTTATTCTAGTTTTTGTTTGTTTTAATTAGTCATAATTAGTTAGTTTTATTTTAAATTTTTTATATTTTGCATGAAATTATTCTGATAGACGGCATGGTAGTATAACAAGAGTTTGTGCTAAATCATTACTATTGAGACATTTAGGCTCTACATGTGACTCACTGTGTGATAATTGTGTGGTTTAATTCATTCATCTGTTGGGTCAAGAGTCTATACTGCTCCCAATAAAGTTGACCATGTGCCTTGTGTGTGTGAGGATATAGTATATTCTGTGTTGTGACTGATGCTAGAACTTGCCTGGTGTGTGTAAAGCGAAATAAAGAGTGTGATTTTAGGAGATTATTTAGGCATTTCTTTGGCAGCCTGTGATTGTTTACCTACCCGTGGACATTATCCTAGTCAACCCTTTTGAGCCTTTAAGCCATTTTCTTTGACAGCCTCATATGTAAGCCTAATTCATTTTTTTTCAAGACCATAATTTGATCCAAATTCCTAAGTTCTTTAAATTGTGAAGTCATGTGACAAAATAAGAGGAAATTGGGTGAGAGTGATGCCTTAAAGTGAATTGGTACTTGAATTTGTTATGAAAAAGAGTGTCTATCATAGAGGTGTGTTATAAAAAATAAAAGAAAAGAAAAGAAAAAGAAATAGAAAAACAAAAAGATAAATTGTGTTTATGATTAAATAAAAAGATAGTTATGCTTGAATGGCAAAATAGGTGAAAAGGGGTGATAGATGAAACAAAGGTAGCAGGGTTGATTAAAAGAGAGTGTTAATGGCATAATGTGATGTATTAAAGCGCTTAGGAACATAGTCACTATTTCTGGCCAAAATAGTCCTACCCGTCCCTTAGCCTACATTACAACCTGTAAAAGACCTATTTGATCCTAAGCTTAACATTCTGATATTAGTAGAGCATTACACTAAGGGCAAGCCTATGGTCATCAGTTACAACATATGAATTCTTTGTGAGAGTGAGAGCAAGGATAATCTTATACCCATGTTTTGAAAAATGAAATACTTGTGAGTAACTATGGGTGATATATTGTGAGACACACATGGTTGATGAGTTTTGGGTAGTCTTATATGATTCTTTATGCCTTAACTTTTGAATACGAATTAACCATCATCACGAGTCTATGTTGGAGGTTGAATTGATTCTAGTAGTGATCAGAAAACTACTCTTTGCTGATAATTGTCGTGCCTGTCTTGATGAATATTTTGTGTTACTGCTGTAATTTCTAGGTAGATGATTGCATGGACATGATATATTGTCTGAGGAAGAACAAAGATTTAAGTGTGGGGTGTTGATGTTAGGCGTATTTACACGCCTAAAGCACCTTAATTTACCCATATTTTAGCTAAGTTTTAAGGACAAAATATATAATTCTTGCACTTTTAGTCCTTTTTCCTGTAAGTGAGCTAACCAACGTGATTAGCAAGATTTCAGGTATTTATGATAAAGATTTCAGCATTTTATGGACTGTTGGACGCCAAAGGAAACTTCACGTAAGAAGGAAGGCAGCTTCTGGAAACTTGTGGACTGAAAGTGATGCATGGAGAACTTGTCCCGGGCAAAAACAGCATTTCTAAAGACTTGGGGGATCAGCAGTAACTTAGTAGGATTAGGAAAAGTATGCAGTAACCCAGTAGGACTAGGACAAGGATAAAAACCCTATTTCAGTAGGACTAGGACAAGGATGTTATAAAAACCCTATAATGTTGAATTTTTCAGGATGCACGAATTCGCTCATTCACTTATCAATTAATTCGAAGCTTTTTATTATGTACTCATTCCTTAATTCAAGTCTTTTTCATTTGACTTTTGCTCCTAATTCACGTTACAATTTCTGACAGAGGACACGGCTCTCTTGAGAGCAACGGGCCAAGAGGAAAACGTCAATCTTGTTGTCACGCCACATTCCTCTTCAACGTGAGATTGCTATAGTTGTGGTATGATGATGATGTCTTCGTTGATTTCCGTTACCCTCATGAGTAGCTAAACTTCTCTGTTAGGGTTATGGAAGCCTTATGAGACATTATCTATTGCTATGAGTTTGTGAGTTCTTGATACGTAGGCTTCTTATATCATTACTCTCTTCATCTTAATTGAATTCTTGTGGTTGCAAATATATAGAATGCGTCAGTATAGCATTAACTTGTTCGAAAGAAAAGTTACATGTCTGGAAAAGAGAGAATGACAAGGAAATAGGGCTACCAACCCCTGTTTAAAAGTTAGTGCCATAACTGGATTAACCTCTTGGAGAATTCGTACCGTTAGTATACGCTTTAAGCTCAAAAGAGTTAAAGTGATATAATCCTTGATGGTCGAAAGACACTAGGATTTACCATAGAATACGAATCTCTATAAGCGCATGCATGTCTGAATTCCGCATAACTCATAGCCAATAGATACGTAAAACTCATAAGGTGGACATAACCCTAACTTACAATTCTCATTGATTAAAACCTCCAAACATTCCATTTTTCTTTGTTACTTTGATACTCTTAATTCACGCTACAATTAAATCCCCCCTTTTTCGTAGAATTTTTTATCAACAGTCTACTAATCGTTGCATACTTAGTGACCAAGTATTCCCTATGGGATTCGACACCCAACCCAGTTGGGTTCTATATTTGACAACGACCGCTTACACTCTTACGAGAGCTGTAGTTTGAGTGTTATCAATGGACTCATAACTGGTCTGATCTCAAAAAATGCATGACTGATCACACACTGACAAGCTGAACTCATTTCTACTAAATGCGTATATCTAATGCATGAATGTTCGGCTAAGCTGACTTTCAAAAGCATGACTTAACAATGCAATAACGACTGATGCTAACTTTATAAAGATAATCTGAACATGAATCGGGATGAATCTAATGGCATGCAACATCATAATACTATGGGGTATCTCCCCCTTGGGACTCTATGTCCTTCTAACCACACTTCGCTGAAATACTGGGGCGGTACGCGGGGCACCTACAGACTGGGTCATGATTGACCGATCAAGATCTGAAACTCATGCATGAATCATGCTAACATATATGCTCAAAATGGGAGCAAAGGATCTGTCAATGCATGTCATAAATATAAAGGGCTCATAACATACTCGGGTCTATTTCAGGGGATCTTTCCCTATCAAGGCGAGCCTGAAGCGCACGGAGTCTACCCCTCTGAGTTAGCACTCTACATTCTCACATTCTATGGCCTGGCTCACCACAACTAAAACACACATCACTGTCAGCTCTACACATACCTTGGTGGCGCCTGCCACACTCTCCGCAACACGGATGGGTACGAACACCACTAGTACTACTTTAGGCTTTGGAGCTTGACGCACCCTCAGATCTGACACCCCTAAACATAGGTATGGGTACACTAGATGAAGATGGAGCTGGAACTAAAAATCTCCGACCAGACTGAGAACTACTACCACCTTGAGACCCTGACTGCGAGAAACCACAACTACCTATCTTGGCTCTTTTACTCACTCTCTCTCCTTCATCCTATCTGTCTCAATCTGTTGCGCATAAATCATTAGCCTAAAAAGATCCATAACTCTATTGAGCATAGAAGCTCTACACTCTTTCAACATTAACCAGGATACACCAGTCACAAACTTACTCATACTCGCTCTTGGGTCAGCTATCAAGTCAGGAGCATACTTAGCTAATTGGCTAAACTTAAGACAATACTTTTTCACGGTCATAGAACCTTGTCGTAGGTTCATGAACTCTTCTACCTTAGCCTCTCTCATCTCTAGTGGGAAAAACCTATCTACAAAGGCACTCTGAAACTCCAACCAAGTCACAGGAGCTGCATTCTCCCATCTAATCTTCTCCCACATCACTACCCAATCATGAGTAACATCTCTCAACCTATAAGATGCTAACTCAACACTCTCCTTCTAAAAAATATGCATAATCTGA
Organism: Capsicum pubescens; assembly: GCA_030864215.1. Taxonomy (NCBI): domain Eukaryota; kingdom Viridiplantae; phylum Streptophyta; class Magnoliopsida; order Solanales; family Solanaceae; genus Capsicum; species Capsicum pubescens. The sequence continues at coordinate 265,472,950 of CM061549.1, read as the reverse complement.
GTGATATTCTTCACCGCCTCTAGATAAAGCTGTGGGTCCTCACCTACTACTGACCCAAAGAATTTGGGCGGGTTCATTTTCATAAATCTTCTGATCCTGGCGGCGGCTGAGTCCCCATCTTGCTGAGGTGGGGCTGCAGCCTGACGGTTGCCCTGAATACTAGTCACGGCTTAGGCTATCACCTGAAAAGCTGCCCAAAACTCTGCATATGACACACTCTCATTCACAGGATCTACTGGCTGTGGGGGTTGATCATCAACCCCACAAACAAAATCTCTGCGATGAGGCATACTCTGTAATTAGAAGAAAATAGTGGATAAGACTGAGGATCAACTTGATCTCATGCTCACTTGCATGAAATGATCACTGAAAAAAAAAGAAACTGCACCTAAGAACATCTCGTAGCCTCTTGTACATAAAGGTGGTGCGCTACACACCCATGCACAGGACGCTACTAGATGCGGCTTTTCAGACTCCCTTGGACACTCTTCAACCTTAGGTTCTGATACCAAGTTTGTAACACCCCAAGATCCTAACCCGAGATGTCACACGGTGCTTATGACCCTGAAGGACCACAAGCTAACCCTTTACTGATATCTGTACATGTACACTGTATAATATCTAAAATAAATGCGAAAACTAGCCATAAGGTTCGACACATCTATGAATACTCATAATACAGAAAAACTGAATACTAATACATCCGTCTGAAAAACCTCTAAACTGTCTGAACTGTAGAGTTGAAGGGACAGGTCCCCAACTAACTCCCTCAACTGAAAATAAAGTCTAAAGCAATAATAGTAAACTGAGATTCGTCCTCGAAAGAAGAGGACTTGTTGCTACTGCTGCAGACTGGGACCGAACTGCTGAGGATACTCTGGATCCTGTGCCTTTGAACCTGTGGTGTAAAATAAAACACCATAGCGCAAATGCGTCAGTACAAGAATGTATCGAGTTTGTAGACGAGGCAGGAATGCAAGGGCTCATGCATGCACAATATCTAAACTGAATAATCATGAAGATGCCGCATAAGAACACATAAATGAATGCACAGACCATGAACATAATCACCGCAACTCTAGATACTGAAACTCGGATACCACTTTACTGCAGACTGAACTCACTACGAATACTGAGATACTGAATTACTTACTCATCTGATACTGATAACTGAGAGTCTGGATGTACTTATATCAAGGACTGAATTCTGAGCTTACTGCTTTCAACTGGCAGAATTAGAGATCAACTTTTCTAACAGATTATTTCAGAAGCGATTATCAATGATAAGAAGTATGATCATGTCCGAATCTGACAACAAGAATACTCAACAGAATCAGAGATGGAGATCAAGCCTATCTGACGGGAGATCTCTATATATGATAATAAGTATCTGTATATGAGACCAAGATTATCTGACAGGATGGTCCATGAATCAATTGAACTATCTGAGTTCCTCACTGAGATAGACGACTGTACCATACAGTCCTGATTTTTAAAGATTGATACTGAAACTGCAACTGTGGGAAGTAGTTACTTAACCGACATTCCCCAAATAACCATAGGTGGGGTCCAACTTATAACCCCAGCTGGAAGGATGTCAATACTGCTCCACGGGTAAAGACCTCTCTGGTCAAGCCTCTCTGACGGGATGACCCTCGCAGAAAGTTGGCCTCAGGTAATATAATAGTCAAACCTCTCTGATGGTGATAGCTTCTACTGATAGGGACTCCTACATTCTACGGTGGCTACATAGTTCTGGAGTTTAGGGATTGCTCCTAGCGACTCGGCCTCTCTGATGAAAGATTTGTCATCCCTTCCCTCGCTCGGTGATAGCTTCTACTCCCAACTGAAAGACTCTGAGCTAAATTCTCAACTGAACACAACTGAATCTGATACTGATCATGTTTCTCAAAAGATCTGACTGAGTTACGCTGAGATTACTTAGTTTCGTATCTAACGGAAAAGGTATCAAAGCATGGTATCTGACTGACGATACAGACCTTGAATAGATTACTCAAATCAATTTTGAGATTAGAATTGAATCACTTGAATACTATCAGATCTGAGCTAATTACAGGACTGAGGCTAGATTACTAGCGATACAGAGATAACTGAGATTATTGAGCTTTCTTAAGTTCTGCACTTGTAAAAGGATACAGAGTTCTATAGTTCACTGAGTTCTGAGAATCATGACTCGACTGGAATTATCGAGAACCTGACATGGGATCTAGACAACAGTTCTATTTTCGGGTATAAATACCCCCAGGACTCGATCGCATAAAAGTAAAGCATAATCATTCATTTATCATCATGATCATTCATATATCATCACAATTATTCATGCATCATCATAATCATTCATTCATCATCATAATCATTCAAAACATCACCTCAAGCATTTAACCATCACAGACATCTTATTCTTCATCACAGTCGCCAAGGGGTCACTTTAAGCATCTCGGAAACATAATTATATAATAACGTAGGGAAAATATGCTACTAGATTGTATTCCATTCAAAAAAGTTTTACCTCAACTATTTTATACCTATATCAATCTTGACATGTGTTTGGATATCACATGGCTTGAGGAAACTTCATACTATCATGGAATAATTCATTCACTTGGGCATTTTATCAAACACAAGGCATGCATAAACTAACTCACAATTTGGGGTTCCATCTTCAACATAATACAATGGACCTTATGCTTCACCTAAGCTCTTTATCAAACCTAGAGGGAACATGCATCGCTTATTAAACTATTTCTACACCCATTTGACATGAACACATCACATAGAAAGCAACATAAGGAAGATTCATCACAAATATCACATGGATTCCACCTACTAGGGCTAAGGCTCATGAATCTTGTAAACAAACCTGATTCAAAACTCAACAACACATTGAAAGTCAATTTCAACTCATACAAATCATTAGCAACTCATAAACCTAAAAATCTTTGAGTTTTGAAAAGGGTTCTTGAGCATCTTGGATGAAAGGGACCAAAGAATCAACATCTACATACCTTAATCTTTGAAATTGGATGAATTCTAATGCTTGAGACTCTATCCGCACTTGTAATAAATAATTCCCGAATCCCACACTATGAGGAACTTGATTCTTGAAGAAATCTTGAAGATTTATGGATGAATTTTTTGAAGATTAAGATTCTTGAATGAAACCCTAGATATTCTCTCTTTAGAGAATTGGAAGAGAAATAGAGAAATTAGGGTTTGAATGAGGGTTCTCATATTTATAGAGGCTTCCAAAAGAGGGTAAAAGACCAAAATACCCTTGCAAAAACGTCCTTAAATTGCTGGAAAAATATAGCTGACGACATCCGCGAAAAGTCATCAAGTTAGTGATAGGCCGTCATGAATTGTCGTCACAAAAGAGTGAAATTTTAAGTTTCTGGTTAAGGTTGATGACATTGGTGATAGGCCGTCATGGGCATGACGGTTTTTCACAAAATGTCGTCACCAGGGTAAGAAATCTGCCCAGGTCTGACAACATTTGTGATAGGCATCACGGGCGTGACGGCTTGTCACAATTGTCGTCACCAATTTCCCTGCCAGACATGCTGGAGTAAAATGGGCATAACTCTTTGCTAAGATATCAGTTTTTGACGAAATTGGTATCGTTGGAAAGATAATTTAAAGATATTTCATTTGATATATAGTAGTTCCTCTAATTAGATATATATACAAGGTGTTATGGTCAATTAAAGTTGATCAAAATTTTGATGGTCACTAAAACTTGAACGATAGGAAAGATTTCAACTCGTCCTTGAGTTAGGGGACCTCTATGATCTTAATTCGTGATCAAATAGATTCCCACACGATTCAAAGTATTTCATACTTGGGAAGATATTTCTGAAACATTTAGACTCAGATTTTTGCATTACCAAATACGCTCTAAGGCTCAGACTGGAATAGGATTTTACGGGCCCTTACATTATCTCCCCCTTGGGAACATTCGTCCTAGAATGTCGCCTGATAGACTAAAAATACGGATCAACAGAACCTACTCAAGAGATGAAAACATTTCAAGGCATGCTTTCCCAACTGAAATAACTGACATACAGAGTTCTCATACTAGGCATGATTCATATCTTGTGCACGTAATACTCGACTGAATCTACTCAGAGATGAATTCTCATAACACTCATGCATATCTGATGCATGGACTCATAACTGGGCTGATCTCAAGAAGGCATGATTGATCACACACTGACAAGCTGAACTTCTTTCTACTAAATGCGCATATCTAATGCATGAATGTTCGGCTAAGCTGACTTTCAAAAGCATGACTTAACAATGCAATAACGACTGATGCTAACTTTATAAAGAAAATATGAACATGCATCAGGATGAATCTATGGCATTCAACATTATAATACTATGGGGTATCTCCCCCTTGGGACTCTATGTCCTTCTAAACACACTTCGCTGAAATACTGGGGCGCTGCCCGGGGCACCTACAGACTGGGTCATGATTGACCGATCAAGATCTAAAACTCATGCATGACTCATGCTAACATATTAGCTCAAAATGGGAGAAAAGTATCTATCAATGCATGTGATAAAGATAAAAGGCTCACAACATACCCGGGTCTATTTCAGGGGATCTGTCCCTATCAAGGCGAGCCTGAAGTGCACGGAGTCTACCCCTCTGAGTCAGCACTCTAAATTCTTAAATTCTATGGCTTGTATCACCAAAACCAAAACACACATCAATGTCGGCTCTACACACACCTTGGTGGCGCATTCCACACTTTCTGCAACACGGATGGGTACGAACACCACTAGTACTACTTTGGGCTTTGGAGCTTGACGCTCCCTCAGATCTGACATCCCTAAACACAAGTGTGGGTACACTAGATGAAGATGGATATGGAACAAAAACTCTCCGACCAGACTGAGAACTACTACCACCTTGAGACCCTGACTGCAAGAAACCACGACTACCTGCCTTGGCTCTTTTACTCACTCTCTCTCTCCTTCATCCTATCTGCCTCAATTTGCTGCGCATGAATCATTAGCCTAAAAAGATCCATATCTCTATTGAGCATAGCATCTCTACAATCTTTCAACACTAACCCGAATACACCAGTCACAAACTTACTCATACTCTCTCTAGGGTCAGCTTCAAGTCAGTAGCATACTTAGCTAATAGGCTAAACTTAAGACAATACACTTTCAAGGTTATGGAACCTTGCCCTAGGTTCATGAACTCTTCTACCTTAGCCTCTCTCATCTCTAGTGGTAAAAACCTATCTAGAAAGGCACTCTGAAACTCCAACCAAGTCATAGTAGCTTCATTCTCCCCTCTACTCTTCTCCCACATCACTGCCCAATCATGAGCAACATCCATCAACCTATAAGATACTAAATAAACACTCTTCTTCTGAGAAACATGCATAATCTGAGTGATATTCTTTACCTCCTCTAGATAAAGCTGCCAGTCCTCACCTACTACTGACCTAAAGAATTTGGGCGGGTTCATTTTCATGAAACTTCTGATTCTGGCTGCCGCTGAGTCCCCATCTTGCTGAGGTGGGGTTGCAACCTGACGGTTTTCCTGAACACTAGTCACAGCTTAGGCTAGTGCCTGAAAAGCTGCCTAAAACTCTGCATGTGACACACTCTCATTCTCAGGATCAACTGGCTGTGGGGGCTGATCATCAACCCCACGGACAAAATCTCTGCGAGGAGGCATACGATGTAATTGAAAGAAAAAAATGGATTAGACTGAGGATCAACTTGAGCTTATGCTCACTCGCACGAAATGATCACTGAAAAAAAAGGTACTGCACCTTAGAACATCCCGTAGCCTCTTGTACATAAATGTGGCGCGCTATACACCCATGCACAAAACTCTACTAGATGTGACTTTTCATACTCCCTAGGACACTCTTCAACCTTAGGCTATGATACCAAGTTTATAACCCCCCAAGATCCCAACCCGAGACGTCACACGGTGCTTATGACCCCAAAAGACCACAAGCTAACCCTTTACTGATATTTGTACCTGTACACTGCATAATATCTGAAATAAATGCAAAAACTAGACATAAGGTTCAACACATCTATGAATACTCATAATACAGAAAAATTAAATACTAATACATTCGTCTGAAAAGCCTCTAAACTATCTGAACTGCAGAGTTGAAGGGACAGGTCCCCAACTAACTCCCTCAACTAAAAATAAACAAAGTCTGAAGCAATAATAGTAAACTGAGATTCGTCCTCTAAAGAAGAGGACTCACTGCTACTTCTGCTGACTGGGATTGAACTGCTGAGGATACTCTGGATCCTGTGCCTCTGAACCTGTGGTGTCAAATAAAACACTATAGCAACAATGCGTCAGTACAAGAATATATCGAGTATGTTGAGGAGGTAGGCTAATGCAAGGGCTCATGCATGCACAATATCTAAACTGAATAATCATGAAGATGTCGTATAAGAACACATACATGAATGCAAAGACCATGAACACAATCACCGCAACTCTAGATACTGAAACTCGGATACCACTTTACTGCAGACTGAACTCACTACTAATACTGAGATACTAAATCACTGACTCATCTGATACTGATAACTGAGAGTCTGGATGTACTTACATCAAGGACTAAATTCTGAGCTTACTGCTTTTGACTGAAAGAATTAGAGATCAACTTTCTAACAGATTATTCTGGAAGCGATTATCAATGATAAGAAGTATGATCATGTCCGAATCTGACAACGAGAATACTTAACAGAATCTGAGATGGAGATCAAGCCTATCTAACGGGAGATCTCTAGATATGATAATAAGTATCTGTATATGAGACCAAGCTTATTTGACGGGATGGTGCATAAATCAATGGAACTATCTGACTGGAATTATCGAGAAACTGACATGGGATCTAGACAACAGCTCTATTGTCGGGTATAAATACCCCCAGGACTCGATAGCATAAAAGTAAAGCATAATCATTCATCATCATCATGATCGTTCATATATCATCACAATCATTCATGCATGATCATAATCATTTATTTATCATAATAATCATTCAAGACATGACCTCAAGTATTTAACGATAACAAACATCTTATTCATCATCACAGTCGCCAAGGGGTCACTTTAAGCATCTCAGAAATATAATTATATAATAACGTAGGGGAAACATGCTACTAGATTGTATTCCATTCAACAAGGTTTTACCTCAACTATTTCATACCTATATCAATCTTGACATGTGTTTGGATATCACATGGCTTGAGGAAACTTCCTACTATCATGGAATAATTCATTCACATGGGCATTTTATCAAACACTAGGCATGCATAAACTAACTCACAATTTGGGGTTTCATCTTCAACATGCTACAATGGCCCTTATGCTTCACCTAAGCTCTTTATCAAACCTAGGGGGGATATGCTTCTCTTATTCAACCATTTCTACACCTATTTGACATGAACACATCACATAGAAAGCAACATAAGGAAGATTCATCACAAATATCACATGGATTTCACCTACTAGGGTTAAGGCTCCTGAATCTTGTAAACAAACATGAATCAAAACTCAACAACACATTGAACATAAATTTCAACTCATACAAATCATTAACAACTCATAAACATAAAAATCTTTGAGTTTTGAAAAGGGTTCTTGAGCTTCTTGGATGAAAGGGACCCAATAATCAACATCTACATTCCTTAATCTTTGAAATTGGATGAATTCTAATGCTTGAGACTCTATCCGCACTTGTAATAAATAATTCCCGAAGCCCACACTATGAGGAACTTGATTCTTGATGAAATCTTAAAGATTTATGGATGAATTTTTAGAAGATTAGGGTTCTTGAATAAAACCCTAGATATTCTCTTTTTAGAAAATTGGAAGAGAAATGGAGAAATTAGGGTTTGAATGAGGGTTCTCATATTTATAGTCTTCCAAAAGAGTGGAAAAGAACAAACTACCCTTACAAAAACGTCCTTAAATTTCTGAAAAAAATAGCTGACGACATCCGTGACAAGCCGTCAAGTTGGTGATAGGGCGTCATGAATTGTCATCACAAAAGGGTGAAATTTTGAGTTTTTGGTTAAGGTTGACGACATTGGTGATAGGCCATCACGCGCGTGATGTCTTGTCACAAAATGTCGAAACCAGGGTCATAAATCTGCCTAGGTCCAACGACATTAGTGATAGGCCGTCACGAGAGTGACGGCTTGTCACAATTGTCGTCACTAGTTTCCCAGCCAGACATGCTGGAGTAAAATGGGCATAACTCTTTGCTACGATATCAGTTTTTGACGAAATTGGTATCGTTGGAAAGATAATTCAAAGATATTTCATTTGATATATAGTAGGTCCTCTAATTTTATATATACAAGGGTTTATGGTCGATTGAATTTAACACAAATTTTGACGGTCACTAAAACTTGAATGATAGGAAAGATTTCAACTCTTCTTTGAGTTAGGGGACCTCTATGATCTTAATTTGTGCTCAAATAGATTTCCACATGATTCAAAGTATTTCATACTTGGGAAGATATTTCTGAAACATTTAGACTCAGATTTTTGCTTTACCAAATACGTTCTAAGGCTCAAACTGGAAGAGAATTTTGCGAGGCATTACATACCTATTATCCTTGGACGACCTTTCCTCTCAACCGAAAGATCTATTATTGATATGGAGTTAGGAGAAATGAAATTTTGGGTCTACGATGATGAAGTGTCCTTTCAAGTATGCAAGGCCAAGAAACAACCCATGGAACTACAAGTGATGCCTGTCAATGATTTAGTGGACACGAAGGTGAATGATGGGTACCTTGAGGACCCAACTTGAAAAGATTAAGAACATCATGCCATGATAATAAATTAGGCACTAGGTGGGAGACAACCCAACAATGCCACCAAACTGGCCCATATCCTTTATTTTTAATTAGTAGAGTAGATTTAGTTTTGTTGGTCATTGATCCATGAAATCATGGTACTATGGAGTGTTTTGAATGAGTTAGAGGAATGTAAAGTGTGGTGCATTTGATTAGTGGACTGAACAAGGTAAATAGAGGACCAAATTTGTCCTCAACTACCATGATCTTGGTACACGTGTGATTGCAATTGTGGTAGCTGTGTGATCATGATCTTGTAACTCAAATAGTGATCATGGTCAAGTCAGTTTAAGAATAAAATAGTTTCCCATTCCCTCCCCCCCCTCCACTACTTTCCAATTTTCTCTTAAATTGCAACTTATTTTGGCTAAGTTATGAGTATCCAAATTATGCATCAACATCCTCTTGAATCCCTCAATCCGGTATATGATTCAAACTCCCTCTTTTATGCGTATTTGTAGTCCTTATTGACCATGTGTAAGATGGCCTAAGATGGTACTTTTAATGCTAAATCTTTGTTTGAATATGATAGCTTGGTGAATTTAGCTATTTGTAGTGGTGTTCACATAGTTGGGGAAGCCTTGAGTACCTAAATTTGCTTAAATTTGATAAAAATAGTTGTGCACACCAAGTTCTCGATTAAAGGCTGAAACAAGTTCCATATTAGTTTTTTCATGTTTGGAGAGTATAATTGAGTACCTAGGAACCATGTTCCTTTCTCTTAATGTATGTTTTGGCTTTGGAACACAATTTGGCATTGAAATTAGACAATTTAAGTTTTGAAAATTTTGGTTCAACCTTGCCTTAGATACCGCAATCACGATGATTAGATCACGATCGCAAAATCACGGTTGCAACCCAGTGGCCCACAATAGCCATACCTGAGGGTGGTTTCCAGCTAAGACCAAAAATCTTGCAATTCTTTTTTTTTACCCATAACCCATCATGGCACCACCCCATGAGCTTAATTGGGCAACATAGCATAGTTTTTACATAAAAATATTAATGATGAGTGTTGTTGCGTTGTACTCAAATTTTCCAAACTACATCATGGGAGATTATTACCAAACCCGTTTCATGGCCCCTGAATGCCTAAACTTGTAGTATAGTGATCTCCCCAAGACGAAGTTTCTTTCGTAGAGGGGCATATGTCTAGATAAGGTTCCGAAAAAGCTTCCAGCATTCTATAACAGACTCATAGCCACTAGGTGGACATGTTTTGCCCTAGATCCTTGCCGGTCAAACAAGCAGTGGGTATGGGAGTTTAACAATAACCTTAGCATAGTATCTTTCTCAGACCCAATTATCAGGATTTGAGAAAAGAAAGTACACTTTGGAGATGAGCGTATAAAAGACATCTATGGGCTCCCAAATGTAGATAAGGCACAATTCGAGGCGAAGGCCTGTGAATCGGGGAGTTGGATGGCTGAAAAGTTATGTCCAGGCATGGAGGTTCCTTGAGCGGCCACCAAGAGGGGGATATTGATGAATGATTTCACAGCGGAGGCAAGGATATGGCTAAAAATTATTTGTAGTTAGATTTCTCCATGCACACACATGATGGTTGTTCCAGATATTTGAGCCAGGATGGTTGCCTATATACTACACAACATTCTTTTGAATGTTGGTCAGCTTGTGATTTCAGACACGAGGCACTTCAAGATCCATGGTAAAATGATCCTATTATTCCTTCTTTGATTACTGACTTGTGCAATAGAGTCGGGGTCGAGGAATACCCTGAAGACACTTGGGTGCACCCAAATACCCCCATTTATCCTCTAAAGATTCGAGGTGAGGGAGCACTAGGCAAGAGCAAAAATAGAAAGATCGACTTAGGCAAGTCAACGTGTGAGGACACAGACTTATGTAGGCCATCTACAGTAGGGCTGATTGATGAGATATCTGTCGTGATAAGGACTATTAGGGATCTAGTGTCCAAGTTGCCTCAAGGGCCGGGAGAGCCTTCCACCATTCGACATTCCTATGTGGCTCAGTCTTATTATAAGAGGTACCTGAAGGATTAAAAGATGCAGGGAGCCACTATTGCTAGGATTGAGAGGGCCTATTCATCTTTGGCAGAGTCTCATAAGGATATCATATAAGAAGATAAAGAAGAGGGAGAATAAGAGAGACAAGTTCTTCAATAAGATATGGAAGAGGGTGAAGGTTCTTTAGAAGGTACTGAAACCCAGAGACAGACTTCCTTTTTCCAGAGTTGATAGTGATGATGAGGCCCTAGCTAAGTGGTCCAAATCTGATGACACCAGAGGTGATGCTGAATCTGAGAGCGACAACAACTCTTGATGCGGTTACAGGGAGCACCCTTTTACTCTCTTTATGCTTTATTAATTATGGAGTGAGGTCACTATAAGCTTTTTAGTTGGAGGTGCCTGTATCCGCATTCATTCATATAGTCTGTATTATTGAGATATTTTTGGATATTTTAATGTTGATTTGAATGATTTTTATTTTATTTTGGGTTGTAATATTCAGCACTCTGGTGGTGCACACATTTCATGGATTAATTGCTTATTTTATTTTTAGTATGTTTATTTTTATCTTGTTTATGATAATATAAGATGAGCCTTTTCTTATGATAGATTGAGCGACAACATTCTTAAGAAAAAATCATCGTGATTGGGTTTTGATCTATGGATGCAGGCGAAGTCTAAGTACCTATAGCATCAAAGCTATAAATGTAAGGGAAATCTAAGTACCTGTGGCATTTTGGATTTGGGATCGCCATTATACTATGGTGAAGTCTGAGTAGCCATATGGTTTACTCCATGAAAGCCAAAATGTGAGATGATGACTTGGTTTGGTGCTATAAATAGAAAATTATGTGTGGTGCAAATGCAAAGCAAACACTCTCTCCGTCCAAAAAAAAATAAAAATCAAGGGCATGGACGTGAACAATTTTATAACAATACTTTACCTCTTTTTGTGACTCCGAAGTCTTTAGCTTGTAGTAGTTGGTAAATACTCCATTTTGTCTCTAGTAGAAAGTGCAATTGCGCCTCCTTAAAGAGTTTGCATGTCATGTGCGGTGAGCATAATTGTCTAACTCTCATACATACTTGTACCATCTAGAACTTGCCCCATTAGTCTCTCAAGGATAATTGTGATTATACTTGGTTGGTGAAATGATCTTAGTCCTTCTTGGTGAACATTAGGAGCCCACTTTAGCCTAAATAGTATACCCATACATAGAATAATATCCTTAGTTACCCATTTTTTCCTTCGAGCCTTTGTTTGGCAACTACATTACAAGCCTTGAACCATTCAAAGCTTTTCTCTCTTTTGAACTCTACCTCATTGAACTTGGAAAATGAAAATTAAGGCCAAATTCCTAGTTGGGGGTGGTAAGTTTGGAAGAGATAACCTTGAGCCATGATAATGTAAGTGGATGCCTATGATGCTAAGCAAAGAGAGAAATTGAAAAGGTGAAAAAGAAAATCATCAAAAGAAGGAATAGCATGGAGTGCAAAAGAAATAGTCAAAAGAAAATGCTTTCAAGGAATTAAGTAAATAAAGGTAGCAAAAGTAGGCATGTGTGAATTTTGGAAATAAATGAAGTGGTCCATAGTCAAAAGTTGGGTTAAATAGTGTGATGAAGATGTCCAAATAGGGTGTATTAACTTTGTACCCAAATGATCTCATACCCTTTTTTGAACCTACGTTACAAGCTTGAAAAAGTTCTTCGAGATCTCCAACCAAGTGTATTCATTGTAGTGGAGATTGAAAATAAGAGCAAGCAGATGGTATGGTACTTGTTAGAATTGAGGGAGTCTTTGTGAGAGTGAGTGTTTGCACTTAAATACCTTATTGCATATTAGATAATTTGGTGTGTGGGATTTCCTTCTCGTGAGGAGGCATGAAGACTAATTAAGGTGGGTAAAATTGTCATTTTTCAAAAAATGAGGCAAGGGAGTATAGTGGAGTTTATATTGATAGGGGGAGAGTTAGTAATTATTGTACTGTATTTCTTTACAGTCGTGTGCATCCTTATGATGATGTTTCATGTTGCGGGGGGTTGTGAGAATAGATTTGCCCATATCTTAGAGTTATTGGTTGGTGTTAATCAAGTTTGAAGTCATTGTGATTATTTGATTCTATAAATGGGCTTAAATTTGCATTGTCTCATTGAGTAAGAGTTAGTGTTGCTTGGGGACAAACAAAGGTTTAAGTTGGGATGTTGATGAGTGGTAAATTTACCACTCATTTATGTCAGAATTAGTACACACTACTATGATCTAATGATATGCATGAGACAATTTTGTCATTTGAATGCACTAATTCCCATATTTTGCATGTATACATATGATAAGAAGAAAAGGAGTGAAATGAGTTGAAAAGGGATCAAAAGGGGAAGAGAAGTGCAAAAGTTGGAAAAGCAGGAGAAAAATCTGACCCTCAGTTACCGCAATCACGGTCTGAGGGTCTCAACCACGAAAAGTCAAGCTTGGTCAACTGTCTGTGATCGCGATGGTCTTATGGCAGTCGTGGTAGCCGCAACTGCAGACAAACTGCAGCGATCGCGACATCACGATTTTGTGCCCAAGGGCAATTGTATAATTTTCTGTAGCCGACCCCAAATCCCATGTATGGCAAATAAGTGATTCCTAAATGTTTAGTCTTTTAGGTCAAACTATTTGTTCAAATCTTTCAAACTTATAGACCATTAAAAAGTTTCAATCCATAAGCCTTATCCTTGTTCCCTAAACATTGTCTTCATCATGAGAGTGCGTTGAGTATATTAATAATGTTGAACCGACAATCACAACATTGTTTGATCTCCTTTGACCTAGCTCTTGGGATATCCAATCTGCTAGGTAGAGTTACTTCTATGATGACTTGTCCTAGGCCTTAAACCCATTTCCTTTGATGATCTCTCAACTCCCTCTCTAGATAGACCTTTTGTAAGTAGATCTGGCACATTATCCTTTGACTTCACAGTCAACCGTGATAATTCCACTAGAAAGTAGTTCTCTAGCAGTATTATGTCTCTTTCTTATATGACGAGTACCATTATACATCATGCTCCTTGCCCTACCTATTGCGACTTGACTATCACAGTGTATGCAAACTGGTGCCAAATGTTTGGACCGATAAGGAATATCTTCCAAGAAATTTTAGAGTCATTAAACTTCTTCACTGATTGTATCTAACGCGATAAATTTAGATTCCATTGTAAAATGGGCAATACATGTCTGTTTGGATGATTTCTAAGAGACTGATCCTCTATCTAAAGTAAATACATATTCCCTCGTGAATTTTACTTCATTTCATCCGGTGATCCAATTTGCATCACTATATCCTTCAATTACCGTTGGATGTTTGTTATAATGAAAAACATAGTCTTGAGTATGTTTTAGATACTCCAAAACTCTTTTCGTTGCCATCCAATGAGTTTTATCAGGATTACTCGTGTACCGACTCAATTTACTAATAGCACATGTTATGTCTGGTCGCGTACAATTCATGATACTAGTTTAACTGCACGTGTAACGTTTGATTATTTAAAATTAAATAATTTTTGCCTATTGCGGAGACTTTTAATAATGTGTAAAAGTTCAAATCGTTTTTCAAAAATCTTTCACACTTTAATATAATAATGTAAACATAAACATATACACATATATGTTTTACCATCAGAAGTTTCAAGTGGTTGATAGCTCATTATTTTTGCGTTTGTCATATAGTACCTCTTTCCCTTATTGACATGGGCTAAGAGAGACACATCAAATTGAACCATATTTATCTTACGATTATTTTTAGTTTTTTTATATTTAAAATCTTTTCTTATTTTTAAAGTCAAATCTTTACAAAATCATTAATTACATTCTTATTACGTACTTTAAACTTTTAAAAATCTGGTACTTCTTAAATTTTTCTTATTCTAATAGTTTTATATTTATTTTTAGATTTTTTAAATCTTCTTAAAATAAATTTAGTTGACTTAAAATTCTTAAACTAATGAAAAAAGTATCAGATGTCATTAACTTTGATCATTTCTAAAAAGGAAAGATTTTACCATAAATATATTTAATTAATTTTTAACTCTTAAATTATGAAAAAATATTGAAATTCTGATGATTTCTAATAATGAAAGGTTTTACCATAAATATATTTAATTATTTATTAACTCTTAAATATTAAAAATAGTGAAAAGACGATTGTGTCTAAAGCAACGACCTTTTAATAAAGGACAAAAAGTTCAAACAACATTTTAAGGCCCTTCACACTTTTAATATATTATAGATTATAGATTATTTACTTTTAATATATTATAGATTATAGATATAGATTATAGATTATAAATATTGATATAGATTATAGATTATAGATTATAAATACATCAAGCTTCCCAAAACTCTTGCGTCGTCTAACTGCGAATCACTTTCACTTTCATTCTTTTGAAGTGCAAAGCTTACGTCTAATGGAGTCTTGGCAATACTGAAATCTAAATACTTGAACTTGTCAACAAGTACTTTTTCAATGTCACGAAACTGTGATGTAGAATGTTATAAGGCAAGTTCGATTTCAAAGGAATATACTCAACAAGAAGGTTTGGACTACCATGATACATTCTCACCAGTGGCTAAGATGGTCAATGTTAGAACTGTGATTAATGTTGTTGCATCTCATAATTGGCCACTTTCCCAGATGAATTTTCATAATGCATTCTTACAAGGTGATCTTACAGAAGAAGTCTACATGACTTTGCCTCAGGTTTCAGAGGCAGAGGGAGAACAGAGTATGTAGATTGCCTAGGTCCTTATATGGTTTGAAACAGACATCTAAGCAATGGAATCTCAAGTTAATTAATGCACTAGTTGAAGCAGGATATTCTCAAAGTCCATAAGATCATTCATTGTTCACAAAAGAAATGGAGTTGATAAAGTTATCATACTTATATATGTGGATGATTTGCTTAAAACAGGGTGTAGCAACACAATGATTCAAGAGTAGAAGACTACACAACAACTTCAAGATGAAAGACCTTGGTGATCCTAAGTATTTTCTTGGGATTGAAGTGTTGAGGTCTAAAGGTGGTATTTAACTTACTCAGATGAAGTATGTGCTTGAACTAATTTTAGATTGTGACTCAAGTAGTTCTAAACCATACACCATTTGAAGGAGGAAATAAACTGACAACTGTGGATTATGATGAGCATACAGGCACAATAGATGATCCTTTGCCATAGGATATCACTAGCCATCAAAGGTTGGTTAGGAGATTGTTGTATTTCACTACCACCAGGCTAGATATCAGCTTTAGTGTGCAATTTTTGTCTCAGTTTATGCAAATGCCAAAGACTTCACATTAGGAGGAAGCACTAAGAGTTGTAAGTACATTAAGAAGTGTCCAGGACAAAGACTGTTATTGAGCAGTGATTCAAGAACTCAACTGGATAAATCTTGTCCAAACAAAAGAAGACCAGTTACTGGCTACGTCATTAAACTAGAAAGCTCACTTATCTCTTGAAAATCAAAGAAGCAGCAAACAGTGAGCAGAAGCTCAGCTGAAACTGAATACAGAAGTATGACTGCAGTAGTTTCAGAAATCATTTGTCTAGTAGAGGTATTAAAAGAGTGAAATGTTGATGTGATCACACCTGTTAAGTGTATTGTGACAGTAAAGTAGCAATTCACAATGTTTCTAATCCTATATTCCATGAAAGAACCAAACACATAGAAATTGATTGTCATTTTGTACGAGAAAGAATCAAGAGTGGACTAATTCAAACTGAATATATTAATATCAAGAAGCAGTTAGCAGATCTCCTCACAAAAGGATTGGGAGCAGCTCAGCATCACAATTTACTTGACAGGCTAGGAGTTCTAGATGTTTACCCAGCCTCCATGTTGAGGGGGAGTATTGAGGGTGGATTCAATTAGTAGTCAAGGAGTTTGTTAGTTAGTTATTACTATAGACATGCTTAGCAGTCGGTAAGAGTGAACTGTCATTGGGCACATTATAAAAGGTAGATTTTTTATTCAATACAAAATATCTTCTTCTGTTGTCTTAGCTTCTCAAGCATACAAATGTTTTGTTAAACTCCATTAATGGATAATGGCACAATACATAAACATGCCCTTTAACTTGACATCAAATTACATCTATGGCCTCCGACTTTGGGCGTACACAAGTAGACACATAAACTTGTATAAAGTTGAACGAGTAGACACACACATCCAATGTGGCATGATACACGCAGGACGCCATGTAGGACGAGAATTGGCCACATAGGACACCACATAGTACATATGTGTCTACTTGTTCAACTTTATACAAGTTTAAGTGCTTACTTGTGCACACCCAAAGTTAGAGGTAATAGATATGATTTGATGCCAAAGATATAATAACTATATTTCTCTTAACTCATCAGAATACGTAGCAAAGCTAACGAATGATGTGAGCATTGGTAATTAAGAACTCAACTGGTTTTCAATGTGTCAGTTAAACACCCCAATGATCATCCAGACACTTACACAATTTATGTATCACGTTAGTATCATGTGTCCACTAGACATATTGGGGATGAGTTGAAATGTTTAGTTACCCGCTGAGACCAAGCTAAGGTATCTAGGTGTGCATTCTCATACTTTGCCAGTTGAGGCAATGTTTTGAGTTTGTTTATATACCGACTCTTTCAAAAAACCTCAACAATTTTCCAGGAAGAGGATAGAAATGTTGATATACAGATCTACTTTCAAAACAAAAAATTGAAACCAAAAGACAGATACAGTTAGTAAATAACCAGCAACAAGTTAGTATGATATTCGTTTTTACCTTGCTACCGTCATCAATTAAGAGAGGATTATTGGAGAGATAAACAAAGAGTTCCTTGAGTCGATGAACTGGCAATGATAGTCCAATAAACAGAGGGCGGGAATTTAGCCCAAACGGAATCGAAATCAGCTGAAGATTTGAGAGATGTTGAGACAAATGAAAGGCGGCATACATCAACCGGGTTTGTTAAGGCTAAGATGTCAGTGATACAACTCTCCGATACCATCCACACCTAAGAACAACTACTCTTCTCATCAATTTCTTCACCTTTCTGTTTCTCCATTTGTGTGTTTACGAAAACACTTTCTGCTCGTTTTTTCCTCTTTATAACTAAATTGCTTAAGAATTAAGTTTAGTTCAATCTGATGCAGCTACTAATTACAGGCCATGATATTTGGTTTTCCTTTGGGAAGCTATAGATAATTTGTTACTACTACTTTTGGTAGAACTATCGAAACACACATCAATAGTGTATACTCTTACACTATTATATAAATTTACTTTTTCAATACTTAAATATAGTATGAATTTTTTTAACATAACTATAGGATATATGTTAAAAGCTATTGAATTTTGCTGAATTCCTAAGAATATCAGCTCTGTCCCATTCAACAAAAGAAGTTGATTATGAGCTTGGTTGAGTTCTTGCTCAAAGATGTTTTCGACTTTCGATTTGAGGTTTTAGTACACATTACTGGAATTTCACTTGTAAATAATAGCAACTTCACTATTGTGTCTGTAATTCACTTATAAATGTTTCAACCTTCAGCATGGTGTACTGGAGTTCTTCTGTTGTTTGCGAAGAGATACTTTTGTTTAAATATATTTTTTCAAATTAAAAAGTATATTCCTATTACATTTCAAACAATTGCTAAATACTAATGAATCGTTTGTAGGATGAATTAGAGAAAATAATATATATTTTAATTTAATATGTATATGTATTTTAGTTCCTGCTATGCACATGGTCCGGAGAGGAGTCCCACCATAACAATGTATTGTATGCAGTCTTATCTTGCATTTCTACCGAAGGCAGTTTCCAAGGGTTTTACCTATGACCTCCTCGTCACATGGTAGCAACATATATTACTAGTGATATTATTTATCTTCGTTTGCTAGAATTCTCAGCATAAACATAACAATTACATTTGTCAATTATGCACCTTTATGGGGATCTATCGGAAACAGCCTGTCCACCTCATCCATGAGATAGTGGTATGGACTGCGTACATTCTACCCTCCCCAAATCCACTATGTGAGAATATACCGGGTATGTTGTTGTAGTAGTGATTATACACCTTTATATTGAATAAGATGTATAATTAATACATAACAAACCATCATATCAACGATACAAGAGTTATTAATACATGAATAAGTATGATTAAAGACAAAACTATACAAAACTACTTTAATACACCAAACCAAACTGTGTATAATAATTGATTATAATATAACTATTCTCAACATTACTTATATATTTTAATTTAATATGTATATGTATTTTAGTTCCTGCTATGCACAGGGTCCGGAGAGAAGTCCCACCACAAGAATGTATTGTATGCAGCCTTATCTTGCATTTCTACTGGAGGCTGTTTCCAAGGGTTTTACCTGTGACCTCCGGGTCACATGGTAGCAACGTATATTACTAGTGATATTATTTACCTTCATTTGCTAGAATTCTCAGCATACACATAACAATTACATTTGTCAATTATGCACCTTTATGGGGATCTATCGGAAACAGCTTGTCCACCTCATCCATGAGATAGTGGTATGGACTGCGTACATTCTACCATCCCCAAATCCACTATGTGAGAATATACCGGGTATGTTGTTGTAGTAGTGATTATACACCTTTATATTGAATAAGATGTATAATTAATACATAACAAACCATCATATCAACGATACAAGAGTTATTAATACATGAATAAGTATGATTAAAGACAAAACTATACAAAACTACTTTAATACACCAAACCAAACTGTGTATAATAATTGATTATAATATAACTATTCTCAACATTACTTAAATATTTTATCCAGTACTATTAATTGTAAATTCTACCAAACGACCTCTAAGAGCTCACCATGAGCTCACCATCTCACCTAACTTTTGTCATTCTAAACAAAGAGCTTAGTTGAAAAATGCAATGGATTGTTCTTGGTATAAACCTAACAATTACATACAACTTGGCCTTATCTCAATTCCTTCAACAATAAGGCCTCGCTTTGTACAGCCAGTCTTCACATCTTGCATTCTCAACTCTATGCAATCATCTTCATTTTCAGTAAAATACTCACCCAATTCTAACTCAAACCAGCCATCATCTCTAAGTTTAGGAAATGTAAAATTGTCCGATTCAGCCGGCCAAGGACCCATGTCCATCCTTGCGTAGGCCTGATAAGGGGAGGGCGGAGTATAAGGTGACTCGTATGAATCCTCTGGTACATATTGAGGTCCTGGATGCAAATAAGCAACCTGCATTTCGGATTCAACACCAGAAATTCCAACTGAAACCTCCATGTATCGAGTACCAAACCCGTAAAAATCTTCTTCCAACTTGTAAACGAAGTAAGCTGTGTAGGATGTCAAGGGTGACAGAATCCCAGCTCTTATTGTGCCCCAAATTTCAAGCCACCATACAATTTCGAGTCGAGCCACCTCTGGAAACCTGCTTTGGCAATCAAAAGAAACATTTTTCATATTCTACATCTCGAGGAAAAGCATAGCTCATCTCCAAATATTAATTAGATATACACTGAAAAATGGTGAACCTGGACTCTGGTAGTGAAGTCCATCCCCAATATTCTGGTGTATCACCCCATGTAATATTAAGATCCCTTGCACTTAAGAAGTAGCATTTCTTTCCAGTCCATTTGTCGAGTGAGAAACTCTGTTATACAAAAGATACATAGTACAAGTAAGCAGACGGATGAAAGAGCGAGCTCACAGAAAACAAGTTCCTATAATCAGCAAAGTTTTACCAAGATGACAAAAAGGTAGAGACTGTTTGTTTATAGGAACATCTTAAAGAACAAAAATATGGAACAATAAAGCAGCACTCTCCAAGGAAAACAAGATGGCTACACCAAGGATGCAGTAGACAGCCTAAACTAGTGTATGCACTAGTGGTTGCTTCCATGGCTCGAACCCATAACATATAGGTCACACGGAGACAACTTTACAATTGCTCCAAGCTCCCCTTCAAGATGGTAAAGAGTTAGGAACATAATTTTACAGTTACATATTGACAATTGACACCAGAAACGGTAAGTATTCTTTTGTTAGAACGTTCAAATTCTTAAAGAACACCTTCTGTGAGTTTCCATAGAGTGAAGAACATAAGAAACTGATTTTACTTGTTGATAAACAAGTGGAACATAAGTTTGATAAATTATCACAGAGATATTGATAAAAGCTTATTAAGAATTCAGACTTATTTATAAGTTACAATCTTAACTGAAAATAAGTAACCAACTCCCAAGGATAAGGATAAGAATTAGGGATAAGATAGAACTAATTAACTACTAACAAATATTAACGTATATACAGATAACTTAGAATTTAGACTGCTGCAGTCCTTATGCATTTTTCTAACACCTTCGATAACTGACTCTTCACTCCCATCCTCCAAAACAACAAGGGGATTGCTGACAAATTGCTGGCGACTTTATTTAGGATGATTGAGATGGCATATTGTAAATACGTAATTATCTTGAATGTATTGACCATTAAGTTATGACCACTAAATTGTGGCATTAAGTGAGTCTTCCATAAGCATAATGACCATGCTTCTCTTACTGTAACTGTATCAAGAATCATAGCAGATCTAACCAATGATGTGAACACTGGAAGTTGAGAATTCAATATAACTGTATCAAGAATCATAGCAGATCTAATCTATTGGAAATTAAACTTTAAAAAGAAAAACTAGTTTGAACATGTGACCAAGGGGTGTCCTAGTGGTCAGTAAAGTGAATGACAGTCATGAAGTCAATTCAAATCACAGTTTTACAAAAACAATATGTGATGTTTGTCCGTCTATCCTAGCCTTAGGGTCCAGAGGCATCTGTTGTGGGCGGAAGGTGGCAGATATTTCATAGAATTAGTCAAGATGCATAGAAGTTGCCGAGACACCACAATTATCAAAAAAAAAAAAAAAATCTAGCATGAACACTGTTTTGAAACCAAATGAAGCCATGTACAAAGGCAAATTTAGGATTTTTAGCTTGTGAGTCCTGGATAGCAGAAAAGTAGCTTACTAAGTGATTTTTCTTTTAAGATAAATACACATTTCAGCCAAAATTAGTGGATTTTGCCAAATCCATAAGCAAATTTGTAGTCTTATCATGTGTAAACAATCATCTTAATTGGATGAAACTTAACAAATGACTTCACATAGCAAATTCAATATTATTTGATCACTCTAAACAATAATTTTAGAAGAAAAAAAATGACGAAGATAATAGCCAGTTCCAACACTCCATGAATGAATAAGGCCAAGGTTAATAATTGAGTGGAAGCGAAAAAACACACCTTATGTATTCTAGTTTTGAATTTAAGTTTTGTGCCCCGTGTGCAAAATATTTGCTTACCAATTTTATTCTTTTTCAATTTTCATATAAAAAATTGGGTAACCAACATCAAAATTTAGCTGATACTAGTAGAATATTTTGTATTCCGACAGTGCATAAAATTTAAACTCTCTAATTTTTTTGAGTTTCATACATGAACATCAAGTGCGTGATTTCCTGCCTGAACTATTACCAAAATGTTTAGCGAAACACATTTGAACTATCAATTACTTGAGTTTTATACCTGAAATTTCAGATAGTAAAAGTGAACGGTTGTTAGTTGGAGATGTATTTCGCTAAACATTTGGTAATAATTCTTGTAGACAATTCAAACACTTACAAAACCGGGATGATTTAGGTTTAATTTTGATCCATAACTCCTAATAATTTCAACAAGACGACACAATAATCACATCTAAATTGATTTTACCTTGAGGCCTTGATCAATTAAGATGTGATTATGCGAGAGATAAACAAAGAGTTCCTTGAGTGATGGGAATTCAGGGATCGGAGTCGATGAACCGGCAATAACAGACCGATAATCAGAGGGCAGGAATTTAGCCCAAACGGAATCGGAATCAGATGCAGATTTGAGAGATTTTGAGACCAATGAAAGGCGGCATACATCAAGCGGGGTCGTGAATGCTAAGATATCAGCTATACAACCCTCAGGTAACATCCATAGACAAGTGTTGTTCTTATCATTATCTCCTGCTTCACCTTTCTGTTTCTCCATTGTGTGTTTTCTCTTCTGCTTTTTCAATTTTTAGAGCTGATTTATTTAGGGATTAATCCCTTTTAAAACTGATTTGCTTGAGGGTTAAGTTTGTTAAATTTGATTTTGCTTACTCATTTTGGTATGTGATGATTAGTATTCTTTTTGGTATGTGAATAAGTTTGGTTAAAAATAAAACAATTTTTGACACACCAAATCAAATTATGTATAAGAATAAATCTTAATATAACTAATCTCAATAACAACAAGAACACAAGATTACAACACAAACACTAAACACAATTACAAGAAAGTAAAGGGATATATAGATAGACCACATGAAGGTATAATCTTAAGAACCCAAGAATGGACACTCTTGGACCCTTAACACTACACACAATAATAAAACTATCTCTTACGTGACACAAGATCGATTTGCACCTCTCTAGCATCAACGTTTCCAAGCAAGCAACAACAAAAGAGAATCCACCCTATTGTTGTATCCTAGTTTCGGTTTTGGTACCTCAAGGAGAGAGGACTTGTGTTCTTTGGTCTTTCAAGATTCACAAATATCATCAAAAACTAAATCTAAAAATCTTACAATGTTCCTTTTATAACTATTACAAAATATAAGTTAAAATGATCAAAAGGCCCTTCAAAGAGTGGGCACCTGTCTATTGTAATTTATGGGCTGATTTGTGTGCATTTTGGGCCTCTTTTACACTTCAATTGCACATGCCAAGGCTCGGGTCCAACACGCACTCTCCTAAGTCCATATTCGAGATTATTCCCGTATCATCCTCTCCATCTTGAGAGGAATTTGTCCACAAATTCACGGCTTCACCTTGTTCAATTGGTCACTTCAAAGGAAACCTACTCAAAACAATCCACAAACAAGTCACAAAAAACAAGTCAAAAAATAGTCCACAAAATTATGAAGAATCTGATCAATAACAATAAGTCTCGACCAACATCTTCATTTTGAACCTCGGCTTCCTCTCCATCTTAAGCCTTGTCTTCAATCTCATCCGAAACAAGTTTCCTACCATCATACAAGTATTGTAGTAGTCTTCATATCCTTCATGTTCCTTTCTACCATACTCCTCTACATGGATATATTGGTTTTGGTGAAGTAGAGTTTCGGTTGAGAGGAATGATTTGGTAAGGGATAGCTTCGGTTGTGGAGCTTGGATGGGAGGAAATTGACTTCCAAGTCTCTCTTGTTGGACTTGATCGAATTGAGGAGGAAGTGACTCATTTAGGTCTCGGGTTTGAGAATATTTGTTGGCTTGGCTTATGTCTATGTCATTTAGTGGTGGTCTTGGAGGGTTGATCGTTTGAGGTAAAGCTTCAGGAGTAGAAACATGAGAGTTCCTTCGGCTCTCCACTCGATCCAACCTCTCAAGTATAGTAGACATATCCAAGCCCAATTTGTCAAGACCCGCATTTGCCTTAGCTATTTATTGGGAAATAGCATCAAGGTGGGCCAAAATGGTGTCCATTATGGAAAAAGAGTTACCTACAAAATAGAAAATATGTTAGTTGTGCAAAAACATCCTCACTCTCTCTTTTATTTCTTGTCTCTCGGATCCTTCACACTCAATCTCACAAGTGTTGTAATCTTGCTTGTACTCCGAGAGGTGTTGAGAGGTGAATCAAGTGTGTACAATAACTCAAAAGAATAAAACACACAAAGGAACATAAACACACACACACAAAAATACGGTTTCAAACCAACTCACAATCTAGTAATTAGTCACTAGTTTGTAAGTTAGTATGGGAATCAACAAACGAAACTAAAGACACAAAATGAAACTAAAAAATCAAAATTTGAGGTTAAAATTTGTCAGTGAACAGTAATTGGTGACATGGCAGTCCTTGATTAGCCTCGGTCAACAATTTTATTTTCCAAATTTGGAAGTCTTGATCAATTCTACAATTTGGACTTTGATGGAAATTGTTCAATGGAAAAAAATACAAACTAGTCTTTAGAATTCAAATTTCAAGACTCAAAAGTCTTTGGCTAGACTTGTACTTCTCCTTAAAACATGGACCCTTGTTTCATGGAAAAGTGGAATTGAGAAGTGATGTAAAGTCTTTTAGTGGTTGGGGGTCTTTCAAGACTAACAATTACTTACACCTCTTTCCTTCACCTTTTAGGATCTATCATTCACTTTATGTTAACAAGGGGATGAATATGGTGAAGAACTTCAAGAACACAACAACCACAACAAAAGAAACCAACAACAATCTCCCAAGAACAACAACAAGTTCCAACGCCCAATTCCACAACAACAAGACCAATAATAAAACCACCAACAAATGGCCAAGTTTCTTTGGTGTTGTATTTTTGGTTTTAACACTAGATGAAGGTTGTGATGAACAACAAGAACACAAAAACAACCACCAAGATCAAAAACAACATCAACCAACGCCCAACAACAAGGTCACCACACAGCCAAGTTAAAACAACAACTTCAACTCACGGCCACTTCTTGTTCACAACAACAACGTCAATTTTTAAAGCTCAAATCTAGATATAGACTCAATGTGTTAGTGAGGAACAAAACTAACACTTAGATACAACAAATACAAGTAAAAATCTCGGCCAAGACACAACAAGAACACACTTTTCGGCCAAGAACACAACACGGACAGATTGCTATTTTTCTAGAATTTTTCAGTTTTGAACACTTTTTTTTTCACTAACAAGCCCAAGATTGATCTTGTGGGAACAAGATCAAGCCATGCTTTGATACCAAATGATATGATAAAAAACTTGAAAGACACTAAATCACTCAAAAACCGTCCACAAACACACTCCAAAACAATCCACAAATCACTAAGATCCTTGGACCGATTGGAGACCTCTCTCGAATTCACAAATACAACAAGAATACAAGGTGAGCAAGGTGTATTTCACACCAAAACAGCAACAATACGTGAAGAACAAGATGAACACAGACACAAGATTCGAATTTAACAATAACAACAAGAACACAAGATTACAACACAAACACTAAACACGATTACAAGAAAGTAAAGGGATAGATAGATAGACCACATGAAGGTATAATCTTAAGAACCCAAGAATGGACACTCTTGGACCCTTAACACTACACACAATAATAAACTTATCTCTTACGTGACACAAGATCGGATTACACCTCTCTAGCATCAACGTTTCCAAGCAAGCAACAACAAAAGAGAATCCACCCTATTATTGCATCCTAGTTTCGATTTTGGTGCCTCAAGGAGAGAGGACTTGTGTTCTTTGGTCTTTCAAGATTCACAAATATCATCAAAAACTAAATCTAAAAATCCTACAATGTTCCTTTTATAACTATTACAAAATATAAGTTAAAATGACCAAAAGGCCCTTCAAAGAGTGGGCACCCATCTATTTAATTTATGGGCTGATTTGGGTGCATTTTGGGCTTCTTTTATACTTCAATTGCACATGCCAAGGCTCGGGTCCAACACGCACTCTCCAAAGTCCATATCCGAGATTATTTCCGTATCATGGCTGAAATGAACAAAATCATGAGAACCATAAACGGTAAAAAATTGGTTGTGTGACATGTGTTGTCTAGGTGTACATTAAAGCTCGACGGTTCAAAGATATCAAATCTACCGATTGACCGAGTACATCCGATGCATGTTCACTACGAAAAGTTCAAAGGGGAATCCACTTATCCAGATGCAATCAGTCTTTGCTTGATGATCACATACTTATCCGTAAAGTTTTACAAAGAGTAGTCATTCCCCATTCATGTGGGGGATTGTTGGGTTCAATTGGTGTGAATAAAAAATGAAAATTTGCTTGTAAGGGACACCACTGTTCGAGTAAAAGACACATATTTTGGAAAAAGATATGACTGTTTAGATGGTTATGGCTGTTTGGAAAAGACACATTCTTTCGAATATATGGACAGACATGACTGTTCAAAAAGGATACACCTTTCCAATGAACCATTGCCTCCTTTCCGAAGGGGTACGTCATGGCTATATAAACCTGCATTTTTTCCACAGGTTGTAGATAAATTTTTCTGCATAAGCAAAACCTTTCTCTTGCTTCAAAATACTCCGTGTGATCATCTCCCGTTGAGTGAGTTCGAAGAGAATCCGATCGTTAGGTACCACTACAGTCGGATTGTTAAGCTATTTTATTCTGGGAGGAAAATTTCGCAACCTCGGGTACTTGAGGGGAATTATTTCCTTAAGGACACTCCGTGAAGTCGGAGGACTTGACTTTTTCTGCTTCATCTAATTTTCTTTAAAATGCTGAAAATACACTTCTTTGAAAGGTCATTTTTGATCTTGTGTTGAAGGTGTTGGAAACTTCGTAAGTGTTCTTGATTTATTCGTGAACTTGTGTTAAAGTTGTTTTGCCAAAATACATATTTTTGTTTACCCGAAAACAACAGAATCAGCTACAGATTTGAGAGATGTTGAGACAAATGAAAGGCGGCATACATCAAGCGGGATCATTAAGGCTAAGATGTCTGCGATGCAACTCTCCTGTAACATCCACAAATAAGAACAACTACTCTTCTCATCAATTTCTTCACCTTTCTATTTCTCCATTTGTGTGTTTACAATAACACTTTCTGCTCTTTTTTCCTCTTTATAACTGAATTGCTTAAGAATTAAATTCATACTATATATAAGTATCTATTATCGAAATACACATCAATAGTGTATACTCTTACACTATTATATAAATATACTCTTACACTATTATATAAATTTACTTTTTCAATACTTATATATAGTATGAATTTTTTTAACATAACTATAGGATATATGTTAAAATCTATTGAATTTTGCTGAATTCTTAAGTGGAATATCAGCTCTGTCCCAATCAACAAAAGAAGCTGATTATGAGCTTGGTTGAGTTCTTGCTCGAAGATGTTTTCGACTTTCAATTTGAGGTTTTAGTACACATTACTGGAATTTCACTTGTAAATAATAGCAACTTCAGTATTGTGTCTGTATTTCAATTATAAATGTTTCAACCTTCAGCATGGTGTACTGGAGTTCTTCTCTCTCTATATATATATTTATTTGTACTGGAGTTCTTCTGTTGTTTCCAAAGAGATACTTTTGTTTAAATATTTGTTTCAAATTAAAAAGTATATTCCTATTGCATTTCAAACAATTGCTAAATACTAATGAATCGGTTGTAGGATGCATTACAGAAAATAATATGTATATTAGTAAAAGGGCAGCCCGGAGCATTAAAGTTCCTGCTATGCATAGAGTCCAGAGAAGAGCTCCACCACAAGAATGCGGGATTAACCGCATTTTATATGTTTCGGATCTATTTACGTACTTTTGAAGAGCATTTAAACGTTCATTTTCAAAATTATGGTGGGAAACACAAAACCCCTTTCTATTCAATAGGGTAAAAACAGAATTAAGAAAAACTCTTGTTTATTAACAATGAATAATAATGAAAGTACTTATTTTTTTTCAAAGACTAAATATCCAATTGATAAAAATGAAAGAAAGATGACACGACCTTTTATGATTATTGCTCATTTTGAGCATAAAGCGGTTTATTCCTATCCTTATGAAACGGACAATACTATGTTATTCTCAATATTTGTATTAGGACTCTTTACTTTGTTTGTTGGATCGATAGAAATTCCTTTCAACCAAGAGGGAGTGAATTTGGATATATTATCGAAATGGTTAGCTCCATCTAAAAACCTTTTGCATCAAAAGTCGAGTAATTCGATGGATTGGAATGAATTTTTAAAGGATGCGGTTCTTTCAGTCAGTATAGCTTATTTCGGAATATTTATAGCATCCTTTTTATATAAACCCAATAATTTTTCTTTAAAAAATTTGAAATTATTAATTTTTTTGTTAAAAAGGGTCCTAAGAGAATTCAGTGGGACAAAATTATAAATGGCATATATGATTGGTCATATAATCGTGCTTACATAGATGCTTTTTATACAAGATTCTTAGTTGGTGAGATTAGAGGCTTAGCTGAATTTACTCATTTTTTGATTAACAAGTAATTGATGGGATGACTAACGGGGTTGGGGTTATTAGTTTCATTGAAGGAAAAGGTATCAAATATATAGGGGATGGACGCATCTCTTCTTATCTCTTCTTGTATTTAGCTTATATTTCCATCTTTTTATTAGTTTATTACTTACTGGCAGCAACGTATATTGCTAGTGATATTACTTATCTTTGATTGATAGAATTTTCAGCATACACATAACAATTTCATTTATCAATTATACACCAACCTCATCTATGAGGTAGCGGTTGGACTGCGTACATTCTACCCTCCCAAAATCCATTATGTAAGAATATACCAGATTTGTTGTTGTAGTAGTGATTATACACCTTTATAATGAATAGGATGTATAATTAATACACAACAAACCACTATATCAACAATACAAGAGTTATTAATACATGAATAAGTATGATTAAGACAAAACTATCTTTAATACACCAAACCAAACTGTGTATAATAATTGATTATAGTATAACTATTCGCAACATTACTTATATGTTTTATCCAGTACTATTAATTGTAAATTCTAAAACGACCTCTAAGAGCTCACCATGAGCTCACCATATCACCTTAACTTTTGTCATTTTAAACAAAGAGCTTAGTTGAAAATGCAATGGATTATTCTTGGTATAAAAACAACAATTACATACAACTTGGCCTTATCTCAATTCCTTCAACAATAAGGCCTCGCTTTGTACAGCCAGTCTTCACATCTTGCATTCTCAACTCTATGCAATCATCTTCATTTCCAGTAAAATACTCACCCAATTCTAACTCATACCAGCCATCATCTCTAAGTTTAGGAAATGTAAAATTGTCCGATTCAGCCGGCCAAGGACCCATGTCCATCCTTGCGAAGGCCTGATAAGGGGAGGGCGGAGTATAAGGTGACTCGTATGAATCCTCTGGTACATATTGAGGTTCTGGATGCAAATAAGCAACCTGCATTTCGGATTCAACACCAGAAATTCCAACTGAAACCTCCATGTATCGAGTATCAAACCCGTAAAAATCTTCTTCCAACTTGTAAACGAAGTAAGCTGCGTAGGATGTCAAGGGTGACAGAATCCCAGATCTTATTGTGCCCCAAATTTCAAGCCACCATAGTACAAGTAAGCAGACGGATGAAAGAGCGAGCTCACAGAAAACAAGTTCCTATAATCAGCAAAGTTTTAACAAGATGACAAAAAGGTAGAGACTGTCTGTTTATAGGAACATCTTAAAGAACAAAAATATGGAACAATAAAGCAGCACTTTCCAAGGAAAACAAGATGGCTACACCAAGGATGCAGTAGACAGCCTAAACTAGTGTATGCACTAGTGGTTGCTTCCATGGCTCGAACCCATAACATATAGGTCACACAGAGACAACTTTACAATTGCTCCAAGCTCCCCTTCAAGATGGTAAAGAGTTAGGAACATAATTTTACAGTTACATATTGACAATTGACACCAGAAACGGTAAGCATACTTTTGTTAGAACATTCAAATTCTTAAAGAACACCTTCTGTGAGTTTCCATAGAGTGAAGAACATAAGAAACTGATTTTACTTGTTGATAAACAAGTGGAACATAAGTTTGATAAATTATCACAGAGATATTGATAAAAGCTTATTAAGAATTCAGACTTATTTATAAGTTACAATCTTAACTGAAAATAAGTAACCAACTCCTACGGATAAGGATAAGAATTAGGGATAAGATAGAACTAATTAACTACTAACAAATATTAACTTATATACAGATAACTTAGAATTTAGACTGCTGCAGTCCTTATGCATTTTTCTAACACCTTCGATAACTGACTCTTCACTCCCATCCTCTAAAACAACAAGGGGATTGCTGACAAACTGCTGGCGACTTTATTTAGGATGATTGAGATGGCATATTGTAAATACGTAATTATCTTGAATGTATTGACCATTAAGTTATGACCACCAAAATTGTGACATTAAGTGAGTCTTCCCATAAGCATAATGACCATGCTTCTCTTACTGTAACTGTATCAAGAATCATAGCAGATCTAACCAATGATGTGAACACTGGAAGTTGAGAATTCAATATAACTGTATCAAGAATCATAGCAGATCTAATCTATTGGAAATTAAACTTTAAAAAGAAAAACTAGTTTGAACATGTGACCAAGGGGTGTCCTAGTGGTCAATAAAGTGAATGACAGTCATGAAGTCAATTCAAATCACAGTTTTACAAAAACAATATGTGATGTTTGTCCGTCTATCCTAGCCTTAGGGTCCAGAGGCATCTGTTGTGGGCGGAAGGTGGCAGATATTTCATAGAATTAGTCAAGATGCATAGAAGCTGCCGAGACACCACAATTATCAAAAAAAAAAAAAAAAAAATCTAGCATGAACACTGTTTTGAAACCAAATGAAGCCATGTACAAAGGCAAATTTAGGATTTTTAGCTTGTGAGTCCTGGATAGCAGAAAAGTAGCTTACTAAGTGATTTTTCTTTTAACATAAATACACATTTCAGACAAAATTAGTGGATTTTGCCAAATCCATAAGCAAATTTGTAGTCTTATCATGTGTAAACAATCATCTTAATTGGATGAAACTTAACAAATGACTTCACATAGCAAATTCAATATTATTTGATCCCTCTAAACAATAATTTTAGAAGAAAAAAAATGACGAAGATAATAGCCAGTTCCAACACTCCATGAATGAATAAGGCCAAGGTTAATAATTGAGTGCAAGGCGAAAAAACACACCTTATGTATTCTAGTTTTGAATTTAAGTTTTGTGCCCCGTGTGCAAAATATTTGCTTACCAATTTTATTCTTTTTCAATTGTCATATAAAAAATTGGGTAACCAACATCAAAATTTAGCTGATACTAGTAGAATATTTTGTATTCCGACAGTGCATAAAATTTAAACTCTCTAATTTTTTTGATTTTCATACATGAACATCAAGTGCGTGATTTCCTGCCTGAACTATTACCAAAATGTTTAGCGAAACACATTTGAACTATCAATTACTTGAGTTTTATACCTGAAATTTCAGATAGTAAAAGTGAACGGTTGTTAGCTGGTGATGTATTTCGCTAAACATTTGGTAATAATTCTTGTAGACAATTCAAACACTTACAAAACCGGGATGATTTAGGTTTAATTTTGATCCATAACTCCTAATAATTTCAACAAGACGACACAATAATCACATCTAAATTGATTTTACCTTGAGGCCTTGATCAATTAAGATGTGATTATGCGAGAGATAAACAAAGAGTTCCTTGAGTGATGGGAATTCAGGGATCGGAGTCGATGAACCGGCAATAACAGACCGATAATCAGAGGGCAGGAATTTAGCCCAAACGGAATCGGAATCAGATGCAGATTTGAGAGATTTTGAGACCAATGAAAGGCGGCATACATCAAGCGGGGTCGTGAATGCTAAGATATCAGCTATACAACCCTCAGGTAACATCCATAGACAAGTGTTGTTCTTATCATTATCTCCTGCTTCACCTTTCTGTTTCTCCATTGTGTGTTTTCTCTTCTGCTTTTTCAATTTTTAGAGCTGATTTATTTAGGGATTAATCCCTTTTAAAACTGATTTGCTTGAGGGTTAAGTTTGTTAAATTTGATTTTGCTTACTCATTTTGGTATGTGATGATTAGTATTCTTTTTGGTATGTGAATAAGTTTGGTTAAAAATAAAACAATTTTTGACACACCAAATCAAATTATGTATAAGAATAAATCTTAATATAACTAATCTCAACATTATATATATACTAGTTTAGGTATACGCGCTTCACGCGTGTGCCTCACTATAATGAGTTTAAATGTTACATCAAATATGATAATTAAATAATAAAAGAATTTATTTAATTAGTTATATAGTAATTGTAAATATCTAAGATACAAATGAAGTAGGTAAAAAATATATTGATAACTCCTTAAATTACGATTGATGTCTTAAAAAGTGAAAAATAATCATAATATTTTGTATGGCTCAAAATTTTGATCATCAATTGTCTATATTATCAACATCATTATTCATCTTCAAGACCTACAAAATTGGGTGAAAAAGAAAGCTACAAAAGCAATGCATCAAAGTATATCAAATATTATGAAAATATATTTCATAATGACAAAGAATCATTTAAGAACAAAAATAAATAAATCTTGTTCCATATGTTCATATTAGATATTATTATATTGTTATAGAAGAATCCTCAATTTATGAAAGTTCAAAATATTTTTCTTTAGTAAAAAAATTATCTAAATATGATAGATTTTTACTTTTTTACTTTTTTCATAAATTATTTATCAATATTTAATTTTTCTGAATTTCAAATAAACTAAACTAAAACAAATATAGATTTTTTTAAAGATGTCTATTGAACCTTTTTAAAATTTTGGTAGACTTTTGCTTCCCTTTTATTTAATATAAGATAGCGTTCATGTTTTTTTATTTTAAACAAAATTAATATAATACACATAGATTCCTTCACACTTTAATATATAATAGGTAGATATAGATTTGTAATGAAATTCAAGTGATAAAGTCACGAATAGTTTAAATATACAGTCAATTAACTGTACCATTTTTAGCTGTTCTTTTTTCACCATGACTAATTATAATTACTTATTCTAATTCTTCTCCAAATATCAAGCAAGATTATGGGTGCCAAGGAAAAAATTCAACATGCATGAGATTTAATATTATTAAAACAAAAGAGTTCGGATAATGTTATCGGTGCAAAACTTTAACTGTAAATATAATGTCGAGAATCAAATTTAAAAACTCAGATGCATTTATGAATGCTTGCAAACTAATATTCAAATTTGGAACTTGAAACTAAGTAAAGATGATTATTTAAAAAGTCATAAATCTGTAATAATTTAATAATCGAAGTTTCAAGTCCTCATCTTGATCTTATGTGCTATAATTCAATTGCTATATATTGCAAAGTAAAGGTATCACTTCCTATTTTTTTAAATATATGTTGAACAATTGATAATACTTTTTAAAAAATGAATGAATAAATTTTTTAAATAAAATAATAGTATCTAATTAATTGCTGAAAAACAATTTCAAAGGATCATACAAACGGAGTTTGGCATATTACCATTATTTCATCCGTTGATTGCAAAAATAAATATCTATACATATAACACAACTCAATTAATATAGAAACTTGTTAACTCTATGTTATTTTATGTAATGCTTTATTATCAATCCAAAGACACAATTAAAAATATAATAATAAAGAAACAAAAAATTAAAGGACAAAATAACTATTTCTACGTACCTTTTATTTATGTAATGATTTAATCACCGCATAGAAGAACTCCTTTTATGAAAGGAGTATTCATAAACTAAAAAAGAACTTAATTTTAGACTCCTGTATAATTTGTATTAGAATATCATCCATTGATTGTCAAAGAGAAAAGAGGACTCCTATTTATAATAAAAAGGACTTATGTTAATTTTTATTTAGCAAAAAACTATTTTCAGCGACAGTTTTTTATTTACAAAAAATAAGGTAATTTTATTTTGCCAAAAATATAATTTTATGACAGTTGGTCAAAAGTAATAACAGTTTTTATTTTTTAAAAGTAAGACAATATATTAGGACTCTATTGAATGTATAATTGTTACCCTAGTGTTTTAGTTTGTTAAAAGTAATGACTACTTTTTAATTTTGCCAAATATACTCCCACATTTTTCTTTGGCCAAAAAATAAGGCAATGTTTGTTAGGACTCCTATTATATGTCTAGTTCATAAAAAATAATGAAAAGTTTTCATTTTTCAAATATAATAAAAAATAGTGAAATGACAATTTTGTCTATTATGAATTCTTTTAATGAAGGGAAAAAAGCTCAAATAACATTTTTAACACCCTTCACACTTTTAATAGATTATATAGATATATAGATAGATATAGATTATAGATATAGATATAGATTATAGATAAGAATATTAGTAAAGATTCTACTCCAAAGTTATCGCTCATGTGAACGAAAAAAAAAGTAGATTCCTACTTCTAAAATTAGTCCTAATCTTTATAGTGAGCATAATTATAATAAGATATAATTTTTATTTAAGGTAAACTATAATTGGTTAAAATTATCTCTTATCATATATTTTAGGACTTTTAATTTAAGAAAAAGTCTTACCATATATTTTAAACTTCTGATCTCATATATTTTAGGAGACAATATTATAAATATAATTAAATAATAATTTTAAAAAATAGTGAAAAGACGATTTTGTCTAAAGAAAAACTTTTAAAGAAGGGAAAAAAGTTCGAATCACTTTTTCAAGGGTCTTCACACTTTTAATATTATATATATATATATATGTGTGTGTGTGTGTGTGTGTGTGTGTGTGTGTGTGTATGTTTTATAAATTATAAAATATATTAAAAGTATGAAGACCTTGTAAAAGTGATTTGAACTTTTTATACTGTCTCTGCTTTAGAAAAAATCATTTTTTCACTATTTTTTTAATAATAAAAATAAAAACATTAAACAAAAAAATTTAAAAAAAATCAATCCATATTTGATTTGGATTTGGGAGTTAAGACTCGTGCTTATATATGCTTTTGTTTAGATTTTCTTGTACAATTAAAGTCTACCAAAATTAAATAAAATAATATTTAACACTTCTAAATCAATTCGAAGTTTACCTTATATAAATTAGAATCGTACTTAAGGAATAATATTTTAGGTCAAACTTTACAAAAACCTACGCCTTTTCTACTTCTATATATATTTTTCTCTTAATTTGATGATTTTGATTCAAGTCTTCTTCTTGCATTTATTATTATCATCTAATTTCTTTTTCAAAGTCATAATTGATCTATGCATCGTACTGTAATTGAAGTTTCTAAATTTTTTCGTATTATTTTTATTTACTTTTTTTTTAGTGAGCTATAATTTATTTCAATTAAGTTTTATTTGATTCTCTTGTATTGTATTCTATAAAATATTTCCTTTAATTTTTTTTCTCAACGATGAACAAACGTCTTTTGTGAAAAATTGGACAGTACACAATTTTTTTGGTCATTATTTGATTAACTTTTCAAAATTATAGATTATTGTATGGAGTAGACATGAAGTTTATATATAGTCACATGAAGACATCTCTATATCAGGATCATTTGTTTAATCTGTCATTTAGTTAGATTTGAAGCTGTTAAATTTTGTTGTGTTAATTCTTACATGTTCATAGTTAGCATGACAGGATATTGTCGTTGGTGGTGAGCATATAGAGGAATAAGGACAAGGAGAAAAGAGTGTTTGATACCTCTATTAAAAGATGTGTTTGATGCATTATGAAGTCACTTTTATTCTTATTCTTCCTTTTTTTTTGGTCATTTTCGTAATTTTTCTCTAAGTTATCAAATTATTTTACTAAAGATGATGATAGAAAAAATATTTTGATGAATACAACTAAGAAAAATAATCTGGATCACAATAAATCTTTTGTAGGCGTGACTTGCAAGATACCAATATAAGAGGAAAAAATTACTTAAAACAACACCTTAACTTTTCATTATTACTTAAAATCTCATCCCACTAAACTTATTAGAAAAATTCCTTCTAACT
The DNA here is from genome assembly GCA_030864215.1 of Capsicum pubescens. Taxonomy (NCBI): domain Eukaryota; kingdom Viridiplantae; phylum Streptophyta; class Magnoliopsida; order Solanales; family Solanaceae; genus Capsicum; species Capsicum pubescens. Next base: position 265,436,338 of record CM061549.1, on the reverse strand, counting down.
CATAAAAGTAGCTTATTTTCAGATACTTCACAATTCACCCTTATTACTTCACCTATTGCGCCGCAAATCTCACCCAAAATTCAGGCAATGTATCTGGCTATTTTCTAAGCAAAATTTTTGATTGTTTTTATTACAATTTCTATAAATTAATTTTCGTTCATATGTTAGACTATTGTGCATCAAAAGATATTTTACTCTTCAACAATGTATCATATAAGCTAATTGTCGTTTTATAACTTAATGTAAATTATATAATGTATCAAATATTTTCAAAAATTTGCAAACTTAATTACAGTGATATATCTCAACCAAAATAATGTAATGTATCAGAAACTTAACTTAACAATACAATAGTAGATATAATATTATTGTATTTGCATATAAAGTAGTGTATCATAAGATATTTAACTTTTAATACAATATATCAGATAATTTTTACACATATAAAGTATTAAGCAAATTAAATATAATAATGTATTAGTAACCACAAATAAATGTAATGTGTCATGAATTGTAGTGTATCATGAACTCAATGTTATTAAATGAGATATTTGTTATCATAATACAATATATCATAAGTTTTTACATAATAGGAAAACTTATGATATTTGTTATCATAAGTTATTAAATGACGTATATTATGTAATTTAAACAATAATTTCTTTAATTAAGTGCATTAATTGCTCAACCGTAGGCTTAATTACCATTTTTTTTGTTTTTAACCACAATTAAAGATTTATTAATGTATCATGACGTTAACTAATGTATTATATCTGAGATTTTATGTAATTATTATAAAAGTAGGGAGAGAGAGTAATTAGGTAGTAAAGTATTGGAATTTATGTTGTTTATCCATATAAGAGTCTTTTGGAATTATTTTTATTGATGGTTATTAGGGACATATCGAACAAGAATATATTAAATCATGAAATTGTAATAGCTTCATTTTAGAAGTCACAATTATGACTTTGAAAACTTTATAATGTAGTAAGATGTTATATTAGTAGCTTTAATTGTGTTTATTGCTAAAAATCAACATGTCAATGGGCTCTCCTCTTTTAATATTTTCTTGTGTATTTTTTAATTAAAATATTTTGATCAAAATATTTGACGTGATACACACATGCAAAACACGTACACCAACCTAGTTTGTTTAATAGCTTGAGGGTGTTGAGGCACCCATACATCCAGAGGCGGAGTCGGGATTTCAACTAAGGGGGTTCAATATTTGAAGAAAACTTAGTGAAGGGGGTTCAACACCTACTATAGATACATAAAAATTAATTTTAATCATGTATAAATAATATATTTTCCATCGAAGGGGGTTCGGACGAACCCCCACCAAAGAGCTAGCTCCGCCCCTGTGTACATCCCAATTGAAACCATTTATATATAGGTATAAATGTGTAAGTGTTTTATAAATGTAAAGCATAGCACCTGCAATAACAGATGACCGTGTTGTGCAAAGGACAGAGTGACGAGATATAGCCTCTAAGGTTATAAGTTTGAATCTGGCAGGGGACGGTTTTATGCAAAAATATTTTTAACGTTCTAAATTGTTTCATAAAACATTGTGGCTCCGTGGACTTGAACCCTTGACCTCTCCTTTATAAACATTAAACCCTTGACCACGGATTTTGCAATTGTATTTTTTATAAGTGCTTTTAAACATAAATGTTTGATGAGAATCGGTTTTTATTTAATTAATAAATTTTTAAAAATACTTTTGAACAACAACTAGTGTCAATCAAACTTTTTAAGTATCTTTAAGTGTATTTTTATCAAAAATATTTTTTTAAAAAGGAACTTTTCTGGAGAAAAGTGAGTTTCTTAGTTGGGAAAAATTGGCAAGAAAGACACTTTCTAAGCAAGTTCTTGTCGATCAGGAATTGAAGAAAAGATTCAACCGGTCCTATTTTGGACACCTGAGAAACCTGCAGGAACATCTCAAGTTCAATGGACAGTTGGATCATTATTTGTTGTTGCGACGCGTCAAGAACGATAAGATGTGGTTCTGCGTTAACAACAAACCTGTCTGTTTTGGCATGAAGGATTTTTGCTTGATCACGGGGCTAAATTGCTCATCATACCCCAGTGAATTAAAAATGAAGAAGGTGTTAGCAAATGAGGATAATTTTTACTTTAAGGTGATGAAAAATAAAAACATCACGACGGTCAACTTGTTACACCTGATCAGAGAGAATAAGCTGAACGAGGACCAGAAGTTTAAGTGTTGTTTACTGTGGTTCTTGCACACCATGTTGCTTGCAAAAGATTCAACGAAGGTTATCGACACAAAACTTATTCGAACGGTCGATTCTTTGAGTTTCTTTGAGAATTACCCATGGGGGAAAGAGACATTTCAACTGACCATGGACTATCTGAAGAAGAAAAGTGACCTGAAGAAGCAGGGGGAAGTATTTGATGAGAAGCAGAAGGCATCCTATGCTCTATTTGGATTTCTCTGAACATTCATGGTATCTACTATAAAACCTTTAGTGAGTTTATCATAGATTCTCATTTCATTTATAGTCTGTCAGACTCTGAATTCTTTCTTTCACTGTAGTACTGCTTACAGATTTGGATCTATGAGGCCATTCCTCATCTTAGAGAATTTGCTGAAAAATCAATGAATGAGCCCTTTCCCATTCCCCGCATCCTCAGATGGCACACTACAAAAAGTAACAAGATAATCGAAGGCGACCCATTCAAGTATAAAGAAAAAGTTACCGAGGTATGAACTTATTTTTTATTATGCAATAATACTACTGTTGTATTGAATGTTATGTAATTGTTAATTGATATTTTATAGAATGTACACCCGTACATCATCCCTACTGTTCATGAGATGAAGATGGATTACATGATTATGTTTCATCCATATACGGGCGAGGTGAAGAATAACGTCCTCGATGGCTTGAAGAAAGAGTTAGAAGGGGTGATTGTCCTTACTTCAAATGAGGACAGTGATGATGACGGGGATTTGGGTGGTAACCTCGTTGGAGTACGCATTGATGATGATACTTATTCGAGAACCACCAAAGATGCAATAGGCACCTCATCCCCTCGGGATCTTCATAAGCATGTTGTTGTGCTCGAGGAAGCGTTGTTGGATATTGTTGCCTATATCAGATAGAAAAGACTGATGAAAAGGAAAAGGATGAGTGACAATACGAGCGAGGTAACTTCATTCAATAATTGATGTTGTTAATGAATTTTCATCTTTAAATATCAGCAACACTTTGTAATATGATGATACAGTGCATGTGAACCTTCGTGAATTGGAGAGGAATGATGAAGGATAAAAAAGGAGCAAAATGGATGAGTTGGCCTCTATTGTGGCAGAAAAGGGAAAAAGAAGAAAGGAAGAAATGGAAGAAGATAAGAGCCAAGAAGAAAGTGGAAAACAAGTAGTTGCAGAAGCTGAAAAAGAAGCAACAACAGATGAAGAAGAAGGCAAGGAAAAAGAAAAAGCTGATGAAGAAGCTGAGAAAGAGGCATCAGGTGAAGGAAAGAAGAAGCTGAGGAAGAAAAGGAAGCTGAAGAAGCACCAGCTGCTGCAGATGCTGAAAAAAAAGGAGAAGAAGGTGAGAATGATGAAGCAACTGCAACTGTTGAGAAAAAAGGAGTTGAAGCTGACCAAAAAGATGTGGTCATGGATATCGTTGATGAAATCAACAGTAACATTTGTATTGATGAGGAACATAAGGAAAAGAAATTTGAATGCTAATATTGTTAATGTGTTGTTGAATGATGAGTAGTTAGGATATGATGATTTTTTTTTATTTCACAAATATGAAGGTTGAAGGATCTGGTAGTAGGATATGACAAACATTCTTTTATTTTATGAAATTTGTTATGATTCTGCACTGAATCTATTTCTATCTAACTGATTTATGGCATGAAATTTGAATATACAGGGTGTTGTCATAGTTGGTATAGTGTATACTTGATATCATAGAATGCATACTTAATCTTTCGTATACTGCATGCATAGTCTATCATTACCATGCTGCTCAAATTTTAGTTGACGTGTAGTTTGATCGACTATGATTCTATCAAAAATAGTATTAACATTATAAAAAAATAGAAGTATTATTATTTATTCAATATCACTACATCCATGTTACACTTTTTCAAAGAACGAATACTAGCATTATAGCACATAACATCATGTTTAGGTCATTCTCCCTTTCTTCAGCCAAAATTAATTTTTGTTTTAGTTGATCCCTCTCTATTTGTGTGTCATGTAGCAATACTTTAAAGTGATCCCTCTGTTCTTCGGCTTCTTTGAACAAAGTCATGAGAAAATTTTTATTTTCTTCGCATTGTTGGAGCCTTTGTAGTAGATTAAATTTCGCCAAGCCTTGAAAATTTGATGTCTCGGGTCCCGGACTCAACGTTGATGGACTGGTTGGTGGTGATAACTCATAAAGCCATTTAAAAAAAAGCATTCTCCATTATCCTAGAAAAAAATAATAATTACATAACGATTAACTTAACTTTATAAAAAAGACACACACAACTCACCTTCACAATTGCACAATTATAAAATTTGCGACCTGGATTTGAATCCGTGTGTGACGTCCTTAAGACAGTCACATTCCCAAAATGACAAATTATAGTATTTTTAGAATTGAATGTTTGAGATGCTCGAGATATTGTAGAATTTTTAAAAACAAGACAAAGTGAATGAAATAAAATAATGAGGGATGGACACCTTATATATGAAGTAAAAATGAAGTGTTAACACAGATGGATTACAAAAGTAGTAGTTTATTATCGTTGGAACAGTAATTTTTTTTTTGAAATTGGTGGTGACACTTAATAGACTGTCGTAGATCATGACCTATGTCAGCCATCAACGAGATACCAGAGTCTACCGTAGACTCTCGTAATCGATGGACCATCAATAATATGTTAAATAAAAAATATTATAGTAAAAAATATACTTGTTCTTTGAGGGTCCATCGATTCGGTTGGTATATCGTAGACTTATGCCTTAAGGAGTGCATTGATTGATCTCCTGATTATGAGTAGACCTCTGCTATAGACCAACACTTGGATGTTGTTTAAAAATGAAAAAATAAATTAAAAATAAATGTAGTGTGGTGAATTAAGGAGTGATAAACAAGTCACATAAACATATTAGAGCTTATACAAATTAAGGCTGGTGAATTAAGGAGTGTGTGGATGGGTATTGGTCGAACAAACAATATCCTAAGAGTTATGGTTGTCAAAGCACAAGTATGTTTGAGGATGATGATTGTTCAACCACTATCCATTCCACATACTCTTTTGATTTGGGGGTGGTGACTGAAGGAGTATGTGGAATGAGTAGTCATCAAATACAATCAACATCCTCAAAACATATTTGTGCTTCGACAAGTATTACTCTTAGCATATTGTTTGTTTTGACCAATACCCACCCACACGCTCCTTAATTCACCATCTCTAATTTGTATAAGCTCTAATATGATTATGTGACTTGTTTACACTCTTTCATACATGTACAAACCCACACTATATTTATTTTTAATTTATTTATTCATTTTTAAAAAACATCCAAATGTTGGTCTATAGAAGTGTACATAGAATTATATGGTCTACGAATAATCAGGAGACCAATCTATGCACTCCTGAAGGTGTAAGTCTACAGTAGACCAAGTGAGTTGATGGACCCTCAAAGCACAAGCATATTTTTTACATGGATTTGACATGGGTCAACATCGATGACAATCTATTAAGTGTCACCAACAGTTCTAGATTATTTGTTTAACCACCCCCAATCATGTGATTATGTGTTTAAACCTTTTTTAATTTAATTATTTTCTTTCAACACCCCCAAATTATGTGATTATGTTTTAAAACTTTTTTAAATCAACTTATTTTCTTTAACCAGCCCCAAAACACACGATTTATCTATTTAAATCTTTTTTAATTTAATTATTTCCTTTCACCATCTCCAAAACATGTTATTATCTTTTTAAATTTAATTATATTCTTTCACCAGCCTCAAATCATGTAATTATTTTCTTTCAAACTACAAGCTACTCATGGGTCATCGATTCATATAGTCTACCGTCAACTACTATGTTTGGTCGATACGAGACTGAGTCTAAGATTGACGATAGACTTTATGTGATCTGTATTTACAGATGCATTCACTACAGATGCAAACACAAAAAATAACAATAACCAAAAAGAGGAAAATGAAATTTGAAAATATAAATACTTATATTAAAATTTTTTCATTTCACAATCATAGAAATTTTACATGGGGAACATTGTCACAGCGGCCAGAACAACCAAAATAAGCAAAAAATAAAGAAACTTTCTTCTAACAACAATCCTACCAAGAAAGGTTCTTCTGCAATGAACACAAAATAAAAACTTATAAACATAAAACAAAACCTAAACTAAAAAACTAATTGCAGGGGGATGTTGGGGGGGTGATGTAGTTAGGGCATTCTATTCCAAGCCTTTCCAGAATTGCCTTCAAGAAATGAGCAATTTGACAGAGTTCCCGCTCTAGGTAGATGCGTTCTTGACCCAGGCCAAAAAAAAGACGGTCGAAATCATTTCTAAGTAGGAGGAGATCGTAGTGTATTGGGGGAACACGTCTGATGGGGCACAGGGGTATCCTTCTAGGAGGCATGTTTTTTTATTTGGTGAAGAAGAGAGTTTTTGATATTTTTGGTTTAGAGAGAACTGAAGGCTTACATAAAAATAGTCACTTTATTTATAGACCTATAGAAGGCGTCTTTTCATATTTCCACCCAATGGTCAGTCGACGCGTGTGAGAATACAAAATGCTTGATTTGCATATACCAGCGGTTTTTTGTAAACAGACATGTCCGCAACTTTTCATTAAATGGGAACAGAAAACAATGATTCATTGCATCGATTGGAGAGATAAGGCGGTAAAAATACCAACATACCATATTTGATAAGTAATCATGTAACCAATACATAATATTTTATAGATCGTGTGAAAGATATACCGTAGAATTTATGTAGTCTATCGTAGACAAGGCTTTAAGTCGATTACAACTGAACGTTAAATTCTATAGAACTGTACATTTATCCCCCAAAATAGTAGTTTTACAACTGAAGCAAAAAAAAAAAGCTATCTACGATTTGTTGGCCATTTTACATGTAGTTCTTTTGTGCCTGAATTTCTTGCATATTTAACACCTATTCCTCCTTTTGGACTTGAATGTCTCACCGACGCCCTTAGTTCATTTGACTTTTTTCCTTCCGAGTTTCCGATCGTAAGGGGGTGGAGAAATCTTAGCGTCTTGCACTTCCTGTGGCACAGTCCATTCAACTTCTGGAGGGACAATATTAATATCTTCTGAGTATGCAAGGAGGTAAGTTTCAGTTTTATAAATTGGCAAATAGTACTCGTAGATGGAGTTACCATAACCTACGCCATCGCCATACTTTGCTTGCAAAGCTGCCATCGCATATTCGCATGATATTTTCTCCTACTCAAATTTTCGACAAGAGCAACTCCTCTCCAACAGATTGACCTTGACAGTAACGCCGTTGCCAAACACTGTGAATTGGTTGAGACCCTCGTTTGCATTAGTCACATACAAGGAATAGCCGCAATCTTGTTATCCCTTAGGATCTTTTCCAAACAAGGCACAAATTTGTTGTTTTGACCAGCGATAAAGACATTTCGCTCCCTAAACTTTTTACCAAATTTTCTAGAAATTGAATTGAATATGTACAACACGAGGTACTCCCGTTCATCCATCAACACCGAGTTGAACGACTCGACGATATTTGTGGTCATCACATCGTACCTATTGCCTGGTAAGTGTGCTCTACTCCATTTCTCAAAACCAAGCATATTTTTAAGGACATGTGCTACCTCAGGTCAATTATTCTTTAATTTGGCAAAATACTCGCTAAACTCATCAACAGTATAAGCCTTTTCTGTAGCGTAGAATAGATATAGATATTCTACACAGTGTTGATTTACGCATAAATTTTCAGCGAGGTGCCTTATGCAAAGTCCATGATGTGCACGATTGTAAACTCTGGAGAAGTCATTGGCAATGCTAATGTTCCTATCGGAGATGACACATAGATTTAGTTCATCTTCTACGATAGACTTCAACTTCTGGAAGAAGAAGGTCCAAGAAGCACCGTTCTCTTTATCCATGACACAAAAAGTAATTGAAAAGATATGATTTTCGGTGTCCTGTGCAACAACACTTAGTAACACACCCCCGTACTTGACATACAAATGTGTGCCATCAATGGAAATTACTTTTTCATATGGTCATATCCCTGTATGCAAGCTCCGAATGCTAAGAAGTAGTAAATGAAAGATCCATTCATCCGGCTTACCATGATAGAGTAAGAAGACCCGGGATTCAATAACTCCACCATGTGGGAAAAGCCAAAAAGCAAGCATATTCATGCTCCGGTGTCCTGCGAATGATGTTATTCGCAATTACACTTCCTTTCCAACACATCCAATAGATTGTGTTGCAATGCATCTCCTTAAACACAATCCTTTGAATTTCACTTATGCTTGGACCCTTACCATCCCGAAAATAATTTACGCATAGTAAACCAATCAATTCAGAGGAGATCTCTTATGCCTACGGCTAGCGTGTTCAACACCGCACGTGTGCAACCCGACATACTTGTATATGCGAAATCTTTTTGAGGTATCATACTTTTTTGCCCGTAACAACCAGCCACAACCACGAGATAAGCATTTTTTCTTCATGAATTTGGTGCAACTCTTCTCTATATAATAATCAAAAGACTGTCTCGCCGCTACTGCGTCTAGTAGCATTTTTAGCTCTTTCTTATCGATGAATGTTTGACCATAATAAAAATTGGTTCCGTCGGTGAAGGAGTGTCCTGGTTATGATCCCGTTCCACAGTCTTCTTCATCATTTTGCGAGTCCGATGAAAAATCTTCCATATGCATAGAATCATCTTCCATATTAATTGGATGATCTTCATCGTTCTCGTAAGCATTCAAATTATTGTCGACTGTCGGGCGCCAAGGTAAGGGTGGTGATGAATTCAGCGGTCCTTCAAAGGACCTCTCAACTATATTTATCCTCAAAATAGGCCTAAATCCATCTGCATCGGCATCCATCATGTATGTCAGCACACGTACATCATTATTTATGATCGTATGATTCACTTTTTCCCTCGAATGCATTAGATAACTAATCACCACGTCGCTCAGCGCGTAATTAGATCCCCTCTCTACATTACGCTTGCAACGAATTCGTCGTATGAACTGTTACGTTGAACAGGAATGGGCATTTTTACTTTGGTAAAAGATCTCCATTTCCAATATTTGGGAGTCTCCACCCATTCTCACATGACATCACTAGAAACCAGAACAAATTTTACAATAGACATTCTAGAATTAAGCTTTGGTCAACGGTCGACTATGCTTATGGTCTAGGTTGGTTTATATACACGGTCGATAAATGACAATGAGTGGTCAATGACTGGGAAGGTATCCATACGAAAACCTTAAAATTGCAAATATTTCTTCTAATCAACGATTATTGAGTTTATGGAATAGAGAAATGAACTTAGAGTCGCCTGAGCTACTGTAATGTACTTTCTAAAGTGGTTTTGAGTAACGTGAGTGATTTAAAACTTTTTAACAATGGTGGAAAGTGTGTTTGAGAAGATAAGAAACAAATGGGGTAACAATGAATGCAATTGACAAACTTATGATATTTGTGAACTGATTTACAACTGATTGCCGGAAAATAATGCCGAAAAAGTCGCCAGAATCGGAGCTTTTTGGAGGGAAAAACAACTACCTTCTATTTTTAGCTTTTGAAATTTTGTTTTTAATATTTTTGAAAATCTAGATGTTTTTGTATATATAATGGTGGATGATGGAGAGGGTTGAAGTGTATTGTTAGAAACTTGTGGGTGAATTTATTAAGTTGAAAATATTGGATTAAAGTGAATTATTATAAAACTTGGGTTGAAGTTGTTAAGTTGAAAAAGTTAGTGGTGATGTGGAATTAAGTGGGTATTTGACCATTTTTTTCAAACTTGTGTCTATTTGGCAAAATAGTTTTGAAGACCATCCTTTTTGGCAAACTTGCCCTTCTTAGTTTCTGAAAAACTGTTTTTGCAACTTCCTCAAAGAACATACTTTTCTTAAAGAAAAAAAGAACTGATCAAACATCTCTTCTTTTTTATTTTCAGAAATAAGCATTTTTTGGAGCAACGAGCTATTAGCTTTCTCCTATTTAAATATTGAAATGACACAACTATTCATAGAATGTTGCATCCGAAACCTCAAAATCGTGGATCCGCCTATGATTCTATCCAGTATTATTCACATATAATCTATCAAACAACTTGAGTTATTTGACCATCCCACCTAACTTTCTCAATTTAAACAAAGAACTTGAATTGAAAAATGCAATAGATTGTTTATAGTATAGACCTAACAATTACATACTTCTTGTCCTTATCTAAATTCCTTCATCAATAAGGCCTCGTTTTGTACAACCAGTCTTCACTTCTTGAATTCTCAACTCTATGCAATCATCTTCATTTTCTGTAAAATACTCACCTAATTCTAACTCAAAACCAACCTTCATCACTAAGTTCAGGAAATGTTAAATTATCTGATTCATCTGGACAAGGAGTTTCTACCCTTACAAAAGGTATATAAGGCCTAATAAGGTGACCAGTATACATGATCTGGTACATATAGAGGTTTCGGATGCAAATAAGCAATCCGCACTTCGAATTCGACACCGAAAGTTCTAATTGAAACCTCTATGTATCGAGTATCAAACCCGTAATAATCTTCTTCCATCTTGTAGACAAAGTATGTTGTGTAGGATGTTAATGGTGATAAAATCTTAGCTCTTACTGTGCCCCAAATTTCAAGCCACCATACAATTTTGAGTCGCGACACCTTTGGAAACCTGTTGTGGCAAACAAAAGGAAACACTTTCATACAAAACATCTCAAAAAAAGCATAGACTTCGATTATTGATTAGATATATAAACGCATAGTAAGTGCTGGAAAAAATTATAGTATTTGATGAATGTAGAAAGCTTTTTAAATAGAGTTACAGAGAAAATAAGAATACTCCTAGACAAACACTACCAACGTAATCTAAATAAACAATGACTGCTGAAACAACTAACAGTATCCTAAATAAAGAAGAACTGCTGAAACAATAATACTGGCTAAACTAAACTATTAACTAATAGCCAAACTAACAAAACATGTGTTAATCATTTGTGCCAATACGCCCCCTCAAGTTGGACGATGGGTCACTAAGACTAACTTGGATAGATTTTGCTGAAAAGCAAGTTTAGGTAGTGCCTTGGTGAGAGTATCTGCTAGTTTATCGGCACAATGGATATGAACAACCCAAACCTTTTTGACGTCGACATAGTGGCGAACAAATTGAAAATCCACTGCAGCATGCTTCACATGCACGACTATGAAGGACGGGATTTTTTCTCAAGAATGTGGCTCCAAGATTGTCACAATAAATGGTAGGCAATTGATATACTGGAAAGTGCAGATCACTGAGGAGATTGGTAACCGATATGGTTTCAGAAAGGGCATTAGCCAATGCCCTATACTCAGACTCAGTGGAGGAACAAGAGACGATATTTTGTTTCTTTGATGACCAACTTATTGAATTTTGACCAAAGAACAGGATAGATACCCGGATGTGGAAATTTTGTCTGCGATGTCTCCACTCCAATCTATATGAGAGTATATGTGTAGATTGAAGTCTTTAATGGGAATTACACGTAAGCCTAGCTGGATGGTGCCACGTAGGTAGCGGTGAACAAATTTCGCAGCTTTCTATTGAAGGTTTGACGGTGCTTGCATAAACTGGGATAACTTATTCACTATATAGGTTATGGTTGTTCTAGCGAAAGATAGGTATTGAATCCTACCTAAGTCTCGATGATAGAGTGTCACATCAGTCAGGTGAATACCATCAGATAGTGTGAGCAACTCTATTGCACTCATTGGCGTGGGAATACTTTTACAATCGGTAATTAACTCATTATTCAGGATCTCATTCACATAGTTTGATTGGGTAAGAATTAAGCCACTAGATCTACGTATCACTTCAACACCAAAAAAGTAGTGAAAATTTCCTAAATCTTCAATTAAGAATTTAGAATCAAGAGAAGTGATAACCTGATCGACACTTGAAGTGTTGCTCCCAGTGATAATAATGTCATCTACATATACAAGGAAGAACATTATCTCACCTAGATCTTGTCTGACGAGTAGTGAGGCATCAGATTTCATTTTAACAAAGCATATGGATGAGAGATAACCTATGAGAACATTGTGCCACTCTCATGAGGATAGTTTCAATCGATAGATTATCTTGTACAGCTGACATATATGAGTTGGTTTTTCATCGTTAGTGAATCTCATAGATTGTGTCATGTACACCTCCTCTTCTAGGTTTCTATGAAGGAACACATTATTGACGTTCTACTGATAGAGGTGACAGTTGTGGTGAAGTTCTACAGATAGGACGATTCGAATAGTGGTTGGCCTTACGAATGGAATGAAAGTCTCATGAAAGTCAATTCCCGGCCTCTGAGTGAATCCTTTTGAAACGAACCTCGCTTGATATATATCAATAGAACCATCCGCATTCTTTTTGTTCCTGAAAAGCAAAATAATATTTTTAGTTGGGTTAGGAGGAAAAAGTTCCCAATTTTGGTTATTAATTAAAGCATCAAGTCCCTTTTCATTGCTTCACGCCACTTGTGATGTTTTTGTGCGTGTTTGAAAGTAGCGGGTGTGATAGTGAGGTTCACTTTGGCTAGGTAATCAATTTTTTTTGGTTTAGTGATTTTTTGGGGATCGTGTGACAACACGGGTAGGAGTACAAGGACATTTAGGTGGTGAGGGAGCGAGTTTTGACTCAGAGATAGGACAGACTGGTCGATGGACCATGTGTGTAGGCAGAATTGTGCTCCTGTAATAATAAACGGGGAGGGGACACGGGCTGCAATTTGTGTTTGTGGGTATGTATTGGTATATTTGTAAGGAGGTCTCATTGTGCGATCCGCTGGTCAGTAGGGGAGTAGAGGATTTTAGGAGCATTATAATTGTAGAAGATGAGGGTGATAGAAATTTACATGGAAAGGAAAAGTTGCATCCACCGCTGGTTCACTATCAGATTCAGATTGTGACTTTGAGTTTGCCTATAACTCTGTTGGAGAAGGAGAAGAAACTGAGCAAGACTCTACATATGTTTGAGCGTCTGTTTCTAATTGAATTAGAAGCTTTGGAGTTATGGGAAGTTTGGGTGTGGGATTCGAAGAATTTAAAATCATGATATTCTCCCATTTTATATGAGGTGATATGATGGAAATATTGGATAACAAGGTTTTGAAAGGGAAAACATTCTTAATAAATTGCAGTAATGAGATAAGAAAAATCCGAGATAGACACACGGGGTGGATTTTGGTTCAAGTTTGTTTTTAGAGTATGGTTTAAGCCATGGATAGCATAACCAATCAAAAATTCACAGGGAGCTATAATTAGATGATTTTCCAAGTAGACATTGGAATGGGGATTGGTTATCTAGTTGAGAGGTAGTCAAACGGTTATTGAGGTAGACCACATGATTACATGCGAAAAATCAAAATTTGGGAGGAAGGGACGCCTCATTTAAGAGTGTTCTTGTAGTTTCGATGATATGGCGATGTCGTTATTCTACAAGTGAAAATCATTGAGGTGTATATGGTGGAGTAGAGAGGTGTTCAATTCCATGAATTGAGAGATAAGGATCAAGACTTTTATATTCTCCTCCACCATAAGTGTACAGGGATAAAATTTTGGTGTCAAAGTGCTTTTCCATCATAGGATGAAATTTTTGAAATTGTTAAGTGAAAAGATATTTGTTAGGATTCATGGTAATATCTATTTAACCTCACTTTTATTTTTTAATTTATAGAGCCAAGTATATTAATCAACAAAAATACATTAATACAATTTCTTTTCAAAAGATAAGACCAGTGATGGCCCCCACAAATCACTAAAGATTATTTAAAGCAGTTTAGAGCTGCACAATGATATTTGAGTAAAAGGATGTTGATGAGCTTTATTAGATAAGAAAGAATTACAATAAAAAGGTTTGTCTCGCTCATGAAATGGTAGCAAGAATTTATTTAAAATAAACCTAAGAACTCTAAAGTGAGGATGACCCAAACGTTGATGTCAAGTAGTGAGAGGAGTGGATGTGGTGGTCATGTGAACTTAGGGATGTGAAATGGGCCACTCATACAAGCCATTTTTGGTCCAGCCATGCACTAGTGGGTTCCGCATAATTGGATCCTTCAAAACAAAGTCAAGGGAAAAAGTTCAATGGACTTTGAATTGACGTGACAAAATTTTGAAACAGAGAGAAGCTTTTGTTTAATAGATGAGGAACAAAGAGTGAAACAAGAATAATCACGGAGATGAACTTATGGGAGTGGGCGTCGAACCCGAGACTTGAAGTGTGCAAGTGAAGTGCAAAGGAACACCATCTCACACACCAAGAACCGTCCATACACTACACTTCATAGGCACCTTTTGCCTTCCCTTCATTAAGGATTTTTGGGACATTTCACTTATGTTTGTAATAAGTCTATCAATAGACTAGTTTTAGGTCTTTAGTTCTTTAGTTGTTTATTGATATTGAAAGTTGTAACACTTGAAATAAACTCTCTCTAGTGTGAGGATTGTACCACCTTAGTTTAGGGCTTGGAAAAGCCACCAAATTCAAAATGAGGGTGATACTAGGGTGGAATCGCTAGTATTGCCAAATATTATTAGAAACCTTGGTGCTTGAGTGGTTCACGCCCTCTTGTGTCATTGCAAGAGTGTTGGTGTTTCCTATTATAAGTATTAAGGGTCTTAGTGTGTTACATACACTTAGGTTCTTAGTTCTTGTTAGAGTTGATGTCTCACTTCTTATCTTTACACTTCTTGTAATCGTGTTTGTGTTCTTGTTCAAGTAAAGCCGTGTATTGTTGTTATCTTGTTGTTGTTGTCTTATCATCTCATGTTCATCTTGTTGTTGGTTGTGTTTGGTGTAAAATACACCTTGTATCATCTCGTTCTTGTGGTATTATTGTTGGCCGAGACTTGTTTTCCTTTTGGTCCTCGGTTTGTCTTGTGTTTTGTGTCTTGTTTCCATGTTGTGGATTGATTCTGTTATCATTTGGTATCAAATATAAGGCTGTTTGTGTTCCTACGCTACCAATATTGGGCTCTCTAAGTCGAAAAATAAAAAAAATAAGTGTTGAAAAACTGAAAATTCCAAAAAGAAGCAAATCTGTCCATTCTTGTTGTCTTTGCCGAAATTGTGTCTTCTTTTTGTTTTGGGCCGAGATTTGTGTCTAGATTTAGGATTGTTTTTGTTGTCTTAGTAGTTTCTTGTGTCAACTTTTTTTTCACTAACACCCCTTGAGTCTAAAGTCAAAGATTTGAGCTCTTGTCAAAGTGTCATTGAAGGGTGGACGGCTAAGAGGTTATTGTTCATATTGTTCTTGTTGTTGTTCATATTGTTCTTGAAGTGGTGTTCAACAAAAGGAGTTGTTTGATTTTGAAAAGACAAGAGAGATACAAGGCTTTTTGTTTTTCTTGGGAATACTTTCAAGACAACACCAAAGTGGTAAAGAAACAAAGGGCATCCAAAAAGCTTAGTTACTAAAAGAGTGAAACACTTTTCAAGAAGAGACAAAAGAGGAAAGAGACAAGGCTACTACAAAATGGTGTTTTGCCAAATTAGTGCAAGTTGGTGAAAAGATGATGGAAGCCTTTGACTCTTGAAAAGAGAGTCCAAAGCCTTGTCCATCTACACTACAACCGAAAATTCATCATCAAGGAGATAGATTGAACAACTCAAGTTTGAAAAACATCATACTTCAACTACAACAACAATACGAGTTTAATTTGTGTGGTATTGTTGTTTGCGGTTCAATACTTGAACCTTTGTTGGTGTTGTTTTGAGTGACGTTTTGTGATTGTTTTTGTGTCCTTTGTTGGCTGTCTTTGTGACATTGTGGACTGTTTTGGAGCAATGGAACCCAAGACCTCATCCCCTCAACATACGGTGAACCACAATGCTACATGTACCATTTTGGCCCTCCTTGATGCTATGTCCTAAGACCTTGCTAGGGCGAATGTGGGTCTTGAAAAAATTGGCTCGTATGTGGTAACTATGAGTGAGAAGTTGGATCGAATGGAGAGTCGAAGGAACTCTCATGATTTTACTCCCGACAATTTACTTCCAATGACCAACCCTCAAAGACCATCACCTAATGCAGCAAGCCTAGCTCCAAATAGCCCTCAAAATTGAGACATAACTAGTCCCATTTCCCCACAATTCGATCAAGTCCAACAAGGACTTGGACGTCAAATACCTACACTAAAACCGAACACTCCCATCCAAGACCCACTTAACCAAAGGCGTCAACTTTCACCAATTCAAATTCCTTCCGTCCAAGCTCCACAACTGAAGCTACGCTTCACTAAACCAACCCTCTTGATCGAAGCTCCACTTTACCGAAACTGATATGTCCATGTAGAGGAGAATGGTAGAAAGGAACATGAAGGATATGGGGTATACGACAATGCTTGTATGATGGTAGGAGACTTGAATCGGATGAGATTGAAGGTAAATCTCAAGATGGAGAGGAAGCCAAGATTCAAAATAAAGATATCGGCCAAGACTTGTTGTTATTGAGATTGCGGGTTCTCCATGTTTTGCGAACTATTTTGTGTGGCTTCCTTTAACTGGCCAATTGAACGAGATGATGCCGTGAATTTTTAGGCAAATTCCTCTCATGGTGGAGAGGATGATACAAGAATAATCTCGAAAATGAACTTATGGGAGTGTGCGTCAAACCCAAGACTTGAAATGTACAAGTGAAGTGCAAAGGAACACCATATCACACACCAAGAACCGGCCATACACTATACTACGTAGTCACCTTTTGTCTTCCCTTCTTTAAGGGCTTTTGGGACATTTCACTTATGTTTGTAATAAGTCTATCAATAGACTAGTTTTAGGTCTTTAGTTCTTTAGTTGTTTATTGATATTGAAAGTTGTAACACTTGAACCAAACTCTCTCTAGTGTGAGGAGTGTACCTCCTTAGTTTAGGGCTTGGAAAAGCCACCAAATTCGAAATGAGGGTGATGCTAGGGTGGAATCGCTAGTATTGCCAAATATTATTAGAAACCTTGGTGCTTGAGTGTTTCACGCCCTCTTATGTCATTGTAAGAGTGTTGATATTGCCTATTACAAGTATTAAGGGTCTTAGTGTGTGACATACACTTAGGTTCTTAGTTCTTGTTAGAATTGATGTCTCACTTCCTATCCTTACACTTCTTGTAATCGTGTTTGTGTTCTTGTTCTAGTAAAGTCGTGTATTGTTGTTATCTTGTTGTTTTTGTCTTATCATCTCATGTTCATCTTGTTGTTGGCTGTGTTTGGTGTAAAATTCACCTTGTATCATCTCGTTCATGTGGTATTATTGTTGTCCGAGACTTGTTTCCCTTTTGGTCCTCGGTTTGTCTTGTGTTTTGTGTCTTGTTTCCGTGTTGTGGGTTGATTCTTTTATCAAAGAGTGTGAGTTAGATTAAAAATAGTATTTGATGCAATTAATTGAGTAGAACCAATGTTAGAGATAGGAATTTTATTACCATCACTCATGGAGACATCCTCGTTACCGTGGTATGATTGTAGGTTATGTGGCGTCGTTATGATTTGATGTGTGGCTCCAGAGTCGACTATACAGGGGTTGGTGGAAGAAGAAAATCCAACAACATAGTTGTCTTTGGCTTCAAAGTGATTATGAGACCTCTACCGATAGACATTAGCGGTGTGGCCAATCCTATTGCATAGTTGACATCGAGTAACTGTGTTTGGATTCGAGTTGGACTGCCACTGTTGTGTAGTGTTAGGACATGAATTTTGGTGCAACTGTTGAGAATTATTATTCTGCCTACTATTGTTATGATTATTGGTATTGGATTTGGTGGGAGTAGCGACTGCGGTAGTTATAGGATTAGAAAGTTTCTCAACAGCCTCATGACGAAGGAAGAGTTCATGGTCAAGTAGCTTTTCAAGCAATTCTTCATATGAGACAGTCGGATCATGTGCACGGATGATAGCAGAGAATTCATGAAATTTAGAACCTAGACCGCTGAGTATTTTGATGATTAGCTCAAGAATAGACACAACAGAACCAGCATTGGCTAACTTATTTGAAAAGGACTAAATAGTGTGAAGATATTCAGTGTTGGAGCGAGATTCCTTTGTGACGCGAGCTAGTTAATCACACAGACTAAAGACATGGGTTTATGATTTGTTTTCATAAGTGGTGTGGAAAGAGTCCCAGGCCAATTTGGACGAGTTGGTTGCAACAATGGTTGAAGAAATTATGGGTTCAGCAGATGCCATGAGGGCATTTTAGATGAGTTGGTCCTGACGAAACCATGTTACAAAAAATAGGATTGGGAGATACGTTGTTGCTAATGGTGAGGGTGCAAGTAGGGGCAAGAGTGGTCCCGTCAAGATGGACAAACAGATTTGAACCATACATAAGCATGGATAATTTAGCTATCCAGGTGGCAAATTTGTGGTCATCATTGAGTTTAATGGGTAACATGACACAATGTTGAATTGAATGATAATGTTAGCACCCGTTGTGTTATCAGCATTAGCAACTCTGGGATTGTTTCCATTGTTGTTGGCCATTATTGCTGATCTAAATGAGGAAGAGAGAAAGGAAAATATAGGATCGTTCTCATTAGAAAGTATAGAGCCCTAATTACATATAAACGCAGAGTAAGTGCTGAAAAAAATTATATTATTGATGAACATAGAAAGCGTTTAAAATAGAGTTATAAAGAAAATAAGGAGACTCCTAGACAAAAACTATTAAAGTAATATAAATAAATAATGATGTTGAAATAACTAACAATATCCTAAATAAAGAAGAATTGTTGAAACAATAATACTGACTGAACTAAACTATTAACTAATAACCAAACTAACAGAATAGGGGTTAATCATTTTGTGCCTATAAGATATAAGCTGAAAAATGTCAAACCTTAACTCTGGTACTGAAGTCCATCCCCAATATTTTGGTGTATCACTCCATTTAATATTAAGATCCCTTGCACCTAAGAAGTAGCTTTTTTTTAGGCAATATTTTGAGAGTAAGTAGACCTAAGAAAGAGAGCGAGCTTACAGAAAACACGTACCTATAATCCATAAAGATTTATCAAGATGAAAACAAGCTAGAGAGAAGTTTGTTTACAGACAACAAGGTTTGGGAAAGTGTCAGACAATAAGGGTCTATTATACACAACCTTACCCTGCATTTTTAAAAGTGGATGTTTCCATAGCTTGAACATGTGACCACCTAGTCGGTCACATGAAAGCAATTTTACCAGTTACGCCAAGGCTTCCCTTTTATAGAAACATCTTAATGAAAAAAATATGGAACAACAAAGCAGCACTTTCCAAGGGAAATAAGAAAAACGTAAAGAGTTATGAGAATAATTTTATGGTTACAGATTGATAATTGACACACAAAATAGTAATCTTACTTTTATTAGAACATTCAACTATTGTAAGAACATATCCGATAACATGACCTCTCACTCTTATCCTCTAATACAAAAAAGGGATGTTGATTACCTAATACGTGTTTCAGTTACGCACCCTATTCATCAGTATAACTACTATACCAAACCATGATACTAGTAATACAAGGGCTATTAATGATTGACCAAATCCTGTTATTTTATTTTTGTCTGATAGTTGGGAGAACTCAGTTCGCCTGTAAATCCATTAGTATTTCTTTATTTATCCAATGTGGGATAATTGACACATAACAATCACCTCCGATTGAGAGCCAACGACCTCATTGATCACGACTGACCCAGTTGGTCATGGCTGGCACCCCCTCTTGGGTCTAGGCCACCATTCTTGGCACACAGTCCATCCGTTTGAGTCATGGACCCATGCGTGGATCGATCCTCATTTAATGGATGGGCCCAGTTGGTCACGGACGTCACCCCTCTTGGGTCCTTTTGGGTTGAGTTCTCCCGTTTGGTCTATAACAATAGTGATAGGTTAGAAGAGAGAGAGAAGAAGGAGAAGACAAAGGGAATAGAATATAGTTCCCCTTGTTCTATTGTTTTTTGTTTGTCACAGATTTATAAGGAACATTGCAATAAGGACAATTATATTCTTTTAAAAAATTGAGACTCTAATTCATGTATTGCTAGACATAAAATCATACAGCTTAGGAAACATATTGATATTAGGTTTGTCATGTATGTCAAATATTAAGATATGTTGGTCAACTTAAAAATAGATAAGTACACTTGATATCAAGGAACACATAGTAAGAAGACTTAGGCATAATTTATATACTGAAATATAAAATTAATCCTTTGTGACATTAGAGATCAATAGACTTATCAAAATCCATAGATAGGTATAAACCGTAAAATCTAGTTCATTATTTTTTATCTCAATGCAAGGGATTACTATTATTTTTCGGGTATAAAATCTGTATATAACAATATGAACTTTAATACTAAGTTCAAGAATAACTTCAAGAACTACAATAAAGTACCAACAACTTCAAACATAAGTTCAAATGAATCATCAAATGAACTATCAAAATGAAGTTTAACTATTTTCTGGAAAAAAATAGTAAAACCAACTTTAAGAAATGAAGATGAAACAGAAAAAAGATAGAATCAAGTCCACCGAATTCATGATGTGTCCTTAAGAAATTTATTCCCCTCAAGTAACCAAGGTTAATAGAATCTTTCCTCATAAGATACAATGATTCTCTTCAGAAAATAGTTGTACCTAAAATTTCTGAAACTTTGAAATGACTCAACGATTTGATGATCACACCAGAGTTTTTAGAAGAAGATGTTTTTCAACTCAAAATTTGTACCTTTTGATGAGTGGTAAATTTACCACTAATTTGCGTCCAAATTAGTACACACTAATATGATCTAATGATATGAATGAGACAATTTTGTCATTTGAATGCACTAATTCCCGCATTTTGCAAGTATACAGATGATAAGAAGAAAAGGAGTGAAATGAGCTGAAAAAGGATCAAAAGGGGAAATAAGTGCAAAATCTGGAAAGCAGGAGGAGGATCTAACCCTCAATTACCTTGATCACAGTATAAGGGTCACGATCACAAAAGGTCAATATTATTCAAATGTTCGCAATTGCGATGGTCTTACAGCGGTCGCAGTAGCCGCGATCGCGAACAAGCTGTAACGATTGCGGCATCACATGTTTATACCCAAGGCAATTGTGTAATTTTCTATAGCCGATACCAAATCCCATATAGGGAAAAAACCTTTCTTATTGGGGATTCTCCACTTTGAAAAATTGAATTTAGAGACTTTAAAACCCTACTGAATTGGAGAAACTATTGTGTTTAAATTTCCAATTTGAGTTTAGTGCAATTGAAATTAAATTGAAGAATATTCTTGATTGAAATCTCCATGGAATCATTTAATGATCCTTTTGGTATATTTCTTCTCCTTAACTTTATGAGTAGTTAAACTTTATCTTGGGATTATGTTGAAATAGCACGCAAATATGTGTGGGTTGTGATGTATTAGTGTAGATCCCTGGTTGTTGATGATGGGTTTTACTAATGCTTGCTTGATTTAGTTGAGATTTATGGGTGAAAATTCCAAATTTTCAAAATGAATTTGAGAGTGAAACCTCAAATTTTCAAAACCTCACATCATCAGAATGCGAGTATACTTTGGATCCTATATCATCCTTGAAAGAGGGATATTGGTGAAAAGACATTAGTGAACAATAGTTAGATATAGATTATTCCCTTTTCATTATCTTAGACATAAAGGTGAATTGAAAATTAGCTAGGTCTTGGGCATCTTCCTAGAAATAGGGATGCCCAATTGAGGTATTAGGTGGATTTGATGGCCATATTCATGAAGTATCAAAAAGGGTCCATGGGTGATAATCTCGAGGTTTGGTTGACAAACTAGCATCAAGAACCCCTAGCCTAGCCTACACATGTAATCATCAACTAGAATTACATCCAATTTTCACGAACCCATGCATTATTTTCCCCTAGGAAGACAAAATCTCAAGACTTGTCTCATATTAAAATCTTAGCCATATTAGTTGCTTTGAGTTGGTAGTTTGATTTGATTTTGGTAACATAATTTTCCGAACCAATCCCCATATTAATTTATATATTTCATTTTGTTTACACTACGGGCATACACTTAGATGCTATCAACACATATAGGGTTTGAAGAATAGACTCACTCCTCGAGAATTCAACCTCAACGTGAGTTGAGATTTATTGACAATGATCGTCCTATATCAAAACTATGGTATATATCAAAACTATGGTATAGGTGAGAATAATCAAAAAGGCATCATTATCGAGGAGTGAGACTTGGTTTTCACTTGTGCGGTGTTGATTGTAGCTTTGGGTAAACTCGTGGTGGTTTTTATTTACTTTATTTGTTATTTTTGTTTCTTTTTAGGTGATTTCAATAGTGTCCACGACACCATGAGTGACCATGCAAGTAATGTCGTAACCTTTGTTGGGCCCCTTGATGATGAGGGGCAACTCCATGATATTAGGCGTACAAGTGTTATTCGTATCTTACCTAATCAGTGGAATGGGCTATTCCATGTTCACAAGTGTTATGTTGCACATGCTTCAAATGAAATGTCTCTTAGGTGGGCAAGTTCATGACGACCCCAACTTGCACTTGAAGAATTTTGTGGAAGTTTGTTCCCCCTTCGACATTGCTCTTATCTCACAAGAATCCATCCGGTTATGCCTTTTTCTATTTTCTATAATGGGTAAGGTAGTATTATGGATATGATCTCTTCCTACCGGGTCAATTACATCATGGGATGAACTTTCTATTTCATTCTTGGACAGATACTTCCCACCATCTAAGATATTGCAGTTGTGTGATGAAATCACTAATTTTTGTCAATTGAATGGAGAACCTCTATATGAGTCATGGGAGAGATTTAATGGGAAGCTCATGAAATGTCCCAACACCAAGGTTTTGGAGAAGATATTTCTCCAAATCTTCTACCGGACTTTGGATCAACTGAACAAAATTGTGGTGGATAATGCTGCCAGGGTTTCACTTGTGAAATTGTCTTATAATGTGGCTACAAATTTGCTTGAGGAAGTTACAAAGAAAAATTAAGGATGGCATACCCGAGACATCAAGGTAGCTAAAGGTTCTTCTATCACCTCCTATATTGATAAAAAGCAAAGAAAGAGAAAGGAAGAGAGGGAGGAGAACATGGTAAAAATGATGACATAATTGGAGTTTCTAACGAAACATATGATGGGTGTACCCACAAAAATGGTGAATGTAGTGACATCCAAGGTATATGATGAAGAAGATTGTGAGAGTCTTGATGAATAAAATTGGTATTTGGTTAACTATCTGATGGGTTCCCGCCCAGACTATCAAAGACAAAGTGGGAACCAAGGTTAGACCAATCGTGAAAGAGAATAGGATTGGCGTGATAGGGATAGAGCTCATGATTGGAGAGATAAGTAAAGATAGTATGATCGATATGATCCTTCCTATGACCGAGAAAAACATAGAGAGTCTAACTCTGTTGACCCCACAAAGTTCAAGACCGAGGATGTGTTATCAAGGATCTTAATGAGGGTGGAGGAAATGGACAATGGTTTAGGAATTGAAAGGATACTTTTTGCAAATCAACTAAATGGTTTTATCACACTCCACCTCAATAAAGCAATTGGAAACTCAAATTGGCCAAATCTCCACTCAACTTCATATTAGACAAAAAGGAGGCCTTACTAGTAATATCACTGTGAAAACAAAAAATGATGCCCAAATATTGGCAATCTTCACTTGGAGTGGCAAAGATATCAGTGATATTGTGGTAGAAGTTGAAAAAAAGGTGAATTTTGAGCAAACAAATGTAAAGAGAATCATGTGAATGATACAAATAAGAAGGCTCTAAAGTCTTAAAAAGGTAACGAAAAAAAGAATGCTAAGTAAAGAAGTGGACGATGAAGAGAGAGATCCAAATGTAGTTGAGAATGATGAATTGCAAAGTGATCCTTTGCTTACCATGAAAGTTCCCCCTCCATTCCCTCAAAGGCTCAAAAATAAAGAGGACAATGCTAAATTCAAGACGTTCCATGCTAAGCTTAGCAATTTATCAATTATTATCCCCATTTCTAGAGTATATTCAAGAGATATGCTACGCCTATGAAGAAGTTGATGTCAAAGAAATTTCTTATTGATGGTGAAACCATAGAAATTAATCATGGGTATAGAACTATCATGACTAGCACTATAGCGGAGAAGAAATAGTATCTCGGGGCCTTTACAATACCTTGAACCATAGGGACACACAATGTTGAGAAAGCCTTATATGACCTTGGTTCGAGCATCAATCTCATGCCCTATGCAAACTATCGAAAACTTGGGTCAGGCACTCCTACTCCAACAACAATAAGGCTATTGGTGGCAGACTGGTCTATCAAAAGACCGATTGGAGTTTTGTTTGATGTTTTGGTAAAGGTGAACTGCTTCATTATTCTGGCAGACTTTATTGTGCTTGATTTGTAATCGACCAAGAGAAACCTTGTAACACCCTGAGATCCCATCCCGAGACGTCACATGGTGCTTATGACCCTGAAGGACCACAAGCTAACCCTTCACTGATATATGTACCTATACACTGCATAATATCTGAAATAAATACGAAAACTAGCTATAAGGTTCAACACATCTTGAATACTCATAATATAGAAAAACTGAATACTAATACATCCGTCTGAAAAGCCTCTAAATTGTCTGAACTGTAGAGTTAAAGGGACAGGTCCCCAACTAACTCCCTCAACTGAAAATAAACAAAGTCTGAAGCAATAATAGTAAATGTAGATTCATCCTCGAAAGAAGAGGACTCACTGCTACTGCTGTTGACTGGGACTGAACTGCTGAGGATACTCTGGATCCTATGCCTCTGAACCTATGGTGTCAAATAAAACACCATATCGCAAATGCGTTAGTACAAGAATATACCGAGTATGTAGATGAGGAGGCTAATGCAAGGGCTCATGCATGCATAATATCTAAACTGAATAATCATGAAGATGCCGCATGAGAACACATACATGAATGCACAGACCATGAACACAATCACTACAACTCTAGATACTGAAACTCGGATACCACTTTACTGCAGACTGAACTCACTACTGACACTGAGATACTGATAACTGAGAGTCTGGATGTACTTACATCAAGGACTAAATTCTGATCTTACTTCTTTCGACTGAAAGAATTGGAGATCAACTTTTCTAACAGATTATTTTGGAAATGATTATCAATGATAAGAAGTATGATCATATCTGAATCTAACAACAAGAATACTCAACAGAATCTGAGATGGAGATCAAGACTATCTGACGGGAGATCTCTAGATATGATAATAAGTATCTGTATATGAGACCAAGCCTATCTGACGGGATAGTCCATGAATAAATGGAACTATCTGAGTTCCTCACTGAGATAGATGACTATACCACATAGTCCTTATTTCTGAAGATTGATACTGAAACTGCAACTGTGGGAAGTAGTTACTTAATCGATATGCCCCAACCTACCACAGGTGGGGTCCAACCTGTAACCCAGCTGGAAGGGTATCAATACCGTGCCACGGGTAAAGACCTCTCTGGTCAAGCCTCTCTGACGGGATGACCCTCGCAGGAAGTTGGCCTGAGGTAATATAATAGTCAAACCTCTCTAAGGTAAATACCCCCAGGACTCGATCGCATAAAAGTAAAGCATAATCATTCATTCATCATCATAATCATTCATATATCATCACAATCATTCATGTATCATCATAATCATTCATTCATCATCATAATCATTCAAGACATCACCTCAAGCATTTAACCATCACAAACATCTTATTCATCATCACAGTCGCCAAGGGGTCACTTTCAGCATCTCGGAAACATAATTATATAATAACGTAGGGGAAACATGCTACTAGATTGTATTCCATTCAACAAGGTTTTACCTCAACTATTTCATACCTATATCAATCTTGACATGTGTTTGGATATCACATGGCTTGAGGAAACTTCATACTATCATGGAATAATTCATTCACTTGGGCATTTTATCAAACACTAGGCATGCATAAACTAACTCACAATTTGGGGTTTCATCTTCAACATGATACAATGGCCCTTATGCTTCACCTAAGCTCTTTATCAAACCTAGGGGGATTATGCATCGCTTATTAAACTATTTCTACACCCATTTGACATGAACACATCACATAGAAAGCAATATAAGGAAGATTCATCACAAATATCACATGGATTCCACCTACTAGGGTTAAGGCTCATGAATCTTGTAAGCAAACATGATTCAAAACTCAACAACACATTGAACATCAATTTCAACTAATACAAATCATTAACAACTCATAAACATAAAAATCTTTGAGTTTTGAAAAGGGTTCTTGAGCTTCTTGGATGAAAGGGACTTAAGAATAAACATCTACATACCTTAATCCTTGAAATTGGATGAATTCTAATGCTTGAGACTCTATCCGCACTTGTAATAAATAATTCTCGAAGCCCACACTATGAGGAACTTGATTCTTGAAGAAATCTTGAAGATTTATGGATGAATTTTTGGAAGATTAAGATTCTTGAATGAAACCCTAGATATTCTCTCTTTAGAGAATTGGAAGAGAAATGGAGAAATTAGGGTTTGACTGAGGGTTCTCATATTTATAGAGGCTTCCAAAAGTGGGGGAAAGACCAAAATACCCTTGCAAAAACATTCTTAAATTTCTGGAAAAAAAATAGCTGACGACATCCGTGAAAAGCCATCAAGTTAGTGATAGGCCGTCACGAATTGTCGTCACAAAAGGGTGAAATTTTAAGTTTCTTGATAAGGTTGATGACATTGGTGATAAGCCGTCACGGGCGTGAAGGCTTGTCACAAAATGTCGTCACCAGGGTAAGAAATCTGCCCAGGTCTGACAACATTGGTGATAGGCGTCACGGGCATGACGGCTTGTCACAATTGTCGTCACCAGTTTCCCAGCCAGACATGCTGGAGTAAAATAGGCATAACTCTTTTCTAAGATATCAGTTTTTGACGAAATTAGTATCGTTGGAAAGATAATTCAAAGATATTTCATTTGATATATAGTAGTTCCTCTAATTACATATATACAAGGAGTTATGGTCGATTGAAGATGACCCAAATTTTGATGGTCACTAAAACTTGAACGATAGGAAAGATTTCAACTCGTCCTTGAGTTAGGGGACCTCAGATTTTTGCTTAACCAAATACGCTTTAAGGCTAAGACTTGAATAGGATTTTGCGGGCCCTTACATTATATCCCCCTTGGGAACATTCGTCCTCGAATGTCGCTTGATAGACTGAAAATACGGATCAACAAAACCTACTCAAGAGACAAAAACATTTCAAGGCATGCTTATGCAACTGAAATAACTGACATACAGAGTTCTCATACTAGGTATGATTCATATCTTGTGCATGTAATACTCGACTGAATCTACTCATAGATGAATTCTCATAACACTTATGCATATCTGATGCATGGACTCATAACTGGGCTGATATCAAGAATGCATGACTGATCACACACTGACAAGCTGAACTTATTTCTACTAAATGTGCATATCTAATGCATGAATGTTCGGCTAAGTTGACTTTCAAAAGCATGACTTAACAAAGCAATAACGACTGATGCTAATTTTATAAAGAAAATCTGAACATGCATCGGGATGAATCTTATGGAATTCAACATCATAATACTATGGGGTATCTCCCCCTTGGGACTCTATGTCTTTCTAAACACACTTCGCTGAAATACTGGGGCGCTGCCCGGGGCACCTACATACTGGGTCATGATTGACCGATCAAGATCTAAAACTCATACATGACTCATGCTAACATATAAGCTCAAAATGTGAGAAAAGGATCTATCAATGCATGTGATAAAGATAAAGGGCTGATAACATTCCCGGGTCTATTTCAGGGGATCTGTCCCTATCAAGGCGAGCCTGAAGCGCACGGAGTCTACCCCTCTGAGTCAGCACTCTACATTCTTAAATTATATGGCATGTATCACCAAAACCAAAACACACATTACTGTCGGCTCTACACACACCTTGGTGGCGCCTTTCACACTTTCCGTAACGCGGATGGGTACGAACACCACTAGTACTACTTTGGGCTTTGGAGCTTGACGCTCCCTTAGATCTGATATCCCCAAACACAGGTATGGGTACACTAGATGAAGATGGAGATGGAACTAAAAATCTCTGACAAGACTAAGAACTACTACCACCTTGAGACCCTGACTGCGAGAAACCACGACTACCTGTCTTGGCTCTTTTACTCACTCTCTCTCTCCTTCATCCTATCTGCCTTAATTTGCTGCGCATGAATCATTAGCCTAAAAAGATCTATATCTCTATTGAGCATAGCATCTCTACACTCTTTCAACACTAACCCAAATACACCAGTCACAAACTTACTCATACTCGCTCTAGGGTCAGCTATCAAGTCAGGAGCAGACTTAGCTAATTGGCTAAACTTAAGACAATACTCTTTCACGGTCATGGAACCTTGCCTTAGGTTCATGAACTCTTCTACCTTAGCCTCTCTCATCTATAGCGGGAAAAATCTATCTAGAAAGGCACTCTGAAACTCCAGCCAAGTCACAGTAGCTGCATTCTCCCTTCTACTCTTCTCCCACATCACTACCCAATCATGAGCAACATCCCTCAACCTATAAGATACTAAATAAACACTCTCCTTCTGAGAAACATGCATAATCTGAGTGATCTTCTTCACCTCCTCTAGATAAAGCTGTGGGTCCTCACCTACTACTGACCCAAAGAATTTGGGCGGGTTCATTTTCATGAAATTTCTAATTCTGGCTGCGACTGAGTCCCCATCTTGCTGAGGTGGGGTTGCAGCCTGACGGTTACCCTGAACACTAGTCACAGCTTAGGCTAGGGCCTGAAAATCTGCCCAAAACTCTACATGTGACACACTCTCATTCTCAGGATCTACTGGCTAAGAGGACTGATCATCAACCCCATGGACAAAATCTCTGCGAGGAGGCATACTATGTAATTGGAAGAAACAAGTGGATTAGACTGAGGATCAACTTGAGCTTATGCTCACTCGCACGAAATGATCACTGAAAAAAAAGAGGAACTGAACCTTAGAACATCCCGTAGCCTCTTGTACATAAATGTGGCACGCTATACACCCATGCATAAAACTCTACTAGATGTGGCTTTTCAGACTCCCTAGGACACTCTTCAACCTTAGGGTTTGATACTAAGTTTATAACCCCCGGAGATCCCAACCCGAGACGTCACACAGTGCTTATGACCCCGAAGGACCACAAGCTAACCCTTTACTGATATCTGTACTTGTACACTGCATAATATCTGAAATAAATACAAAAACTAGACATAAGGTTCAATACATCTATGAATACTCATAATACAGAAAAATTGAATACTAATACATCCGTAAGAAAAGCCTCTAAACTATCTGAACTGCAGAGTTGAAGGGACAGGTCCCCAACCAACTCCCTCAGCTAAAAATAAACAAAGTCTGAAGCAATAATAGTAAACTGAGATTCGTCCTCTAAAGAAGAGGACTCACTGCTACTGCTGCTGACTGGGACTGAACTGCTGAGGATACTCTGGATCCTGTGCCTCTGAACCTGTGGTGTCAAATAAAACAATATAGCACAAATGCGCCAGTACAAGAATGTATCGAGTATGTTGATGAGGTAGGCTAATGCAAGGGCTCATATATGCACAATATCTAAACTGAATAATCATGAAGATACCGCATAAAAACACATACATGAATGCACAGACCATGAACACAATCACCGCAACTCTAGATACTGAAACTTGGATACCACTTTACTGCAGACTGAACTCACTACTAATACTGAGATACTGAATCACTGACTCATCTGATACTGACAACTGAGAGTCTGGATGTACTTACATCAAGGACTGAATTCTGAGCTTACTGCTTTTGACTGAAAGAATTAGAGATCAACTTTCTAACAGATTACTCTGGAAGCGATTATCAATGATAAGAAGTATGATCATGTCCGAATCTGACAATAAGAATACTCAACAGAATCTGAGATGGAGATCAAGCCTATCTTACGGGAGATCTCTAGATATGATAATAAGTATCTGTATATGAGACCAAGATTATCTGAAGGGATGGTGCATGAATCAATGGAACTA
Source organism: Capsicum pubescens (assembly GCA_030864215.1). NCBI lineage: Eukaryota > Viridiplantae > Streptophyta > Magnoliopsida > Solanales > Solanaceae > Capsicum > Capsicum pubescens. Next base: position 265,405,917 of record CM061549.1, on the reverse strand, counting down.
TCTGAGTTCCTCACTGAGATAGACGACTGTACCACACAATCCTGTTTTCTGAAGATTGATACTGAAACTGCAACTGTGGGAAGTAGTTACTTAACCGACATGCCCCAACCTACCATAGGTGGGTTCCAACCTATAACCCCAGCTGGAAGGGTGTCTATACCGTTCCACGGGTAAAGACTTCTCTGGTCAAGCCTCTCTGACTGGATGACCCTCGCAGGAAGTCGGCCTGAGCTCAATCTGATATTGATCATGTTTATTAAAAGATCTTACTGAGTTACACTGAGTTTACTTAGTTCCGTATCTGACGAAAAAGGTATCAAATCATGGTATCTGATTGACCATACAGATCTTGAATAGATTACTCGAATCACTTCTAAGATTAGAATTGAATCACTTGAATACTATTCGTTCTGAGATAATTACAGGACTGAGGCTAGATTACTAGCGATACAGAGATTACAGAGATAACTGAGATTATTGAGCTTTTTTAAGTTCTGCACTTGTCTGAGGATACAGAGTTCTATAGTTTACTGAGTTCTAAGAATCACAGCTCGACTGGAATTATCTAGAAACTGACATGGGATCTAGACAGCAGCTTTGTTGTCGGGTATAAATACCCCCAGGACTCGATAGCATAAAAGTAAAGCATAATCATTCATTCATCATCACGATTGTTCATATAACATCACAATCATTCATGCATCATCATAATCATTCATTCATCATCATAATCATTCAAGACATCACCTCAAGCATTTAACCATCACAAACATCTTATTCATCATCACAGTCGCCAAGGGGTCACTTTAAGCATCTCGGAAACATAATCATATAATAACGTAGGAAAAACATGCTACTAGATTGTATTCCATTCAAAAAGGTTTTACCTCAACTATTTCATACCTATATCCATCTCGACATGTGTTTGGATATCACATGGATTGAGGAAACTTCATACTATCATGGAATAATTCATTCACTTGGGCATTTTATCAAACACTAGGCATGCATAAACTAACTCAAAATTTGGGGTTTCATCTTCAACATAATACAATGGCCATTATGATTCACCTAAGCTCTTTATCAAACCTAGGGGGAACATGCTTCGCTTATTCAACCATTTCTACACCCATTTGACATGAACACATCACATAGAAAGCAACATAAGGAAGATTCATCACAAATATCACATGGATTCCACCTACTAGGGTTAAGGCTCATGAATCTTGTAAACAAACATGATTCAAAACTAAACAACACATTGAACATCAATTTCAACTCATACAAATCATTAACAACTCATAAACATAAAAATCTTTGAGTTTTGAAAAGAGTTGTTGAGCTTCTTGGATGAAAGGGACCCAAGAATCAACATCTACATACCTTAATCTTTGAAATTGGATGAATTCTAATGCTTGAGACTCTATCCGCACTTGTAATAAATAATTCCCGAAGCCCAACTATGAGGAACTTGATTTTTGAAGAAATCTTAAAGATTTATGGATGAATTTTTAGAAGATTAGGGTTCTTGAATGAAACCCTAGATATTCTCTCTTTAGACAATTAGAAGTGAAATGGAGAAATTAGGGTTTGAATGAGGGTTCTCATATTTATAGAGGGTTCCAAAAGAGCAGAAAAGCCTAAAATACCCTTGCAAAAACGTCTTTAAATTGCTGGAAAAAAAATAGCTGACGACATCCGTGACAAGCCATCAAGTTGGTGATAGGCCATCATGAATTGTCGTCACAAAAGGGTAAAATTTTGACTCTCTGGTTAAGGTTGACGACATTGGTGATAGGTCGTCACGGGCGTAACGGATTGTCACAAAATGTCGTCACCAGGGTCAAAAATCTTCCCAGGTCTAAAGACATTGGTTATAGGCCATCACGGGCATGACGGCTTGTCATAATTGTCGTCACTAGTTTCCCAGCTAGACATGCTGGAGTAAAATAGGCGTAACTCTTTACTAAGATATCGGTTTTGGACGAAATAGTATCGTTGGAAAGATAATTCAAAAATATTTCATTTTATATATAGTAGGTTCTCTAATTCCATATACACAAGGAGTTATGGTCGATTGAAGTTGACCCAAATTTTGACGATCACTAAAACTTGAACGATAGAAACATTTCAACTCGTACTTGAGTTAGGGGGCCTCTATGATCTTAACTCATGCTCAAATAGATTCCCACACGACTCAAAGTATTTCAAACTTGGGAAGATATTTCTGAAACATTTAGACTCAGATTTTCGCTTTACCAAATACGCTCTAAGGCTCAGACTGAAAAAGAATTTTGTGGGGCCTTACATTATCTCCCCCTTGGGAACATTCATCCTCGAATGTCACTTGATAAAATCAAAATACGGATAAACAGAACCTACTCAAGAGAGGAAACATTTCAAGAAATGCTTACGCAACCAAAATAACTGACATACTGAGTTCTCAAACTAGGCATGATTCATATCTGGTGCATGTAATACTCAACTGAATCTACTCATAGCTGAATTCTCATAACACTCATGAATATCTGATGCATGGACTCATAACTGGTCTGATCTCAAGAATGCATGACTGATCACACACTGACAAGCTGCACTTATTTCTACTAAAGGGACATATCTAATGCATGAATGTTTGGAAAAGCTGACTTTAGAAAGCATGACTTAACAATGCAATAACGACTGATGCTAACTTTATAAAGAAAATCTGAACATGCATCGGGATGAATCTAATGGCATTCAACATCATAATACTATGGGGTATCTCCCCCTTGGGACTCTATGTCCTTTTAAACACACTTCGCTGAAATACTGGGGCGGTGCGCGGGGCACCTACATACTGGGTCATGATTGACCGATCATGAACTGAAACTCATGCATGACTCATGCTAACATATAAGCTCAAAATGGGAGCAAAGGATCTATCAATGCATGTCATAAAGATAAAAGGCTCATAACATACCCGGGTCTATTTCAACGGATCTTTCCCTATCAAGGCGAGCCTGAAGCGCACGGAATCTATCCCTCTGAGTCAGCACTCTAAATTCTCGCATTCTATGGATTGGCTCACCACAACCAAAACATACATCACTGTCGACTCTACACATACCTTGGCGGCACCTGCCACACTCTCCGCAATGCGGATGGGTACAAACACCACTAGTACTACTTTGGGCTTTGGAGTTTGACGCTCCCTCAGATCTTGTACCCCTAAACACAGGTGTGGGTACACTAGATGAAAATTGAGCTGGAACTAAAAATCTTCGACCAGACTGAGAACTACTACCACCTTGAGACCCTGACTGCGAGAAACCACGACTACCTGTCTTGGCTCTATTACTCACTCTCTCTCTTTCCTTCATCCTATCTGCCTCAATCTGCTGCGCATGAATCATTAGCCTAAAAAGATCCATATATCTATTGAGCATAACATTTATACACTCTTTCAATATTAACTCGGATACACTAGTCACAAACATACTCATACTCGCTCTAGGGTCAGCTATCAAGTCAGGAGCAACTTAGCTAATTGGCTAAACTTAAGACAATACACTTTCACGGTCATGGAACCTTGCCTTAGGTTCATGAACTCTTCTACCTTAGCCTCTCTTATCTCTAGCGGGAAAAACCTATCTAGAAAGGCACTCTGAAACTCTAGCCAAGTCACAGAAGCTGCATTCTCCCCTCTACTCTTCTCGTACATCACTACCCAATCATTAGCAACATCCCTTAAACTATAAAATGCTAACTTAACACTCTCCTTCATAAAAACATGCATAATCTGAGATATGTTCTTCATCTCCTCTAGATAAAGATATGGGTCCTCACCTACTACTGGCCCAAAGAATTTGGGCGGGTTCATTTTCATGAAATTTCTAATTCTGGCTGCGGCTGAATCCCCATCTTACTGAGGTGGGGCTGCAGCCTGACGGTTTCCCTGAACACTAGTCACAGCTTAGGCTAGCGCCTGAAAAGCTGCCCAAAACTCTGCAAGTGACACACTCTCATTCTCAGGATCTACTGGCTGTGGGGGCTAATCATCAACCCCACGGATAAAATCTCTGCGACAAGGCATACTCTGTAATTGGAAGAAATAAGTGGATTAGATTGAGGATCAACTTGAGCTCATGCTCACTTGCATGAAATGATCACTAAAAAAAAGAGGAATTGCACCTAAGAATATCCCGTAGCCTCTTGTAAATAAATGTAGTGCGCTACACACCCATGCACATGACTCTACTAGATACGTCTTTTCAGACTCCCTAGGACAGTCTTCAACCTTAGGCTATGATACCAAGTTTGTAACGCCCTGAGATCCCAACCCGAGATGCCACATGGTGCTTATGACCCTGAAGGACCACAAGCTAACCCTTTACTGATATCTGTACCTATACACTGTGTAATATCTGAAATAAATACGAAAACTAGACATAAGGTTTAACAAATCTATGAATACTTATAATACAGAAAAACTGAATACTAATACATCCGTCTGAAAAGCCTCTAAACTATCTGAACTGCAGAGTTGAAGGGATAAGTCCCCAACTAACTCCCTCAACTGAAAATAAAGTTTGAAGCAATAATATTAAACTGAGATTCGTCCTCGAAAGAAGAGGACTCGCTGCTATTGCTGCTAACTGGGACTGAACTGCTGAGGATACTCTGGATTCTGTGCCTCTGAACCTGTGGTGTCAAATAAAACACCATAGCGCAAATGCGTCAGTACAAGAATGTATCGAGTATGTAGACGAGGCAAGCTAATGCAAGGGCTCATGCATGCACAATATATAAATTGAATAATCATGAAGATGTCGCATGAGAACACATACATGAATGTACAGACCATGAACACAATCATCGCAACTCTAGATACTAAAATTCGGATACCACTTTACTGCAAACTGAACTCGCTATGAATACTGAATCACTTACTCATCTGTTACTGATAACTGAGAGTCTGGATGTACTTATATCAAGGACTGAATTCTGAGCTTACTACTTTCGACTGACATAACTAGAGATCAACTTTTCTAACAGATTCCGGAAGCGATTATCAATGATATGAAGTATGATCATGTCCGAATCTGACAACAGGAATACTCAACAGAATCTGAGATGGAGATCAAGCCTATCTGACGAGAGATCTCTAGATATGATAATAAGTATCTGTATATGAGACCAAGACTATCTGACGGGATGGTCCATGAATCAATGGAACTATCGGAGTTCCTCACTCAGATAGACGACTGTACCACACAGTCCTATTTTCTGAAGATTGATACTGAAACTACAACTGTGGGAAGTAGTTACTTAACCGACATACCCCAATCAACCATAGGTGGGGTACAACCTATAACCCAGTTGGAAGGGTGTCAATACTGTGCCACGGGTAAAGACCTCTCTGGTCAAGCCTCTCTGACGGGATGACCCTCGCAGAAAGTCGGCCTAAGGCAATATAATATTCAAACCTCTCTGATGGTGGAAGCCTCTACTAATGGGGAATCCTGCATCCAGTGTTGTCCACGCAGTTCTGGAGTTCAGGGATTTCTCCTAGCGACTCGGCCTCTCTGACGGAAGAGTCGCCATTCCTTCCCTCGCTGGTGCTAGCTTTTACTCCCAACTGAAAAACTCTGAACTGAATTCTCAACTGAATACAACTGAACTGAATCTGATACTTATCATGTTTCTCAAAAGATCTGACTGAGTTACGCTGAGATTACTTAGTTCCGTTACTGACGAAAAAGGTATCGAATCATGGTATCTGACTGACGATACAGAGCTTGAATAGATTACTCAAATCGCTTCTGATATTAGAATTGAATCACTTGAATACTATTAGATCTAAGCTAATTACAGGACTGAGGCTAGATTACTAGCGATACAGAGATAACTGAGATTATTGAGCTTTCTTAAGTTCTGCACTTGTATGAGGATACAGAGTTCTATAGTTCACTGAGTTTTGAGAATCATGGCTCGACGGGAATTATCGAGAAACTGATATAGGATCTAGACAACAGCTCTGTTGTCGGGTATAAATACCCCTAGGACTCGATAGCATAAAAGCAAAGCATAATCATTCATCATCATCACGATCGATCATATATCATCACAATCATTCATGCATGATCATAATCATTCATTCAACATAATAATCATTCAAGACATGACCTCAAGCATTTAACGATCACAAACATCTTATTCATCATCACAGTCTCCAAGGGGTCACTTTAAGCATCTCGAAAACATAATTATATAATAACGTAGGGGGAACATGCTACTAGATTGTATTCCATTAAACAAGGTTTTACCTCAACTATTTCATACCTATATCAATCTTGACATGTGTTTGGATATCACATGGCTTGAGGAAACTTCCTACTATTATGGAATAATTCATTCACTTGGGCATTTTATCAAACACTAGGCATGCATAAACTAACTCACAATTTGGGGTTTCATCTTCAACATGCTACAATGGCCCTTATGCTTTACCTAAGCTATTTATCAAACCTAGGGGGAACATGCTTCGCTTATTCAACCATTTCTACACCCATTTGACATGAACACATCACATAGAAAGCAACATAAGGAAAATTCATCACAAATATCACATGGATTCCACCTACTAGGGTTAAGGCTCCTGAATCTTGTAAACAAACATGAATCAAAACTCAACAACACATTGAACATAAATTTCAACTCATACAAATCATTAACAACTCATAAACATAAAAATCTTTGAGTTTTAAAAAGGGTTGTTGAGGTTCTTGGATGAAAGGGACCCAATAATCAACATCTACATTCCTTAATCTTTCAAATTGGATGAATTCTAATGCTTGAGACTCTATCCGCACTTGTAATAAATAATTCCCGAAGCCCACACTATGAGGAACTTGATGCTTGAAGAAATCTTGAAGATTTATGGATGAATTTTTGAAAGATTAGGGTTCTTGAATGAAACCCTAGATATTCTCTCTTTAGAAAATTGGAAGAGAAATGGAGAAATTAGGGTTTGAATGAGGGTTCTCATATTTATAGAGGCTTCCAAAAAAGTGAAAAAGACCAAAATACCCTTGCAAAAACGCCCTTAAATTGCTGAAAAAATAGCTGATGACATCCGTGACAAGCCGTCAAGTTGGTGATAGGCTGTCATGAATTGTCATCACAAAATGGTGAAATTTTGAGTTTCTGGTTAAGGTTGACGACATTGGTGATAGGCCGTCACGGGCATGACGGCTTGTCACAAAATGTCGTCACCAGGGTTAGAAATCTGCCTAGGTCCAATGACATTGGTGATAGGCCATCACGGGCGTGACGGCTTGTCACAATTGTCGTCACCAGTTTCCCAGCCAGACATGCTGGAGTAAAATGGGTATAACTCTTTGCTACGATATCGGTTTTTAACGAAATTGGTATCGTTGGAAATATAATTCAAAGATATTTCATTTGATATATAGTAGGTCCTCTAATTTGATATATACAAGGGTTTATGGTCGATTGAATTTAACGTAAATTTTGACGGTCACTAAAACTTGAACGATAGGAAAGATTTCAACTCTTCCTTGAGTTAGGGGACCTCTATGATCTTAATTCGTGCTCAAATAGATTTCCACATGATTCAAAGTATTTCATACTTGGGAAGATATTTCTGAAACATTTAGACTCAGATTTTCACTTTACCAAATACGTTCTAAGGCTCAAACTGGAAGAGGATTTTGCGAGGCATTACATACCTATTATCCTTGGACAACCTTTCCTTACAACCGAAAGATCTATTATTGATATGCAGTTAGAAGAAATGAAATTTTGGGTCTACGATGATGAAGTGTCCTTTCAAGTATGCAAGGCCAAGAAACAACCCATGGAACTACAAGTGATGTCTGTCGATGATTTAGTGGACACGAAGGTGAATGATGGGTCCCTTGAGGACCCAACTTGAAAATATTAAGAACATCATGCCACGATAATAAATTAGGCGCTGGGTGGGAGACAACCCAACAATGCCACCAAACTGGCCCATATCCTTTATTTTTAATTAGTAGAGTAGATTTAGTTTTGTTGGTCATTGATCCATGAAATCGTGGTACTATGGAGTGTTTTGAATGAGTTAGAGGAATGGAAATTGTGGTGCATTTGAGTAGTGAACTGAACAAGGTAAATAGAGGACCAAATTTGTCCTCAGCTACCATGATCTTGGTACACGTGTGATTGCAATTGTGGTAGCTGTGTGATGATGATCTTGTAACTCAAATAGTGATCATGGTCAAGTCAGTTTAAGAATAAAATAGTTGCCCATTCCCCCCCCCCCACTTCTTTCCAATTTTCTCTTAAATTGCAACTTATTTTGGCTAAGTTATGAGCATCCAAATTATGCATCAACATCCTCTTGAATCCCTCAATCCGGTATGTGATTCAGGCTCCCTATTTTATGCGTATTTTTAGTCCTTAAAGACCATGTGTAAGATGGCCTAAGATGGTACTTTTAATGCTAAATCTTTGTTTGAATATGATAGCTTGGTGAATTTAGCTATTTGTAGTGGTGTTCACATAGTTGGGGAAGCCTTGAGTACCTAAATTTGCTTAAATTTGATAAAAATAGTTCTGCACACCAAGTTCTCGATTAAAGGCTGAAACGAGTTCCATATTAGTTTTTCCATGTTTGGAGAGTATAATTGAGTACCTAGGACCCATGTTCCTTTCTCTTAATGTATGTTTTGGCTTTGGAACACAATTTGGCATTGAAATTAGACAATTTAAGTTTTGAAAATTTTGGTTCGACCTTGCCTTAGATACTGCAATCACGATGATTGGATCACGATCGCGAAATCACGGTTGCAACCTAGTGGCCCACAATAGCCATACCTGAGGGTGGTTTCCAGCTAAGACCAAAAATCTTATAATTCCTTTTTTTGCCCATAACCCATCATGGCACCACACCATGAGCTTAATTGGACAACATAGCATAGTTTTTACATGAAAATATTAATGATGAGTGTTGTTGCATTGTACTCAGATTTTCCAAACTACATCATGGGAGATTATTACCAAAACCGTTTCATGGCCCCTGAATGCCTAAACTTGTAGTATAGTGATCTCCCCAAGATGAAGTTTATTTCGTAGAGGGGTATATGTCTAGATAAGGTTCCGAAAAAGCTTCCAGCATTCTATAACATACTCATATCCACTGGGTGGACATGTTTTGCCCTGGATCCTTGCCGGTCAAACAAGCAGTGGGTATGGGAGTTTTACACTAACCTTAGCATAGTATCTTTCTCAGACCCAGTTATCAGGATTTGAGAAAAGAAAGTACACTTTGGAGATGAGCGTATAAAAGACATCTATGGGATCCCAAATGCAGATAAGGCACAATTCGAGGCGAAGGCCTGTGAATCGGGGAGTTGGATGGCTGAAAAGTTGTGTCCAGGCATGGAGGTTCCTTGAGCGGCCACCAAGAGGGGGATATTGATGAATGATTTCACAGCGGAGGCAAGGATATGGCTAAAAATTATTTGTAGTTAGATTTCTCCATGCACACACATGATGGTTGTTCCAGATATTTGAGCCAGGATGGTTGCCTATATACTAGACAACATTCTTTTGAATGTTGGTCAGCTTGTGATTTCAGACATGAGGCACTTCAAGATCCATGGTGAAATTATCCTATTATTCCTTCTTTGATTACTGACTTGTGCAATAGAGTCGGGGTTGAGGAATACCCTGAAGACACTTGGGTGCACCCAAACACCCCCATTTATCCTCTGAAGATTCGAGGTGAGGGAGCACTGGGCAAGAGAAAGAAGAGAAAGATCAACTTAGGCAAGTCAACGTGTGAGGACACAGACTTATGCAGGCCATCTACAGCAGGGCTGATTGATGAGATATCTGTCGTGATGAGGACTATTAGGGATCTAGTGTCCAAGTTGCCTCAAGGGCCGGGAGAGCCTTCCACCAATCAACATTTCTATGTGGCTCAGTCTTATTATGAGAGGTACCTGAAGGATTAGAAGATGCAGGGAGCCACTATTGCTAGGATTGAGAGGGCCTATCCATCTTTGGCAGAGTCTCATAAGGATATCATATGAGAAGATAAAGAAGAGGGAGAATAAGAGAGACAAGTTCTTCAATAAGATATGGAAGAGGGTGAAGGTTCTTTAGAAGGTACTGAAACCCAGAGACAGACTTCCTTTTACCGGAGTTGATAGTGATGATAAGGCCCCGGCTAAGTAGTCCAAATCTGATGACACCAGAGGTGATGCTGAATCTGAGATCGACAACAACTCTTGATGCGGTTACAGGGAGCACCCTTTTACTCTCTTTATACTTTATTGATTATGGAGTGAGGTCACTATAAGCTTTTTAGTTGGAGGTGCCTGTATCCGCATTCATTCATTTAGCCTGTATTATTGAGATATTTTAATGTTGATTTGAACGATTTTTATTTTATTTTGGGTTGTAATATTCAGCACTCTGGTGGTGCACACATTTCATGGATTAATTGCTTATTTCATTTTTAGTATGTTTATTTTTATCTTGTTTATGATAATATAAGACGAGCATTTTCTTATGATAGATTGAGCGACAACATTCTTAAGAAAAAATCATCGTGATTGGGTTTTGATCTATGGATGCAGGTGAAGTCTAAGTACCTATAGCACAAAGCTATAAATGCAAGGGAAATCTAGGTACCTGTGGCATTTTGGATTTGGGATCGCCATTATACTATGGTGAAGTCTGAGTAGCCATATGGTTTTCTCCATGAAAGCCAAAATGTGAGATAATGACTTGGTTTGGTGCTATGAATAGAAAATTATGCGTGGTGCAAATGCAAAGCAAACACCCCCTCCGTCCAAAAAAAATTGAAAATCAAGGGCATGGACGTGAACAATTTTATAACAATACTTTACCTCTATTTGTGACTCCGAAGTCTTTAGCTTGTAGTAGTTGGTAAATACTCCATTTTGTCTCTAGTAGAAAGTGCAATTGCGCCTCCTTAAAGAGTTTGCATGCCATGTGCGGTGAGCATAATTGTCTAACTCTCATACATACTTGTACCATCTAGAACTTTCCCCATTAGTCTCTCAAGGATAATTGTGATTATACTTGGTTGGTGAAATGATCTTAGTCCTTCTTGGTGAACATTAGGAGCCCACTTTAGCCTAAATAGTATACCCATACATAGAATAGTATCCTTAGTTACCCATTTTTTTCCTTCGAGCCTTTGTTTGGCAACCACATTACAAGACTTGAACCATTCAAATCTTTTCTCTCTTTTGAACTCTACCTCATTGAACTTGGAAAATGAAAATTAAGGCCAAATGCCTAGTTGGGGGTGTTAAGTTTGGAAGAGATAACCTTGAGCCATGATAATGTAAGTGGATGCCTATGATGCTAAGCAAAGAAAGAAATTGAAAAGGTGAAAAAGAAAATCATCAAAAGAAGGAATAGCATGGAGTGCAAAAGAAATAGTCAAAAGAAAATGCTTTCAAGGAATTAAGTAAATAAAGGTAGCAAAAGTAGGCATGTGTGAATTTTGGAAATAAATGAAGTGGTCCATAGTCAAAAGTTGGGTTAAATAGTGTGATGAAGATGTCCAAATAGGGTGTAGTAACTTTGTACCCAAATGATCTCATACCCTTTTTTGAACCTACGTTACAAGCTTGAAAAAGTCCTTCGAGATCTCCAACCAAGTGTATTCATTGTAGTGGAGATTGAAAATAAGAGAAAGCAGATGGTATGGTACTTGTTAGAATTAAGGGAGTCTTTGTGAGAGTGGGTGTTTGCACTTAAATACCTTATTGCATATTAGATAATTTGGTGTGTGGGATTTCCTTCTTGTGAGGAGGCATGCAGACTAATTAAGGTGGGTGAAATTGTCATCTTTCAGAAAATGAGGCAAGGGAGTATAGTGGAGTTTATATTGATAGGGAGAGAGTTAGTAATTGTTGTATTGTATTTCTTTACAGTTGTGTGCATCCTTAAGATGATGTTTCATGTTGCGGGGGGTTGTGAGAATAGTTTTGCCCATGTTTTAGAGCTATTGGTTGGTGTTAATCAAGTTTGAAGTCATTGTGATTATTTGATTCTACAAATGGGCTTAAATTTGCATTGTCTCATTGAGTAAGAGTTAGTGTTGCTTGGGGACAAACAAAGGTTTAAGTTGGGATGTTGATGAGTGGTAAATTTACCACTCATTTATGTCAGAATTAGTACACACTACTATGATCTAATGATATGCATCAATTTTGTCATTTGAATGCACTAATTCCCATATTTTGCATGTATACATATGAATAGAAGAAAAGGAGTGAAATGAGTTGAAAAGGGATCAAAAGGGGAAGAGAAGTGCAAAAGTTGGAAAAGCAGGAGAAAAATCTGACCCTCAGTTACTGCGATCACGGTCTGAGGGTCTCAACCACAAAAAGTCAAGCTTGGTCAACTGTCTGTGATCGCGATGGTCTTATGGCAGTCGTGGTAGCCACGACTGCGGACAAGCTGCAGCGATCGCGGCATCATGATTTTGTGCCCAAGGGCAATTGTATAATTTTCTGTAGCCGACCCCAAATCCCATGTATGGCAAATAAGTGATTCCTAAATGTTTAGTCCTTTAGGACAAACTATTTATTCAAATCTTTCAAACTTAGAGACCATTAAAAAGTTTAATCCATAAGCCTTATCCTTGTTCCCTGAACATTGTCTTCATCATGAGAGTGGGTTGAGTATATTAATAATGTTGAATCGAAAATCACAACATTGTTTGATCTCCTTCGACCTAGCTCTTGGGATATCCAATCTGCTAGGTAGATTTACTTCTATGATGACTTGTCCTAGGCCTTAAACCCATTTCCTTTGATGATCTCTCAACTTCCTCTCTAGATAGACCTTTTGTAAGTAGATCTGACACATTATCCTTTGACTTCACATAGTCAACCGTGATAATTCCACTAGAGAGTAGTTCTCTAGCAGTATTATGTCTCTTTCTTATATGACGAGTACCATTATACATCATGCTCCTTGCCCTACCTATTGCGACTTGACTATCACAGTGTATGCAAACTGGTGCCAAATGTTTGGGCCGGTAAGGAATATCTTCCAAGAAATTTTAGAGTCATTAAACTTCTTCACTGATTGTATCTAACGCGATAAATTTAGATTCCATTGTAAAATGGGCAATACATGTCTGTTTGGATGATTTCTAAGAGACTGATCCTCTATCTAAAGTAAATACATATTCACTCGTGAATTTTACTTCATTTCATCCGGTGATCCAATTTGCATCACTATATCCTTCAATTACCGTTGGATGTTTGTTATAATGAAAAACATAGTCTTGAGTATGTTTTAGATACTCCAAAACTCTTTTCGTTGCCATCCAATGAGTTTTATCAGGATTACTCGTGTACCGACTCAATTTACTAATAGCACATGTTATGTCTGGTCGCGTACAATTCATGATACTAGTTTAACCGCACGTGTAACGTTTGATTATTTAAAATTAAATGATTTTTGCCTATTGCGGAGACTTTTAATAATGTTTAAAAGTTCAAATCGTTTTTCAAAAATCTTTCACACTTTAATATAATAATGTAAACATAAACATATACACATATATGTTTTACCATCAGAAGTTTCAAGTGGTTGATAGCTCATTATTTTTGCGTTTGTCATATAGTACCTCTTTCCCTTATTGACATAGGCTAAGAGAGACACATCAAATTGAACCATATTTGTCTTACGATTATTTTTAGTTTTTTTTATATTTAAAATCTTTTCTTATTTTTAAAGTCAAATCTTTACAAAATCATTAATTACATTCTTATTACGTACTTTAAACTTTTAATAATCTGGTACTTCTTAAATTTTTCTTATTCTAATAGTTTTATATTTATTTTTAGATTTTTTAAATCTTCTTAAAATCAAATTTAGTTGACTTAAAATTCTTAAACTAATGAAAAAAGTATCAGATGTCATTAACTTTGATGACTTCTAAAAAGGAAAGATTTTATCATAAATATATTTAATTAATTTTTAACTCTTAAATTATGAAAAAATATTGAAATTATGATGATTTCTAATAATGAAAGGTTTTACCATAAATATATTTAATTATTTATTAACTCTTAAATATTAAAAATAGTGAAAAGACGATTGTGTCTAAAGCAACGACCTTTTAATAAAGGACAAAAAGTTCAAACAACATTTTAAGGTCCTTCACACTTTTAATATATTATGAACTGGCAATGATATTCCAATAAACAGAGGGCGGGAATTTAGCCCAAACGGAATCGGAATCAGCCGAAGCTTTGAGAGATGTTGAGACAAATGAAAGGCGGCATACATCAAGCAGGTTTGTTAAGGCTAAGATATGAGCGATACAACTCTCCGGTAACATCCACAGATAAGAACAACTACTCTTCTCATCAATTTCTTCACCTTTCTGTTTCTCCATTTGTGTGTTTACGAAAACACTTTCTGCTCGTTTTTTCCTCTTTATAACTAAATTGCTTAAGAATTAAGTTGGTTCAATCTGATGCAGCTACTAATTACAGGCCATGATATTTGGTTTTCCTATGGGAAGCTATAGATAATTTGTTACTACTACTTTTGGTAGAACTATCGAAACACACATCAATAGTGTATACTCTGACACTATTATATAAATTTACTTTTTCAATACTTATATATAGTATGAATTTTTTTAACATAACTATAGGATATATGTTAAAAGCTATTGAATTTTGCTGAATTCTTAAGTGGAATATAAGCTCTGTCCCAATCAACAAAAGAAGTTGATTATGAGCTTGGTTGAGTTCTTGCTCGAAGATGTTTTCGACTTTCGATTTGAGGTTTTAGTACACATTACTGGAATTTCACTTGTAAATAATAGCAACTTCACTATTGTGTCTGTAATTCACTTATAAATGTTTCAACCTTCAGCATGGTGTACTGGAGTTCTTCTGTTGTTTGCGAAGAGATACTTTTGTTTAAATATATTTTACAAAATATTTTTTTTCAAATTAAAAAGTATATTCCTATTACATTTCAAACAATTGCTAAATACTAATGAATCGTTTGTAGGATGCATTAGAGAAAATAATATGTGTTTTAGTTCCTGCTATGCCCAGGGTCCGGAGAGAAGTCCCACCACAAGAATGTATTGTATGCAGCCTTATCTTGCATTTCTACCGGAGGCTGTTTCCAAGGGTTTTACCTGTGATCTCCGGGTCAGATGGTAGCAACGTATATTACTAGTGATATTATTTACCTTCATTTGCTAGAATTCTCAGCATACACATAACAATTACATTTGTCAATTATGCACCTTTATGGGATCTATCGGAAACAGCCTGTCCACCTCATCCATGAGGTAGTGGTATGGACTGCGTACATTCTACCCTCCCCAAATCCACTATGTGAGAATATACCGGGTATGTTGTTGTAGTAGTGATTATACACCTTTATATTGAATAAGATGTATAATTAATACATAACAAACCATCATATCAACGATACAAGAGTTATTATTAATACATGAATAAGTATGATTAAGGACAAAACTATACAAAACTACGTTAATACACCAAACCAAACTGTGTATAATAATTGATTATAATATAACTATTCTCAACATTACTTATATATTTTATCCAGTACTATTAATTGTAAATTCTACCAAACGACCTCTAAGAGCTTACCATGAGCTCACCATCTCACCTAACTTTTGTCATTCTAAACAAAGAGCTTAGTTGAAAAATGCAATGGATTGTTCTTGGTATAAACCTAACAATTGCATACAACTTGGCCTTATCTCAATTCCTTCAACAATAAGGCCTCGCTTTGTACAGCCAGTCTTCACATCTTGCATTCTCAACTCTATGCAATCATCTTCATTTCCAGTAAAATACTCACCCAATTCTAACTCAAACCAGCCATCATCTCTAAGTCTAGGAAATGTAAAATTGTCCGACTCAGCCGGCCAAGGACCCAGGTCCTCCATCCTTGCGCGGGGAAGATAAGGGGAGGGCGGAGTAAAAGGTTGACTCGTATGAAGCCTCTGGTACATATTGAGGTTCCGGATGCAAATAAGCAACCTGCATTTCGGATTCAACACCAGAAATTCCAACTGAAACCTCCATGTATCGAGTATCAAACCCATAAAAATCTTCTTCCAACTTGTAAACGAAGTAAGCTGTGTAGGATGTCAAGGGTGACAGAATCCCAGCTGTTATTGTGCCCCAAATTTCAAGCCACCATACAATTTCGAGTCGAGCCACCTCTGGAAACCTGCTTTGGCAATCAAAAGAAACATTTTTCATATTCTACATCTCGAGGAAAAGCATAGCTCGTCTCCAAATATTAATTAGATATACACTGAAAAATGGTGAACCTGGACTCTGGTAGTGAAGTCCATCCCCAATATTCTGGTGTATCACCCCATGTAATATTAAGATCCCTTGCACTTTAGAAGTAGCATTTCTTTCCAGTCCATTTGTCGAGTGAGAAACTCTGTTATACAAAAGATACATAGTACAAGTAAGCAGACGGATGAAAGAGCGAGCTCACAGAAAACAAGTTCCTATAATCAGCAAAGTTTTAACAAGATGACAAAAAGGTAGAGACTGTTTGTTTATAGGAACATCTTAAAGAACAAAAATATGGAACAATAAAGCAGCACTATCCAAGGAAAACAAGAAGATGGTAAAGAGTTGGTGAGGCCCCATGCACAAAGCATCCTGTGTTAGTAAGGTCCGGGTAAAGGCTACACCAAGGATGCAGTAGACAGCCTAAACTAATGTAAGCATTAGTGCTTGCTTCCACGGCTCGAACCCATGACATATAGGTTACACGGAGACAACTTTACAATTGCTCCAAGCTCCCCTTCAAGATGGTAAAGAGTTAGGAACATAATTTTACAGTTACATATTGACAATTGACACCAGAAACGGTAAGCATACTTTTATTAGAACGTTCAACTTCTTAAAGAACACCTTCTGTGAGTTCCATAGAGTGAAGAACATAAGAAACTGATTTTACTTGCTGATAAACAAGTGGAACATAAGTTTGATAAATTATCAGAGAGACATTGATAAAAGCTTACTAAGAATTCAGACTTATTTATAAGTTACAATCTTAACTGGAAATAAGTAACCAACTCCTAAGGATAAGGATAAGGATTAGGGATAAGATAGAACTAATTAACTGCTAACAAATATTAACTTATATACAGATAACTTAGAATTTAGACTGCTCCAGTCCTCATGCAGTTTTCTAACACCTTCGATAACTGACTCTTCACTCCCATCCTCTAAAACAACAAGGGGATTGCTGACAAATTGCTGGCGACTTTATCTTAGGGAGATTGAGATGGCATATTGTAAATGCGTAATTATCTTGAATGTATTGATCATTTAGTTATGACCACTAAATTGTGACATTAAGTGAGTCTTCCCATAAGTATAATGGCCATACTTCTCTTACAGTATCAAGAATCATAGCAGATCTAACCAATGATGTGAACACTGGAAGTTGAGAATTCACTATAGCAGAATCTAATCTATTGGAAATTAAATTTTAAAAAGAAAAACTAGTTTGAACATGTGACCAAGGGGCGGCCTAGTGGTCAATAAAGTGAATGGCAATCATGAAGTCGATTTAAATCACAGTTTTACAGAAACACTAGGTGATGTTTGTCCATCTATCCTACCTTAGGGTCCATGTTGTGGGCGGAAGGTGGCAGATATTTCATAGAATTAGTCAAGATGCATAGAAGCTGCCCGAACACCACAGTTATCAAAAAAAATCTAGCATGAACACTGTTTTGAAACCAAATGAAGCCATGTGCAGAGGCAAATTTAGCATTTTAAGCTTATGAGTTCTGGATAGTAGAAAAGTAGCTTACTAAGTGATTTTTCTTTTAACATAAATACACATTTAATCCAAAATTAGTGGATTTTGCCAACTCCATAAGCAAATTTCTAATCTTATCATGTGTAAACAATCATCTTAATTGGATTAACCTTAACAAATGACTTCACATAGCAAATTCAATATTATTTGATCCCTCTAAACAATATTTTTAGAAGAAAAAAAATGAAGAAGATAATTGCCAGTTCCAACACTCCATGAATGAATAAGGCCAAGGTTAATAATTGAGTGGAAGGTGAAAAAACACACCTTATGTATTCTAGTTTTGAATTTAAGTTTTGTACCCTGTGTACAAAATATTTGCTTTTGCAGGTTACCAATTTTTTCTTTTTCAATTTTCATAGGAAAAATTGGGTAACCAACATCAAAATTTAGCTGATAGCGTAGAATATTTTGTATTCTGAAAGTGCACAAAACTTAAACTCTCTAGTTTTTTTGAGTTTCATACATGAACATCAAGT
Source organism: Capsicum pubescens (assembly GCA_030864215.1). Classification (NCBI taxonomy): domain Eukaryota; kingdom Viridiplantae; phylum Streptophyta; class Magnoliopsida; order Solanales; family Solanaceae; genus Capsicum; species Capsicum pubescens. Next base: position 265,387,534 of record CM061549.1, on the reverse strand, counting down.
GCGTGATTTCCTACCTGAACTATTACCAAAATGTTTAGCGAAACACATTTGAACTATCAATTACTTGAGTTTTATACCTAAAATTTCAGATAGTAAAAGTGAATGGTTGTTAGTTGGAGATGTGTTTCGCTAAACATTTGGTAATAATTCTAGTAGACAACTCAAACACTTAAAAAACCGGGATACTTTAGGTTTGATTTTGATCCATTAACTCTTAATAATTTCAACAAGAGGACACAATAATCATAACTAAATTGATTTTACCTTGAGGCCTTGATCAATTAAGATGTGATTATGCGAGAGATAAACAAAGAGTTCCTTGAGTGATGGGAATTCAGGGATCGGGGTCGATGAACCGGCAATAACAGACCGGTAATCCAAAGGCAGGAATTTCGCCCAAACGGAATCGGAATCAGCTGCAGATTTGAGCGATGTTGAGACCAATGAAAGGCGGCATACATCAAGCGGGGTCGTGTCGTGAATGCTAAGATATCAGCGACACAACCCTCAGGTAACATCCATAGACAAGTGTTCTTCTTCTCATCATCTTCTACTTCACCTTTCTGTTTCTCCATTCTGTGTTCACTGTTTCTGCTTTTTCAATTTTTAGAGCTAATTTAAGTTAGGATTAATCCCTTTCTAAAACTGATTTGCTTAAGGTTAAGTTTGTTCAATTTGATGTTGCTTACTCATTTTGGTATGTGATTGATTAGTATTCCATTTTACTCTCTTTGTCTCAATCTACCTGGGTTAGTTTTAATTCACACGAAATTAAAAAATAAAAAATTTATGATCTAAAATAAGTGACACATACAGTATTTATGTGTTCATAAATTATTTCATTATATATTAAATAAATATTTTCAAATTAATTATTTCTAAATATAAAAAATATATTAATCGATAAAAAAGTGAGTCGTATAATATTATTTAGAGGTTTTGAGTTGGAGTGTGCAAATCAATTAAGTTTAAGGCTTGTTTGGCCTAGACATTTGTGAACTATGATTCTTATCCATTTGGTCATGAATTATTTTTACCTTATACTGAAAAATCATCTTATTTTTATTCAAAAATTGTAATTTTGCCATAAAAAAATTAAAAATACTAAATATGACTTAGCAAGTTATATTGAGATTTAGAAAATAATTTAATACTTATTTTCACTATTTTGGCTTTTACTTTTTTCCACTTGTTAACCTATTTTGTTATATGTTCGAAATTCATTCGACTCAGGGTTTATGTTGGTTGGTTGGACTGGATGTCGGGGGTGGTATCTGGTCCTGGTTGGACTTGAGATGTCTATTACGACAAGGCCCTGGTGTGAGTCGTGTCAAGTTGGTATCAGAGCGTAGGTTTCGATGTCATGGGGTGTTCACAAAGCCGTGTCGAGTAGAGTCTTGCTTATGGGTGTGTTATGCACCACACTTATAATCAGAATGCTACGAGGCATTTAGGAATATTTCACTTTCTTGTTGTTCTACTTTCGGGCTATAGAGTCGAAGGTCTTGAATTTTCCCCCTAAATCTTCTTCTGTTCACCTTTCAGATCATGCCCTCCTGATGATCTAAAGTTCGTGGAAACTCATATGTCCCATTCGAGGACGGCATAGATGGATCTCGTCCAACTCATAGGGCACAAACCCGGTCAAGGATCGCAGTTTCTGATTTTCTCAGTGAAGTTCCACTGATCTTTACTGACCATACTCCGAAAGGTGGCACTCATGCTTAGTCACCTCAAGGAGATATTACCAATGCTGAGTTTTGACATTCTATTCATCTATTGACCCAGATAGTAGCAACTCCGCTATGCCAGTCCGTTCTTATTGGTAAAGGAAAGAATAAGGCAAAGTAGAGAAATAGGCAAAGCAGGAAGTCCCGATATTCAGACTGGGGAGAAGTCAGAGAATTAGTGGTAGAGATGGGGGACAGTGGTCTGGGCAAGGAAATTTGGGAAGTGCCCATGTAGTTGTCAATGTCCCTTATCCTCAGACGACTGGTGAATATTATTTTAGGGTTGGTGGAGCTCGGTCAGCCCCACCCTATCCTCCCTGTCGGTTTTGTGGTTGATTACACCGCGGTTGTTGTTGTGAAGGGGGAAATCGGCGTTTTAGTTGTGGTCAGTTGGGTCACATGCAGAGGGAGTGTCCCACAAGGATTGTCACTGGGCAAAGAGGATATCGGTTGCCACTTCTCTAGCTCTTTCACCAAGGAGTGTTGTTTCTGGCTCCGACACTGGTCGGGACCATCTCATTGCCCACACTATCCTTCAAGAGTCCGGGGCATCTCCTGATGCTGACACTGGTATGTTCAAACTCTCTTCCCATTATGTGTACTGCTTACTGATCCGGGTCCCCTCTTTCTTATATGACCCCATATGTGGCTGTGTATTTTGGTTTGATTCCGAGGTTATTCCAGATCTTTTTTCTGTTTCTATCCCGGTAGGTGACTCTGTAATTACCAAAAGAGTTTATAGGGTGTGTGTGGTATATGTTGGTAGTAAAGAGACTTTGGTGGATTTGTTTGAATTCAATATAGTGGATTTTGATGTTATTCTGAGGATGGATTGGTTGCACTCATGCTATGCGTCCTTAGATTGTTGGACCTTTGAGGTTGTCTTTAAGTCCCTGGTGAGCCGGCTCACCAAAATGTGAGGGTAGTTCCCAAGCCCTAAGAGGAAGTTTATATCATATTTTAGAGCTCGGAGATTGATCTACAAGGGTTGTCTCTACCATTTGGTTCGGGTTAAAGATTCTAACTCGGAGGGTCCTTCTTTACATTCGGTCCTGATGGTGAGTGAATCTCCTGATGACCCTTCTGGTGTCTAATAGGTAGACTGAGTTGGGGATTGATCTTGTTCCGGAAACTTGTCCAATTTTTATTTCTTCTTTATAGAATGGCTCCAGTTGAGTTAAAGAAGCTTAAGGAGAAATTAAAGGATCCCTTAGATTGTCCTAGTGTTTCTCTATGGAGTACTCTGTTAGTAGTGCGTAATGGTTGATAGACACTAAGTTGAACCTAGAGGTTGATTTTGATGAGGGAAGTATGTTAGTTCGAGGATAGCAGAGCGAGGGTTGTGGGGGTAGATTAGTAGGTTGGATGAGGGGTGCGGAAGGGGTAAGGTTGATGACTTGGGGGATATAAGAGCGGGAAAGTGGTGACATATACGCCAGAGGCTTAGGTTAAACTGATGGATTGGGGCAAAGTCATTGGGTGAGTTAGGGCATGAAGTTTGTATGACTATGTTGGACTCTAGGTAGCCTTGGATGGATGAGGTTTTAGGTATAGGAGAACCAAGCGTCCCTCGTGTACGTCCTTAGAGATACCCATTGGAGCGGAGTATTGTGCTTATAGGTGTAATAAGATGAAGGTCGAGGGTTAGCCTTAAATTTTCTTCTAGTGCTTCCCTCTTATATCGGCTAAGAGGGCACTCTGCTAATATTGTAAGCATTCTAATAGCGCCCATGCCTAAGGTTCGCATTTTGCATGTCGTGAACATCCATACTCCAACCCCAGAACCAAAGGCCATAATGGTTCTTAGGAATTCGAGCTTCAAAGGGTTCAAGCTCTACGTCATTACACCTATGACCCTTACGCTCATGTCTTACATTATGCCTAGTTTCGAGAAACAGTAGTTTCAATACAAAAATCCTCGTCTTGTTCCCTGGGTATGAATCTTGACCTTACGTTACATTACCCATGATATATGCAGTCGTGTTTCTTTTGGTGTCCAGTCCTAAGGACTCTTACTTTGGTGTATTATGCCGAGATAACTCTTCATTTATGGCCTAGGTGATTGCTATGAAGTACCTCATGCCTATTGTGTTATGCCTCATTTCGCAGGTCTCACCTTGGGTAGTACCGTAAATAGGAGTTATAATTGGAAAGTAACCGCCCCTCATTCTTAATGTTTGTTCTCTAGTTCCTTGAGTGACCTTTTTATGTTAAGGTGGTAGTGGCATGGAAGCAAAGAGATGTTTTGAAATGAGGTAAAGTAGAAGTCCCTTGTGGGGGAGATTCTGGGATCGCTACTAGAATTAAGGTTTTGGAGAAGAATGAGAGGGTGAGGTAAGATTGTTGTCATGAGGGATGGTTAGGAGAAGAGTAGGTGGTAAAGATCTTTGTGAAAATGATAGAGGTTACTAAATCTTTGGAAGGGTAGACTATACCACGGGTATAGAAGAGGTAAGCTCGATTGTGGTGATTGATGGATATACTAAATCGTTATGTTGGGTACTTAAGAATCTTGATGGGGCATGATGCTTAATTGCAGGGATGGGGGGATGGTAGTGTTTCTGGATGGACGCAAGGAATAGAGCCCCGCGGCCTAAGTTAACTTCTTTTAGCTCTGAAGCCTTTAAACATGGAAGTAGTGTATAGCTAGACTCACGCTTTTGTAGTGATGTGTCTATGGGGAATTGTAAGTTGAATTGGACTTGCCCTCTAGCATGAGTTTCATTCCTCCGGTATTCCATGTGTCCGTGTTGCGGAAAAGTGTGGGTGATCCTTCGTTGGTTGTTTCCCTTGAAGGGTATTGATATCTCGGACTCTTTGACCTATAAGGAGGTCCCGATGAGGATCTTGGGTTGGCAAGTTCATCAGTTGCAAACAAAAGGCGTGGCCTCGGTGAAGGTTCTATGGCGAGACCAAAACTCCAAGGAAGCCATTTAGGATGCAGAAGAAAACATGGAGTTCAAGTATCCGCGTTTGTTCTTCGCTCAGGGAATTCGTGCGGAAGGTATGTGTTCTTCATCATACTTTTGTTTTCAAACTTTGTTAAAGGAAAGATCGATTTCCTTGCATCTTTATTTTCTAACTTAGTTAAAGGTTAGAGTCAAGGTGTAGGGGTGTAAATCGTGCTTGTACTGCCTTATCCATCATTCGAGATGAATGATCCAAGTGGGGGAGACTGAAACACCCTGGGTTTTGACCCTTAGAAAAATTCCTGAGTTTTAGTTTCTGGACAACATGCGATTTAAGCATACTTGTCGTATGCTAAGATACGGTTTAGGGCCCCCCTCTCGTATAGTAGCCAGTGTAGTTTGGTTGGGTTCCGTCCAAGGTACGAGTAGGCATCTTACTTCTCGTATGTTAGGGTACGAGGTGTACATGGCTAAGTCGTATGATGCCCTAAACTTAGCCTAGTAGATTCTGTCTAGAGTACATGTTAGGGGTAACTTCTCGTATGTTAGGATATGAGTTAGCCCTAGGTGGTCGTATATTGGTCAGTATGGAGGTCCAAGATGGTGCTAGGGTACGAGATAATGGTTGTTTCCCTTAGAGAGTATTGGGTTATTGGTTAACGATTTCTTATTGGTTTTATAAAAAAAATTATTGGGTAAGCGGTTCGGTTTCGGTTTTACCTTACTGGGTTATCGGTTTATACCGATAACCCAATAAGAATACACTAAATTATTATTTTATAGCCCTATTTATATATATATATTATATGCACTACTTATTCACAATTCAGTGAGTCACAAAGTATTAACCTATTTAGGGCAACAAAGGCACAATATAAAACTCGACTATTATCGTATTGAAAAGCTTGAAGCATTTATAGCTTCCAACAATTAGGATTCAATTTTTTTTCGAACTAACATTCTGTTCAAGTTTGAAAATTCTTGTAAACTAAAATGCATTGCGTAGGATTTTGGCAGTAACTAAGATTTTATTTATTTTATGTTAGTTGTTACTAATTTTATTCTATAAGTATTTTCTTATTGCTTAAACCGAAAATCAAACCGTTACGGACCAAAAACCGATAAACCGAAATCGATAAGAAAATATCTTATTGGTTGGTTATTGGTTTTACATATTTAAAAACCGAAAACCGATAAATCGAACCAATAACACATAAAATCGAACCGAACCGACCGATGCACCCCCCTACGATTTAAAGGGTGTGGTTGTACCCTTCTACGACCAAGTTTTCAGCTTTTAAGTTGAGGGTATTTCGGATATTTCCCACCCCAAAACCCTTAAGTTCCCACGTTTTATAACACTTTGTGGCCTTTCATAACTCACTTGGAAAGATCAAAACACTCTCAAAATCATCTCTAAACTCTCTCTTGAAGATTGGGTTTCCTCAAGATGCTCATCTAGAGTCTTAAAGATCAAAATCACTCCGTGAATCTTCATAAATAAGGCATGTTACTCCTCTCTCATTGTTAGTTCAACTAAAGGCATATATTATGAATGGTTTTCATGGCATAATTGTGATATGATTTTGGGTTTTGAATTATATGTTTGGGGTTTTGATTATCAATGGTTGATTTATGTTTTCCCATTTTTTTACTTATGATTTTCATATTATAATGGTGGTTTGAATATGTGGGTGCATGGGAATGGTCAATTGGTACTTGATTTTGGTTTTGAAAACTATATGCCTTCAACATGTTTGTTAAAATGCCTACGAGAATGCTTTTGTCACATCACTTTTATTGAAACTATTGTCTTGTATACTTTGGTAATGGAATCTAAATTGTTTTAAATGATTTTAATGGCTAAATGGTAAGGCCTTGGTGGCCACGGCATAAATAAAAAATCTTGCGGGGTATACGGAAATTCTTCAAGTGAATTTAATAATGATACCTACGGGGTACATAGAAATCCCCAAGGTGATTGGCTAAGGACATTACTTGCAAGCTATATTCGGTATGACGATAACACTTCTTATAGCCTTGATTAATAATATATGGAATTGGTGGTTTGGTTGTGTGCTAATGGTTTTAATTGGGCAATAATGACGGATTGTGATAACTAACCGTAAAGGTGCGAGTCCAATGAACGAACACTGAAAACTCATGTTCGCCGACGTGAAGATTGGTCATGGCGATCATATACTTGTGGGGTACACGAGAATCCCCCAAGTTATACTTGTATATATGTATCATGGGGGAGAAGGGTACACGGGAATCCCCTACCCCTATGGTATCTCCAGTTCATGTGGCTACACGCATTAGGATCCGTTCAGGGGGTAACACTGGACCCATATAATCCGTGGGTGGTTCTAGGACGGTTATGCTACACATACCCAGGTTAATATTTTTTAAAGGCATGCTAAATTCGGTTCTCTTCTCCGGCATGAATTTTATATATATATATATACTAGATGGTCCGTGCTATGCACGGGCGCATGCTCGATATAGCCATGTGCATCATGTGTATGATTACATGATATTATAGTAAGCTTGAGTACTGATAATAGCTAAAGTGGCTTTGATAGACAAATACTAAGCTTGAACACTGACAATAGCTAAAGTGACTTCGTCACTTGTAGACAAAACGTACTGATAATTCTTTAGTTACAATCATACAAACAAGATTGTATTATACTACTAATATCTTCTAACGGATATCTAAAATCAATTTTCTCCTTTAAATACATGCGACTGGAGAAACCACTTGAGGATAAAAAGATTCGAGTCTTTTTCCTGCTAGGAGGTAACCTACAAAGTGTGAATTATAAGATTAAACATCACTATCAGAGAACACTATAAAACATTATCTGACAAAACACTGAAGATTCAAATTAGTAACAACTGAAAAACATGCAACACTCAAATAAAACCTTTCAATGACTACAATGCTCTAATATAGAGCAAGTGTAATCACAACAGATTTTCTCACATAATTCTTCACTGACAGGAAAGAAGAAACAAAGTAAACTCTACAATGAATTACGCTTCCTCTTTTGGTGGTTGTCGTTTGCTATATCACGGAACATTTTTATGATTGGTCCATCCTTCTACAGTCATTTGGTGTGTTTTGTACTTTCGCCACCTGTGTCAAAAATCAATCAAAGAAAATACTTGAGGTGAAGAAAAATGAAGATTGTGAAAGGAGAAACTATATTAGAATTTTACTGGACCCTCACTTTAATTCAACTATCAGGTTTATTGAACTAACATTCCAAGAGTATTTAAGATTGGGAAAGGAGAAACTGTAAATGCCAGAGCCACCATGTTCAAAGAACCTCAACTTCTAATCAGCAAAATTCCTCAATTTCATAAGCAATCACGAACCTAGTGAGTTTGTGACAACTGAAATTACCAATAAGATAATTATTGTTGATGATTAGCAGCAATAATTGAGTGACAGAACATCACAAATATCAAACAGAACTTAGTAAATAACTTTTACCTCGAGTTACCTATGCAGGTGGTACACTTTTGATGTGTATTGGCCCTCTTAAATTCATCACCATTAAGTGCTTTATTTTGTAAAACCTCTACTACTTCATCATTTTAAAGCTTTGATGTTACATTTTCAAGACCATGTGCATATACTGAAATGCAAATACTAAGTTAATTATCCATGAAAAACTCAAATAAGCATTCAGTTTACTCTAAAAGTTGTTCAATTTAGCCTACCTATTCCGAATCTAAAAGTTGTTCAATTTAGCCTACCTATTCCGATCAGAGGAGCATCATATTTCAGGAGATCAAATAGGCGATGTGGTTACATGTCAAATTTATATGCATCCATTGAGTGTGTGCTTGTATATATATATACACAAGCACACACTCAATGGATGCATCTTTAAATCTGCATTTCGAGGCATATTTTGCACATATTTATCACACAAATAGAACATATAAAATACTAAAAATGAAACCCCTTTACGTACAAAATCCTTACATGTTCTTTTACCTAGGTAAAGACTTTCAGAAATTTAAAAAGCATCTGATGATCCACTCTTCATCTTCCTCGCCTGATTTCATCGACCTCATTGCCTCTAATCCAAATGCAACTCTCTTATTTTCAGTTAAATCATCAAAATTAGAACAAACTGCTTGGTGGTCAGTATTAGACAAAAAACATAAAACTACTACTTTTGCCAACTCTAATGTAGAATGTAATTAAGTTTAAAGGTGACTAAAATAATTGACAGAACATAAGTGCATTACTAACCGTTCAAAATTCTGTTTAGATAGCCTTTTTTCTCATTGGGTTTTCTTCGTGCTATTGAATACTATGACACCGACAACCAAAAAAAAAAGTCAATGAAGGCCTACATAAGAAAAATCAATTAACGCAAGAGTCAAGGCTCGGGAAGTTCTACAATAGCAATAAGGAAGCTCCACTCTGCATTACTAAGATATGGGTGCAGAAAAGAAGAAAATGTAATAGCTATAAATGATCATCGACTTGCGGAAAAGAGTAGAAGAATGGGACCTAAAAGAACTCAACGGAAGTCAGAAATACAACAGAGACGTGGCAGAAAAAACGCACCAAAGAGGAGGATTGCGTGAAATCTGAATTTTATCAACCGCAATTAACAATGTTATTTCAGCTTGGTATCCACCGAAAAACTGCCATAATAAAATCAAAAAGAAGTTATAGTTATGCATGCGTCGAAGATGCAAATAAAAAAACGTATGCACAAAAGAATGCAACCATAATCTCAAAAACATCAAAGTATAGACAAAAGTACCTAGAAAAGGTGAATATCTACTAGAATAAAAGCATCTTTCGGGCCAATAAAGTGTCCCTCGAGTCTAATAATAAGAGAGTGAAAATCTCAAATATAATGTTAACAATATTAGGTAACAAGTCAAACAATTGAAAGGGTGTAAAAGTCAATAATGGGATAGGTTAGTGTCCTTACAGTCATGTCCAACTGTGATGAGTGCTTCTGAAATTCTCTGATCTGTTTGACTTGTTTTGAAGGAGCCATTTGCTGAGAAGTAAACATAGAGAGTAAATCAATTAAAGGGATCTACACCTAAATAACGATGGTTCTAACTTTTGTAGCATGGACCTAAATTCTAGCACAACACAAACAAATATTTTAAATTTCAGAAGTTAAGGTGATTTGAAAGATAAAAGGGAAAGAAAGTCCAAAAACATAATCAGTACCTTGTTCATGGCAGTCATTGCTTTAGTTGCGCCTTTCATTCCAGTAGACACAGAGGTGATAGCATATAGTGCCTACAAAAGAGAAGGAAGTCATGTAAGGATTCACTAACATTTCAATTGAATGTTATTATCTAAATTTGGATAAACCTATCGGCCTTATCCTAGATATTCATATGAACAAGATTCAATGCAAAGTCTACGTAGGAACAACTAAGCTAAGTCGTCGTCATATTTTACCCACGAATGAAGTAAATACATTTGATTTGTGATTCACTAAGTCACTCAATTCCCTAGAGGTTATAGATTATGATTGAAAATAAAGTTGGACGTGAAAGGAGGATAATGAATACCATTTTAACTTGAAATTGATACAAATCTCTATTTTGTCATATTCTTCGAACCAGTATTACATTGTTTATTAGATGTACCTGATGTGGATTCTACTATAGAAATAATTATGAATTATACAACTAAATATCCTACGATAGTAGAAATTGTACTAAAACAATATGGTCAAGAAAGAAGGGATGAATGTTGTAAAAGGTACGAAATTATCAACCATATAGTTTGCAATGCAGTGGTAGCAGAATGAGATTTGAGGGCTATAAGTGCACTACTATTAGGTGACGTGCCAAAGAAATGCCTAGTACTCGCCAACTACAACTATCCCTTCCATGTAAGCAAATGCAATGTATATACCTTAGCAACCTTTTTGAATCAACAGAATGGTTAAAAATGAAAAAGCATAACACTTGTAATAACATCGAGAATAATCTTCAAGCTAAAATGAAATGTAGAAGTGTATCTCTTTAACAAAGAGGTGCATTAAGGTTGGTGATATTATTTTTTTCTGATTCACTACGTTTTCAAATATGACAATATCTCCTTTTACATAACATACCTAATTCAGTTCTGTTTCAATCGTTTGTACTTAATATAAATATTTTGACCTGCTTTTTTAAGGTGACGCCGACAGTTATATTTTGTGAATCCAAAAATTACAACGTCGAATATGACAGTGAATGAAGATGAATGTTCCGTAGGAACTACATAGCTTATCACTAATTATAAAAGTAAGAAAAGGTGAAGACTACTTCTGGCAAAGAACATTCCCAATTCCTAGCTCAAATAATTTATTTACCACCAGAAACTGTAAAACCAGTTCTTAATGATAAAAATCAAACGTATCAGAAGACCAAAGTGAATCTGTAGTAGGTCCTGTGAGAAAAAAACATCGCAAAGAGGAATTAATTCAGTTGTTTCAAACATTTAATCAAATACCTGGGGTGCATTATGTGCATAATGATGTCATGGTGCTAAGTGAGTACCATGAGGTTTGGAATGGATCTCAATTAAAAGTACACGCAACACTGGAGAAAGTACAGAAACAACGTTAGAGACTAAATCTGACCTCTAGGCGAAGAGGTGAGGTTTCTGATTCAGTCATCACTATTCATATGTGAGTTTCAAACATCTCAATTATTTGGTCAATCGTGCACAGTTTGAAGCTACAACATATCACATATGTAACAACACGTCCAAGAAGAGAAAATAAAACAGAGAAATTTAAGAAATGTGGCGGCTCTAGAGAAACATTGTAACAAAACACATGCATTGCGTCTATTTTTTGGTAACACTACGGCAAAAGTTAGTAAAATTAAACAAAAATCAAGATATTAAAACTAAAAATAGAACAAAAAACTAAGGAAGTGAAGGAAAAAGATAAAACTTATCAGAAAGAGTGATTGAAATCCAAGAAAAGAGATGGTAAACTGAACATCTTGCACATATTTTTTTTGGCAACTTTTCTTAAATTTCAATTGCTTCATTTGTGAGATTTTACTTTCACAGATGGAGAGAAGAAGACAAAGGGCGGGGAAAGTAAAAACCACGTGGTGCTCATAAACGCTTTAAATGGGAAACTTGATGTTTGAAAGCCACTAATGGACACGCAAGGGCATAATATGCAATTTATATTTGTACCCTTTGTAGTACACCAAAAGCCTCACTTACAATTAGTAGAAATATATACATATATAACAATGTGTTTACTAGGAATTACTAAAAGTCCCCCAATTTTTTAAAAAATTTGATAAAATTCTAATATTTGGTCATTAATAATATATATTAATTAACTTAGATATATATAAGGGATACATGTTTGAAGTAAATTAATTTACACTTTTTAAGAGATGTAACAGATAAATTAGCATTAAAAGTACAATTAATCTAACTAATTATGGTTAAAACAAAATTAAATCTCACGATTTATGGCAATTATCTTGTTATTCCACCATTCTAATTCAAAACAACATTTATAATCTGTTTGGAAATACCCAAAAATTTTCATCGCTTCTTTAAAAGTTTCAGACGTTCATTTTTTTCTGATTTGTTAATTTTGTTTGGTTATTTGAAATGAATAAATAGTTTTAATGGGTTCATTCAAAGAAAGAAAATTCATTATTCTTGAAAAAGAATTCGTTATTCATTCTTCTCTGTTGTTTGTTGTTCTTCTTCTTTTTTTCGACGATTCGTAATAATGATTATCGCGTCTTATTAGTACATTCTGGTGTTTGGCTGTCTGATGTCAAGCACGAAGAATATAAGTTGATGGTTGTAGTCAGAGATGTACCAGTGTCAATTTCAATTCGTTATCCCTTCCTCTGTTATTTGTTGTTCTTCTTTTTTTCTGACGATTCATAATAATGAATATCGCGTCTTATTAGTACATTTTGGTGTTTGACTGTCTGATATCAAGCACGAAGAATACAAGATTGATGGTTGTAGTCGGAGATGTACCAATGTCGATCTCAATCGCTATCTCAAGAAAAACCAATGAAGATTTTTCCTCACTAGTTGTTTCACTGTCGGCTGTCACAATGTATGCAATTCATCCTTCATGAATACAGATTAAAAAGTCAGATTATAATCAAGAGATGTACTCATGATTTGTTTGTTAACTCGTTTATAATCTGAATTTTAAGTTCCTTTTCTTAGAATTTTAAGTTTTAAGTTTGTGGGTCAAATTACTAGTTTTAAGTTGTCAAATTACTCATTTTTAGTTTATTAGATTATAGTCTGTCAAATTGTGTAATTCATCATTGTTTCAATTTTAAAGCCAAATATTTTGATAAACAGAAATATGTATCTCTTGTTGATTGAATTTAGTCAAAAATACAAAGTTGTTTTCATGTTTAAGACAAAAAGATAACACAAATCAACATATAGAAAAATTATATGAACATAATATTATAGATACAAGATAATACAAATATGTATCTTGGTTGAAATACATGTATCTATTGATATGCTTAAATCAATAAATGTTAAACAATACGAGATACATATAATTCATAAATAGTGAAGCAGTAATCTAAAATAAGAGAAAATGTATCTATAAGCTTGTAACATGTATCTATTGTTGTGTTAATTTGAATAATAATTACAAAACATTAGATACATATAAAAATAAAAAAAATATATCTAATGAAAAATAAAAAAATGTTCACATTAAGAAGCTTAATAAATTTCTTATGTATTTGTGAATTCAATATTTAATTTAAAGTAACTAAATGATATAAAAAGATTTATTTGAACGTTCATTGATAAATTGCTTACATATTGCACAAGACTATCGTTACGTAATTAACAATTGATACAATCGTAAAAAATTTGTATCTATTGAAAAATATATTTTGTGAACAGTATGAAGCGTATGAACCATTACGTTCAGCTCGAAGTTGTTATTCAATTTAGAGACAAAATGTCTTGCAAAGAACAAAAATTAAGAAAAAAAATTATGTTATGATTGAATATGAGATTTAACTGCACGATGTATCGTTATGTTGCATAATGTAATGTTGTGTTAGTTACTTTCATTACTGAACTTAGTTATATATGTTTCAATAAACTTGATACGTATAGTTATAAATATGTATCTAATACAATGTAACAAAAAATATTAAATATGATGACTTTGTAAAGTGTAACAACAACGTACAACAAAATAATAATATATCATAATCTGGAATAGCCATATGGCAATCATTGGTGATAAGGTAGAATCCATGATGTTGAAAAATATCTAAAGAAAATAATAACAACATGTACTAACATCATCAAATTATATAACAGTCCCAACAAGTAAGCAACTACTCAATATGCAAAGCACAGACTTTTCTTTTTGTGTGAACCTGCTCCTTGGCCTTGGTGGATCGTCATTCTCACTAAATATCCTTTCTCCGTCTTTACAGAGCCATACTTGCACAAAAGAGTGGCATATCTCATGCGATGGTATTCAGCATCAATACCCGATGACAGAATGCCTAATCCCTTGCTCAGGTACTTGGCATAAACAGCTACAAATATACCACAATTCTTATATAGCGATTACTAATTGAATTAAAAATACATATATATTTGTATAAGATAATGAAAACAATGAAAAGGTAATGTAATACTTACAAACTTCCACTATCTTGTTGTGCTATCCTGGTAACATATTCCACTCGGAATGAAATCTAAAAAACATCAAATTAAAAAAATAACATTAGATACAATAACTCTACAATAACACAAAACAATATATAGAAAAACTGTATGAACATAATATTATAGATACAAGATAATACAAATATGTATCTTGGTTGAAATACATGTATCTATTGATATGCTTAAATCAATAAATGTTAAATAATACGAGATACATACTATTCATAAACAGTGAAACAGTGATACAAGATAAGAGAAAATGTATCTATAAGGTTGTAAACATTTATCTATTGTTGAGTTAATTTAAATAATACTTACAAAACATTAGATACATATATAAAAAAAAAGAATCAAATATACAAGAAATTGAAAAAAATATATCACGCATATATAGATATGTATCACAGCCAATTATTTTTTCAGATCTGAACATGCCGAAGGTTCCAGATATTTTCCAGATATGACTTTGTCGGAGGTTTTAATTTATTTTTTGCTTCGCGCAGCAAAATATTATTGGATTAAAGGTTTACCTGAAGTATCGATAACAGAAAATCAGCCGGAAATAACCTCACCATGGATAAAAAAAAATTGCCGAAATAGTAGCTTTACCCATAACTCGAGCACCAAAAACATCATCATTATTAACACGAAACTCCAAACGATCAATTGGGTGAGCTAAAGGGATATGATGTTTAATTTGATTTTTGAGAAAAAACATTGAACATAATAAGAAGAAAGTGAATATAAATTTAGGAGAAAAAATACCTTAATTACAAAATGTGAAGAAGAAGAAGAAGAAGAAGAGGAGAAACTTGTGGGATAAAATTGTGACCAAAATTTTAGCGTTAATGTAGCCATTAATGTTCGAAGAGTTGGATAGAAACTGTTGCTTGAATTAAGGCAAACAAAGAGGAGAAAATGAGTTATTTTTGGTAAAGAATCAGTTTCTTAGTTGTAGGTTTTAACTTGTATCTCAACTTTACCAAAAAGTATGAAATATAGGGATTATATATGGTTGTGAATGCATATGGTTATTTACTTGGTTTTAAAGGTTGGCATTATTTTATCCTTATCCTGAGTATATGCTAGCGTTCACCCGCTAACCCATCTTCGGGCACTGTATCCCACGCGATGTAGGAATCGGCCATACTACTCTTGCTCATTGATCGGACTCGGGGACAGTCAGTGTTGAATTGAAGTGGTGAGCTTTCATATTTCGAAAGGCTCCATTTCATGTCATGAATTTCTTTACATACTTTCATCATCTCATAGACTTTGGTTTTTGGCTATGAACGGGGGCGATGTCTCGACTAGATTTCTTTGGTTTGATTTAGAGACTTTGTATGAACAACTGTGGACCTGGGATGGAATGATTATGATATGGAATTGGGTTATTATTTTGGTTTGGATCGTTATTGGATAGATTAACTTAATTTGGTTTGGTCTCGGATGGAGACTTATCCCAAAGTCGTTATATCTTAAACTACACTATCTTGTTATTTGTTCAGAATTCATCTGACTTAGGATATATGCTGGTTGGTTAGATTAGGTATCGAGGGTAGTCTTTGGTCCTGGTTGGACTTGAGATGCCCATTACGACAAGGACCTGGTTCCGGTCATGTCAACCATAAACAAGATACTCCAAGTAACACACCAGAAGATACCACATCCTAAACTCAGACTAACCTTCTATCCTAATTTGCCTCCTCCACAACTTTCTATCCAGGGTCATGTCCTCGGTAAGATAGAGTTGCTCCATGTCATGTCTAATCACCTTCCTTCAATATTTCTTCGATCTACCTCTACCTCGCTTGAAACTATCCCTAGCCAACCCCTCACACCTCCGCACTAGGGTATTTGTGCTCCTCCTCATCACATGGCCAAACCATCTCAACCTCATTTCCCTCATCTTGGCTTCTACCGACGTTACTCTCACCTTATCTCAAATAACCTTAATTTTAATTCTATCTTTCCTAGTATACCCACACATCCACCAAAGCATTCTCATTTTCACCACCTTCATCTTCTAGATATGGGCCTTCTTAACAGGCTAACACTCTGCCCCATACACCAAAGCCGGTCTAATCACCACTCTGTAGAACTTGGATTTAAGTTTGTGAGGTTCTTTTTTGTCACATAAGATTCCGAAGGTGATCCTCCATTTCATCCACTCTACCCCAATTCGATCAGTGACATCTTCATCAATCTTTCCATTCTCTTGAATCATAGACCATAGATACTTGAAACTATCTCTCTTACGAATAGAATAAGTGTCAAACTTAACAACCACATCAGACTCTTGAGACACCTCGTTGAACTTATACTCCAAATATTTCATTTTCAACCTACTCAACCTAAACCCTTAAGACTCGAGGGTTTGCCTCTAAACCTCTAATTTGGCATTAACTTCATTGTGTGTCTCATCAATCAAGACTACATCGTTCGCAAAAAGCAAACAATAAGGCACCTCACCTTGAATGTTATGTGTCAAAGCATCCATCACCAAGGAAAAAAGAAACGGACTAAGTATCGATCCTTGATGTAATCCTATCAAGACTCTCCGAGTCCGCTAACCCGAGTCTTAGATCCATCGTACATATCCTTAATTGCCCTAACATACACCATAGGTACACCTCTAGCCTCCAAAGAACCTCTCTGGAAACTCTATCATAGGCCTTCTCTAAGTCGATAAACACTATAATCCTTCTTCATTTCCCTATACTGCTCTACCAGTCTCCTAACTAGATGGATGGCTTCAGTAGTCGAGGGCCCTGGCATAAATTGAAATTGATTTTCAGAAATAATAACCATCCTCTGCAACCTCAACTCTGTCCCCCTCTCCCAAACTTTCATAGTGTGACTCAACAACTTGATACCCCTATAATTGTTGCAATCCTAAATGTCGCCCTTATTCTTATTCAACAGAATCATCGTACTCCACCTTCAAGCTTCAGGCATCCTCGCCATTTTGAAAATTATGTTAAACAACTGAGTCAACCACTCCATACTTGCCCCTCCTATGTACTTTCAAAAATTCACTGGAATCTCATTTGGCTCCGTCGTTCTACCTCTACGCATTCTATGAATAGCCCCCTCAATCTCCTCAACCTTAATGCGCCTAAAATAACCATAATCACGAAACCTCTCGAAATATTCCAAATCCCCCAACACAATTCTAGTATCCTTTTCTTCGTTCAGGAGCTTATGAAAGTAAGACTGTCATCTCTTTCTAATACGACTCTTCTCCACCAAAATATTATCGTCCACATCCTTAATACACTTCACCTGATCCAGTACCGAGCCCTCTTCTCCCTAAACTTGGCGAGCCTGTACAACTTTTTATCTCCTTCTTTACTATCTAACACTACGTATAAACTCTCGAAAGTAGCATTCTTAGCCCTCATGAACGCTAACTTCCCCTCTCGCCTCACAATCTTATACTCCTTCCTATTCTTCCATTTATCTTTTTCATCCTTACACTCAGCCAACTTTACGTACGCTCTCTTCTTAAACTCCACCTTATCCTTCACCTCTTCATTCCACCACCATTCAGTACCCTTGGTGCTTGCCCGAGCATCCTCTCGAGACCTCCAACACCTCTCTAGTTGTCTCCCTGATGCAATCGGCAGTCTCATCGCATATACTATCAATATTCCCTCCACTCCCCCAAGCCTTCTTTTCCATCAACTTATCCCCTATATTTAGTGCACTGGCTAAATTTAAACTGCCCCATCTAATCCTCGGTTGATCCTTACCTCTCCTCCTCTGCTCCTTTATGATCTTTAAGTCCATCACCACAAGCCTATACTGGGTCGAAAGACTCTCACTCGGTAAGACCTTACAATCCTTGAAAATACCCCTATCTTCTTTTCTGGGGAGCAAGAAGTCGGTCTGAGTCTTGGCCACCGAACTATCAAATTATCATATGAAATCAAAAAAACTTATACTGTGATTTTGGTATTATGATATTTGGTATGGTATATGGTATATATTTTAAATAGTTTTTATATTCGATACAGTATTCGGTATTTATAAATAACATAATGAAATACAAAATATCATACTGAAGTATATAGTTATACAAATAATCATATATTATTAAACTAACAAATATATAAACCTTTTTTGAAAAAAATGAAATACAAATATATAACCTAGTGCTAAGATAGATCTAAATATTTAGATGTTGAAATTTTGACGATTTTAGAGAAAATGGTCAAAAGCCCCCCCAACCTTTACCCCAAATCTCAACTACACACTCAACCTTTAAAGGTGACCTATTACCCCCTGAACTATTTTAAAGTAGAATTAGTATCCCCTTGAACTATTTTAAAGTAGAATTATTACCCCCTCCCCCCCCCCTCCCAAAAAACTGACAGCCAGTCATTTAAAATGTGGTGTGATGCACGCGCTGCCACGTCATTGCCACGCATTTTGTCTTTTTTTTACTCTAAAAAAATTAACTATTTAACTTTATTATTTCCTTTTTTCTTCCCTATTTTTCATTTTGCTCCATTTTCTTCTTCAACCAATTTCATCCTCTTGGGTCAAAAATAAAATTCTTGAGAAAAAAAATGGCTGATTAATGAAGTTCTTGAATGGCGGGTTAATGAAGTTCTTGAATGGCAGATTAATGAAGTTCTTGAATGGCGGGTTAATGAAGTTCTTGAATGGCAGATTAATGAAGTTCTTGAATGGCAGATTAATGAAGTTCTTCAACCCAATTTCGTCTCTTTTTGCTCAAGATCGCCATTAATGGCGAATTCTTCCCCATTGTGGAAATTCAAAGCTTTGAGCTCGCCATTAATGGCAGATCTTGAGCAAAAATAGAGAAAATCGGAGAAATGGGTTGAAAATTATACGTGGGTTATGTTGGAAATTATATATGGCATTGTGGAAATTCGAAGCTTTGAATTTGCCATTAATGGCGATCTTGAGCAAAAAGAGAGGAAATCGAAGTTCTTGAATTTTTTCAAGTTTTTTTGAATCGGAGTTCCCCAACTTCTTCATTCAAGAATTCATTAATCGGAGAAATCTTATTGTTTCCTTAGTTCAAGTGTTTCTTGGTTTCGGTTTCGGAGAAAAAAGAATTTCTTAGTTTCGGAGAAATCCATTAATGAGGAAGATGAGGAACTCCATTAATGAGTTCTTGAATTTTTGTTTTGAAAAAGAGAAGAAGAAGACATGACGTGGCAATTAGAATTCATTAAGAAAAAGTAATAATTAAAATATTTATTATATTATTAAAAATAATAACGTGACAATCAGAAAAAAAAAAGAATTTAAAGTGAAATGGGGTCAACTGACGCGCCCATGGGCGGGTGTAGTCATGTCCAGTGACAGGTCAGCAACTGGGGGGTAATAAATTCGGTAAAAATAAGTTTAGGGGGTAATAGGTCACCTTTAAAGGTTGAGTGTGTAGTTGGGATTTCGACTAAAGGTGGGGGGGTAATAGACCATTTTCTCACGATTTTATATTGATTGAAATGTCTTTTTATGTGATTGATTAGTAAAAGGAGTTGTTTGGACTTTCTTTTAAACGTATATTTCTACATGTGTAATGTGTTAGTATGATGCAACTGAATTTTTTTTTGAAAAGTCGAGGTCATATTATTCTATTATACGAGTATATATTGTCAAAGTTGAATAAACTATAATCGATTTACCATATCGCAAAATACCAAATTTAAACTTCAAAATACCAAATTAATTTGGTATGATAATGATATAATAATTTTTAAAAATCGAATACCTAAATTATCGTATCAAAGATTCAAATACCGTATCATACCAGACCACACCTATTTCAACCTCCGTGGATTTGCACCCTTGAAAGCATTAAAACTACCAGCAGAGACTCGACTAACCCAATCGGCAAAAGTGATGATATTGTTTAGTCAAACATTTCAAATCAACTGATTTTGCAAATTGTATTTTTCAAAATCTCTTTTAAAAGTAAATATATTTTATGAGAAACAGTTTTTGTTTAATTAATAAATTTTAAGAAACATTTTTGAACAGGGACTAGTGTCAATCAATTTTTTTAAAAGTGTTTAAGCATACTTTTCTCAAAAATATTTTTAAAAAGGTACTTTCTTGAGGAAAATTTATTTTTTTTAGTTTCTAAAAAACAGTTTTTGCTACTTCCTCAAAGCAGTTACTTTTCAAAAAAAAAAAGGACTTAGTCTAACATCTCTTCCTTTTTATTTTCAGAAATAAGCATATTTAGGAACAACGAGTTGTTAGTTTTTTCTATCTAAATATTGAAATGACATAATTGTTCATAGCATACAGTACTTAAAACCTCAAAATCCTGGATTTACCTCTAATTCTATCTGTAATATTCTTATACACTACATCACACAACCCTGAAATATCTGACCATCCCACCTAACTTTCTCATTTTAAACAAAGAACTTGAATTGAAAAATGCAAAGGATTGACCTAAAATTTACACACTTCTTGTCCTTATCTCAATTCATTCACCAATAAGGCCTCATTTTGTACAACCAGTCTTCACTTCCTGCACTCTCAACTCTATGCAGTATGCAATCATCTTCATTTTCAATAAAATACTCACTCAATTCTAACTCAAACCAGCCATCATTACTAAGTTCAAGAAATGTTAAATTATCTGATTCATCTAGCCAAGGAATCTCCATCCTTACGAAGGGAATATAAGTCCAAATAAGGCGACTAGAATACATTTTCATACACAACATCACGAGAAAAAGCATAGACTCTGATTATTGATTAGATATATGCTGAATAATATAGTGTTAGACCTACTAATTTACTTATTTTAGCTTAATAATTTTCAGTCGATGAAATAGGTTACCTAACGTGTTTCAATAATGCTAAATCAGTAAGAAAATGAGACAGTGATTTTCATGTGAAAAATATCCAACTCGAAAAAATATAAAAAACACGACCTGTACCTCGACATAATTTCACCCCAAACTTCACCAAACAACTTTGAGTCTCAACAAACAACAAATTACAAGACTTATGTAATCTAGGAATTATAAACTCTAATTCATACTTCTACAAAACACACAAATAAACTTCCAAGGTATGTGTTCCCAAATCTTTGAGTTCCCAAAATTGAAGACAATAATCCTAATTAAGTTTATACTTCACTGAAACTAGAATTACATCAATATTACAACTCAAGAACCAACCTAATACATAGAAACTAAGACACCTTACTTTCTAAGTAATAGAACCAGGTTCAACTATGTGTTCCTTCAAGCTATAAACTGCTCAGTCAATTAGCCAATTGCTTTTTGATTTGTAAGTGTGTGAGTGACTATGTAAGTCACTCCCTCTATTTAAACACAACTCTCCAAAGAGTCCTTCAACAGCATGGACTTCTATTTTGAGTGGAACTCTTAACTCTTCAGACTTTGTTGTGAAGTGGAAGTCCGTCTTCAAGTAAAACTCTTACTTTATCTCAACCTCTCTTCTTATCAAGTAGTGTATTCAAACTCAACTTCTTCCTTATCACACGTGATATTTATCTTGAGTTTATTAGAAGTGTACATGCTAATTTATTCTTGAATTCAAGAAGCCTTGTCTTCATGTTCCAGTGAATCATCAGTGACCCATATGTGGACCAACTTGGGTAACATGTTTCATTCATTTGACAGTCATCAAAACTTCATTGATCCTAACAAATTCTCCTTTTTTTATGATGACAAACCACCGCCTTTGTGCTTCCATCCACCACAAGTTCCTAAAACACTCAACAAGGAACACTAGATGAAACAAGTTAATCATTGAGTTATAATCATTGCACAACTATTTCTTCTTCCTTTTGGCATCATTGAAAATAATAGTTAAGGCATAAACAATACTTTTGTGTAAAGCTAAACAAATCATGGTCACTGGGGATATCACCAAAATAATCAGTGTAAGATAAAGTAAATTAACCAATGCAATGGAGATAGGAGAAGGAAGACATAACTAAAAAGTACTTTATTGATTAAGCAAACTATATTCCACACGAGAGGAAGGAAATAACAACAACAAAAACAACCTAAGAACTTAAACAAGGAAATGGAAATGGACAAAATCCTAAGGCACTAAAAAGTGGAGCAGAGATGGTTGAAGGATTAGGTGCAATGATTTGTGTCAACTTTCTAATGGCTTCAGCATTTTCAGTCCTTTCTTTGGATAGTTTAGTCTTGAGAGTGACAATTTGAGCTTGAAGTACTTCCTTTTCTTGAGTATAAGTGGCCTGGGCTTCTTGTAACTCAGCGAAAGTATCTTTCAACTCATTTCGGAGCCTTTGCATAGGTGTCCCTACTTGGAGCATTGAAACTTTTAATGTTGCATGGTTCAACCTCCTAAGAATGTCCTTTGTTGTCTGAAATGACCAAACTTACATTGGGATAGAGCAATCTTCCAGAATTGAGGACAACCAACAATCATAGGGAAAGGCATGCCCCTTCTTTTCATCCTTGAAAAGCACCCTTTGCATATGATAAATTATCAAACTAGGCAGATTAATCTTGACCTCAGTGCCCAATAATTCCATGAGTGTGAAGTCCAAGTAGTTAGCCTCAGTTCTTCTTTCTTTATAAGGGGTGATCATTTTATGTACCACATCAAAATAGAGTTAATAAAGCAGTGACATTTCCCTCTTGAGAACAAAATAATGTTAAAGCAACCTAGGATTACCAAAGAACTTTCACATGATATCCAAAGTTGAGGCCAAGTCGTCTAATGGGGTTCATTCAAACTTAACATGATGATCTCATCCACCAAGAGGTATACCCAAAATTCATGCAACATCCTCAGCAACAAGATATATGAATATGCCTCTTAAAATGGTACTGAATAAATCCTTATTAGATGACCCATTCATGTAAAATTCATATACTTCAGTTCTTCCAAATTTGCGTTGGGAATCACCTTTAAGAAACAAAGAAGACCAACCTTAGAAGTTGGTTTTGGCCATGAAAGTAGCCATTTTAGATCCACCAAAGTTTGTGATGACACTCCTCTAATAAAAGAACATTTTTGGAAGTATAGGACATGTTGTAAATCAGAATCGGGTGATGCAGTGTTTCAATTTCAGTGGGAAGAGACATATCATCTTCAATAGACTCTACGTTAGAGGATGGAAAGGTCGAGTGACTTTTTCTGAAGACTTAGATTTTGGAGAAACTTTGGATACTGGAGAAGAGAAGGGATGCTTATTTAGGATAGATTTATTAGGAGTGGATGAAGGAGCAAGTCAAAGAGGTATAGAATCAAAGGCCTGGGAATGACACGTTTGGTGACTTTACATAGTCGAACAGATCTGACAAGTAGATTAGAATCTTGAGGGCACTGTGAGAAGTGAAAGAAAATGACGAGGTGTTTCTTTTACTCTTACTCGCTTAAAGAGATTTCTCAAGAGTGGCATCCATTTTTATCTATGATTTTGTGTTTAAGGAGTTCGAATGGAAGGGGGGTAGATTTAGGGATAGGCTCATCATCCGTTATGGTCACACGATCCCTAGATTTCTTCACTAAGCGAGATTGAACCCTCTTTAGAATGGGTTGAGAAGTCGATTCAACGATGCTAGGAATAATTTAAAGAGGGGTAACCTCATGAATGGGATTTTGAGAGAATGAATCGCACGATTAGTTTTAAGAGGGATCCTGAGCAAAAGATTAAGGCATCAAATGGAACTTGTTCCAAGACTTAAAGTCAAACATCTTGATTTTAGGAGTTGAGGAGGATTCTGGGATTTAAGCATTAAGTTTGTAAATAGTAAGGGTAAAGAAAGATGATGACTTTTCAGTAGTATCATTCTTGGAAGGGGTGGAAGAGGAGGAAGTAGCCATTTTTAAAGTAGAGATGGCAGTATGGAAAGGATTAATGTGGTAGATGTTTGAAAAGATGATGAAAAATTTATTATGTATGGGTTTATATAGATAGATGAAAAGGTTTGGAAGTTAAAACGTATGGGATTAATTATTTCTGTAAGGGGTAAATGAATAGAAAAAAGAGATGGGACATTGATGTGAAGGCGGTGACAGCTTTTTAAAAAAGGACTTTTAAGATTTTGGCGGTTACAAGGACGCTGAAGATTTAAACAGTTGGAACATGAGTGCCTACCTATTTCATAAAGTATACTTGAATTTTCACTCAAGTAAAACATACCTGGCATAAATCTATGAGCCCAATGACTTAGTGTTCCCAAATCTACATGACTATTACATAGAAAAAGAACATTATCAGGACACTAGAATTAGGACACATAACTAAATGTGCAAGACTGAAATGTGTAGCAAAGAATTAATTATGCAATAAGATCCTTTCCTAACCAATCATTGAGGGTAGATTATGCAATCTTAATCATCCACAAGTCTAACCTATTTTTTCAAAATATTTTCTACCTAGTGCTTTAGTAAAGAGGTCAGTAATTTGGTCTTTAGTGAAACAAAACATGAGTGATATAAGACTTTTTTCAACATTATCTCTAAGAAAATGAAGTCTAATAATAATATGTTTGGTTCTCTTATGTTGAACTGGATTCTTTGCAATATTTATGGCACTGGTGTTGTCATAATAAATTGGAACACAACCAATATCCATACTAAAATCCTACAATTCATATTTGATCCACAATTGTGCACAGCATGATCCAGCAGCAACATACTCAACCTCAACAGTTGACAAGGCTATAGAGTTTTGCTTCTTAATAGACCAGGAAATCAAACATGATCCAATAAAGTGTGTCATACCTGTGGTGCTTTTCCTGTCCACTAAATAATCTGTATAGTCACCATCAACATATCCTACAAGCTTGAAATTACTACCTTTAGGATACCAAATACCAAGATCAGTGGTTCCTTTGAGATATCTGAAGATTCTCTTCACAGACTAAGATGGGACTCTTTAGGATTTGCTTGAAAACTTGCACATAATCCAACATTAAAGACAGTGTCAGGTCTACTTCCAGTAAGATACAAAAGAGACCCAATCATACCTCTATACAACTTTTGTTCCACTAATGATACTATTTCATCCAAATCCAACTTCGTGCCAGTTCCAATGGGAATGTTGATTTCTTTGTCTTTATCTATGGAGAATCTTTTGAGGAGCTCTTTCACATACTTTTTTTATGAATCATTGTACCAGAGGGGGTCTATTTGATTTGTAATCCTAAGAAGTAGTTGAGTTCTTCCATCATACTCATTTCAAATTCACTATCCATGAGTTTTGCAAAGTCATGAGTCATATGATATTTGTAGAGCCAAAGATGATGTCATCCACATAAACCTGTACAATCAATAGTTCCTTTCCATTAGTTTTCAAAAAGAGAGTGTTGTCAATTTTACCTCTTGTATGTCCATACTTCAGAAGGAAGCTTGGCAATTTTTCATACCAAGCTCTTGGAGCTTGTTTCAGTCGATAGAAGGCTTTGTCAAGCTTATATACATGATGAGGAAACTCATTAATTTCAAATCCAGGTGGTTGTTTAACACACACTTCCGTTTTTAGAAATGCATTTTTCACATCCAATTGATAAAGGGTAAATTATTTGAATACAGCAAGGGCAACAAGGAGCTTTATTACTTCAAGTCTTCCCACAAAACCAAAAATATCATCATAGTCGATGCCTTCTTCTTGATTTTATCCTTGGACCACCAATCTTGCCTTGTTCCATGTAACTATTCCTTGTTCATCAACATTGTTTTTGTACATCCACTTGTTCCAATTATAGTTATGTCTTGTGGGGGAGGGACTAAGTGTCAAACTTTTTTTTTTCAAACTGATGGAGCTCCTCTTGCATGGAAACGATCCAGTATGCATCAAAAAGTGCTTCATTCACCTTTTTAGGCTAAATCATTGAGAGAAAAACTTTGAATACATACGATTTCTTCAATCCTAATCTGGAGGTTATCCTTGAAGTGAGATAGTGAGAACATTCTCAATTGAATGAGATCTCTGATACTCGTAACTTTTTAGCACTGTAACTTTTTAGAACCAACCCATGTAAGCTACTAGGCTTACTCTGGATAACTTGAGCTGGAGTTGTTGGTGGTTCAGTTCCCCTTGTCAAAGTGCCTCCAGTTTGATCTGTAGTTGAACCGGGTTATACAACGTGTTTCTTCTCCTATTCAGCAGTTTCATTTTTATCCTGCAAGTTAGTCTCAACATAAGATTTATCAAAAACAGCATGCACACTTTCTTCAACACAGTTTGTTTTTTTATTTAAGATCTTATAAGTTGTACTATGGTTAGAATACCCTAGGAAGATTCCCTCATCACTTCTAGTATCAAATTTTCTTAAATTATCTTTTCCACTATTATGAATGAAATACTTGCAACTAATGGTTCTAAAATATGAGATATTTAATTTTCTTCCTTTGAGTAATTCATAGAAAGTCTTCTCTTTAATGGGTCTATTCATGCATCTATTTACAATGTACCAAGAAGTATTTATGGCCTCAGCCCAAAGATGTTTTGTAAGATTTCCTGCAAGCACCATTGTTCTAGTCATATCTTCCAAAGTCTTATTTTTTCTTTCTACTACTCCATTTTATTGAGGTGTTCTAGGGATAAGGAAATTATGAGTTATACTATTAGTTGGACAAAATTTCAAAAGTTTTGCATTTTCAAATTTAGTACCATGGTCTGATCTTATGAAAATTAGGAAAGTGTCTGGCTTCTTTTCTATTTTCTTAATAAAGATAGAAAAAAACATGAAAAGCATCTTCTTTGAAAGCCAAAAAATAGTGTCCAGGTAAACCTTAAATAGTCATCAACAATTACAAAAACATACCTTTTACCTCATCTACTTTGTACTCTCATTGGTCCACAAAGGTCTATATGGACCAGGTCAAGACACTTGGTTGTGCTGACATAGTTCTTGGGTTTGAAAGAAGATCTTACATGTTTTTCCCTTACACAAGCACTACAAACTTTATCTTCTTTGAACTTGGTTTTGGAAAAATCCATCACCATATCCTCAGAATTTAGCTTGTTTAATTACTTCAGACTTGCATGTTCAAGTCTTTTATGCCAAAGGAGGAGATCATTTTCAATTGCACTTAAACATGTTAGTCTTGTTCCAGGCATTCCCATGATATCAGTTTTGAACATATTTTTGTGTCTTCTAATAGCTAGAACAACCTCCTTGATATCCATCCTTTTGACCTTAACACCTGCAAAAGTAAAAGTTACCTTATTACCTTTGTCAGAAAATTGTAATATGCTGAGAAAGTTGTTTTTTAGTCCTTCCATAAGATAGACATCTTCCAGTACTCTAGATTCAGATTTCCAATCTTTCTAACTCCAGTAACGGTACTCTTTTTTCCATCTCCAAAATATACTCCTCCACCATTAATTTTAGAGATTGAAAGAAATTTTTTCTTGTCTCCAGTCATGTTTCTTAAGAAATACTATTCAAGTACCAATGTCTCTTGCCTCCTTTCACTCTTACCTCCAAAAAAAAAATTTAGGGGCTAGTTTTAGAAATTCAGACAAGCTTGGGTCCTTTCTTATGATTAAAAGGGAGAATAAAATTCCTTCTAGCCCATTGAAGCAACAGGTTGTATAACCTTTCTTTGACCAGTTTTGACTTTTTTTATTAGTCTATACTAACATAGAGTCAGACTCTTTTGCTAGGTGTGTGCTTCTGGATCTACTTTTTGCAGCATCTTGGCATTCAGTGGTTGAATGTCATATATTTCCACATATATAGCACAAATCTTTAATAGTATTGGAAATTTTATAAAAGCCTATCCATCTTTTTCATTATGAGTCCTTTCACTCAGCTTGTGGATAATTCTTGAGGAATTTATCCATTTGTTTTCTCTTTCAAGATCAACTTTTAGTTTGAAAACTTCTTGTCTTAAGTCACTCACCTTTTATTTTTTACAAAAATATTCATGTTTAACCTTAATCAGTTCTGACACAGTTCTTTCTTGTTCCTCACTCTTGACCTTTTTTTCCTTTTTCAGATAGAGACGATTTTAAAACTTCAGATTTGAGAGTCGGGTTTGAAGAATCAAGCTTGCTAACCTGTTCCTTTAGAGTGTTGTTTTCCTTTCAACAATGGTTTTACAAGCCTCTATATCAATATAATCAAACTTTAGGCTTGCAAGTCTGCTGAATATTTTATCCCTATCAGAGGTTAGTTCTTGAAAATCATCAATTAAAGCACTTATTAACGAAATAAGCTTTCTTTTTGAAAATAAATGCAGTTTCTCTTTAAGTTCAAGGATACTTACCTCAGAGGTTCTATATTCTCTTTTCATATCTGAATTACCAACGGCCATGAGAGCAGTTTCATCAATATCCTCATCTGATTCATCTCAATCTGATCCCCAAGTAGTTATTATAGCATATTTTTCCTTCTCCTTTTTCTTAGCCTTTTCCTTTAGTTCTTTTTCAAATCTTCTTTTCTCCACTCAATTTCCTACATAGGACAATCCCTGATTTGATAATCAGTCTTATCATATTTGTAGCATCCAACAGAATTATTATTGGACTGTTTCTTTCTACCTGTTCCTTTCTTTTTTAAAGAACTTACTGAAGTTTTTTGTTATGAATGCATCTTGTTCCTCATCTAGTTTAATGTCCTCATCACTGTCAAATGCCATCAAGACCAGTGTTTTATCAGAGGCAGTTTCATCCTTCTTGACTTCATCTATTTGTATTTCATAAGTCTTCAAATTGTCAACTAGTTCATCCAAGGTCATCCTAGTGAGATCCTTTGTTTCTCTAATTGTTGTTACTTTGATATCCCATTTAGACTTGGGTAGAACCCTCAAAACCTTTTCTACATGTTCCTCAGTAGTCATGTAATGACTCATTTTCTTTCATTTTGAAAGCCTCAGACTCAGTAAAAAGCAAGGCAATTCTGAATTTTCTCACTTGAGTGGTACCCTCATGTGCATTTACCAAAGCATCCCAAGTTTGCTTAGCGGTGGTGCAGTTAGATACCGTGTTGAACTCATCAGGACCTAGTCCACACACTAGAATATTTTTGGCTTTTGCATTTTTTCTTTATGCAATCAAATCCTCAGGAATAAATTTGTTTCTAGCCTTCTTGACTTGCTCTCCATCAACAGTTTTCATGGGAATACTTGGTCCATCAGTGATCCTATCCCATGACCGATAATCTTCTCGTTGGAGAAATATTTCCATTCTAGAATTCTACTAAATGAAATGAGAACCATAAAAAAGGGGTGGTCGAGTGGTTGATTATCCTTCACTTTGACCAGCAGGTGGTTCGAATTTCAACATGATGATCTTATCTTAGGTGCTAACCCTTTTTAAGATAACCTCACTCTGATGCCAATTGATAGAGTGCTAGACCTATTGATTTACTTATTTTAGCCTAATAGTTTCCTATCAATAAAATAGGTTGCCTAACATGTTTCAACAATGCCAAAACAATAAGTAAATGAGACAGTAATTTTCACGTGGAAAACACTGACTTAAAAAGGTGTAAAAAACCATCACTTGTACCCCTACAGGATTTCATCCCAAACTTCACTAAACAACCTTGAGCCTCAGTAAACAGCAAATCACAAGACTTATGTAATCTAGGAATTATAAACTCTAATTCCTACTTCTATAAAACACACAAACCTCCCAAGGTATGTGTTCCCAAGTTTTCGAGTTCCCAAACTTGAAGACAATATTTTTAATTCAGTTTATACTTCACTAAAATTAGAATTGCATCAATATTACAACTTAAGAACCAACCTAATACATAGAAACTAAGACACCTTACTTTCTAAGTAATAGAACCAGGTTCAACTACGTGTTCCTTCAAACTGTGAACTTCTCAGTCAATTTGCCAATTGTTTTTTTCTTTGTAAGTGTGTGAGTGACAATGTAAGTCACGCCGTCTATTTAAACATAACTCTCTAAAGAGTCCTTCAATAACATAGACTTCTATTTTGAGCGAAACTCTTAACTCTTCAGAGTTTGTTATGAAGTGGAAATCCTTCTTCAAGTAAAACTCTTACTTCATCTCAACCTCTCTTCTCTTCAAGTGGTGTATTCAAACTCAACTTTTTCCTTACCACACGTGATGTTTATCTTGATTTTATCAGAAGTGTACATGCTGATATATTCCTGAATTTCAAGCAGCCTTGTCTTTATGTTCCAGTGAACCATCAGTGACC
Organism: Capsicum pubescens; assembly: GCA_030864215.1. NCBI lineage: Eukaryota > Viridiplantae > Streptophyta > Magnoliopsida > Solanales > Solanaceae > Capsicum > Capsicum pubescens. Next base: position 265,357,040 of record CM061549.1, on the reverse strand, counting down.
CATATGTGGGCCATCTTGAGAAACATGTTTCATTCATTTGACAATCATCAAAACTTTATTGATCCGAAAAATGGCGAACCTAGACACTGGTACTGAACTCCATCCATAATATTTTAATGTAAACTCCATGTAATATTAAGATGCCTTACACCTAAGAAGTAGCATTTCTTTCCAGTCCATTTTTAGAGTGAGAAACTTTGTTGTACAAAAACATATATAGTAGTAAGTAGACCGAAGAAAGAGAGCGAGCTTACAGAAATCACGTACCTATAATCCATAAAGGTTTATCAAGATGACAACAAGCTAGAGAGATGTTTGTTTACAGACAACGAGGTTCGGGAAAGCATCAGACAATAAAGGTTTATTATACACAATTTTACCCTGCATTTTCGTAAGAGGTTGTTTTCATAGCTTGAACCCGTGACTACTTGGTCAGTCACATAAAAGCAACTTTACCAGTTACACTAAGACTTTCCTTTTATAGAAGCATCTTAAAGAACAAAAATATATAACAACAAAACAGCACTTGCCAAGGGAAATAAGATGATGATAAAGAGCTATGCGCATAATTTTATGGTTGCAGATTGACAATTGACACACAAAATAGTAATCTTACTTTTATTAGAACATTCAACTTTTTTTAAGAACATATCCGGTAACATGACTTCTCTCTCTTAAACAACAAAGGGATTGTTGATTACCTAATACATGTTTTAGTTATACACCTTCTTCATCAGTATAACTACTATACCAAACCATGATACTAGTAATGCAAGGGCTATTAATATATGGATAAACATGGTTTAAGACAAAACTACCTATAATACACCAAACCACACCGTGGATAAGAAACAGTTCCAGTATAACTAATCTAATCATTACTAATGCACTTTATTCAATACTACTCTTGTACACTCTACAAACGACCCCAACAATTATAGCAGAGCTAACCAATGAAGTGAGCACTGAAAGTTAAGAACTCACTATAGCATCTGAAATAAAATGTCAATAAAAGAAGAAAAAATAGCATGAACTTTGTTTAACCAAATTTAGGATTTTAAGCTTAGGAGTTCTGGATTCTAGAATAGCTCTTGTTAAGTTCTCGAAAAGTCGTTACACATACTAAGTGAATTTTTAGCATAAAAACACGTTTGAGCCAAAATTATTGAATCTACAGAATCCATAAGCAGAACACTATAACCTGATCATGTGCAAACAATCATCTTAATTGATTAAGATTAACAAAGATTTCACATTACAAATTCAATATTCTAGGTTACATTTTTACCTTATGACCTTCACCAATCAAAAGAGGTGGATTATGTGAGAGATAAACATAGATATCCTTGAGTGATCAGAATTCAGGGATCAGAGTCAATGATCTGCCAATAATAGACTGATAATCGGAGGGCAGAAAGTTAGCCCAAACAAATAGATCGATAATCGGAGGGCAGGAAGTTAGCCCAAACAAAACATGTAAAATTACTCTTTTCATCAACTTCTTCATCTCTCTTTCTCCATTGTTGTTGTTATAAACCAAATGGAAGAGCCCAACCCAAAAAGCTAGTCTGATAGGTGGAGAACTGTTGGTTTAAAAACAGTTAAAGGGAAATAACACAGGAATTCAATTCAAAAGCTAGCCGCTAAAACAAATATGGAGTTTGAAGAAGAGAATATGCAGAGAGACAGAGAGAGATTATTTTCTTGTTGAAAGACCAACTATAATTGATCATCAACTTAGCAACTTAAATAGTTGCTATTACACTAAAAATAGGACAAAGGAACAACCTATTTCTACCAAAATTAGAATAACTAATTAGTTTCCTACCAAAGATAGGACTCCTAATTTAACTAGGATTGTACGTAAAAAAACTGCTGGAGAAAAAAGAAAAAAATAGTTGCATTCTTAAAGCAACTTTCAACACTCCTCCTTGCTTTATGAAATGCAAACACCAATCTTTTGCCTTAGAAGCTTCTTAGAAGTCCTGTTGCAAGGAGTGACATCTGTTGTTGATTGTCCTTATGCTTGAGACTATGCAAGAGCCTACTGTTGTTGTGATTCCAAAAGAAATTGATTTTGGTTTTGTATATTGGGAGTTTGCACTTGCAAACCTATACTTGGCCTCAAATGGTCAATTCCAGTTAACGGTCAGCCCTTCAATGGTAAACCAGTAACACCTTAATTCAAGCCTGCACCACCGAGTCCTGACTTCGACTGTAGAATATCCTGACCATAAATTGATGAAGGATCCATGGGTAAAGATTTCTGAGCACCACTCAAGTTAACATCCGTTTTAATATCCGTTGTCATCTGAGGGCACCCTTGCATTTGCTGCAATGCTGCAGACATGCTCCCCGAATTACCTTGGACCAACTATCGTTGATGATTAGATGCAGACTTAAGAAGAGACATTCTATTGGGATCAATAAGAGGTGAAGCTGTCTTTGAGTCCAAGGAATGAGGGTGCTTCATTTGTTTCTTGTACATTTTTATTGCCAAAACACTGGCAGATGGTTGCCCCCATCATGCCTTCAGAGTTTATAGCATTTATAGGACCACCAAGGGAGGGATTTTGATCCCTTCGCTGTAACTGGGCATTTCGTTGTTGCATGAGTTGCAACTGCTGGATCTGTAGTTATTGTTGATGCTCTCTTACTTTCATCTGTTGCGTCTCTATGTATGCTGTTGTTGCTGCTTCAGAATGTTTTTCATTGTCCATGCTATGAAAATGTCCCAAAACATGAACCACCATTCAAAAAGTAACCCTCCAGGTGCATCAATGGCAGCGGGATCCGTAGTAACATTTCCTTCCATCATGAATGCTTTCTCAGCTTTTTTTAGGGTTTTAGCCATCATCCTTCGAGCCTTCCGATGGAAGTCCAAAAATATCATCTAGCTTCTCCCCAGACGCAGCAGCAACAGCTTCCTTGGGATATACTTTCTCCCAGCTGTCAGTGACGAAAAGGTTTGTTCCTTGACGATCATCAAGTAAGTCAATACAGTCAACTTTGCAATCGCAACCAGGACAAAACCAGCCTTCATCATCAGGTGGAATGTCTTTTTTTATCAGAGGTGGCTCCACACACAATGGGTGAAATCCACGCTCTTCTTCCAATGGATTTAATGAGAAACTTATATCTCTCATTTTGACTTTAAATAGGTATTGTCAAGATGCTTCCTTGATCAAGTAATGTTTATCTTCAAAATATAATTTGAAACTTTTTTCTAATAACTGACCAACACTTAACAAGTTCTGGTCCAAATCGGGTACATAAAGAACATCAGAAATTGTTTTAGTGCCCGATTGTGTTTCAATTGTAATGGTTCCCATTCCTTTTGCTGGAATATAACCACCATGGCTGATTCTAACTTTTGTAACTTTAGTAGGGCTTAAATATTTAAAAATATCTTTATCGCAAGTCATATGATTTGTGCATCCGCTATCGATCAGCCACGACTCGCACAGTAATAGAATATTATATGTTAAAAGCTATTGAATTTTGCTGAATTCATAAGTGGAATATTAGCTCTGTCCCAATCAACAAAAGAAGTTGATTACGAGCTTGGTTGAGTTCTTGCTCGAAGGTATTTTCGACTTTCAACTTGAGGTTTTAGTATACATTACTGAAATTTCACTTGTAAAATAATAGGAATTGCAGTATTGCTTCTGTATTTCACTTATAAAGGTTTCAACCTTCAGCATGTTGTACTGGAGTTCTCCAGTTGTTTGCGAAGAGATACTTTTGTTTAAATATTTTTTCACATTAAAAAGTATATTCCTATTACATTTCAAACAATTGCTAAGTACTAATGGATGTTTATTAGAGAAAATAATACGTATATTAGTAGTGATGTAATTTATCTTCGTTTGATAGAATTTCAGCATTAGCATAACAATTATATTTATCAATTAAACACCTTTATTGGGTCTATAGAAAACAACCTCTACACCTTACATCGTCTGAAGATAGTGGCATGGACTATGCACACTCTACCCTGCCCAGAACCCTCTGTGTGAGAATATACTAGGTATGTTGTTGTAGTGATTATACACCTTTATATTGAATAAGATGTATAATTAATACACAACAAACCATCATATCAACAATACAAGAGTTATTATTTATTAATACATGAATAAGTATGGTTAAAGACAAAACTATCTTTAATACACCAAACCAAATTGTGTACAATAATTAATTATAATATAACTATTGGCAACATTACTAATACATTTTATCCAGTACTATTAATTGTACACTCTACCAAACGACCTCTAAGAGCTCACCATCCCACCTAACTTTTTTCATTTTAAACAAAGAGCTTAGTTGAAAAATGCAATGGGTTGTTCTTGGTATAAACCTAACAATTACATACTACTTGGCCTTATCTCAATTCCTTCAACAATAAGGCCTCGTTTTGTACAACCAGTCTTCACATCTTGCATTCTCAACTCTATGCAATCATCTTCATTTCCAGTATAATACTCACCCAATTCTAACTCAAACCAGCCATCATCTCTAAGTTCAGGAAATGTTAAATTGTCTGATTCATCCGGCCAAGGAGTCTCCAACCTTACGTAGGGCTGATAAGGGGAGGGCGGAGTATAAGGTGACTCGTATAAATACTCTGGTACATATAGAGGTTCCGGATGCAAATAAGCAACCCGCATTTCGGATTCAACACCAGAAATTCCAACTGAAACCTCCATGTATCGAGTATCAAACCCGTAAGAATCTTCTTCCAACTTGTAAACGAAGAACGCTGTGTAGGATGTCAAGGGTGACAGAATCCCAGCTCTTATTGTGCCCCAAATTTCAAGCCACCGTATAACTTCGAGTCGAACCACCTCCGGAAACCTACTTTGGCAATCAAAAGGAAACATTTTTCATATTCTACATCTCAAGGAAAAGCATAGCTCGTCACCAAGTATTAATTAGATATACGCTGAAAAATGGCAAACCTGGACTCTGGTAGAGAAGTCCATCCCCAATATTCTGGTGTATCACCCCATGTAATATTAAGATCCCTTGCACTTAAGAAGTAGCATTTCTTTCCAGTCCATTTATCGAGTGAGAAACTCTGTTGTACAAAAGCATACATAGTAGTAATAAACAAACGGATGAAAGAGCGAGCTCACAGAAAACAAGTTCCTATAATCAGCAAAGGTTTAACAAGATGACAAAAAGGTAGAGATTGTTTGTTTATAGAAACATCTTAAAGAACAGAAATATGGAACAATAAAGCAGCACTTTCCAAGGAAAACAAGAAGATGGTAAAGAGTTGGTGCGGCCCCATGCACAAAGCATCCTCTGTTAGCAGGGTCCGGGTAAAGGCTACCCCAAATATGCAGTAGACAGCCTAACGTAATGCAAGCATTAGTGGTTGCTTCCATGGCTCGAACCCATGACATATAGGTCACACGGAGACAACTTCACAATTGCTCCAAGCTCCCCTTCAAGATGGTAAAGAGTTACGAACAAATTTTACAATTACATATTGACAATTGACACCAAAAATGGCAAGCATACTTTTATTAGAACGTTCCAACTTCTTAAAGAACACCATAGATAACATGACTCTTCACTCCCATCCTCTAAAACAACAGGGGGATTGCTGACAAATTTCTGCAGAATTTTTCTTAGGATGAATTGAGATGGCATATTGTAAATACGTAATTATCTTGAATGTATTGACCATTAAGTTACGAACATGTGACCAAGGGGTGGTCTAGTGGTCAATAAAGTGAATGACAATCATGAAGTTGATTCAAATCACAGTTTTACAAAAACACTAGGTGATGTCTTTCCAACTATCCTAGCCTTAGGATACATAGGTATCTGTTGTTGGTGGGAGGTGGCAGGTATTTCGCAGAATTAGTCAAGATGCATAGAAGCTTCCCGGACACCACAGTTATCAAGAAAAAATATCTAGCATGAACACTGTTTTGAAACCAAATGAAGCCATGTGCAAAGGCAAATTTTAGGATTTTAAGCTTATGAGTTTTGGATAGTAGAAAAGTATCTTACTAAGTGATTTTTCTTTTAACTAAATACACATTTCTGCCAAAATTAGTGGATTTTGCCAAATCCATAAGCAAATTTGTAGCCTTATCACGTGCAAACAATCATCTTAATTGGATTAACCTTAACAAATGACTTCACATAGCAAATTCAATATTATTAGATCCCTCTAAACAATCTTTTTAGAAGAAAAAAAAGAAGATAATTGTCAGTTCCAACACCATGAATGAATAAGGTCAAGGCTAATAATTGGGTGAAAGGTGAAAAACACAACCTTTGAGTATTCCAGTTTTTTGAGTTTCATACCTGAACTATCCAGTGCCTGATTTCCTACCTGAACTACTACTAAACATTTGTTAATAATTCGAGTAGAAAATTCAAACACTTGAAAAAACCGGGATACTTTAGGCTTGATTTTGATCCATAACTCCTAATAATCTCAACAAGAGGAAACAATAATCATATCTAAATTGATTTTACCTTGCGACCTTCGTCAATTAAGATGTGATTATGCAAGAGATAAACAAAGAGTTGCTTGAGTGATGGGAATTCAGGGATCGGAGTCGATGAACCGGCAATAATAGACCGATAATCGGAGGGCAGGAATTTAGCCCAAACGGAATCGGAATCAGCTGCAGATTTGAGAGATTTTGAGACCAATGAAAGGCTGCAAACGTTCGGCGGACTCGTTAAGGCTAAGATATCAGCTATACAAACCTCAGGTAACATCCATAGACAAGTACAAGTACTCATCTCACTAACTTGTTCATCTTTCTGTTTCTCCATTGTGTGTTTCCACTTTCCACTTTACTGATTCTGCTTTTTCAATTTTTTGAAGTGATTTTGTTTAAAGGGTCAATTCCTCCGTTTTAAAACTGAACTGCTTAAGGGTTAAGCTGTTCAGTTTGATGTTTGCTTGCTTGCTTTGATATGTGATTGACTGGTATTCTTTTGTACTGGAGTATTATGTGGAGGATAGAGTTGAGAGTATGCAATCAATTTAGTAAAAGGACACTCTATACCACTCTTTAAAGTAAATAGTCTAAATTTGAATACACATATGAATGATTAAGATATTGTCTCTAGATCTGAAAATTAAATAATTAAGATTTTTTGTTTTTCAATATCTGAATATGTAAAAAATATTTATTTATATACATAATAAAATAAAAAATACAATTCAAATAAAAAATTAATTATATATTAAAAAAGTATGTAATTTAATATAATAAAATTATTAGTATTTGATTGAGAAAAAATATTTATGTTTGTTAGTGATAGTGGAGATTACTTATAATGGTGGTTGCGGTGATAATAATTGATGTTAGTGATTAATAATGTTGGTGATGATAATTGTGATGGTTGGTATTTTAATGACTGTTATGATGGTAGCGATTGATGGTAGTGGTTGTTGTTGTGATGTGACGTTGCTTGATGTTAGTAGTTTAAGGTGTTGATTGTGTTGGCTGAAACATGAATGCATGATGATTGGCGATGTGTTGGTGCTAGTTAAAGATGTTATTTGTTGTGATGGCGGAGATGGTTGTTAGTAGAGATAAATTGTAGCGACAGTACTGGTTGAAGTGATAGTAGAGGTGGTGTTACTAGTGACAATGGTGGTGGCGGCCAAAGAATGTGTAGAGGTTATGATGTATTAGTGGTAGTTAGTGGTGGTGCTAGTTGTGATAGATGAGTTGGTTGGTAGGAGAGATTGGCCTGTAGTGGTTGTTGATTGTGTTGTTGTTGAGGCAGTGGTGGCGATGAATATAATTAGAATAAAAGAGGTAGTAGGTGTGGTAGCGGTTGACAATTGTGGTTGGTAGTGATATTTGTTGTCGATGGTGGTTGTGATGGTGGAGATGGGTGGTGGTGGTGGGTGGTAATTGACAATGATGACGGTGGTAGAGGTGGTTAGTGGTGGTGACTGCTGATTATGAATAGAGTGATGAATATTATCTAACACCAGAATATCTCTTCAGACCTATCAAGACTTGGTTCTAGATCTGAATGATTAAGACTTATTCAGACCTATTAAGAGTTAACACCTTAATAAAAAAATAAATGCACTTAATGGTCTGAAGTCTGAATCATTCAGATTCAGACCTCCGTTAAGTGCAAACAAATGAGGCCTAAGTTTGATATTTTTTAGAAAAGTAACTAGTGGGTTTACTATTTTCACTTTATAGTCATTTCCTAATTTGGATTATTTTGATGCATGTAGTTAAGATATAGTTTATATACAATACTGATAAAGTTCATATACAATACTGATACAGTTTTAAACTTGCGCCATTGGGCCCTTTTAAAAATATTTCAATCTATTTTTTTGCTATAAATTTTTTAACTGAAAAAATATTCTATTTTTTTTATTGTTTAGAAATAATAATTAAATTTAATCTATATCTATAATATATTAAAAGTGTGAAGCTTAGAAAAGTGATTTGAACTTTTTGCCCTTCATTAAAATATTTCGCAATAGACAAAATCGTCTTTTCACTTAACTTTTCTAATTATTAATTAATTATTTAAAAATTAAGGAATTTTAAAATATATGGTAAGAATAAAATATATAATAAAAAATATTAAAAGAATTAATAATTAATGAGTCCTAAAATATATGGCAAGAAAATATATCTTCTTTATTAATTTTTGTTAACTTTCCATTCCTTTCAAGTTTAAGACTCTTTTATATATAAAAATAGGAAACAAACGTTTTACCAAACTGCCTTTTTGTTCTTCGTTGTCCGTTGATAATGCCTTCCTTCTTCTTCTTTCTTTTTTCTTCATTGTATTTCTTTTAATGATTTCCTTATGCTTCTGCTATGAAGATATTTTGAAAAGATCTATTATTTGATTTTGATTTGGCTTATGATGATAGATTAAATTTTCTAAATGGATTCAATGAGATTTAATTAAAAATTCTAATATTAAGCTTATTTCTTCAACTCGTTTGATAGAAAGTCAGATTACAAGAATGATTATGGATGGAGTTTAGCCTTAGATCAATTGAATATTCTTTTAGCAGTGACTCACCTACACTATACGTCATTATATCATAAATTATGATGTTTGATCCCTGAATTTTTTGATTAAACAATATATAAAACATGATTATTGAAGAATATTGTTTTATTTTGATGAATATTAATTTTAGATTTTTTAATATAATCATATTTACGTTTAATTCACACCTATTTTACGTCTTCTCTTTTATTTTAGTATATAGACTTCTTGGGTACTGATTAGTACAATAGTTTAATCGTGTACATACATCCGTATTTTATTAAGTTTCTATGTTCCTTATTTAGATTTTAATATCACTAGAAAAAAGATTATAACTAATTAATTAGTATATACTCCGTAGGTCGTTTAAGTATTACAACTATTAGAAAGGTGAAGTAGATTATGTCATATTTTTCTTTATTGAGATTTGATATCCCTTTAATTAGGTTTATGATTATTTTATTGGTAATGCAGGTTGCAACATATTTATTCGGCCTTTTAATATTGAAAAATTAGATTATTAGTATTATTTGGATATTTTTAGTTAACTTTCTATTTTTTAATACAATTTTTAAAAAGTATTGGGTCTTTTTTTGGTAGGATTTTCTTTGATTCTCATCATAATTAAAATTAATTAGTGGAAAAAAATTAAATCTCTTTCATATTAGGTTAATCTTTTCTTAAAGAAAAAGTTTTGAACTTCAATAAATTAAGCATTCATTCCTCTCACACAAACACTATAGTCCTTAAAAGTTTTGTTTAGGGAAGATTATTCTTTCACATTCTTTTTGTTTGTTTAATAATAGTTTTTCGAATATATTGGTCGCTTGATCGCCATATTTAATATTATGTTTCTTTTATATAGTTTTTTTGTCATTTGATTTATTGTTGTCAAAGTTTACAATTATTAGCTTTCGCATCATTGGTGAGCACTTTTTGGTAACTTGCTCACTATGTTTGATCTCAGGTCTTCCACATGGGATATCCACTTTCATCCACTCAATTAGGCCCTTGCGGGCACATCTGAATCAATTTTCACCATTTAAAAATAGAAAGAGAATGCTTGTGACTAAGAATATGTTAAGACTAGATTTTGGTTGGAGAAAGAATTGTGATTGACAAGAGTAACAGTATTAATATCTTCGTTTGAAACTCCTAAGAGTTCAGATATATTTAATTTCAAGACCTTATATTTTTTCCTTTGGTATTTAATTTAAATATGTTATTTAATGTATTTACATATATTTTAAAGTCTTCTACTCATTGATTTGAATACATTCAGCTGTTTTCTTTAACATTCAACACACGTGCAACACACGTATAATAAACTAGTTGTATAAAAAAGGTATAATTGTTATATAGAATATGTATCTAGAAAAGATCTCTCTCTCCCTCTCTCTCTCTCTCTCTATATATATATAAATATATATAAAAAAAATATAAAAAAATGTATAAAAATTATATAATTGATGTATAAAATGTGTAAAAAAATGTACAATTATTATATAAATTGTTTATCGAAACTGTATAATTTTTATATAGAATATTTATATGTAAAAGATATGTATAGAAACTGTATAGAAGGTGTGTAGAAACGGTATAGAACAAGCCAGCAAATTGAAATGGCTAGAAAGTGAAATTTAAATTCCATCATTTTCGTGAAAATAGTTTAATTGGAAGTGTCGTTTCTATCATTTCCCCTTTAGTTTATGGATAAAGTACAAATATACCCCTGAACTTTAATAAATGATACAAATATACCCTTCGTCATATTTTGGGTACAAATATACTCTTGTCGTTAATGAAAAAGTACAAATATACCCTCAAACTTTAATAAATGGTACAAATATACCCTCCATCATACTTTGGACGCAAATATACCCTTGTCATTAATGAAAAGGTACATATATACTCTTCTCATAAACGGCGGGACACGTGTCAACATCGTATTGATTGACACTTCTTAATTTATTTTATCTATGAATAATTTAATCCACTCCTAAATTATAATCCATACCCGATCCAAATAACCCGATCTGTGATACAATGAGAACTTTGATTTGGCCGAGGAATGTCCAAACTTTGCAAGTTTTCTCATGTTTCTGTTCTTAAAATGTTGTCTTCTTCTTCACTCTTTGAAGTTAGTGAATAATGGTGTAACAATGAATTTAAAGCAGGTAACAACAGTCATGAATCAGAAATAATTTTTGATTCATCGACGCTCATGAATCAGAAAAAACAAACAACAGTCGTACATGATAAACATTAAATAACATCAGAATAATAATATAACATCAGAACATTAAACAACATCATAATATTAAAAAAATCTCTACTCAATTCTAGATAGTAGCTAGATGGATCGAAACATGAATCGAACCAACGCATTTGTTAGAATTTTTTAGGTTAGTGAGAGAGTGTGGGTGTAAGAGAGTGGAAGAAAGAAACACACGTGAATAGAGACGCATGATAAGTCTCTTGAAGCTTCTTTATTACACGGGTGGGGTTGGGTTATTTGGATTGAGTATGAGTTATAATTTAGGATAGATTAAATTATTCATAGATAAAATAAATTAAAAAGGGTCAACCAATACGATGTTGACATGTGTCCCGCCATTAATGAGAATGATATATTTGTACCTTTTCATTAACGACAAGGGTATATTTGTACCCAACGTATAACGAAGGTATATTTGTACCATTTATTAAAGTTCGAGGATATATTTGTACTTTTTTATTAACGTCAAGGGTATATTGTACACAAAGTATGACTGAGGGTATATTTGTACCATATTTATTAAATTTTGGGGATATGTTTGTACCTTTTCCATTTAGTTTAAGGGCATGTTTGGTCATGATAATTGTGAACTATTTGCTCTGTTTCATTTTATTGGGTGGTTGATTCAGCACACACACAAAAAAATTAACTCTAAATTTGACTATTATTATTTTATATAATTATTTAATATTAAGAATAGAATGAAAAAAATATTTAATTCGTAAGGCAAGGCTTTTAAAAAACTTTGCCTTAGGGTATACCTGTCAAACGGGGCGGGCTGACCCGGCCCAGTCCGGTCCACTTACAAAAATTGACCCGGTTTGACCCGGTCCGGACCAAGCCCGGTCCAGGCCCGCCGGTTAACCGATTTAGTTTTTTTTTTTTTTAAATAAACAAACGGACTAATTTACTATAAAGTATTATTAATTTATTATATTAGGTAGCATATGTTTTATTTAAAGAAGTATATATATTTTATATGTGTACGGATATATTGAGTGGTACGTATATATGTGTATATATCTTCTATACACGTATATATTTAACGTATACATGTGTATACATTTTATAAATTAGTGTATAACTATATATATAGTGTGTGTATATATTGTAGTATATTTGATTTAAAGTAGTACGTATATATAGAATGGTACGTATATATGTGTATATATCTTCTATAGACGTATATGTTTAACGTATACATGTGTTTATGTTTTATAAATTAGTGTATAACTATATATATAGTGTGTGTATATATTGTAGTATATATATTGTAGTATATTTTATTTAAAGTAGTATGTATATATTGAATGGTACGTATATATGTGTATATATCTTCTATAGACGTATATATTTAACGTATACATGTGTATATATTTTATAAATTAGTGTATAACTATATATATAGTGTGTGTATATATTGTAGTATATATATATTGTAGTATATTTTATTTAAAGTAGTACATATATATTGAATGGTACGTATATATGTTTATATATATTCTATCGACGTATATATTTAACGTATACATGTGTATATGTTTTATAAATTAGTATATAACTATATATATAGTGTGTGTATATATTGTAGTATATATATTGTAGTATATTTTATTTAAAGTAGTACGTATATATTGAATGGTACGTATATATGTGTATATACCATCTATAGACGTATATATTTAACGTATACATGTGTATATGTTTTATAAATTAGTGTATAACTATTTATATAGTGTGTGTGTATATTGTAGTATATATATATTGTAGTATATTTTATTTAAAGTAGTACGTATATATTGAATGGTATGTATATATGTGTATATATCTTTTATAGACGTATATATTTAACGTATACATGTGTATATGTTTTAGAAATTAGTATATAACTATATATATATAGTGTGTGTATATATTGTAGTATATTTTATTTAAAGTAGTACGTATATATTGAATGGTACGTATATATGTGTATCTATCTTCTATTGACGTATATATTTAATGTATACATGTGTATATGTTTTATAAATTAGTGTATAACTATATATATAGTGTGTGTATATATTGTATTATATGTTTTATTTAAAGTAGTACATATATATTGAATGATACGTATATATGTCTATATCTTTTATAGACGTATATATTTAACGTATACATGTGTATATATTTTATAAATTAGTATATAACTATATATATAGTGTGTGTATATATTGTAGTATATATATTGTAGTATATTTTATTTAAAGTAATACGTATATATTAAATGGTACGTATATATGTGTGTATATCTTCTATAGACGTATATATTTAACGTATACATGTGTATATGTTTTATAAATTAGTGTATAACTATATATATAGTGTGTGTATATATTGTAGTATATATATATTGTAGAATATTTTATTGAAAGTAGTACATATATATTGAATGGTATGTATATATGTGTATATATCTTCTATAGACGTATATATTTAACGTATACATATGTATATGTTTTATAAATTAGTATATAACTATATATATAGTGTGTGTATATAATGTAGTATATATATATTGCAGTTTATGTTTTATTTAAAGTAGTACATATATATTGAATGGTGCGTATATATGTGTATATATCTTTTATAGACGTATATATTTAATGTATACATGTGTATATGTTTTATAAATTAGTATATAACTATATATATAACTATATATAAATTGTAGTATATGTTTTATTTAAAGTAGTACTTATAGTCGTATATGTTTATGTATATATGTGTAATTGTGTATATGTGTATATATTTTTTAAATTCTAATGTAGTATACACTATATATATATTGTTTAACGTATTTAAAATGTATATTGCTGGGTATATATAGTGTAAATTGAATTTTTTTTTGACCGAGTTTGACCCGATATTTAACCGGGTTTGAACGGATTTAGGTGGGTTAGAGCGGGTTGGGCTAAGTGGACCGGTTCAGGATTGTTTTTAAAATTTTTACGGTTGAACCCGGACCTGGCCCGGCCCACTTAACTACAACCCGACCCGGCCCGGCCCACAATCCGAATAAACTTATTGGGCCGGTTTCGGGTTGACCCATCCCGGCCCACTTAATACACTTACCTTAGGGCATAACTTTTGTCACTAAATTTATATCGACATAATTTGTGTCATTGAACTTATGCACTGTTGCTAATTTATGTTGTTGAACTCATGCTTTAGAGCATAACTTGTGTCTTGATGCATAACTCCCGCCAAATTTTTTGCTTTACGATTTCTTTTTCTTTTTTTTTCTTTTTGATTCTTTGTTGTCACTTGTCAGGGACATTTTCAGCCACTTAAAATGGTAACGGGCAAAAATTAAATATCATCACGAAAATCAAAACAATGCCTTTGTGCAAATGACACCTTTGAGATGGAATATGTTGGATTGGGCTAAAAATCGGGCAACATGAAATTATTGTGTGCCCAACCCATAAAATTTGGACGAATTGGACAAATCATCAATTTTTGGATCGTATTTGACACCCTGATATCTATCTATAAGAAAACAATTCTTCTTAGGTTGATGAGAACAAGTAACATGGAGCAACACAGTACAAATCAACCAACAGAAAACGATTAACCAACACAATATCATGAGCATTCTTGCATTTGATTATAAAAATTATTGGATGACTCCTTTTCAAATCAAACATTAACTATTTTTCTTTCTTGGTCTGCCACTTAAATATTTTTTCCATGTCAAACACTAATTATATCTCATCCTTACATTTAATAACTTAAGCATATTCAAATTAAAATTTTGTGAGTTTAATTTTTAAAGGTTTTAGCATAGAATCTATTGTATTAGTAAAATTATGAGTTTGGATTTCTGCACTAAAAATATTGGATTCAAGTGATATCTATATGTGTGTGGTGCGTCCTCCACTAATAATGGAAATCATTTATTTTTTTTCCCTTGTCTTGATGGAGAATTTTAATAATAATTAGTATATGTACCCGCGCGATGCGCGGATAATATTAAAATATTATTTATAATTATTTTATAGTAAAATATCTTGTTCGATCATGTTAAATCATATTACTTATATTACTTTAAAAAAAAATTCTAAAAACTTCATTCAAATTTGAATTTTATTTAAATTTAAATTCAAAAAACTAACTGATTAGGATATTGATTGGAATAAATATAAATTTTAAAAAATAGAGAAGCAAAATCTTATAGTTGCTATATAAAAGGAGAATTCACAACCAACAACTGATTTTAACTTAAATTTAATAATAATATTTATAAGTGGGATAATTGGAGGAATTTTTATTTATATTTAATTTTAAATTATTAAATTATAATAATATTTATAAGATTTTTCTCCTCTATTTTTAAAAATTTATATTTATCCCAATCAGTATCCTACTACTACTACTACAATTATTACTATTTATTTAATTAATTATTATTATTATTACACATACTACACACCACGCACTACTACTTTTACTGTTTATTATTTATTATTTGTATTATTAATATATTTTTATCTTTTTTTTATAGTTAAATAAATTTTATTTAGATAGTTTTATATATTAATTTGAATTTTAAAGAGATAAATACATGAAAGAGTAAAAGTCCATTTAGAACTCTTTAACCATGAGTTTCGATTTTTAAGGTAATGAAAATCATTTTTTCTAATAAGGGATAATATATTTTCAAATTTAAATATTTCTAATATTTTAACTCATTATTAATATAGAAGATATAGATATAGATATTCAAGATATGAAATAAATATATTTAATATTACTTTTTTTAAAAATATTATTTTATCTTTACGAAGATATTGTATCTCCAATTGAAATTCAATTTTTTTTTGATAGAATAGAGAACATCTTATATGATTAGTTAAACAATAATAAGAGTCCAATTAGAACACTCTAGTATGACAACTAACTGTTTTCTATGTAGTTTTATTTTATAATTATTTTAATTTAAAATTAACAATCTCTTAATTATCTTTTAGTAGTTTACCCTTTTTTCATGTTTTTTTTTTTAAATTCTTTTCTTTTCTTTTATATCTTTCATTCATTCTTTTTTTTGT
Organism: Capsicum pubescens; assembly: GCA_030864215.1. Lineage (NCBI taxonomy): Eukaryota > Viridiplantae > Streptophyta > Magnoliopsida > Solanales > Solanaceae > Capsicum > Capsicum pubescens. Next base: position 265,340,645 of record CM061549.1, on the reverse strand, counting down.
TGTTGTTGTTAATTTTTTTTATAAAAATCAATTGACAACTTAAATATATAAAGGTATTTCAAGTAGATATATGTTGAATTTAATTATTAAATTTTAATTTATATTTTAAATTTTAAAATAATTGCAAGTAAGGATAAGTTTTAGATATACACCAAAAATATATATTATTTTAATTTATCAATAATAATAATAATAATAATAATAATAATAATAATATATTTATCATTATATTTGATACATATAACTTTAAGAAATATAAGAGCTTACTATTTACTTATTATTTATCATTATTATACTACTACTCCTATTACCCTTTCTATTATATGTATTGTCGCTACTACTATTGACTTATTTAATTATTATTATTATTATTATTATTATTACTACTACTACTACACACTACTATTACTACCACTAATTTTACTACTATTATTTATTATTAGTATTATTGTTATATTTTTAAATTTTATTTAATATTTACATAAATTATATTTAGATAGTTTTATAATATTTATTTGAATTTTTAAAGAGATAAATATGATATAGTAAAAGTTCATTCAAAACTCTTTAACAATGAATTTCTATTTTTAAGCTAATGAAATCTTTTTTTCAAATATAGAATAATATATTTCTAAATTCAAATATTTTAAATTTTTTAATACATTATTATTACAATATTATTAAGTTATTTTCTAAAAATAGCCACGTGGCTTTTTAATATCTTGTCACGTGGCTTCTTGTCTTACTTTTAGTTTTGCTTATATATATATATATATATATATATATATATATATATATATATATATATATATATATAGAGAGAGAGAGAGAGAGAGAGAGAGAGAGATGTAGATATTTTAATAGTATATTTTTTATCTTTTTCTAATATGTAAATAAATTATATTTAAATATATTTTATAACATTTAGATTTTAAAAAGGCTAAGTTTGAAATGGTAAATGTCTATTAGAATTTATTAATTATGAGTTTTTATTTTTAAATAATGAAAATCTTTTTTTAAAGGATAATACACTTCAAACTCAAATAGATTACGAAGTAAAATTTCATTCCATTTCAACCTTCATTTAAATTCAAATAATAAATCAATTTGTTGAAAGAAGATAAGTTCTTCATTATCTTTAATTTTTTAAATACAATGCATAGTTATATTCTAATATTATATTTGAATTAAAAGAATTATTTGAAATCAAACCACATTATAAAAATATTTTTTAAAAGGATAATGTACTTCAAATTCAAATAGATTAAGAAGTAGAATTTTATTCCATTTAAACTTTCATTCAAATTCAAATAATATTTCAATTTGTTGAAAGAAAATAAGTTCATTATCTTTAAATTTTTAAATACAATGCATATTTATCTTCTAATATTATATTTGAATTAAAAAATTATTTGAAATCAAATCATATTATTTACCATTTATGTATGTACTACTATTGATATTTTTTTTATTATTATTATTATTATTTTTTTATTATTATTATTATTATAGTTCTACATACTATGTACGTTCTATTACTACAATTCCAAACACAACTACAACTAATTATTATTATTATTATTAATATTGTTATTATTATTATTATTATTATTATTATTATTTTAATAGTTTTTATCTTTCCCAAATATATAAATAAATTATATTTAAATATATTTTATAACATTTAAATTTTATAAGAGATAAGTTTGAAATAGTATATATCTATTAGAACTCTTTAATTATTAGTTGATAATGAAAATCTTTTTTGTAAAAGGATAATTTATTCAAATTCAAATACTTAATTATTCAATTCAAAATTTTTATTATAATATTTTTAACTTTGTCTTAAAATATCTTTTAATATTGTCTTAAAAATTGCCACGTGACTATTTTAATAGCTTGTGTTTGAAAAAAATAATGATAATGAAGAACTTGTCTTCTTTCAATAAATTGATATGTTATTTGAGTTTGAATGATAGTTGAAATCGAATGAAATTCTACCTTTTTAATCTCTCTTATATATTATTATTATAAAAATAAAAAAATAATTTAATATTAGAAATACTGAAGGAACGCAAAATATTACTCATTGATACAATATAAATGACGTGCAAAATCAATAAAGAAAAATTACACATAAATATAAATTTGCAAATAAAATCATGAAAATTATAAATCAATTGAAATACATAAATGCGTACAAATGTAATCCTCTTAGAAGTGTGTAAATATGTAAATGTGTTGTAATACTATTCTAGAGTCATCTTCAATGCTTAAGAGAAATTTATAAAGATAAAAAAATAATATATAATAACACTGTACACATACACTCATATTCATAGTTGCATTAGAAAGCATAACTTGACTAAAATTTGTAATGAAATATCATCACCTACTGGTTCAAGAGATGACCTGGAGTATAGTGAGTCTCAAGAGGGGTCTAAAGTCCTCATATCACCTTTATCTCCAACTTAATAAGAATAGATGAAATGTAGAGCAAAAATAAATAAAGTTGACCAGTAATTTCTTAGTGCCCAGATGAAGGATCTTTACACGACAGAAATGCTAATGCATAATGAAAAGCCTCACAACATTTTTACTAAGGAGAAAAGGGTCACCCAACCATCGTAGTCATGTCACAGACCCCATATGTTTGTCCCTCGCCACACCTCCAAAATCCTACTATCCAACAATGGTTTGGGTATTCATGCTTCATATGGGTTTGCACAAGAGCCCCATTAAAAGCAAACGTATTTATTTTTATTAAAGCAAATGAATAATATCAAAATGAAAATATTACTTACTTGAATTCATGTATAAACATATTAGGAAGAATAGCTTACAATAAGATCATCTCTTATCTACATACAAAAAACAAAAACGTTAAAACACAATTTTTTTTAAAAAAATGAAGAACATAAAAAAATCAGTAAATAAAACTAATGAAAGATATCTTGCATTACATGTTATTTTTAGGAGTATATATAAGAGAGGTCAAGAAGCTAGAGCTTCATTTCAATTCAAATTTCTTTTAAATTGAAATTTGAATTCAAAATCATATCATTTTGTTACAAAAACATTAAGTTGTTACTCTTTCTTATCGTATTTACTATTTATTTTATTTTTCATATTTGAATTGAGAAAAGTATTTAAAGCTGCAATTTTTCAAAAATAAAGAATAATATATTTTAATGTTCAAATAATTCAAAATATTTGAATTATTTAGATATAGATAACTTTGTTGAGGTATTATAGGATTTTCAATATTAATTAATTTGAATTTTAAAATATTTTAATTTTAAAATTTATTTATTTATCTATTATAGATATACAAATAACTGCAGATAGATTTAAATATTATTATCACTACTACTACATGTTACTGTATACGTATGTACACCTAATGTTAATTTTAAAATTATTATTATTATTATTATTATTATTATTATTATTTTATTTAACAATTAAATATATCTTAAAGGATAAATTTATGAAATAGTTAGAGTTTATATAGGACTCTTCAATTATGATTCCTAGATTTAAGTTAATGTTTTTTTTTCTTCTAAAAGCTTAATTTTCAATTTCAAGTATATCCAATCCTTTATTTAAAATCTATTATTACAATACTATCATTAATAATAATATTACTATTACAATTATATTTTTATCTTTCATTTAATATTTAATACATGAAATTCGTATATGTTTTTTTTTTGTAACATTTAAATTTTAAAAGAAATAAGTTTATGAAAGAATAAAAATTTATGTAGAAATCACGGGTTTATATTTTTAAGTTAATAAAAGTCTTTTTGTTTTATAATAAAGACAATTTTTTTTTTCAATAATCTATATAGAAATAATACCACCACTCCTACGTTTTTTTAATAACACAGAATAATTAACACTGCTACTACTACTTGAATTTCAATGTAAATTCAAATGGAGTATTATATATATAGATTCTTATTATTATATAGATTCTTCTTCTTCTTCTTCTTATTATTTAATATTTAAATATATTTTATAATATTAAAAGAGATAAGTTATGAATAGTTATAGTTCATCTAGGACTCTTTCAAGTTAGTGATAATATTTTTATAAAATTTAATATTTTCAAATTAAATACCTCTAATTTTTTAAAAGGATGATGTATTTTAAAATTCAAATATTATATATAGAGATTATTTTTATTCCTCTTCTTATCATTTAATATTTAAATATATTTTATAATATTGAAAGGGATAAGTTATGAATAGTTAGAGTTCATCTAGAACTCTTTCAATTAAGTCATAAATTTTTTTCTAAAATCTAATATTTTTAAATTTAAATCTCTCTAATTTCTTAATTAAAATTTTTTATTACAATAATTTTAATCTTTGTCCTAAAAACTGCCATGTGGCTTCTTAATAACTTGCCACGTGGCTTCTTATCTTGCGTTTAATTTTGTTTTTATATATATAGATGCGCACAATTAACTTTTCCAGAAGTTGTGGTTATTACCTGACTCACTTCATGTCATGTCCCACATTACTGAAGATTCAAATCGGGGGAAGCATAGCGTTGCATTTGGGATTGGGGTTGGCTCCAATAATTTTAGCTCAACATTGAGGTCACTGTATTAAAATCTCAAATCCATAAAGTTTAAATTTTAAATTCGCCTCTGAATCAAATGATAACAGTCAATACAAATTAATTTTGCCCATTTTAGAAATAAAAGTTCATTAAAATTTTTTTGGAACAAATAAAGGTTTCAGAAGATAATTTATAAACAATTCTGTAAAGGTTAAATAACCCAGGAAAGTTCTATTCTACTAACAGAATAATTCAAAAAATATTAATCATTATCAATCCTATTAATTCTATTAATTCTTGCGTTTGAAATATTGTTTTCCGATAAAAGCATCAATAACATTCGCATGGAATACAGATTTTATACAATGAGCGATCAACAAATGATCATATTAAATTTACTCGTGCGCAATGTTTCATACTGTATCAAGCAATGTAAAGTGACCTGAAAAGTTACAAACTAAAGTGAAGATATATAACGAAAACATATTTGGTGTAATCTCATAAATGAAATTTGGAGAAGATAGTATATACGCAAATCTTACTTCTATCTTGTGAATATAAAATAAAATAAAACAACAACAATAACAAACACATCTAAGGTAATCTGCAAAAGTGGGGCCTGAGCAGGGAAGAGCATACGTAGATCATATAATTACATCAGAGGTAGAGAGATTATTTCCGATAGACCCTCGGCTCAATTAAAAACAATAAATAATAATGACAGTACAAGAATCAACAAATAGTGATAAAATCAACATACTAGCGGTACCACAATAAAATAATATACGACAATTATTAAAGTGCGAAAAACAATAAATAACATGTATGATGAATTGCATGAATTATTTAGTTGATGTAAATATCAAAGTACTTTCTCAAATCATTAGGACTCTTTCTTGCTCATCATCATCATCATGATAACTGCTTAAATAAATCTTGAAACAACTAAGAAATTAAAAAACAAGATTAGGTAATGTAGAAGGTATCAAAGAAACCAAAGTTTATACCTACTACACAATACTACATTAGTTATCTTTTTTGAAAATCAATATACCATTAGGCTAGTAATGTTCTGGTGAATTTTATTATTAATCAATAGAGACGGCCAGTGACAAAGGTAACGTTTACGCTGGAGCCATGGAAAAAGTATTCAGTACTGCTTACAGCGCATTAACAAATTCTTTCATTTGCATTGTCCCTTAATAATTACTCAAGTACATGTACTCAAAGTAGTTTCTTATATGGTGAATAGTAGTATCATGCATTTGGAATCACAAGTTTGATGTATTTGTTAAAAATATGTCCTTTATTTATTTTTTAACCATATTATTTATATAAACAGATTAATGGACTATAGCAATACAACAACATATCCAGTATAATTGTACAAGTTTCATTTCTCATATAACAGAGAATCGTCAAGAGCTAATCAAACGTGTTATTGAACATACAGGAATAAGCAATACCACAAACAAAAGAAAACAAAAAAAACTCAGAGATTTTACATGGAACCCCTTGACGGAAAAAATCACGGGCAGACAACTCCCCCCCCCCCAAAAAAAAAAAAAAAAAAAAAAATCTCAAACATGGATCGCACCGCAATCTTTTCGGGGCCGGATAAAAAAAATTCAGATCACAAACTCTAACAAAACGGTTATGTCAGACTTACATATTTTATGAATGAATCGGACATTGCAAAGGTTTCATTTTACTTTAAATTAAGTTGAAAGGAATATGTTCCTCTATTTTATTATTAATTTCCTTAATTTTGAATGAAAAAGGGCTGTGATTCCTCCTTTTTACTATAAATTTGTGATTCTCTTATTCTCGAGTGCAGAAAAGGTGTTATTCATCTTTTTTATTATGAATTTGTAATTTCTTATTCTCGAAAGCTAAAGATGTGTGATTCCTCTATTTTATTATGAATTTGCAAGGGTGTGAATCCCTTATTTTTTAGTATGAAAAGTGTATTCTTCTAAATGAAGCTCATCAAAAATGATCAACGCAATAACATTGGTGATATATTTTTGAATGATTATTTAGTTTGTGCGAGTATAGGATATTTGCAATCGTAAGTAATGATGTTCATGCAATATATATATCGTTTACAAAATATGTAAGTCTCGTCGAGTACAAATTGTAAACTGATGATATTTTTGTGATAATGCAATTAATTATCTTTTGCTAGTCAAGTTATTGCCATTATAAAATTTTAAATCTTATCTTTAATACAATGGTGCACCCATCTTCTTGAAATTCTGAATTCGCCCCTGACCATGACGCTCGATTACTTACTAACCTTCTACCTTAATCCTCGACCTTTATATTCTCTTAACGAGGGTCATGGACTATAACGCTTCTTCTGATGATAAATTACAAAAAAAAAAAAAGGGAATTCTCGCATGTCCTTTTGTTTATATTCTTGACGTGGATTATTTGCAGTATGGAGCCACCCTTGTTCAAGGGGCATCAATTGAACCGCTATTGGTTGTGAGAATATCGTGCATGAGTATTTGCTTTACCATTTCAGGTCCTCTCCAAGAATAAATTTATAACCATTTGATATTTGAAATCTATAATCCGACTACTCCAGCTTCGCGCCATGTGAAGCTCATTAAAAGAAGAATACCCATTCTCATAACTCGAACTCAAGCCGAGAGTGTAAGGATTTCATCCATCCTAGATCCCACCACATTAACTAGTGGTACATCCTCTCAATTTACATAATTAAATATTCAATTTAGGTCAACATTGAGCAAGTCTTGAAAGTTTTTGAAATACAGTTGAAAGTACCCTACAATACTAAATTTACACTGCTCAAATTGAATGATTCTTTTGACTCTGTCAGCACTTACATATTCAATTGTAGGTCCACAGAATACAAAATTTTTGGTGTGCTACTTACAACCTAGTATAAATTGAACAACTGAACCATTAAAAAACTTGTCAAATTAGAAACCATAGTAAGCATAGTACAAATTGAACAACTGAACAATTAAAAAACTTGTCAAATTAGAAACCATTTCTTTAATAACAAAAACAATCCAATCCAAATTATCAACGATGGCCTGGATTTTCACTAAATCCACCCTATTGCTCCTAATTTTTAAAATCTTTATATCAAGAACAGCAGTAGCAAGTGATCCAGACATTCTTTCAGATTTCATTGCCCCAGAAAAACAAACATCTGTTGATGCCAATTACTTTACATACACCGCGATGCGCGGTATATTTCAAAAATCAGTAGATAAATGTACTACAACAAAGGCTACAAAGGCAGAGTTTCCAGTTCTTAATGGACAAGGAGTGTCACTGGCTGTGCTACAATTCCCTCCTGGTTCTGTGAACCCACCTCACTACCATTCTCGCGCTACTGGACTCTTTCTCCTCCTGGAAGGAGTTTTAGAAGTTGGTTTCGTCGATACGAAGGATGTTCTGTATACTCAGAGATTAAAAGCAGGGGACATTTTTCTTTTTCCTAAAGGACTACAACACTATCAGTATAATTATGATCATAATAAAAAAGCAGTTGGTGTAGCTGCTCTTGGTAGTGCAAGTCCTGGCACCGTTTCATTGCCATCCTCAATTTTTAATAGTGGAATTAGTGAATTGGTACTTGCTAAGTCATTTAAGACTGATGTTAAGACCATTAAGAGGATCAAAACAGCAACCACAACACCCTGATGTCAAAGGCCTTCTCCGGATTGATGGAGGCGGATCTAGGATTTTAATTTGATATATTCAATTTTTAAGATTCGTAGCATTATATTCATTATGGATTCAGATTAAATAAATCTTGATATTTTATTTGCTTTGTACATATATCTTATACTTTGAGTCCAAAGTTATGGATTCAGATGAACCTATAGCCAAAAGGATACAGCTGCCCCTGCAGATTGTACTACTGACATGTTTTAAAGATATCTTTGTTTCTTTGAGAATTCACTGCTTAATTAGTCAAGTACTCAATATGTTAGATCAATCAAGAAAATTAGTTTGGTTTTGTTTGTGAGAGTGTTGAAATTTAGTTTTTCGTTGGAACAGTGAATTCCGAAAGGAGGTCAGGATTACTTGCTATTGTTGTTCTTACGTAAAAAAAACACTTATTTTTTTTAAAAAAATATATATATATATTATCCTCCGTACCAAACACACTCATAGTTGGTTAATATAAGATTTAGAGAGCAGCTATTTTCCACACCGGTATATGCTTGTCTAAATGATATACGTAAACACCTGGACCAGCCTTGTCTGCTCTCCCTTGCTACCACACCGAGAGGTCAAGATCTCTCTCAAGGAGGTTCTTTGATCCTTCTCGTCTTCCTTCTTCTACGAGTATCCATGCCAGTCTTGTCAAGATACATGTGGCCTCTGATGTGTGCTGGCAATTCCTAGAGTCTGGAGAAATAGGTGGCCGGTAGCTGACAGAGTGTGGCTGGGTTTAGAAAGAGCATTTGCCGGTGCATTAGCTTCTCTAAAAATGTGGCAAAGACTGAAGTGGTCACACCGTGCCAGAAGCTTCTAAATCTGAGAGATGTGGGAATGCAGACTCTACGGAGATTGAGTAGAGCCTGCTACCCAGCCGATGAGAAGCTGTGAGTCGGCTTCCAAAATGATGTCTTTATGGCCATTTGTAATGCACCATCGTAATCCAATAATAGCAGCCTGAATCTCAGCATCATTGTTAGTACCACGGCCTATAGGAGCTGTAAAAGGTCATCACCATATTTCCCAAGCTGTCTCTAAGAATGCCTCCAGCTCCTATAGCTTGGGATTGCCCAGGGAACTGCTATCTGTATTAAGTTTGAGCATATCTAATCCTGGAGTCTTCCAAACCGCCTTAGTAATTTTGATCTCATCAGACCATCCTCTCGACTTTATAGCATATGTCACTCTAATTAGAAGGCCAATGATTGTAAGGATAAGTGACATAAAGAAGCTTGAAAGCATCAGACAAAAAAATGAAATACTAAATACCGAATATCATAATTCATACCATATTGAACTGAACACCCCTAAAACCCATCCAGTAGCTAGTAATCGCACAATCATATTAAATTTACTCGCACACAATGTTTCACGTATAGAACCAAATAACGTGACCTTAAAGGATCCAAACTAAAGGAAAGACATACATTAATTGTTTACACGTTCCTGATAAAAGTTCATATACGAGACGAATAACATGCATTATTAATTTGATGTAAATATCAAGCGCGACTAAATATTTTCTAACATCAATAGGACTCTTTCTTCCTCATCATGGTAACTGCTTGATTAATTCTTGAAACAACCAAGAAATAAAAAACTAAGGTTAGGTAACGCAGAAGGTATCAAAGAAAGCAAAGTTTATACCTGCTACATAAAACTAATATGTATTTGCTATAACAATATATATTCTATATGTTAAATTCTCTTATTTTTTTGTGCTTACTTCTTTATATTTTGACTTCCCTTGGGAAAAATCACATCTCCACCACTGACGGTGGAGATAATTGTGTTGAGTATTTGCTTTACTACTTCATGTCCCCGGCAAATTTTGTTCTAATATCCATTTGATGTTCGAAATTTCTGGTGCTACTTCTCCTTCGTGCTGTGTGAGGCCCGTTAAAAGAGGAATATACATTCTCAAAACTTGAACTCAAGCTTTCTTATGTAAGAGTACAAGGATTTTATCCATTCCACCACATTTATCCGCGCTTCATCCTCTCAAATTTTTATCATTTTTACTAAGTACCTGCTGTTTCTGGTGCATTTACATAGTCAATTTTAGGACAAAATTAAATGAGATTTGAAAGTTTTGAAATACAGTTGATAGTACCCTACAATGCTAAAAATTGCTTAATTGAATGTATACAGAGTCAGCACTTACATATTCAATTGTAGGTCCAAAGAATACAAAATCATTGGTGTGCTACTTACAACACAGTATAAATTGAACATGTGAACCAGCAAAAGAATTGTCAAAATTAGAAAACTTTTCTTGTATCACTAAAATAAAGTGATCCAAATTATCATCCCATGGCCTGGATTTTCATTAAATCTTCCCTATTTCTCCTAATTTCAATTTTTACAATTTCCATATCAAGAACAACAATAGCAAGTGATCCAGACATCCTTTCAGATTTCATTGCCCCAGAAAAACAAACCTCTGTTGATGCCAATTTTTTCACATACACCGCGATGCGCGGCATATTTCAAAAATCAGTAGATAAATGTACTACAACAAAGGCTACAAAGGCAGAGTTTCCAGTTCTTAATGGACAAGGAGTGTCACTGGCTGTGCTACAATTCCCTCCTGGTTCTGTGAACCCGCCTCACTACCATTCTCGCGCTACTGGACTCTTTCTCCTCCTGGAAGGCGTTTTAGAGGTTGGTTTCGTCGATACGAAGGATGTTTTGTATACTCAAAGACTAAAAGCAGGGGATATTTTTCTTTTTCCTAAAGGACTACAACATTATCAGTATAATTTTGATCCTAAGAAAAAAGCAGTTGGTGTAGCTGCTCTAGGTAGTGCAAGTCCTGGCACTGTTTCATTGCCATCATCAATTTTTAATAGTGGAATTAGTGAATTGGTTCTTGCTAAGTCATTTAAGACTGACGTTAAGATAATTAAGAAGATCAAAACAGCAACCACAACACCCTGATATCAAAGGCTTTCTCCGGATTGTTGGAGGCGGATTCAGGATTTAAATTTGATAGGTTCAATTTTTAAGATTCTTAGCATTGTATTCATTTAACTGTTAAAATTATGGATTCAGATCTAGTATATCTTGATGTTTTAATAGGTTTTTACATTTATGTATCTGTACTCTGTGTCAAAAGTTATGGATTCAGATGAACATGTATCTGCCGCAGATTGTACTATCATGTTTTAAAGATATATTTGTTGTTTTAAGAATTCAATGCTTAATTAGTCGAATATTGAATATGTTGGGGCAAGAAAATTAGTTGGTTTTGTTTTTTTGTTCTGTTTTTGTGTGTGTCGAACTTTTGCATAGTACATAAATAGACACTCAAACTTGGTCTCTACCAGCAAGTAAACACTACAATTTTGTGTATGCACATCTAGGCACCTCAACTCGTCTATATTGTGTTAGTTGAACACTCCAACTCACAAAATGATCATATGGACACCTCAATCTTTACGTTCCACGTTAGGGTTGGCTGCCCACACGACAAAGTGTAGACAAATTGGAGCGTTGGTTGAGATTAAGTTGAGGTGTCCATATGTACCTTCGAAGTTGAAATGCTTACTTGTCAGCTGAGGCCAAGCTTAAATGTTTGCTCATGTATTATGTCTTTTAACTTTAGTTTTTCGGAGAATTCTGAAGTGGTTTGTCATTCTTTCTGGCTTTACGACAACAAAACCTTCTTTGGTTCCAAGGTTAATATGATACATGGGCATGACTACACTTAAAATGGTTCGCTTGGTGCAAGTTGATAGGCATCGAGCCTCATGCCGCGTCTCATCCCATTCTGGAGCATGACATTTAACCCTCTTTTCCTTTGCATTGACCCTTATGAAATATTCAACATGATGGAGTATACAGTCTACATATATTAGCAAAGTTGTTGACAAGGTCATATTTTGACTTACTCATCAAACAGATAAGAGGGGGGAAAAGAGAGAAACTTTTTGCAGTCTAAGAGAATGAGAATCAACAGTAGAACTCAGTACTACATAAATGGAGAAAAAAACAAAACAATTTCTACTTGCCTACCCCTTTCCAGGCTGAAAGGGTCTCTGTTGAATCATTCAATTAATATCTAGGCATTGTTCTATTCTTGTCTTTCTCCTCTTTCCTTGTAAGTACCAAAGTCAGAGTTTAGTAACTAGGGGTCGTTTTGTAGCTGGTCAGAGTTGTGCAAATATTAGTAATGCAAGTATTAGTTATGCAGGTATTAGTTGTGTGGGTATTAGTCGTGCGGGTATTAACGTTAGTACCTGCTTGCCAGAAGCTCTTTAATGTGCACTCACCTTTCAACACCAAATGAAAACAAAACAAAAGGGCACCCCCAAAAAAGGGTAGAATCCCAACTTTCCTTTTTGTTTCAATTTCTTTTTAATAACCAAGAAATCCCCCAGGGGCAGTAAAACACGATTTGAAATCGACCGATGGATCGACCTATTTAAATGAACCCCAACCCCACATATCACGTGTTACACTCTTACCACCAGATCAAACCCACCATGTTAAATCCACCAAGTCAAAATTATTTTACATAGATGTGTGTCTAAAAGACCCACTGTGCCAGTCATCTTTAATTAGTTAGAAATTTTGAAGATTTCTAATTTTTTCTATAAATAAAGTCTATCCATTTCATAGAAGTGCAGATTTGACAAAATAATGTCAACAGCAAGGAAACAGAGCAGCCTGACAGTCACTAGCATCAGCAGCAATTGCTGACCATCTATTATTGATAAAATCCGGCACGAATTCGAATTAGTTGAGCTTCAATGCAAGAAATGGACATCGGATGAAAAAACAAAAAGTAAAACATTATTGCTAAAATTGTTTCTCGATGTGGAATCTACTAAGAAGAAATGAAATTTCTCTTAATTATAGCTGTGAAAGTGGTCTGAGCAAGAGGTAAATGGAGTGAAAACAATCCATCTACTTGCATTAAAGTTGTGGTAATTCTTGAGTAAAGCATACCAGTGCAATATAATGTTTGCCTTCAATAGGTCATTAGTTTGAGTGGGGAAAATCTTGACCAAATGTGAACAAGTACAAACATTTATATTGCACAATATGTGCTGCAGATTCTGAATTTCAAACCATTTGTTATTTCTTTTCAGAAAAATATTTTCCAATATTTTCATGTTTGGTTAGTTAAAATGTTTTGGAGACATATTTTCTAGAAAATAAGTTTCTTGAAGATCATAAAAACGATTTACTTATTGAAAATAGGAAACAATAAGTTGCATAAGTGACATTCCAATTTCAATGTCTCCAACCTTACCCCTTGACCATCCAACCCTCCACACCGCTGCCCGAACCATCACTCCTCACCTCATCCCACTTTCACAGTGTTTTGCTAAATTACATATAAATGTTCATGTGATAATACATTTATGTTTACTTAACAAACACTAGAAAATAAGAAACAAACTTGTTTTCCAAGAAAAGATTTTCTAGGAAAACATTTACTTCATACCTAACATACCCTGAATAGGACTGAAAAATGGGTATTAAAGCGTTGCCCTCAGGTGGTTCACTTGAAGCCAATTGTTGATGCATCAGAATTGAGGCTTACTTGAAGCTGGTGTCTTATTGTTCTCAGGACCTCATAGGAACAGGTTAATTTATCAGTAGCATATAAACAGAATTAGTTCTTTCCTCTGCTTCCTTAAGCAGTGAAAACATAACCGTGTCGAAGTTTGACTCTTCACTGTTCTAGATATAGACATCAAGCTAAGGATCACTAGATTTTCTGATCAGCTTCGCATCTTCCATGGGAGAAATAGATTATACCGAATTAATAGCCAATAATGATTGAACATGCTAATAAATTGGTACATGAAATAATGGTGTCTAGGCCAGCTTGCACGCACCTCGACTAATTACAAGAAATACCTGTCATCTCCTACCAGATGACAGGTATAAGCAACTCTGTCCACCAAGGTAGGACAGCGTAAAATTATATTCATGTGCTCGTACTTCTTTATGATCAACATGTTTTGGTTGTTCATGCTTCAATTTTATTTGTGCATGAAAACAGTACTGCACAATTCTGAGTTCTCAAATAATAACCTCAAAAGTCCTTCCTCAAACCTAAAGGAACTATTATCAACTGGATGAAATAAAAGACCAATCACCAACCACTACGAAGACACCAGTTCAGTATAATGATGATCAAACGAGGATGTGTTCCATATGTGAACAGGTCAATATCAGGTGGCTAATTTGAAAAGATTACAAATTTACTCTCTACAAAGCAAATACAGGGCTACCTATTGATAGTGTGCCAGGGAAGTGGAGCGAGATAACTTACTGTTCTGTCTGTGAGCCATGACAGCCGTTTGATCATCCTGTCTGACGCTAGGCTGGTAGCTTCCTCCAGAACAAGAAGGCCACAGCAAACACAAGTGAAAAGAAAAAGGTAAAACTCGAATGCCAAAAGCAAAGATTACAAATTTAAAATAAACTACATGAAACAACCGGCTGGATCATTAAGAAAGCGAAATTTAGAGCACCAAATCAAGATTAGATCCCATTCAAAGCAAAATGGGAATGAACAAGCAACAAATCCAGCAGAATACTCCAAAACGTCTCTGCCAAAAGTCTATTCTGAGGGAAAAATAACATCAAGGGTTTCTGAAACAAGTTAGTCATATTTCTACTGCAATGAAACAATTGCCCACTTCATGCAATATTTTAACAGAAAAGGGGAAAGAAAACATCCGGAAGTTCTAGAAACAAAATGCCAATGATTTCCCTTAACTCAGTTTATTTACATGTAAACCTCCATGTTTTGTTCAACTAGGGCATCCATAAGTACACCCATTTAGCTAACAGCAGTAACTGAAACTATTGACTAAGCTTCTATTCACTAGGTAATCCCCTAAATCAACTTTAAGCTAGAAACAAATAAACTTTACAAGTTGGAACATCGACTCCACGAGACCATACTATATACGGATCGGGATATTCCTACTCTTCATGTCTCTACATGGGGAAGTTGAAATTCTGATACGCTCCTTGATTCTGAAGACTGTTTTGAGGAGGCACCATCTTCGTATCCACTGCGGTGGTAATGTCATGTATGCTCGACCTTTTCCGTTCTTTCTTCATTGACTGCTGCCTAAGGTAGTATTTTTGAGCATGACTGGCCACCTGTGTCGGTGTCCTCGTCACCACTACATTTCTTGAAATGCTTCTCCAGTCACCCTTCCCGTATTTGTCCAGCCCAATAAGGAATAACCTATGGCAAAAAAGACATGGTCTTCTAAGTCACCATCAAATCCAAACAAATAGCAATTCCAATTATCCCCTAAAGTCAACACATATATCGGACAATATAATTAGATCTATTAGTATTATATTACTGATGTGTGAAAAATGTCATCTAACACCATGAAGAAGAATTCAACGAAGTTTTCATAATTGACAACAACCTCATTAGCCGTACCACGGGGTAGACTCAAATCAACTTCTAACTTCATTCAAAAAGGTTAGAAATAAACAATGAGAACTTGTCAATGCTTATCATAAACACTCACTCAATTTATTCATTAGGATGCTAAATGTCTCCATCTGTGAAAGAGAGAGTCCTCGCCCGGACCCAAATCCCCTGTTTTTCTCAATGGCATTAAATTTGAAGTCCTTTATGGAAAAGATTGCTACAGGATACAAAATGGACACCACAACAATTCATCCACCTTAATTTCAAGCAAGTTGGATTGAAAGACTCACAATACATTTCATCCTATATGGGATCAGTTCATAAGGGTGCATTACACAACTCAACACAACAGCTCCTACTAATACAGTCCTCACCATCCATTTTACCATTTGAACAGTTTGCAAAGGAGTCTACTGGTAGGATGTATTAGAGAATCTAACACATGTATTTATCATGATACTATTTAATTTTTTTTTTGCTAGGATTTTCAGCCTATGTAGGACTAATACACGCTATTTGGAATTTAGTAGTATCGCGTGTATATCTAATACATAGCAAACCATGATATTAGCAATACATGGACTATTAATACATGGATAAGCATGGTTAAGGACAGAATTGCCCTTGATACACCAAACTAAACTGTGGATAAGAAATGATCCCACCATAACTGATATTCGCTCCCTCATCATTTTCTTTGGTCCTAGTCCTAGTCCTACACCAAAAATAGATGTTTCATTTTAGTTGTCCATTTCAGCAAATCAATAGAATTTTATTACTTTTCCCCCATACTACCCTTAGTATTAATAGCAACATAAAGTAACAGTCAAATTTTGAGTTCCAAAGCATCACTAAAAGGTTGAGTTAGTAAAATATACCTCTAATAAAACCGAGGGAGCACTAGCATTACTAATACACCCTGTTAAGTATTATTCTTATACAATCTACTCACTTCATTTCAAAATAGTTGGCCCTTTCTAAAGATATTTGTTTCAATTTAGTTGTCCCATATATGCAATCAAGAGAATTTTATTATGCTCTTCCAATACTACTCCTATCACTAAATGACTATACAAAATGTATATACTCGAATTTATATTTTCAAAGCATAGTTAATAAGGCTAATTCGATAAAATAAACCCCTAATAAATATCTTTTCAAGGGTAATGCCAAGCCAAAAAGGGCCAACTATGCAATTGAGCCTATATCAAGAACCAAATTACCAAGAAACAATTCAAGAAAACAACAAAAATTAAAATTGCAATCTCATATAATTCAAATCCACATACAAAAAAAAACCTTTTCCAATCACAACAAAGTAATCAAGAAAATCAGAATTAGAATCAAACCTACCTGTGTTCTTCTTCAGTCCATGGAGTCCCTTTCTTCCTCTCAACTTCTTGCTTCTTACTGGCTCCACCACCAAAGGAGATCTGACTCAATTTACCTCCATCCAATTCATCCCAATCACCACCAAATCCTCCATCATCATCAGGATAACTCGGTGGTTCAACTCTTCCAGAATCAATCTCAAATACATCATGAACAAGTGTATCATAGTGCATCATCACATCTTCTACTGTTCTTCCAGGTACATGATTTGCTATTTTCTGCCAACGTTCAACGTCGTTCTCTGAATACAGTACTAGGGCTTGCTCGAATTGCTTGTCTTCGAATCGTGTCCATGTTGAATTTGATTGAATCATAGCCGTTGAATTGTTGGCCGCGTCGCCGATCATCCACCGATTGTTCGTTGTGTACATCATCGTTGATTTGGTTATTTTTTTTGGTTTGAATGTAAAATAAAGAGAGGGTTTTTGGTGAGGAATTTAAGGAGGTGTTCTGGTAAAATAACTCTATCCACATTGTATATATATAGGGGAAGAAATGAATATTTTTTGCTTTTATTTTTTATTTGAACTTTTTTTTTTGGAAATTTTATAATTGATTCACGTCAAATTACTTCTTTTTATAGGTTTTTAGAAAAACATTTATTAGAAGAGATTTTTAATTATTTACTCTTTTAATGATATTTGAATAATTATAGTATCAATCATAATTAAGGTGTTTATTTTAAAAAAAAAAATATTCCATCTATTACAAATGATGTGTCACAAATTGGGAGAATCAATTGAATTTATTTATAAGGAATTTCTTTGTATATATTTAAAATGGACATTTTTAATTTCTTTGTATAGATTAATTAAATGGACGTATCCAATTTTTCTATGTACATATTTTTATATAATATATGTTTATATAATTTTTAAATACATCAATTTTATTTTAAAAAGTTAAAGCTTCCATATCTAAATTTACTGTTAAAGTTTGAAGCTTAAATCTCTAAATTCTAATCGTGTCATATAAGTTAAAATGGAAAATAATTATTAAATATAAAATAAAAAAACAATTATTTTAGAAGTGTTAGGCAAATAGGAGATCTCTAATTATTTTATTTTAATATTTTATAATAATAAACAATTTAATATAAATTTGGAATTTTAGAAGTGTTAGGCAAATAGGAGTTAGGTCGTTATTGGTGCGTCAAATAAGGTTAAAATTTTATTGGTGGGGTAAGGGAGGCAAATGTGCAGAGGAAATTAAAGTTTATTTGAGATTTGAGTGTACAATTTTGTCACGTTTTTTACTATATTTGGGGTGCCCACAACTGGGAGTGACATAAAAAAAAAAAAACTAATCAGGAAATTCTATTATATTCCTTCTTTTTCAATTTTTGCGGTATCGTGTAATTTGTAAGTTTAAAAAAATAAAAAATTTAAAGTTTATGATGTAAAATACTCTTTAAACATTTATATAGCAGAAAATATTTCTTTTATTATTATAATATTCGAATCAATTTTTATTATACCTCAACTAATTTATGAAATACTTATCATTTTGTATCAATAATAAATATTAGGTCACTCTGTCTAACAAGACTAAAACAAATTGAAAGAACCGCCTAGTGGAAAAGAGATTCGGCAACTTATATATACATTTTAAAAATGATCTATAAATATGATATAAGTTTTCAATTTAATTTAACCTTCTTCATTATACATAACTACGTCATTTATTTAGTGTTTGGACATAGATTTTCAAATATTTTTGACAAATCATTTTTGGATCAAATTTTAGGTGAAGTTTTACCTTGTATTTGGTCATAGTCTTTAGTAAAAATATTAGGCTTTTTTAAGAAATATGACTTATACTCATAATTTCTAAAAACTATTAAAATTATACATAATTTTGTATTATCATTTTATAATGAACATGTTTCAAAATCAAACTCATAAGTTATAAGCTCCAACCTTCTTATAAATAATTCTACACATAAGTGTAGGAGCTATCAAAGTTTTCTCAACTCACAAAGGAGCATTCAATTTTTCTATGTACATTTCTTTTAACAAGTGCTATTCAACAATACTATTACATACTCAAGTCAAATAGCAAAGTTTATTAATGAAATTGGTTGGTAAAATAGATATTAATTGAGATTAATAAATGATGGGGTATTTTATAAAATATAAAAGTTTGGAGTAAAGTTTAAATTTTTAAAAGTTTCTTTTTTTTTTCTGTTAAAATTTTTTGAAAGTTTCAAATAATAGAATTTGGCTAAAAACTAATTTTAATTTTTTTTCTAGTATTTAAAAATTTGAATTATTTGCTAAAAATTATTTGCAAATACTAATAAATTATATGACCAGATACTTTTTGTTAAATTTTTTTTCTAAATATTACTTGAGATATCTGTAACCAAACGGATCCTTAGTACTAGCTTTCCATATATTTCATTATGTAAGTAGTTCATAGAAATTAAAGAATATACAACTAAGATATATGTAGTGTGATTAGAAATGTTGTAAACTCATAGTAGTAATTAAAGGAATCTTGAATATTCGGACAAATTTATAGATTATACCATACTTATTATACACAATTATACACATATTATGTATAAATTATACATATAATAAATATTTAACTACCACATTAAGTTTAATCAATTGAAATGATGACCATTTGAATTGCTTTAATCAATTGAAACGATGACCATTTGAATTGCTATATTTTATACCTTTTGAATTGTATTTTGATTAATATATTTTCGTTTCAACAGGGGATTTATGCATACACTTGTTCTTGTTTTCTGAAAACAAACAAAACGCTGCAGACAAGTGGTTGAAACCATCGTCATCCGAACTAAATTTGTCACTATATAAGTTCACGATACGTATTATTCGATTTGAGTCAAGGTTCCCTCAAATTTTATCTTTCTGATTATGTCATATCAAGCCTCAAAAATGTGTTGAATTTGAATTATGTTAAAATATTTTACTTTTCTCTTCCATTTTAGTATGAAATTCGCTTAAAATGTCATATACAAATTATCTGCAGAAGTCTATCAACCTAAAAAAATCTATTAATCCTACTTGACCCGCCCTCATCAACCAAGTCCTTTGTTCTAAAAATTACGCAAATACACAACTTATGTTATCAATATTACAAAAAATCTCAACTCTTTAAACATATTACAAAAATCCCAACATATACATAGAATGCTATGTATATGTCGGTTATGTTATGTATATTAATAGGAAGAAAGAGTAAAATAATTAAAAAAGTAGGAGAAAGTGTAATTATTTTCAAAAGAATTGATATTTATGTTATTTATACTATTAAAAAATAATTAATATCAAACATTTGGTTTGAACATGAACCATTCAGGTGAATTTTTCTTTAAAAAAAAAAATCTTATTTATACTCAATTAACCCATCATAAAAAAAAAAAAGACTATAATATAGTGTAAACCCTCTCCAACCTGCAAAAAAGCAGTTAGCTCTAGAAGTTAGGATTTTAGTCACCTTTGAATATGAATCTGATTCAATTTTGACCCCCTTAAGAAATTTAACAACAACAAAATATTCAGTATATTTCTACAAAATGGGATCTGAAAGGATATAATGAACATCATTGCATGATCACTATCTGAGATATAGAGATTATTTTCAATAGACCCTCGACTCAAGACAATAAATTGAACGACATAATTATAATTATTGAACAAATAAATAGTAGTCATATGTGGTTTTGTTTGTTTGTTTGTTTGGTTTTTTGGTCAAAAGAAATTATGCCTTTAATTTTAATTCTCTCTCTTTCTCCCTCTAAAATTGCAGCAGCACATGAGGTTTTTACCAACTAGTCAATCCAATTTCAAATGAATTTTCTCTTAATCCCATCATTATTTCCCCCAAGTATTTAAGAAGCATCATTAGTCCATTGACCTTATAGTTACCATTGATATTGAAATTTTGTGGACTCTACATAAAAAGTTTAATTTTTGTTAAAGTTTTTGTGTGGCTACTTTACCCTAAACCTAACTTGGAGGCTACTCTACCTAAATCCTGAATTATGCCTATATAAAGGGGCAGATATTCCCTTAAAAAGGCATCTCCAAGATGTCCAATATCTCAGAATTTCATGGGATATTACAAATCCTCTTTCCATGGAGATCAAATCCAAATATTCCTACGTTCAAGAAATACGCCACTAATGGCCCTCGAATTACGAAAAAATTTATATCAAACCCAAATATTCCTATGTTCGGGAAATACTCAAATCCAAATATTCCTACGTTAAAAAAATACGTCACTAACGGCCCTCGAATTACGGCGAAATTCATATCAAACTCAAATATTCCTATGTTTGGGAAATACGCTACTGACGGCCCTCGAATTACGGAAAAAATCAAGAGATCATCCTACGTTCGAGAAATATGCTACTAACAGCCTTCGAATTACAGAGAAAATCAAGAGAGAAGAATCAAGGGATGAACAAATTTGTACCCACATCTTTTACCAATAAAAAAATCATGTTTCTTCATATTTTATTTGTAATTGCAATTTATATCTGTCACTGTAAAAATTTGTTGAAAACAAACTGGCACGTCCAATGGGATCAAATCTGCCCTTATCTCTTCTCTCATAAATCGATCTGTAAATCTGTAGCCGCAAGACTGTAAAGATAGAAGCTTTATGGGTACTTCAAGACTCTTCTCAAGTCTACACCCTGACAAGCCTTGAAGTAGGCTACTTTGTAGACATTGAAATTTTGTGGACTCTACAAGAAGAGTTCAATTTTTGTTAGAGTTCTTGTGTGGCTACTTTACCCTAAACTTAGCTTGGAGGCTACTCTACCTAAATCCTGAATTATGTCTATATAAAGGGGCAGATATTCCCTTAAAAATGCATCTTCAAGATCTCCAATATCTCAAAAATTCATGAGATATTAGATCAAAATCCTCTCTTCTTGATAATCAAATACATCAAGAAGATCCATAAATTCTCCTTTTATGGAGATCAAACTCAAATATTCCTACGTTTGAGAAATACGCCACTAACGACCCTCGAATTATGGAGAAATTCATATCAAATTCAAATATGCCTAAGTTCGAGAAATACGCTACAAAAAACCCTCAAATTACGGAGAAATACATATCAAATTCAAATATGCCTACGTTCAAAAATACGCTACTGACAACCCTAGAATTATGGAGAAAATCATGAAAGAAGAATCAAGAGAGGAACGAATTTGTACCCACATCGTTTATAAATAAAAAATCATGTTTCTTTATATTTTTATTTGTGATTATAATTTATGTCTGTCACTGTAAAAATTTGGTGGAAACAAATTCTGGCATGCCCTGTGGGACAATTTCTACCTCTCATCTCAATTTTTCCAACATCAAAGTTCAAGAACACTGAAATGACTTTCACGATTGAAGAACAACTGGAAATCTTGATTAAAGCATTTGAATACTTGCTAAATCGCGTGCAAGAACAAGATGCTAAACTTGACAAGTTAATAAATAATATGAAGAGCATGTATGAGATAGAATCAAGTCAGACACCCATGAAGCTTCCTGAAATTCAAGAGAAAAGAGAGTCGGTCATAAGGCAAACAACAATGACCAAAGAGCTTCAAGTCTCTTCTGAAGGTTCGATTCCTATTGTTCAATTGAAAGACTTCATCATGGGAGCAATTAAAGATAAATTTGAGTCCTCGTCCAAATTTTCTCCCATATATGCAAAGCCGTATAAACAAAGGATTGATAACTTGAAGATCCAGATGGATATCAACCTCCTAAGCTTCAATATTTTAATGGCAAAGGGGACCCTAAACAATATATAACACACTTTATTGAGACTTACAATTATTCTGGAACATATAGTGATCATCTCGTCAAGCAGTTCGTACAATCTCTTACAGAAAATGTCTTTGATTGGTACACCGACCTTGAACCTGATTCTATAGATAGTTGGGAGCAGTTGGAGCAAGTGTTTCTTAATTGTTTCTATAGAACAAGACATGTCGTTAGTATGATTGAATTTACAAAGGATCGCCAACATGAAGATAAGCTAGTTATTCGGAGGATAAGTTTGAGCCTCAACTGTAAGCATCGCCTTAGTGAAACTTCTGACATTGAAATGTGCATTCAAGGCATGAATTGGGGTCTTTTCTATAGCTTGCAAGGATTAAAACCAAATACATTTGAGGAGTAGGTAACTCGTGTGCATGATATGGAATTAAGCATGGTCGTAAGAGGAGATCAACGGATGCTTGTATGTGAGCCTCACAAAGTTTAAGATATAGAAAACCTTTATAGTAGGGGCAAGTTTATACTCGAATATAAATTTGAAGATACTATTTATGTCTCAGTGCGACTCAACGCGTGAGCTTAAACTGCAAGTTACAAAACTCCTCAACACACAAGTCTAAATTGCAAGTTAAATCGCTCCTCAACGCATGAGCTTAAACTGCAAGTTATAAAACTCCTCAAAGCACGAGTCTAAACTGCAAGTTATAAAACTCCTCAAAGCACGAGTCTAAACTGCAAGTTATATTGCTTCTAAATGTACGAGCTTAAACTACATGTCACAAAGATCTACAAATTTGAGTCAAATCTGCAAGTTGTAAAGTTCTTCAAAATTGAGCTAAAACTTCAAATCACTATTCAAATTCAAGTCGAATCTTGAAATCACAAAGTTCTTTAAATTAAAGCTAAGTCTTGATGCCACAAAGCTCATCAAATTACGAGCTAAATTTCAAATTGTGAAGCTCTTTAAATTTGGTCAAAATCTTTAAGTTGAAATGATCCTCGAAACACAAGTCTAAACTGTATATCACTAAGCTCTTCAAATCTGAGCTAAATATTACAAAACTCATCAAATTGCGAGCTAAATTTTCAAATCACAAAGCTCTTCAAATTCGAGAAAAATCTCCAAGTTGACATGCTCGTTAAAACACGAGCCTAAATTGTTTATCACCAAGTTCTTCAAATTTGAGCTAAGTATTCAAGTTAAAATGCTCCTCGAAACACGAGCCTAAACTGTATATCACCAAGCTCTTCAAATTTGAGCTAAATGTTACAAAGCTCATCAAATGGCAAGCAAAATTTTCAAATCACAACGCTCTTCAAATTCGAGCAAGATCTCCAAGTTGACATGTTCCTCAAAACAAGATCCTAAACTGTATATCACCAAGCTCTTCAAATTTGAGCTAAGTATTCAAGTTTAAATGCTCCTCAAAACGTGAGTCTAAATTGTATGTCACCAAGCTCTTAAAAATTTGAGCAAAATCTTCAAGTTGAAACACTCCTTAAGGAACGAGTGTAAACTGCATGTTCACTCCTGGCCTGCAAGAGTATAAACTGTGTACGACTCAAAAAAAAAAAGTCCGCTCAATTGAAAACCTCGAAAGAGGCGGCCTGGAAAAAAGTTAATATGCAAAAAAAAGTCACCGCAGAACTATGTTGTGACTTACTCCTCTTTATCGAGGTACGTAGGCGCTTGAAATTTTATTTTGAGTTCAATTGCATGAGTGTCAAAAAAATATATTCCTGTAGTATCCGCCATATAAACGCCAAGTATGAAAATATTCTAATTAAATTTTGAACTCACTCCAAATATTTCTGTCTCAATGGGGGCAACCCATAAAAAATGGAGTTCCTTCAATGGAATTCGAAATGCTAAAGTTCTCCAAGTCCACAACTAAGGGCGTAAATCTACCAAGCCTGTTGTTTTGCCCCTTTTTTAACTTGAAGGGTTGGAAAACATTGATTTCGATTTTTTAAACTATTTCAAAACTTTAAATAAAATTTCAAAACAATCTAAGAAATTACAGAGTCTCCCCTTAATTTATGTGAAAAAAAATTAAGAAAACTTTTTAAAATAAAATCCTAAGTCTCAAAACAGAAAAAGACTTAGGCATTTAAGAAAATCTCGGGTAAGAGATTCTTATTAATATTTTAGAAAGGTTTGTAATAAGGGTGTGCATCGGTCGGTTCGGTTCGATTTTACGTGTTATTGATTTTCGATTTTTAAATATGTAAAACCAATAAACAACCAATAAGATATTTTCTTATTTGTTTCGATTTATCGGTTCTTGATCCTTAACAGTTCGGTTTTCAGTTTAACCAATAAGAAAATACTTATAAAATAAAAATAACAACAACTAATATAAAAAAATGAAATCTTAATTACAGCCAAAACCTACGCAATGCATTTTAGTTTACAAGAATCTTCAAACTTGAACTGAATGTTAGTTAGGAAAAAATTGAATCCAAATTGTTGGAATCTTTAAATGCTTCAAGCTTTTCATTACGATAATAGCTGAACTTTATATTGTGCCTTTGTTGCCCTGAATAGGTTAATACTTTGTAAATCACTGAATTGTGAATTAGTAGTGCATATAATCTATATACATACACATATCTATATGTATATATATATATAGAGGGAGAGATAGATAGATAGATAAAGAGAGAGAGAGAGATTTATATATATAATATAAATAGGGATAAAACAATAACTTGGTGTATCCTTATTGGGTTATCAGTTTAACCGATAACCCAATAAGCTAAAACCGATACCGAACCGTTTACCCAATAAATTCTTTTATAAAACCAATAAAAAACCATTAAACCGATAACCCAATAACATTTTTATCGATTCGGTTTATCGGTCGGTTCGGTTTTGGCATAGCCCTAGTTTTTAAGGCACCTAAAATATTCGCTAACTTGCGGTTATCCAGACTATTTGAAAACCACTTTGACTAACTTTTGAAAAAAGAGAATTTGATTTTTGAAAAGAAAGTGATTTAGGATGAAACTTGTATAAAATTAATTTTTGACGACTTAGTAGGAAATTTAACCAAGTCTAAGAAAATAAATAGCAAATAAGCACGTAAAGGGGGAAGGGGAGAATTAGAAGACTTAAGCTCGTAAGCCCAAATCCATTAACCCTGTCCTAATCAAATTGGGCTTTAATTTTGGCCCACCTGCCCCTGTCCTAATCTAAATATCGGGTTTTGACTCATAACCTGTCCTAAACTATTTTTTCGGATCCATTAGCCCAGATTCGGCTTCACCTGTATTAAAATACAACTTTGGCTTCGAGTCCCTAAATGAATAAATAAATAAATAAAAAGAAGACAATAATAAAAATCGAGACTTTTCAAGTCTCTTAGTGACCTCATTAATGGGTTTTGACCCATTTTCCTTCTTCGTCTATCTTTTAGAACCCGCACGCCATATAGTCGACCTTGGGTTTAAACTTCAAACTTGACTCAAAGAGGTAGGCTTCACTGGCCCATTATAAAATGTAAGAGGAGAGGAGTCCATTTGAAGTCGAGACATTTTTTGCATGCAAAGAAAATATAAAGAAATTAATATATGTTCAGGGCATAAAAGTGACATATTTCAGAGCAAAAGAAAATATCAAGAACTAATTTTTGAATGACAGTGATAAGCACTGTACTACCCCGGGAAATTTTATGCGTAAACGTGTTGGGTTCTATCTTCTAGAATGAATTATAAATTTTCCGTGCGGAATGTCTTAGATTATGACCCACCATTGAGTAGAGTATCGAATAAACCTTCCAACGATATGTGGATCATCCAAAACGGACACCTGAGCGACGAGTTATGAACATTCCGATCGAACTGTGAATAGTAGTGAACAGTAAAACGTGCAGGGAAAAAAGTACTGAGGCCTGGCGTATTTTTTCTCCAACTTTAAATGATCATAACTCCTTATACATAATAATCTGGGTGATCTACTATATATCAACGGAAAGCTCTGCGAGTCCTCTTTCCGATGAAATTGGTTTCATCCAATTTGTCTATCGGAGCAAAAAGTTATGGTCGATCTACTTCAGCCTATCAAAAGTAAATTTTTGGGTCAATTTCAAATGATCATAACTCCTCGTACGCAATGATCTGGGTGAGATACTTTATATCAACGGAAATATATGAGAGTCATATTTCTAATGAAATTTGTTTCATCCAATTTGGATATCGAAGTAAAACATTATGGTTGATCTACTTCAGACTATCTAAACAGTCCACCAAAGGACAGATTCGAGAATTATTTGATTTTTAGGGGCGTTTTGGTCATTCTCCCTCACCCAAAATCCGTCCAAACCCTATATTAAAGCCTATTAGAAGCATTATATGTTATATTTCATCAAATTCCCTCAAAAAGAAAACTCTAAGCTCCTACATCCAACTTCAAGAACCTCCAAAGTTCACCATTAATTCTGCAAATTTATTCAAGATTCCAAGTTCCTAGTTCAAGAACTTCAAGAACCTCCAAAGTTCACCATTAATTCTGCAAATTTATTCAAGATTCCAAGTTCCTAGTTCAAGAACTCCAAGAACCATCATTAAAAGGCACGATTAACATCTCAAAAACGAGCATCGATCTAAAGTTCATCATTCAAGGTATGTGGGGTTTTTCAACAAGAACTCTCTTTCGTTCTTGTGCCCAAAAGTAATTTTCTTTACAAAGGCATGATTTTTATGAATTTGAAGTATGAACCCATATCTTATGATGATTATTATGAAATCTTGATGTTTATGATTTTGAAAGATGAATTTACATGTCTGGTGATATAAAGCATGAATCTTGAACGATATTTATCATGATTTTGATATTTGGGTCGTGAATCCCCATTGGAAATTGTGTTTTTTTTAGAAAGTGTGTGTTATAATCACGTTGATGTTGAATATTTGAGATATTTTGAATGATTTAACCTTTTGGTCGTGAATGAGTTATTTTGAACTCGACTGTGAAAGAAATTCACGTTTTTATTGATTATGATAAAGGGGTAGCAAATTGGCTCCCGATGAAAATTGTTGAAGTGTTTATTATGGATTTTCTTTAATGTGAGACTGAGGCTGATTTAAATTTCTGAGCTAAGTCCGAGAGTAATCTTTAGAACCAAGTGGGAGGTATAAAGTGACCTTACTTCTCTAGAACTACGTGCCCCCGTAGGATGTGAGCCTGAGGCTGATTTATATAGTGATCACTAGTATTTTTGAATTGATACTGGAAGTCCTACTCCGATGGAAAGGATAGGACGGCTCTCCCCAACATGGGTTGTACATTGGACTTCATGTAGCTCACATGGTTTATGTCGGTTATAGGATCTCCCAGTGTGTGTGTGTGTTTCGTTGTGTCTATGGTGAATGGTGAAGTGATTTGAAAGTGGAATTGTGAAAGTTATTCTTTCGAAAGATTTAAATGATATTTACATTATGAGAATTGATATTCTTGATGAACTGAAAGTGATTGACAAATTATATGATAACTCACATGTGTTATTATACTTATTTCATCCTCTCATGATTATGATGATTTTCTTCGGGCTATGTGAGTCTTTCATACATCCTGCATATTTCTTATAAATATTTATGATGATGATGTTTATACAGCTGCATACACCCCCATATACTCGGTTCCTTTCCATGATACTGACCCACATCTTCGGATGTGGGCTGCATTTTCTCGGAATATAGGTACAAGGTATAGTTGCACCTTCGGATCCAGTCAGTTCATGGTATCCAGTCAGCAGGTGATGAGTCCTTTTGATTTAAGGGCTTGGGTTAGTTTTGCAGAGTTATAGTGTTGTATTTTCTTTATTCAGTCGTATTGAGTTGGGGTAGTCGGGAGTCATGACCCGGATACTTACAGTCAATACTAGTAGAGGCTTCATAGACAGTCAGTAGAAGTTGATGTATTTTGTTTCAATTTTGGTTGTAAAGGCAGAATTGTAATCCTGTAAAATTCCATTTTTGTATCGATCAGATTCAGAAAAGAGTTAATTTCTACTGATTTTTATGGATTTGTATTTTTATTCAGTTTCTTATGAGTTATGCCAGTAGAAGGGTTAGCTTGGGGTCAATTGTGACCCTAAGCATCATGTGACGTCTCGGGACCCGATTTCGGGGCGTTACAAGCATACTTGCACACGTATAACAAGAGTGAGAGTCAATAGATAAAATGCAAAGCAAAGACATCCACTTATATACCTCATTAGTCATGTTCATATTAAGAATGAGTAAAGGTAAAAGGAAGAAGGCTATATTCAATGAATTAAAGCGAGAACTGTAACGACCCGAGACTACCCCCTAGTCGTCACACGGTGCTTACGACCCCGAAGGACCACAAGCTAACCCATGAATGATATCTGCTGGGAAAATGGAGCTGATGGGAAAATCCCCCAACTGAATCTGTCTGAAAGTGGAGCTGATGGGAAAATCCCCCAACTAACTCTGTCTACTAAAATACTGTTAAACTAAAGTGCTGAAACAAAAGCATATCCTCGATAGATGAGGACTCACTGCTAAATTTGCTACTACTACCTGAATCTGGCTAAGCGCGGTTAGGAACCTGAGCATCCGAACCTATAATATGAAACATCATAGCAAAAAAAAGGGTATGTGATTAGTACGTGGGAATGTACTGGTATGCTAAATAAGGTAAGGCTGAATGCATGGGTTTATATGCATGAATAATAACTAACTGAATGATATGCAAGAGCTGAATTAACATACATGGAGGATCTGTAACTACTGAACATACTGTACATACTATAACTACGTATACTGAAACTGGATCTGATAAATGATAACTGAATATACTGATAATCTGAGATCACTGGTAATCTGAATTACTGATAACTGAGTGACTATATCTGACAGTCCTAATTCTGTAGAATTGAACTGAGTTCTATTCTGAAGACTTAGATTGAAATTGAAACTATGGGAGGTAATCATCTAACCGACATGCCCCAATCTGAACTAATAGGGGTTCAATCTGTAACCTCAATTAGAAGGGTGCCAGTACCATGCCACGGATAAAGATAACTGCTATGGAGTCAGTCCTAACTAACGGGTGACCCCTGAGATCATTCTTAACTAGCGGGTGATCCCTGAGTATGTCATTCCTATCTAACGACTGACATCTCATAACCTACGCTGACTACGTAGTTCTGAAACTTAGGGATTGCTTCTAGGGACCCAGTCCTAGCTAACGGGTGTGCCCCCATCCCTAGGCTCGCTCGGTGTTGAATCCTACTCTCAACTGAATGACACTAACTGAGTATACTAAACTAGACTAGGTTGATACTGAGATTTACTGAGTTTTCATAAATTCTGTGACTGACTGAGTTCTGTAACTAACTGAAAGGAGTAATAATCAGGACATGACCATTACTACTCATAACTGACACCGGCTCTAGGTAAATAGCTAAGTTATCGGGTATTAAATACCCCCAGGACTCGATAACATGAAAAGTAATGTAGGGCATCATCTTGAATAACATAACAATGTTTACTTGGTCATAATTCATTCATAGAGACATTCCATCAAACACTTGTAATGCATTAACTTGTACATGAATGGGGAATACATGTTAGAATGCTATAATGGCATTATTTCATTCTCTTAGATAATTTATCAAACACATGGAATGAGACTGGATAGGCTGAGAAACGCTGATAGACTGAGATGACACACTGATACATGACTACATGGCTGAACTACTCACAAACTGAGTTTCCATACTGAACATGCATATCTGATGCATGGAATACATGTCTGAACGGATTAATGAATGCGTGAATATATATGTAACAATAACTGATACTAAGACTTATGGTTGTAACTGAATATGATATTGAGTAAATCTAAGAAAGGCTGTTACCTTAAGTTGATAACATTGATACGCCTAAGACCATTTATTGAACATGTACGAACGGGGACATGAGAACGTGAATGAGTTTGAAACGTGATACATGAACTGAATATTGTGAACTGAACTGAGCCCTTGAGTACATATCTTACTGCTGAGATTGGAAGGTTTAGATCGTGATAGCTCGGGGATTATAGTGTATCTCCCCCTTGGGATGCTATGTCCCTCGAGAATACTGACTTGGCTGAGATACTAAGAAAAAGTATGAGACGATGCATGGGGCACCTACGAACTGAATCATAACTAAATATATGGGATCTGAAATTGAGGCATGATACATAAACTGGGCTGAAATCGTAACTTGGCTAAAATTTCGTAACATGAGACGAGGCCTACGAAACACCCTCTTAAAATAGTCACTAAGCCCTATGCATTGTAACTAAAAATTTTCAAACTTAGACATATTCCTCGAATACTCTTTCAACAATACACTATACCTCAGTACGGCACTTCGCTTGCGACTACTGAAAACATTCATATGGGTGCTGAGCACGAATGCTTAAACATACTAACTTATCTGATTAACTGAATGGTTGATAGCTGAATACTGGACATGTAAGATTAAACTATACTTAGTCTGAATAACTGGACTAAAACTGTAGAGTACTTTGCATATGAGGAAGAGACGGACTGAGTAACATAAGATAACTGAGCGTAAATTCATGAGAACGATATTATTTAAGAATGTAAAACCAAGCGTATAACATGATTCTTAAATAGTCTGTAAATGGAGGTACTGATCTGATTACGGTGTTAAGACTGTTACTGAGACTGTAACTAAGATGATAACTGAGACTATACTGGAACTAAGTACTAAGTGAATTGGAACTCCTTATACTAGGAACTATAAGCATGCATGATTTTCGATGATGTGCACAAATATGAGCTATGATCATAGAGCTGACATGTAAGGCACGAGTACTGACATTATTGGCATCACTACTAAAATCTGAAGGCCTTACTTGGTTACTTGTTATACCATCTCCCCCTTAGCTTAGATCCATTATTCTAAATCTGTGAATAACTTAATAAACTTTAAATCGGACTGAAGCCACTCTGCTATAGAGCCTGAGTTACAATAATACTCATAAACACTGAACTCATCCTGAAGGACTACCCTTGATAACGTAAGGTCCACTGTTTATACTTTCTTTTGACACACCATTTTTTGCTTTCTATAGCCCCAACAATCATCATATAGCAACATCAACATCGACAAATCTTAGAATTCTCACACTTCTTTCTACTAGCTCAATCTTCAAAGATTTAAACTTAGATTCTAACACATATCATGGATATTTGCAAATCTTTAATAAACGTACTACTTTCATATTAGCCTGCAAGTATCACATCCACAACATATATTTCAAATCAACAAACTTATGTTCTTGCATCCACTCCTTCAATCCTACTAATTCACCTTTCATACAACTAGCCCCATTAAATATAATCTGCTCAAATTCAGATAATACTATTCCCATTTTACTGCTGCTAAACTCCTGGGTCCTTGCTTTTAATTCTAGGTCATATGCTATTATAGGATTCTGAGGAGGGATCTAAAAGAACACCTGACTTTGGCTAAATATACGATTTTTCATGAATCATGAATGAAATCTTTCTTACTCATAAGGGCACTGATGGGATACTTTAAAGCCTGCATAAAATCCCATAACTGTCTGTAAGAAACTGCCTGAGAAATCTCTATCTATAAGGATTGATCAATCTTAATTGTTTCTGGCACCTTAAAAATAAGGCAGGGCTGACAAGAATAGAGCAAGATGAGAATCTGTATAACTTTCTTAAAGGGCCTTCCTATGGCACGATCTGAGACATGAAAGAAGGAAAATTTTTCCTAAAACATCTCATAGCCTCCTGTCCATAAGTGTGGCGTGCTACACACCCATGCATAAGACTCTACTAGATGTGTCTTTTCAGACTCCCTGGGATACTGTTGAACCTGTCTCTGATACCAAGTTTGTAACGACCCGAGACTACCTCCAAGTCGTCACACGGTGCTTATGACCCCGAAGGACCACAAGCTAACCCATGAATGATATCTACTGTGAGCACTGAACAATAATACTGTAATTAATGTGGAATAACGGGATGAAATTCCATAAGGTTCAAAACATATAAAATACTGATAATGAATAATAATATCTGAATCTAAAAATACTGTTTGAATCTAGTAAGAAAAGCCTCTAACTGAATCTGACTGAAAGTGGAGTTGATGGGACAATCCCCCAACTAACTTCGTCTACTAAAATACTGCTAAGTTGAAGTACTGAAATAAAAGCATATCCTTGATAGATAAGGACTCACTGCTAAATATGCTACTGCTGGCTGAACCTGGCTAAGCACGATCAGGAACCTGAGCGTTCGAACCTATGATATGAAATATCATAGCGTAAAAAACGGGTATGCGATCAGTACGGGGGAATGTACTGGTATGCTAAATGAGGTAAGGTTGAATGCATGGGTTTATATGCATGAACAATAACTAACTTAATGATATACAAGAGCTGGATTAGCATACATGGAGGATCTGTAACTACTGAACATACTATAACTACGTATACTAAAACTGGATCTGATAACTGATAACTGAATATACTGATAATCTGAGATCACTGGTAATCTGAATTACTGATAACTGAGTGACTATATCTGACAGTCCTGATTTTGTAGAATTGAACTGAGTTCTATTCTGAAGACTTAGACTAAAATTGAAACTGTGGGAGGTAATCATCTAAACGACATACCCCAATATGAACTAATAGGGGTCCAATCTGTAACCTCAATTGGAAGGGTGACAGTACCATGCCATGGATAATGACAACTGTTGTGGAGTCAGTCCTAACTAATGGGTAACCCCTATGATCAGTCCTAACTAGTGGGTGATCCCTGAGTATGTCAGTCCTATCTAACGAGTGACATCTCATAACCTACGCTGGCTACGTAGTTCTAGAACTTAGGGATTGATTTTAAGGACCCAGTCCTAGCTAACGAGTATGCCCCCATCCCTAGGCTCGCTCGATACTGAATCCTATTCCCAACTGAATGACACTAACTGAGTATACTGAACTAGACTAGGTTGATACTGAGATTCACTGAGTTTTCATAAGTTCTGTGACTGACTGAGTTCTATAACTAACTGAAAGGAGTACTAATCATGACATGACCGATACTATTCATAACTGACACCGGCTCTAGGTAAATGGCTAAGTTGTCGGGTATTAAATACCCCCAGGACTCAATAACATGAAAAGTAAAGCAGGGCATCATCTTGAATAACATAACAATGTTTACTTGGTCATAATTCATTCATAGAGACATTTCATCAAACACTTGTAATGCATTAACTTGTACATGAATGGGGAATACATGTTAGCATGCTATAATGACATTATTTCATTCTCATAGACAATTTATCAAACACATGGGAAGCATGCTTGGTTCATTAAATCACAAACATTTAGGGTTAACATGGCTACAACAATCAACTTGCAAATTGAAGGGTTTATTATGAATATCATGTAATTCAACATATACTAGGATCAATTCTTGGAACTTGTAATCTAAACCATGGATTAAAACTAAAACAACACCATGAACATGAATTCAATCTAATTCAAACATGAAAATCATAAATCTTGTATTTTGAAAAAGGATTCTTGGGCTCCATGGAAGGTAAGGATCCATGAATGAACATCTAACATACTGGAAATCTAAATTCTCGAAGTTCTTGAAGACTCTTGGACGGATTCTTGAGCTTGCTTTTGATACTTGGGGGTTAGGGTTTTCTATCCATGAGAGAGAATGTCTTGAATTTGGAGAAAAGTGAGTTAATAATGACCTAACTACGTTTTTAAGGATTAAATCCATTTCTGGGTGAAATACAATCATGGAAAAAGACTGTTTTAACCCTGGGTGCAACTTTAATTTTTTGCAAAATTTTCTCGATTTGGGCCCCTGGCACGACGCGGTGCTTTCGCGTCGTGGTGGTATGGTGTTGGAACACTGGAATGGACAATTCTGAAATGGAACCTTGGAGTGAAGCGTCAATATCGCGGAGGCTCACTGGTTTTTGACAATTGCCATTTGGGCTAGCTCCACGACGCGCTGATTGCTCAGGTGGTACACTGTCTTACTAAAATGGCCATAACTCTTCGCCCGGGTGTCGGATTTGGGCGAATTTTATATCGATGGAAAGCTTATTCAATTTCCTACGCGATGAAAACTTGAAATCTTGGAAATAACATATGAATAAAATGGTATTCATTTTTTAAGCTAGTTCTTGACATTCTAGGAGCGGATTTAAGCTAGGAAATAGTACGGGGTGTTACAAGAACAAACGACGTAAGCTTGCAAAATTAAAGAAATGAGGAAATAAGAAAAATACACATGACTTCTAAAATTGAACAAACATAGACACTAATCCATATAACAAAAGAAAATAAAGGCTAACTTTTCAAGAAAAAAATCTTTAAATTTCAATTAAGGCGACATTAACGAAAATTCATACATCTAAATTACAACCAACATTTTAGGGAAGAAACTTGTAACGACCTATGGTTTATATTTCTAAGACATCCTTGATTCTCTTTTGATATTATGAATCAAAGAGAGACATGATCAAGTCTTTACACACATAAAGAGCACATATAACAATTCGGAGTGAGAAAATTAGAATAAAAGTCTATCATCCCTAAAAGTAAAACATCGTTCAACAATCATACCATGCATGACTCGAAAATATATAAATAATTTTATTTAGCCACAAAAGTCCGAACTTTCTAATCATTTTGACAAGACAACATGCGAACAAAAGAGGAATAAATATCTTGGATGGAAAAATAAATATGAGGATTTTGAAATCCATTAAAATAATTAGCAAGCAAATGACAAATTCTTGACTTAGCCAATTACTATTTTTATTAAGGCAAAAAAAACAATTGTAACTATTCTTTTTGACATAAAGAAAATAATTTTACATGCAAAAAACAAATGCATCCACCAACAATGAATTTAAACAAAGCATAAAAACGTCTTTTAAGCAAAGATTGAAACTTTATCCATAATAATCAAAGAATAAAGTCAAAAAGGAGAAATAATCAAATTATCTATTCTTTTCAACATAAAGAAACAACTTTACGTGCTAAAAATAAATGCATCCACCAACAATGAATTTAAACAAAGCATAAGTACATCTTTAAGCAAAGATTGAAACTTTATCTATAATAATCAAAGGTTAAAGTAAAAAAGGAGAAACAATAAATATTAACTATTATTTTCAACATAAAGGAAACAACTTTATAAGCTAAAAACAAACATATCCGCCAACAATGAATTTAAACAAAGCATAAGTACATCTTTTAAGCAAAGATTGAAACTTTATCTATAATAATCAATGAATAAAGTCGAAAAGGCACGTACAATTATTGCTAGCTCATTTTTATACCATGAACATGAAAATAACCATAATATTGATACCACAACGTCCTTTGGCCTTTAAGGCCGTCTACAACAAACAATCCCAGCAAATAAAATTATAACTACGAACTACGAAGAAGAAAAAGAT
Source organism: Capsicum pubescens (assembly GCA_030864215.1). Classification (NCBI taxonomy): domain Eukaryota; kingdom Viridiplantae; phylum Streptophyta; class Magnoliopsida; order Solanales; family Solanaceae; genus Capsicum; species Capsicum pubescens. The sequence goes on along the minus strand of CM061549.1, from coordinate 265,304,264 downwards.
GAAGAAAAACAATGATAATAAAACTAAAAAAAAATGGAAAAGGTGTGTTTACCTTTTTTGGGGTAGCAAAATGAGACTACAAGCTTTCTTCGGAGTCTTGATCACCACTAGAAAGCGATTAACTCGATAACTTCGATTAGCCCACGAATTTCATGAAAAAGGAAAAAATTTTACTAAAATAAAAACTCTTATTTGCTCAAAGCTTTTTTATCCAACCTTGAGGCTTGGTCTTTCTAACAAAAAGTGGTAGTATTTATAGGAAAGGATGGGGATTCAATTCTTTTCATCCACCAATGTGGGAGAGAGAATTTAGGGGTGTTTTTAGAATTTTAAAATTGAAGATAAGATGAGGAAAAATTGTACAATGTAGTATAATTTTTGAATTCTAAAATTGGAAAAAGGACAAAGTTGATGGGGGAAATTATACAATGTAGTACAAATTTGAAATTATTTTTGGTGAGAATTGGGTAGAAGTTATGAGAGTTTTTGAGAATTTTAGAGTTATTTATAATATAACCCCAACTAAGGTTTAAACTTTAGCCAAATTTATTTACTTTTTCCAAATTAAAAATCAGTTGGCAGATTGCATTGCAATTATAGCCAATTTGATTTCAATTAAGGCCAAATCTAATAGATTGCCTAAATTAAATTGAAATTCGATGCGAATTAATACTTCATTTTACCCCGAGCTTCTTGATTTAATAAAATCAAACACATATTTATCCAAATAAATTATGTTTGAGAGTAAATTAATATTAAATCAAGACTTTATCCGTTCGAATTAATTTTTAAACTTATCTCCGTAAATGCTTAAATTTTGATAAAAATATCCATTCAAGTAACAAAATGTATACAATCTCGTATATGTGAATACGAAAATATATAATCGTCACTTAAATGATAAAATTAACCTTCATAAATATTTTAAAGTGCATTTATCTGGATGAAATAAATATTTCACTTTTATTTAAAATTGAAGAAACCCAGCATTAAATTTAGTCGTGGAGGACAAAAATTAGGTGTCAACAACTGCCCCCTCCCTTTGGGTAGGGTGGATGCAAGTAACCATGGGCTAAGGAAGTTTGACGTTTCTAATATTTGTCCGACCCCAAATTTATTTTTGAGAGATGTTGGTTTTCGCACAAGTTTCATGGATTTATGGCCGGACCCTGGTATCAGGTTTCCTACATATCTCAGGTTACATGAGAATTCAGGTCAGTTGTAGTTCATAAAGCTTGATTTAAATTATGATTTTCAAAAAATTAACAAGCTATCTTGGGTTTTGAGTTTTCGTAAAATCAGAAAGCTGGAGAATGAAGGGAATTGGGGGGAGGTTGGAATGCAGTAGAGTTTTCTATATAGAGCCCCGCCTATATTTCCCCGATACTTAGGGAATCAGACTGTTTGTAGTTTGACTTAATCGGTAGAAAAGATAGTCTTTTATTTTAGACGATCTTTGGTTCGGGATGAGTGAGAATTTGATCAAGTTGTGGGAAAAGAGGCTTGAAACCTCTTAAACATGAATGTGGAACTCTTCACATCCACAGTTAAGAACTTAACTGGCCATAATTTCCAAAACCCGAGGTATGTTGTCACCCCAGATTTGAAAGAAAGAGAAAGTTACCCTCGGTATGAGTTTAAAAATATCCTAAAGGCGAAGTTTAAACCAGAATACCCTAGAATACCCACATGCCTTTTAATAGGGGTGTGGTTGGATGGTGGTGGCGATCATCCTTTAGCTCGCGTCTAAAGAGATTGACGTCCCTCTCTAGACAATGTCCTATTTTTCTGTTAAAAAAAAGTTTCACGTTGTGTTGCGTCCTTTTTGGAGTCGTCAGCACCTGTAGTTTTGATTTGAGATTTTCATCCTCTCGGATGCTCTCGATAATAAGTCAAACAATATTATTAGTAATAAACACAATACATGAAAGGCATATATAGTTTCTTACCATACCTCCACTCTAGTTGTTATTCAAAAAGAGAAGTCATCCTCTCATGTACCTGTTTGGAAAGAAATAACTTGTAATAATAAACACAACAACTCTCTTGGTTATTGAATAAGATAGCTCCTTTGTCGATTGAGCATGTCTTCAAAGTGGGGTGACCTTTTGGACACCGAAGATACTTTATGCAGAACGATCCCTACAATCGTGTAATCTTATGCTGATGCGGCCACCCTTTTGTTTACCTATATTGCTTGTTGTTTGTCGAATGATAGCCATTTTAGTTATTGACAATGATTCTTTGCATGTGACCTCGGTAAGTCTTGAATTGTCAATCTTTGGATAATCTTGCGCATTATTTGATGTTGGATATGAGGCAACTTATAGATATCCTTTGAATTGCTAGATTTTAGATAATCCTACATATTATCTGACCCTAGATAGGAGATGGCTTACAGATATCCCTCCAATTTCTAGCTCTCAGGTATTCCAGCACATCATCCGACCTTGGATATAATATGACTTATAGATATCTCTCAAATTACTAGTCTTTGGGTAATCCTGTACATAATCGATCTTTGGATATGACGCGGCTTATAGAGAACCCTTGGACTTATCAATTTGATAATCTCGCATATTCTCCGATAAGGATTTGGTTACAGCTTATAGATAGATAACCTTCGGACTATCAATTTTTAGGTAACTTTACACACTATCTGGTTAGGATGTTGTTGCGTCTTACGGATGACCTATGGGCTATCAACTCATTGGTAATCTTGCACACTATCCTATTTTAAATAATATGACTTACAAAATGATCCTTAAATTTTCAATTTCTATGAAATCTCATATGTCGTTCGCTTTCAGATAGCGACTTAAAGACACTCCTTTGAATCATGTGCTTTTGATGCATTCAGATGCTGATTCATAAGATAATGAGATATCCTCGACGTCAGTGTATGCTACCTCGTGTGTCAACAGAAATTAGATATTGATGATATCCTTGACTCTAGTGTATGTCATCTCGTGTGTCAACAGCTATTAAATGCTGATGATATCCTCGACACCAGCGTATACTATCTCGCGTGTCAACAGATATTAAATGTTGATGATATCCTTGACGCTAGTGTATTTTATCTCGCGTGTCAACAGATATTAATTGTTGATGATATCTTCGACGTCAGCGTATGCTATCTCACATGTTAATATATATTAAATGTTGATGGTATCCTCGACACCAGCATATGCTATCTCACATATCAACAGATCTTAAATGTTGATGATATCCTCGACGCCAGCGTATGCTATCTCGCGTGTCCACAGATATTAATTGTTGATAATATCCTTAACACCAGCGTATACTATCTCGCATGTCAATAGATATTAAATAGTGATGATATCCTCGACGCCAGCGTATGCTATCTCGCGTGTCAATAGATATTAAATGTTGATGATATCCTCGACGCCAGCGTATGCTATCTCGTGTATCAATATTTATTAGTGCTCTAAAGCATCTTTCGAGGCCAAACCTTGTCATCTTGCATGACGAGCGATTATGGAGACTTAGTTGAATGGTATGATGGCCCTCTTAGCGATGAAATAATATAAAATAGCCCTCTTGGAAATGGAATGAAATGAAATGTCCCTCTCGACAATGGCATAAAATGGTCCTCTCAGCAATGATATGCAATGGCCTTTTCAGTAATGAGATGATATAAAATGGCCCTCTCGATATGGCCCTCTTAGAAATGGCATGAAATGGACCTCTCAGCAATGAGATGATATGAAATAGCCCTCTTGGCAATGGCATGAAATAGCCCTCTCTGCAATGAGATGACATAAAATGGCCCTCTTGGCAATAGCATAAAATGAAATGTCCCTCTCGGCATGGCATAAAATGTCTCTCTTGGCAATGGCATGAAATGAAATGACCCTCCCGGTAATGGCCTAAAATGACCCTCTCGGTGATGATATGAAATGGCCCTCTCGGCATGGACATCTTGGCAATAATATGAAATAGCCCTCTCGGCAATGAGACGATATGAAATGGCCCTCTTGGTAATGGCATGAAATGGCCCTCTAAAATATGAGATGATATGAAATGGTTCTCTTGGCAATGGCATGAAATAAAGTGGCCCTCTCGACAATGGCATGGAATGGACTTCTTGGAGATGATATAAAATGGACCTCTCAGTAATGAGATGATATGAAATGGACCTCTCAGCATGGCCCTCTTGTCAATGGAATAAAATAAATAGTTCTTCCGATGATTTGAAAATAGTTTCACCTGAGTCTGTTTGTCTGCATTTTTCTTTCTACATGTACCTAGACTCAAGGTAGACAGTTAGTAAACACAATTTCACTCTCACTGGCGACCATAGTCAATCCTTATGATAGTTTAATGCCAAATACTGAGAATCATAATTTGAATAACTCAATCCGCTATTCATCCTCTTTTCGAAGAAGTATTTAAATAACAAACCCACCAGATATAAATGAATGGGTAAAATCCCTTTTTGGGGTCACTCAAATACCATTTTCTTTGCTTCAAGGTGAATTTCGAGGATGACTTTCTGCTCTTTATCCTATTGAGTGATCCTTTTGTTGTTGTATTTATTGTGACGACTCCCTTGAATGCACCTGTGCTCAAGGTAAATATTTAGTAGACACAAATTCATTTTTGCTAGCGACTATTTTTTAGAAAAATTTTAAATACAATATTCATAAAGAAGATAAGATGCCTTTGTTTGTGCTTCATGGTCTCAAGAAATGAGATATACAATTCAAAAGGTCCTCGATAAATGGTATTAAACCTCTCTTTAGGGCTACCCGAAAATACTATTCTTGAGCATTATTTGCTTTGGTGTGGCTCGCAACTTGCTTGGGGATTTTCGAAAAAGATTTCCATTTTTGTGTATTGATCCCTCCATCCACAGAAAAATGATTAGTCTTGAGTGAAACTACTCCATGTTGACCTCTTTCAATCCTTGGTTTGCTCCTTGCCATCTTTTGGGTGCTCCGTAATGTTGGGAATTCCACTCTGACTCCCTGTTCCAACAGATGCCTAGGCAATCACTAAGTAAAAAGATTTGTATAGATTTTTGAAAGTAGTCTTAATTTTTTATTTAAAAACTTCTATAAAAGCTTTTAGAAAATATCTGTCAGTCATTTCATGTTCTAGATCAACGAACGTCTTCCTATTGATTCTGACTATATCTGTCATTTGACGGAAGATTGCTAGGAATTCAGCGTCGTTGAGGTTTTCTATCAGAAGCTCTATCATAGCCTGAGATTTAGTTTGCCTAGAATTTATTGCGGCAAGTGATATACAAAACTTGCCTTGACCTCTGGTGCTGGGGGATTTGAAATATATTCCAACATATTAGTGAAAATTTTGAGGACCTCCTCAAAATTTCTGCCCCAGTTTAATACTATTTGAGATGATCTTGGCTTGAGAGGATCTGTAGTTTTTGCGGGTCTTTATCTTCTTGATTGGATGATGATCTTCCTCTAATGAATTTTCGAGAAGGACTCAAAAATTCTGCCCCAGTTTTTATTTCCTGGGGTTGTATGACCGAGCAGTTAAGGCGCCTACGTATCCCGTTGAAATAGAAATCTAGTCAAACATAGTTCAAGCCTACGCTAGGGATATATATAGAAAAAAAATCTAATGGATTGACCGAAGCCAACATAGGTCAGCTACATATCCCTTTCTTGGGAATTCAGGTCATCACGTAGTTCATACCTAAAAGGAAAGGATAAATTCTCCTAAGGGGTTGACCGAAGCCAACATAGGCCGCCTACGTATCCCTTTTTTGGAATTTAGGTCAAACACAGTTCGCACATAAAAGAAAAGGATAAATTCTCATAAAGGTTTGACTAAAGCCGACATAAGCCGCCTACGTATTTCTTTCTTGGGAATTCAGTACAAACGTAGTTCGTACATAAAAGGGAAGGGATTCTAAGGAATTACACATCATAAAACAAATACTATCATAAAGACGATAACAAATAATCTAGGAAAACAAAAAGCTAAAGCATCCTTCAAACATAGTATCTCTTTACCGTATCAAAATTGATTAGTTTGGTTCACTCTTGACCATCCATCTCAGATAAAATCAGAGCTTCTCCATATAGTACCTTGCAAACTATGTATGGACCTTGCCAATTCAGTGCAAACTTGCCTTTGTACTCTTTTTGGCGAGGAAATATGTGTTTGAGGACCAATTGTCCAACTTCAAATATTCGAGCTCTTAAGTTTTTATTGAAGGCACAGATCATCCTATGTTGGTACAACTGACCATGACACACGACAACCATTCTCTTCTCATTAATCAACATGAGTTGTTATAGCGAGCGCACCCATTCTTCATTACTTAATCTGGCCTCTTGAATAATCCTTAAGGAAGGTATTTCAACCTCGGTGGGTATCACAGTTTTATTCCCATAAATAAGTAGATAAGGAGTTTCCCCAGTGGTGGTTCGAACTATTGTACGATACCCTAGTAGAGCATAGGGAAATATCTCGTGCCATTATCTGTCATTTTTTATCATTTTCCTCAAGATCTTCTTGATATTCTCATTGGTGACTTCCACGGCTCTGTTCATCTATGGATGATATGCGGTTGAATTGCGATAAACAATCTTGAACTAATGACAAATCTTACTAATCAAGTGACTATTCAAGTTAGCCCTATTATCAGTAATGATTGATTTTGGTACTCTAAATAGGCAAATCAAGTTATTCATGACAAAATATGCAACCACCTTCTTGGTGACGGCTCTATATGAAGCAGTTTTGACCTACTTAGTGAAGTAATCAATGGCAACCAAAATAAATTTGTGCCCATTTGATGCTAGTGGATCTATTGGCTCAATAAAATCCATACCCCAAGCTATGAAAGGCCAAGGTGAACTCATCGTATAAAGCTCATGTGGAGGCATTAGAATCAAATCTCCATGTATCTGGCATTTTGGGCACTTCTGCACATATTTGCTACAATCATTTTTCATAATCATCCAGAAGTAACCAGTTCTCAGGATCTTTCTAGCAAGGGAAAATTCGTTCATGTGGGGCACGCAGACTCTGGCGTGTACTTCCTTTATTAATTTCATGGCTTCTGCGGCATCGACACATCTTAAGAATCCTAAGTATGGAGTCCCCCTAAAAAGGATTTCCCCACTTGGTAAATAATTCTTTGCCAAATGTCGAATTGTCTTCTTCTGATTGTTATTGGATTTATCAGGATATATTTAAAATTCTAAATATCTTTCGATATCATAGTACCATGGCTTTCCGTCAGGATCATCTTCGATGCGCGCGCAATGTGTGGGTTGTTCCTTCAAGCTAATTTCCAAGGGATTGATGTAACTTTGATCAGGGTGTTGAAAAAATAGAGGATATAGTATCCAAAGCACCATCAAACTCATTTTGTATCCTTGGGATACATTTGAAATTAACTTCCTAGAATTTTCCACACAAATGTTGTACCAGTTCTACAGAAGGGGTATTCTTGGAGTTCTTCACGGCCCATTCTCCCCGTAGTTGGTGAATTAGCAAATTTAAGTCTCCGATGACTAGCAATTCACGAACATCTCTATCAAGTGCTAACTTGAGACCTAGGATGCAAGCCTCATATTCAACCATGTTATTGGTACGTGGGAAGCGTAATTTAGCATTTGATGGATAGTGTTGGTCTATTTCTTACACCAAAATAGCTCTAATTCCTGAGCCTTTGAAGTTAACCGCTCTATCAAAGAACAATCTTCATTCGGGATACATCTCTGCAATATCTTCTCACACGAACAAAATCTCCTCATCTGGGAAGTAAGTTCGAAGTGGCTCGTACTCATTATTATCTGAATTCTCAACTAAATGATCCGCCAAGGCCTGCACCTTGATTGCCTTTTGAGTCATATACACGATGTCAAACTTGCTTAGCAACATTTTCCATTTGGTTAACTTTACCTTGGGCATGGCTTTCTGAAATATGTACTTCAATGGATTTATTCTGGGAATAAGATCATTGTGTATGAGGATAGATAATGCCTTAATTTTTGTGCAACCCAGGTCAAAGCACGATACGTCATTTCTATAAACGTGTGGCGAGCCTCGTACGGCGTGAACTTTTAGAACTGGAACAATATTGCCTAGCCATATTAGATATCTTGAGACTTCCACAACCTTTGCTTGAATTTGTCGCGTCACTTCTTCCTTGATCTTCAAACTTAAGTCCGACTTGAATTTCTACATTTTCTACTTTATTGGATCAAACTCGGGATTAATTGGTTGCTTATGTAACACAATGTTGGTACTTAACTGTAATACCCCGAAAATCCAAACCAATATTAGAACCATGCTTCAAGCTCATGCAAAATAAATTATAGTGATTTGGTAGTTTTATGAGTGAGTTTTATGTATATTAAGGCCTCAAATAACTTCTAGTTATTAGACGAATCAAAATATCCCTTACCGATTAAGTTCATGAGAAGAATGTTGTTATCGTCAACTTTAAACGAGCATAACTTGCATTTTACTAAGAATTTTTTATCTCATGATCCACTAAAAGATAGATAATTGAATTAGCTTTCCAATGATATCAATTTTGCCTAAATCCGATACCCGATGAGAAGTTATGACACTTTTAGTGAGAGGCAGTATCTCACCACAATCATGTCGCATCGCGGTGATCCCCAAAATCACACTCGTCCCTTTCCAGTAGCTCAGCGTGATTGGCCAGTGTCGTCCCAGGAATTGTGATGGAACAGGTACCGTATCGCGTTGGAGTGCAAATTTGCACTCATCAGTTTTCCAGTGACGCAACGCGATAGCACCGCATCGCGCCGAAGTGCAAAATCGAGATTGTCTATTTTCCAGTGGCACAACGCGATAGCACCGTGTCGCGCCGGGGTGTAAAATTAGGATTTCCAATACCGAGTTTTAAATTTCCAATGGTGGTTTAGTCTTTTTCCAAACCCCCAAGTCGTGAAAAAAATTGATTAAAACTATTCTAAGCCTAGTACGCTCATTATTCTCCAAAATTTCTCTACAAGAAAACCCTATAGCTTCACCTTTCAAGATCAATTCCCATGAAAATCCACCAAGGAATTTTAAGAATTCTTCAATTAAGGTATGTTGAATGTTCATCTATGGGTCCTTTCGACCCATGGAGTCCAAGAACCCAGTTTCAAATTCAAAGTTGTGATTTTTACAAGTTATTATGATTTTTAACCATGAATCCCCATGAATTTTGATTTTGTACCATGTTTACATGTAATTGTTGTTGTTATTAATCCCCACACATTTGAATGGTGTTGTTCACTGAATTAAACTTTAATTGGTGATTTTAGTAGCGAAATTATACTATTACTACAAGTTTTAAAACTATTCTCATGCTTAGCTTAAACCATGAAATACAAGTGTTTGATGAAATGCCTACAAGAATAAATTTTGAATAAATGCTTGCATATCATGTTCTCAAAGTTTTATTACAATCTTACTATTATTTTATCGAGTCCTGGGGGTTTGAATAGCCAAAATTAAGTTGCTTACCTAGTTTCTAGTATTTATAGAATGGCTACAGAATAGTTACGAGTCCTATCTTTTCAGTCAGTATTTTTAAATAGTTAAGCATAGTCAATCCAATATTCCATGTCTTTCAGTTGGGAGTAGGATTTAGCACCGAGCGAATGCAGGGATGACGGCTTCCCTGTCAGTTAGGAAGAGTCATTAGTAGCAGTCCTTGCATTCCAGAACTACGTAGCCAGTGTAAGAAATGAGGAGTCACCCATCAATTGAGGCTTGACTCTGACCAGGTGTCACCCGTTAATTTAGGATTGACATCCTGGTTGTTCAGTAGCTTAGTAGATCCATGCAGCCATGTGTTAGTACCCGTGGTACGGTACTGACACCATTCCAACTGGGGTCACAGGTTGGACCCCAATTTACTCATTAGGGCATGTTGGTTAGATGATAGCTCCCACAGTCTCAGTTCAGTATTCAGTATACTTCAGTTTAGGTTTGCATTGACCATAGCATACATATATCAGTTATTCAGTTATCAGATTTTAGTATTTCAGTTTATAGATTTTTTTCAATATCATATTATATGCTTGGTCATGCATTCTCAGATTTTACAGCTTTCACGCATTTATATCTAATAATCTCATGCTAACCAATTCATCTTTACTTCATGCATGTTCACTCAGTTATCTCATATTATTCAGTTATTTGTTACTTCATGTTCAGTTATACCATGTTATTCATTCAGTCAGTTACTATTCATCCACATAAACCATGCCTGTTAGCCTAACCTCATTTAGAATACCAGTACATTCAAAGTACTAATCGCATACCCGTTTCTTGTGCTATGATGTTTAATATCATAGGTTCGGATGCTCAGTTCCCTGATTGCGCATAGATATACCAGATTATGAGCTGTAGCAGTAGTGGGTCCTCATACTTCGAGAACATGGTTTATTTATCTCAGTTTACCTTATTAGTTTAGTATTTCCTATTCAGTCGGAGTTAGTTGGGGGTTTGTCTCATCAACTCCACAGTCTGTCACTTAGAGGCTTTCGAACACTCTCAGTCAGTTATTTAGTTATTACACGTTATTGATGGTCCTACAGTATTATTTTCAGATAGATATTTTCAGTATTTTGATTCAGTATCATTTTTCGTACTTAAACCTTATAGCATTTTCAGTCAAGTTCCGCACATATTCTCTGTCATTTTATTCAGTGCTCACAGCAGGTACCGATATGGGTTAGCTGGTGGTCCTTCGGGGTTGTAGGAGCCGTGTGATGTCCAGGGTGTACTCTCGGGGCATTACAAACTTGGTATCAGAGCCTAAGGTTTTATAGCATCCTAGGGAGTCTAAAAGTCGCATCAATTAGAGTCTTGTGCATGGGTGTGTAGTGCGCCATACTTATGGACAAGGAGATACAAGACGTTTTAGAAAAAGTTTCCTTTCTTTCAGTGTTCATGTCGTGCGGAAGAGCATGAGATCTATTTAAAAACCTCTTTCTAACTTATCCATCCTTCCGTGTATAGAAAATTCCTTCCAAAAAGAAAAACAGAAGAAGAAACGGAAATCAGCCTGCACCTCCAGCCGTTTAGAAAGATCCCTTGAATGAGCATATCTCTCACGTCGAATTCAGAGTTGCTTTTACTACCTTAGCTTATTCAGTAATTGATCAGAATAATCTGCAGGCTAATGTCCTATTTAGGCTTTTAATTCATGCTCAACAGAGTGGGGAGAGCGTAGGAAGAAAGAGAAAAAGAAAAAGAGGGTTAGAACAAGTGGTTTTAAGCCAAGGTCAAGGTTAGTAACCGCTCCCAATTCCGTTAGAATTTTTCAGGCCCAGCTCCACCTTCAGCCAGTGTGCCAGTACCTAATTTTAAGAATGACGATCAAAATAGAGCACCAGGCTCTAAGTCACAGGGTAGTGGGAAGGGTGTTCGTAATAATCCACTTTGCGGAGAATGTGGCAGGAATCATAAGGGTGTGTGTAGAGCCGGTAGTTATGTATGTTTTGGGTGTGACAAGCTAGGCACTTTAGTTGTCAACTTCGGTGTCAGATCCAAGATATTAGTAGAACCCTTCTCAATGTCTACCTCAGTGGGTAAATCTTTCATTTCGAGGTGGGTATACAGAAATTGCTCGGTTACAGTATCCCATCAAACCACTTTAGTTGATTTTAGAATAGAGTCAATCAGTTTTAGTTTTTTTATGAACCGATTATTTAATGAAAGGGTAATACCTTAGTGCTTAGGGGTCAGATGTGTTTTCAGAGCCCTTCCCAGAATCCTATGACAGTAGATGACCTAGAATTAGAAGCATGAACCCAGTAGTTTAGTAGAAATGGAGTGGGGATAGTATTATCTAAATTTGGTGGATTACGTATCCATGGGGCTAGTTGTATGAAAGGTGAATCATTAGGCTTGAAACAGTGTATACCAGAACTTGAGCTAAGTATTATGGTGTGGTTGTGCTTATGTAGTACCCTTGAGTGCTAAGTTTGAATGGGGGCTAATAATGTAGAAATTGTTGTTCTTTCCAGTTAAGTTATGGGCTATATTGTGTTGATGTCGGATGTCTAGGTGTAAGGGTAATTCTCATGGTTTAGGGAGAAATATAGGTTTAGATATATGATATTAGTAGGTTGTAAAGGTAGTTAGTATTGTCCATTAAGAGGTTGAGAATATCCATGTTAAGTGATGGAATCTAAGCTTGAATCTTTGAAGATTGAGCTAATGGAAAGTAGAGTTGAGGCACTAGATGGTGTGAACTCATGGTATGGTGATACTCTTGGAAATTCTAAGTTAGTTAGTGTTTCAATTGTTTTATGATGATCGTTGGGGATATAGAAAGCTAAGAATTGTATATCAGGAAGATGTACCAATAGTAGGTCTTACATTATCAAGTATAGTATTTCAGGGTAAGTATAGTATTTATGTGCATTATTCTACCCCAGACTCAAGAGTAAGTTGGTGACAGTTTAGTTTAGAGTTGTTGATTAAGTGGTTCACAGACTTTGAATGATGGCTTTAAGCCAAAGGGGAGATGGTAGAACAAGTAACCAAGTCAGGCTCTCAGATCCTAGCAGTGAGACTAGTATGTATAGAAAAGTAGTAGGAGAGGATGATGCCCGGCCCATTCTTATCTCAGTGTAAGGTTTTTTCAGTTATCATGATATCTACTCATGTCTTACATGTCAGCTCTATGATCATAGCTCATATTCGTCCATATTATAGAAAATCACGTACTCTCCCAGTCCCTAGTATGAGGAGTTCCAGTTCACCCAGCAGTACGAATTATGTTCCATGAATTCAGAAACTCCAAACTCAGGTCATGCAATTCATGACTCACGTATTCATGTTTTATAGTATACTCAGTTTCCATGACTCATGCTACACTCTTAATAATCAGCGAAATTCAGATTTGTGTCATGTGTGTCCTCAGTTTAGACCTCTTTAAGGAATTTATGTCATTTGTACTCTACTTCTCAAGCCCCAGTTAAATGTGCAAGTTGTGCATGGTATTTCTTCCATGCTTCGGGATCTCATGTTCTAACTTTTTAGTGACCTTCCCCTATGAAATGATGGTGATGATGAGTAATTTGTTTAGATGTGAGAAAGCAAATACTTCATGTTAAGGAAAAATTGTTGCATGCTTGTTTTACATGAAGTTGTATTTGTGAGGATAGGCTTGAATGTCATGTTGGTGTGTAAGTAGATAAATACACTACGCGTTAGTGAATGGCTAGTAAGAGGTTATATTTAGTTGTTGAAGGGGGTAATCAGATTTATTCAGGAGATGGGAAGTTATGAAAATGCAGTGTGTATTGAATTCATAACTCAGACTAGTATTACAGTGTTATGTGTGCATTTTATAGATTCGAGTAGGCTTAAATACAGTGGGAGAATTCAGTCTAGCTCAGACCTCAGTAGGTAGAGTTATCAGTGCCCATATGAATATTTTCAGTATCCCCAAGTAAAGTATGGTGTTGAAGTGAAAAGTATAGTTGAGGGAGTAGTTGATAAGTATGGCTAAGATTGTAAGTTAGTAGTTGTAGTGCATAAGGCTTAGTAACTCTATTTGTAGGCTTGTATCCCATATTATAGAATTTTAGCCATGTTGTGATTTCTGATTCAGATGTCTTACTCAGACCATGCCAAGATTCTTTTCTCCCTAAAGTCATTAGAACTTCATAGAAAGAGTGTCAAAGAAATACTCCAGTTAAGTGTAAGCTTTCAGTATGAGTTAGTTTGTATAGTCAGTAATTCAGTTTAGCAGTCAGGCAGACAAGTTCCTATGGTTTTCACCTCTCCTATTAAGGAGGAAATTCCTTCACGACCTTGCAAGTCATAACTTCAGTTCATTTCATGCATTAGGCACCATATTTAGATTCCAGATATTCAGTCATGATTCAGTTCGTAAGTGTCTCGTGTATCATCTCAGTCTTTCCTCAATATTTCAGCCATGTCAGTATCTTTTGGGGGACATAATATATCAATGGGGAGATGTAATATAATCCCCCAAGCTTTCATGTCCTAAACCTTCTATCTTTTCTTCAGGTACTATGATCTAGCTTGAAGTAATAGGTACTCATAATTTGACTCTCTCGTTCCAATCTCAGCCTTATAACTATTCTCGTGTCATTGTATGTATTCAAGAAAATCAGTTTAATTCATAATATTCGGTTCATGTATTATGTTTCAGACCCATTTATGTTCTCATGTTCCCAATCATGCATGTTCAGTATATGATCTCATATTTTTCAATACTCTCAGCTAAACCACCCTCATTCGGGGACGAATGTTCCCAAGAGGGAGATATTGTAATACCCCAAAAATCCGAACCAATATTAGAACTATGCTTAAAGCTCATGCAAAATAAATTATAGTGATTTGGTAGTTTTACGAGTGAGTTTTATGTATATTAAGGTCTCAAATAACTCCTAGTTGCTAGACGAATCAAAATATCCCTTACCGATTAAGTTGTTGAGAAGAATGTTGTTATAGTCAACTTAAACGAGAATATCTTGCGCTTTACTAAGAATTTTTAAGATAATGACCCACCAATAGATAAATAATTGAATTAGCTTTCGAACGATACCAATTTCACCTAAATTTGATATCCGGGTGAGAATTTATGGCACTTTTAATGAGAGTCAGTATCTCACCACAATCATGCCGCGTCGCGGTTAGGGGTGGGCGTTCGGTCGGTTCGGTATGATTATTTAATATCGGTTTGGTTTATTGGTTTTTGTGTTGACAAAAATGACAACCATAACCAAACCGAAATAAAATCAGTTTGGTTCGGTTTCTACAAATTTGGTTTGGTTATTTCGGATTTTTATTTTGGTTTGAAATATTAAAATAGAGAACGTCTCTTTTTCATAACTGAGCATTTAAAATTGATAATTTTTTTTAGAAAAATATTTTTTTAAAAACCTATTTTTCATTCCCAAATATAAATAACAAAAGAATATAATTAGGTTTCAATATAATTTAAACAAAAGAATTTAGAATTTCAAATGTGCACACTCCTTTGGGTGCTTATAATATACATATACTGCAAAATTGTAATACAAACTT
Organism: Capsicum pubescens; assembly: GCA_030864215.1. Lineage (NCBI taxonomy): Eukaryota > Viridiplantae > Streptophyta > Magnoliopsida > Solanales > Solanaceae > Capsicum > Capsicum pubescens. Next base: position 265,289,216 of record CM061549.1, on the reverse strand, counting down.
GGCAGTCAATCTGATAATCCATCAATAGGCTAACTAAGTTGGCAGAGGATGGCAATGAGAAATCAAATAGCAGTACTCAAGAAGAATCACACATCACGTCTGGCTATTACTGATACACAACATGAACACACACATGTAATTCACCAAGCAAATCATTTAACCTGAATAGTATTATCAGCTGAACATTGACCAATTAACTCACATATGGGCTAAACATGCACAAATAAACAGTATTAGACGAATCATTTTACACTTAAAAAACATAAACAGTGTAATAGACTTGAAAAGGAACAGAAGCAGATAGCAACCTCAGTTTCCTAACAAACATAATCCAAAAGAATATACAACACAAAAACATTGTCAACTATAGCTAGCAACATTGTCATTTTTCCTATTTAACATAATCATCAGCTTATAAACAGTACAAGACTAACACAACCCAAACAATCTCTGTCTATAAATGGTTTAGCAAATAGTACAATTATTGCTTCTTCTTCACATGGTGTCTCACATACTCAAACCCAAACAATCTTAATTCTTACCACATCCTAAGAAGCATACAGTTGAGAGAGAAAAACCCATAGTCCATAACTCATTAAATCAAGAAAGTAGTTGAAGAAGAACCCAAAAACAAACTTACCTGCCGTCGGTCGCCACTCGACACCGTTCAACAATCACAAATACTATTCCACAGTGGATGTCGTTCGCCGCTCAACAAATAGATAGACCAAATCATATCGCCGCCTCAAACAAGTTACACAAAGACCTCAGTCAGTTAGTCACCGGTCAAAAAATATAAACACCACAGTCACGAGTCGCCGCCTCCGATGTCGTTGTAAAGAAAGGGAGTTTGTGTCGTTTTCACGACGGTCTATCATCCGCCTCCAGTATCGTTGAAATTTATAAAGAAATGAAATCTGTGAAAAGTAAAAATGGTTGTTGTGCTGATATGATTTAGATTTAGAGAATTACGGTTATAAAAAATTTATTATATATTTATTAATTTATTATGTATATATTGAATATATTATATTATATATATAAATAACAAATTAATAATATATATATGTTATTAATTTAATTTTGGATTTTCGATTTAACCGAATTTTATTTTAAAAAAATTGAAAACCGAACCGTTTAACCAAATTTTAAAAATTAAAAATTGAAACCGATCCGAAAAACCAAAAAAATGAAACCAAATTTAAATTTCGGTTCAATTTTTCGGTTTTTTCGATTCTAACCAAAATATGTCCAGCCCTAGTCGCGGTGATCCCCAAAATCACACTCGTACCTTTCTAGTATCTCACCGCTATTGGCTAGTGTCGCACCAGAAAATAGGGTGGAACAGGTACCACATCGCGTTGGAGTGCAAATTCGCACTCATCTCCAGTGACGCAATGCGATAGCATCGTGTCTTCCCGGTGTGCAAAATAGGGATTGTCCGTTTTCCGGTGGCTCAATGCAATAGCACCACGTCGCATCGGGGTGTAAAATTGGGATTTACAGTTTCGAGTTTTAAATTATCATGGGTAGTTTAGTCTTTTTCCAAGCCCCCAAGTCGTGAAAAACAATAGATTAAGCCTATCTCTTAGATGATAGCTCCTACAATCTCAGTTCAATATTCAGTATACTTCAGTTCAGTTTTCCATTGACCATAGCATACAGATAACAGTTATTCAGTTATCAGATTTTAGTATTTCAGTTTACATACTATTTTCAAATTCATATTATATGTTTTGTCATGCATTCTCAGATTTTACAGCTTTCAAGAATTTATATTCAATAATCTCATGCTAACCAGTCAGTCTTTACTTCATGCATGTTCACTCAGCTATCTCATATTATTCAGCCATTTGTTACTTTATGTTCAGTTATCCCATGCTATTCATTCAGTCAGTTACTATTCATGCATATAAACCATGCCAATTAGCCTAACCTCATTTAGCATACCAGTACATTCAAAGTACTGATCGCATACCCATTTCTTGTGCTATGATGTTTAATATCATAGGTTCGGATGCCCAGTTCCCTAATTGTGCATAGACATACCAGATTATCAGCTTTAGTAGTGGTGGGTCCGCATACTTCAAGGACATGGTTTATTTATCTCAATTTTCCTTATCAGTTCAGTATTTCCTATTCAGTCAAAGTTAGTTGGGGTTTGTTCCATCAACTCCACAGTCTTTCAGTTAGAGGCTTTCGGATGCTCTTAGTCAGTTATTCAGTTATTACATGCTCTTAACAGTCTTATTGTATTGATTTCAGACAGATGTTTTCAGTATTTTGATTCAGTATCATTTTTTGTATTTAAACCTTATGGCATTTTCAGTCAAGTTCTGCATATATTCCTTGTCATTTTATTCAGTGCTCACAGCAGGTATCTGCATGGGTTAGATTGTGGTCCTTCGGGGCTGTAGGCACCATATGACGTCCAGGGTGTACTCTCAGGGCATTACGTTAACCCCAGCATATCATCGTAGGGCCAAGTAAATATATCAATGTATTCCTTGTAGCAAATGGATGAGTTCTCTTCAGTTTCCTCCAGGTTGGGCTTCTCTCGATTTTCAAGTTCTTCTATGTCTTCCACTAACCTCTCCTAATCATGGTCTTTCTATTCATCATCATCACTTTGCTTTGTTTATCTAGCCCTTGACATGACATGACATTGGCAAATTTTAAATTATTGTTACCTATTGATCGGGGAGTAATAAGTGAAGTGGAAGTCCAGTTCAACATTCATCCTCTTTGATTCCAGTTGTCTTAAAAAAAATTCTTCCATGGTAGCATCATATTTTTCCCTATTCTATCCTCTAGACCATGGCTTATAGGTTTTGAAAAATGACTGGTAGAGTCCAAATTTACTACTAATCCTTTTTCCTTTTTTATAACAAAGCTATAGTCAAGAGGAGAATCTTTTATTCACTTTGATCTAGTGAAGTAGGTTCATTTGACAACACAGAATAGTTTCTATTACCTGCAGAGTAAGAAAAACTCAAAAGCGAATGTGTTAGACTTTGTTAGTAATACGCAAAACAAGATGTTAAGGCAGAAAGTAAGCACATAAAGTTGTTTCTCATCTCATGCTAATTGATTCATGGAGTAATAATGACCCGAGAATTTCAATGAACGGGATTTTTTTTAATGATATGGATAAGTAAAATTGTTCAGGAAGGTTCAACTCTTCTTCTTCCTTCAAGAAAGTGGAGTACAACAGAGTTTTTGAAGATAGGGGTAGGGCCGAAAGTCTGCCTACGTATTTCATGGGTAAGAAATCAGGCCCTACGTAGTTTGAACATATAATGGCTTTTTCTGAGTCCATAGTCGATCTTCCTGAAATGGTAGCGAGGTTTTAGGAAGTTTTAAGAATGATTGCAAACTTTTCTGAGAGACTTGGGAGACCCGAAGTATGTTTGGTCGGACTTTTGTATAGTGGATATTTTTCTGCTTAAAGGTTCTTTTGAAAAATGGGATTGGATCAATTCGCCTTTGATTTGAATTAGAATAGCATGTATAAGCACATAAAATAGTTATATCACATAAGCATATTGTAATAAAATGTGCATCCTAATTGGGTGATCCTTTTGAGCCAAGGGTTGGCCTAACGCTTTTAAACGAAGCATATGTTTTTTTAAAACCAATCCATTATCCCCCAAAACCTCCATAGGTATACATAAAGGGAATAAATACTTACAAAATTTGCACAAAACGGATACAATCTTTAGGGAAAGAAAGAATAACATGAGAAAAAAAAATATCCCGCGCAGGGGGTAGTAGCTCCTGGATCGGCCTTCGCCCTCTTAACTTTGTTCACTTCTTGTCATAGGCGACATCTATGTATGATCAAGCAATTCCTGTATAACTTTTCTCTATTCTCATACATCATTAGTCTGGGAAATCATGCAATCGTGCAAATTGATCAATCTCTTGCCTGACTCGCTTTAATTTTTTTCTCAATGGGTGGATGATTGAAGCGTCTTTATATGAAAGCAAATAAAGTAAGTCTTACCCCTAACTCAAAGGATAATGGATTAGATTAAATAACATATATTTCTTCAACACATACATATGATTAGTCTTTAATTAACTCGTGGCCAATAGACCAAGGCAGGTTTTCTAATGGGCCCAATAACCCCATGGATACTGGATCGTCCTAGGCTCATACCTAAAAAAGGGTTTTGGTTTAGCTCTATCCTGGGTGTCTAGAGTGGATTTGGACACAGGTTCCTAAGAGGACAACTTGAGTTTAGAAATACGAACAGCCTCCGACCGCCTAACGTGTCGGTAAATCATCGTATTCCCAACACTTGATTTGGAGTTGATCAATAGGAGCCGGGACATCCACGAAACCCTAAAACAGTGTAATAATCATCATGCGGTATTATGCCATGAAATGCAACAGTAAAATTTCACGAAATTTAAACATATAAGCACATAAACAGTTTAATAATTAGTCAAAGAAGCCAATTCAAATATTTGGTTAGAACCTAGTTACTGTCCTCAGCAGAGTCGCTATTTCTGTTTTTCCCTTTTTTTAACTCGAAGGTTGAAAAACATTGATTTTGACTTTTTAAACTATTTTGATACTTTAAAGAAAATTTTGAAACAATCTAAGAAATTACAGAGTCGCCAGTTAATTTATTTGAAAAGAAATTAAGAAAATTTTTTAAAATAAAATCTTAAGTCTCAAAACAGAAAAAGACTTAGGCCTTTAAGAAAATTTCGGGTAAGAGGTTCTTATTAACATTTTAGAAAGGTTTTTAAGGCACCCAAAATGTCCGCTAATTTGCGGTTATCCAGACTATTTGAAAACCACTTTGACTAACTTTTGAAAAAAAAAAGTTGGTTTTTGAAAAGAAAATAATTTAGGACGAAACTTGTATAAAATTAATTTTTGATGACTTAGTAGAGAATTTAACCAAGTCTAAGAAAATAAATAGCGAATAAGCACGTAAAGGGGGAAGGGGGAGAATTAGAAGACTTAGGCTCGTAATCCCAAATTCATCAACCCTGTCCTAGTCTAATTAGGCTTTTGGCCCACCTGTACCTGTCCTAATCTAAATATCGAGTTTTGACTCATAACCTGTCCTAAATTATTTTTCCGAATCCATTGGACCAGAATCGGCTTCACCTGTATTAAAATACAACTTTGGCTTCGAGGCCCCAAATGAATGAATAAATAAATGATTAAAGGAATAAATAAAAAGAAGATAATAATAAAAATCGAGACTTTTCAAGTCTCCTAGTGACATCATCAATGGGTTTTGATCCACTTTCCTTTTTCGTCTATCTTCTAGCACCCGCACGCCATATAGTCGACTTTGGGTTTAAACTTCAAACTTGACTCGAAGAGGTAGGCCTCATTGGCCCATTATGAAATGCAAGAGGAGAGGAGTCCATTTAGAGTCGAGACATTTTTTGCATGCAAAGAAAAGATAAAGAAATTAATATACGTTCAAGCATAAAAGTGACATATTTCAAAGCAAAAGAAAATATCAAGAACTAATTTTTGAATGACAGTGATAAGCACACTTGCACACGTATAACAAGAGTAAGAGTTTTTAGATAAAATGCAAAGCAAAGACATCCACTTATATGACTCATGATTCATGTTCACATTAAGAATGAATAAAGGTAAAAGGAAGAAAGTCATATTCAATGAATTAACGCGAGAACAAACAACGTAAGGTTTCGAAAGTAAAGGGATGAGGCAATAAAAAAAATATCCATGACTTCTAAAATTGAACAAACATAGACACTAATCCATATAACAAAAGAAAATAAAGGCTAACTTTTCAAGAAAGAGAATCTTTAAATTTCAATTAAGGCGACATTAAAGAAAATTCATACATCTAAGTTACAACCAACATTATAGGGAAAAAACGTGTAACGACCTATGGTTTATATTTCTAAGACATCGTTGATTCTCTTTTGATATTATGAATCAAAGAGATACATCAATCAAGTCTTTACACACACAAAGAGCACATATAACAATCCGGAGTAAGAAAATTAGAATAAAAGTTTAGCATCTCTAAAAGTAAAATATCGTTCAACAATCATACCATGCATGACTCGAAAATATCTAAATAATTCTATTTAGCTACAAAAATTCAAACTTTCTCATCATTTTAACAAGACAACATGCGAACAAAAGAGGAATAAACATCTTGGATGGAAAAATAAAGCTAGCACTTCATCTCTTATATGAGGATTTTGAAATTCATTAAAATAATTAGCAAGCAAATGACAAATTCTTGACTTAACCAATTACTATTTTTATTAAGACGAAACAAACAATAGTAACTATTCTTTTTGACATAAAAAAAATAACTTTACATGCTAAAAACAAATGCATCCACCAATAATGAATTTAAACAAAGTCTAAAAACATCTTTTAAATAAAGATTGAAATTTTATCCATAATAACTAAAGAATAAAGTCAAAAAGGAGAAATAATTGATATTATCTATTCTTTTCAACATAAAGAAAATTACATGCTAAAAACAAATGCATCTACCAAAAATGAATTTAAAGAAAGCATAAGTACATCTTTTAAGCAAAGATTGAAACTTTATCTATAATAATCAAAGAATTAAGTAAAAAAGGAGAAACAATCAATATTAACTATTATTTTTAACATAAAGAAAATAGCTTTACATGCTAAAAATAAACATATCCGCCAATAATGAAATAAACAAAGCATAAGTACATTTTTTAAGCAAAGATTGAAACTTTATCTATAATAATCAAAAAATAAAGTCGAAAAGGCACGTACAACTATTGCTAGCTCATTTTTATATCATGAACATAAAAATAACCATAATATCAATACCACAACGTCCTTTGGCCTTCAAGGTCATCTACATCAAACAATCCCAGCAAACAAAATTATAACTATGAATTACAAAGAAGAAAAAGATGAAGAAAAAAATGATAATAAAACAAAAAAAAAAGGAAAAGGTGTGTTTACCTTTTTTGAGACAGCAAAATAAGACTACAAGCTTTCTTCAAAGTCTTGATCACCACCGGAGAGTGATTAACTTGAGAAATTCGATTAGCCCACGAATTTCATGGATAAGGAAAAAAATTTACTAAAATATAAACCCTTCTATGCTCAAAGCTTTTTTTTTCAATCTTGAGGCTTGGTCTTTCTAACAAAATAATGGTAGTATTTATAGGAAAGGATGAGGGTTCAATTCTTTTTATCCACCAATGTGGGAGAGAGAATTTAGGGGTGTTTTTGAAATTTTAAAATTGAAAATAAAGTGAGGGGAAATTGTACAATGTAGTACAATTTTTGAATTTTAAAATTGAAAAAGGGACAAAGTTGATGTGGGAAATTGTATAATGTAGTACAAATTTGAAATTATTTTTTGGGTGGAATTGGGTAGAAGTTATGAGAGTTTTGGAGAATTTTAGAGTTATTTATAATATAACCCCAATTGAAATTTAAACTTTAGCCAAATTTATTTAATTTTGATCAAATTAAAAATCAATTGACGCATGCATTACACTTATAGCCAATTTGATTTCAATTATGGGCAAATCTAATAGATTGGCTAAAATAAATTGAAATTCTATACGAATTAATACTTCGTTTAATCCCGAGCTTCTTGATTTAATAAAATAAAATGCATATTTATCCAAATAAATTATTTTTTAGAGTAAATTAATTTTAAATCAAGACTTTATCCGTTCGAATTAATTTTTAAGCTTATCTCCGTAAAAGCTCAAATTTTGATAAAAATATTCATTCAAGTAGCAAAATTTATAAAATCTTGTATATGTGAATACGAAAATGTATAATTGTCACTTAAATGACAAAATTAACCTAAATAAACATTTTAAAGTGCATTTATCCTGATGAAAAAAATATTTTACTTTTATTTAAAATTGAAGAAACTCAGGATTAAATTTAGTCGTGGAGGAAAAGAATTAAGTGTCAGCACCTGTAGTTTAAAGTAAGAAAATTTATCAAGCCTGCAAGCTGAAGTTGCCAAATTCACCAAATTTGAAAGTTGAACCGCCCAAATCACCAAGTTTGCAAGTGCAAGTTGACAAAATCTCCAAGTCTTCAAATTGAGGCCTCCTAAATTTCCATGCCTTAAGGTGGACAAGATTTTCTCCTTTGCACCTTAAGCTGGCCTCTCACAGATTTGTCCTTAAAAGGATCTCCAAAACTTTTATGCCTTAAGGTGGACAAGATTTGTCCCTTTGCACCTTAAGCTGGGTTTCTCACGGATTTATCTTTAAAAGGATCTCAAAAAATTCCATGTCTTAAGGGAGACAAGATTTATTCCTTTGCACCTTAAGTTGTCCTTTCATGTGTTAATCCTAAAATGAAGCTCAAATTTTTCATGCCTTAAGGTGGACAAGGTTTGTCTCTTTGCACCTTAAGTTGGTCTCTTTCGTGAAATTATTCATAAAAGGATCTCAAAATTTTCATGTCTTAAAGTGGACAAAATATGCCCCTTTAAATCTTAAGCTGACCATTGAAAAGGGACCATACTTGAAGCCGAACTTGTCAGGTTTCAAGGTGACGGAGGCGAAGTTAAAATCTCGCACCTTAAGCTGACCATTGAAAGGGCCTATACTTAAGGAAGACCATTTCATAAGTGCATCGGTGAAAGGTCCCATACTTAAAGAAGACAATTACATAAGTGCATCAGTGAAAGGGCTCATACTTAAAGAAGATCATTGCATAAGTGCATCGGTGAAAGGGCCCATACTTAAAGAAGACCATTGCGTAAGTGCATCGGTGAAAGGGCTCATACTTAAAGAAGACCATTGCGTAAGTGCATCGGTGAAAGGGCCCATACTTAAAGACGACCATTGCATGAGTGCATCAGTGAAAGGGACCATCTTGAAGCAAAATTGGTCGGGTCTTAGGGTGGCGGAGGCAAAGTTAAACTCTAGCACCCTAAGCCGATTGTTGCATAGCCACCATCTTGAAGCAAAATTGGTCGGGTCTTAGGGTTACGGAGGCGAAGCTAAACTCTTGCACCCTAAGTCGATTGTTTCATAGCCACCATCTTGAAGAAAAATTGATTGGGTCTTAGGGTGATGAAGGAGAAGTTAAACCCTCGCACCCTAAGCCGATTGTTGCATAGCGACCATCTTGAAGTAAAATTGGTCAGGTCTTACGGTGACGGAGGTGAAGTTAAACTCTCGCACCCTAAGTCGATTGTTGCACATTGTTATATGCTTCAATTCTATAAAAAAAAAAAAGGAGACAACACAAAGAAAACACAAGTAGGAGAGAGATTGGTACTTGGCATGATGTTTTGAACTTGAAAGTCATCTATCATCGACTTGGATTGATACAAATATTATAGTGAGGATGAAATCCTCAAAATCTGGTTTGCAACAATTAAAATACCCTTTGATGATGACGTTCCTGCATCAAGATATAAATTATTTGGTGAAGCAACGCAAATCTGAAATTTTCTGTCAGACAAAATTTAGGATCAACTTCAAAAAAAAATTGTCTAGAACAATTTCGAAGATCATAAATCTCAAATCTTGGATATGCTATATATGCATGTTTATGGCATCTATATAATCAAGCGGATCATGATTTTGATACTCCCACATTGAGATATAAATTCTTTGGTGTCATCGTACAAATCTGAAACTGTTGGTGCAATATTTCGGGATAACACCTACAAAAATCTCAAACGTATTAAATTATGAATTTTGAATATGTTGTAGATCTTTGTATATAGTTTTAAGCGTCTGGTGATTTCGTCATTCCTGCTTCAAGATATGAAAGTTTTAGTAAAGACGCACAAATCTAAAATTTTTAGCATGATAAAATTTAGGGCTAAATTCAAAAAATTATCGAGAATTATATTGAAGGAATTTAAAGTTGAATTTTGGATATGTTGTAGATCTTGAAGTCTAGTCTTTGGAATATTAAATGGTTTATGATTTCGATATTCCTACAATAAGATATGAATTTTCTACCACTAACATGATTTGCTGGAAAAAAAAGTGACGAAATTAAGAGAAAAGTAGGAGGGAAAGAAATTACCTTAATATTATTGATGACTTGAAAACTCCAAAATTGATATTGAAAAGTGGGGAAACTACTTCCTTTTATAGATTTGTAGGATGGATGTTTTCTTTTTCAATATAAATTCAAATTGGAAGAGCTTCCGTCTCCAAATTCAAATTGGAGATTGTCTTCTTCTCCAAAACAAATTCAAATTGGATGTTGTTTTCTTTTCCAATAAAAATTCAAATTGAAGGTTGTTTCTTTCACCCATACAAATTCAAATTGGAGGTTGTTTCTTTCTCCCATATAAATTCAGATTGTAGGTTGTTTCCTTCTCCCATACAAATTCAGATTGGAGGTTATTTCCTTCTCTCATACAAATTCAAATTAAAGGTTGTTTCCTTTTCCAATCGAAGTTCAAATCAGAAGAGTTTTATTACTGGTTATGTAAGGCGATAAAAAGTTTTTCAAAATATATTTGAAATCGGACATCATGCCTCACCAAGGAATCTTAAGTGTATAGATTCATGAAAAAATAAGAGAGTTTTTGAGAGGCAATATCAATATGGTCAGCTTTAAATTTTCTCAACTAATGAATGGGGTGTTCATATGTATGAAAATCATTGAAGCATGAAGGAAACATGTTTAAATAATCATACTTCAAGGCTAGTCTTCAAAATATTAAATGTCTCGACAAGTCTTGAAGTAGGGGGCATTTGTGAGCGATAAAATTTTATTAAATTTAAATCCCTACGCAATTTGAATTATATTAAATTCAAAATATATTAGTCTCAAATAAATATTGCAGATTAATATAATTGAATTAATTATTTAAGTCCAAACATGTATGAATTTAAATAAAGTTCAATCTTTATTGGGATAGTCCATTAATTTGAGCTACAAATTATGAGCCCACTTTACTAAGCCCAAGATATTGTCATATTCTAGAGGCCCAAAAGAGCGTTACATGTCGAATGATGTGGCATGCCAAGTCGAGTGAAGGAGTCAATAGAATCATGCTATGTGTCAAAATGATGCAGCAGGCCTAGTGAAATCAAAAACTCATAAAAGGCGCCACATCACTTGAATTTGATTGGTCAAAGGAAGTTCATCTTCATCATGACTCTTTCCTTTCCACAACTATAAATAGGGGTCTCATAATTCAGAAAAAAGAGACGAAAAATTCTAATAAGAAGCAAGAAAAAACTCGTGGATCAAACACTGTAATTTCTCTACAAAGCTCAAGCACTCAAATCCAGTTCATCAAGATTCAAGATCAAGACTACAAGATACAAGAACAAGCCCAAAAGCCCTTGAATTCAAGCATAAGTCAAGATCAAGTCCATCAAATCCACAAATCAAGTTCAAATTTAAGATCAAGCTTTAAGCCCTTGAATTTATATTTGAAAAGGCGAATGAGAGAATTCATAGAGATTGTAACACTCACTTATTGAAATCAATAAAACGATTTTTGCAATATTTTTCTTATCTCGATTACTTATATTTCGATTTGAAATTTTATTGTCCAACAAATCTTGGCACCAATCAAATTTAAGTGACATGACGCCTTTTATGGACTTTTGATTTCACTAGGCCTGCTGCATCATTTTGACACGTAGCATAGTTTTATTGACTCCTTCACTTGACTTGGCATGCCACGTCATTCGACATATGGCGCTCCTTTGGGCCTCTAGAATATGATAATATTTTGGGCTTAGTAAAGTGGGCTCATCATGTAGCCCAAATTAATGGATTGGTCCAATAAAGATTGGACTTTATTTAAATCCATACATGTTTGGACTTAAATAATTAATTCAATTATATAATCCACAATATTTATTTGAAACTAATATATTTTGAATTTAATATAATTCGAATTTCGTACGGATTTAAATTTAATAAAATTTCATCACCCATAGTTACATTTAGAGCTCCATTATTTTACTTAGGGGGGGAAAAGAATATTTAACTTGGAATATTTACTAATAAAAATAATATGAAATTTGAAGTTTGAAATGAAGAGTTGTTTGTTAGTTACATGCTTGCTTGTACAAATTGATAAGCACATCTAAACTCCCCAATAATTGAACAAAAATTTAAAAATAACTAGTGACAAAGAAAACACATTTTCAAATGGTTAGCTAGCTAAGTGTTGAACTAATGATGGCTTAGAGAGAAAGAAGATAACAAATGTGACAATTGGCATTCTCTAATTTGAAGGAAGTTTGGAGCAGCCTTTAATTAAAATATTACCAAGAATAAAGGTTGCCAATTTCTATACTACACTAAATTGGGATTTAATAAAAGGAAAGTCCCATCCTATAAATCAATGAGAATCTGTCAAAAAAAAAAATGGTTTTGGTTTTGGTTTAGGTTTTTGGGTGTTTGGCATTCACTTCACGATTTGATTGATTAAAATTTGTGTCAAAAACTTCTACTTTGAGAGCAAAGCGCTTTTTATAAAAGGCAATTATACAAATTCGCATTTAGAAGTCTCACTTTAAAGGTAAATCATTCTCTATTAAAAATGACTTTATTTTAAGATCGCTTCTCTATTGCAATATTTTATGGACCTTGTAATATTTTATTAAAGCTATTAGATTTTGGTAAGGTTGGCATTCTCTTACACACATGAATGATGATCTTGGACATATTAAAACTAATTAAGTGGAAGCTTAATTAGATATTTAATTGATACTTACAATACATGTTGACCTAAACTCATTAAAGCATTGATGTTACAATGTTTGTAGACTTCCATTGGTTGATCATGACAGCTGTAGTTGTCCCAATAGGACAAAGTGATAAAAAAATTGGGAATACTTGCGCTGTCAGGTGTTTGATGTGACAAAAATTTAATAATGATGTGAGTTCATGGCCGCGATTAATGGTCGATGAATTGAGTCGAGAATCAAAAAGTCTTAAATAGAGATGAAAATACTATATATTTTTTTCAGTTAATTCAAACATCACGATCATTAAATATATATTATAATCATGCATAGAAGCACCATATAATTCTATTTCTAAATTATAATTGGTGCCGATACAATATTTTGGGATTATTTTCTACTGAAAATATGAAGGGGCTTTTGGACCTAAGAAAATACTAAAAATTACACAAATACACAACTTATATTTCCAATATTACAAAAAAATTTAACTCCCTAAACATATTACAAAAATCTCAACATATACATAAAATGTTATGTATATGTTGGCTATATTATGTATATTAATAGAGAGAGTGAGTAAAGTAATCAAAAAATGGAAGAGAGTATAATTACTTCAAAAGGGTTGATATTTTTGTTATTTTTTACAAGGGAGTTGATATACAACAAAATATATAAAGAATACATGATTGTACTAGTCAGTTTTAGATTGAAAACTAATGATTGGTTGAGCACACTTATATTTAATCTGTCTTTGCTAAACTAAAAATTTATCTGCACTAGATATTCATATCGAATTCACTTAAAATTACATTTACTAAGAATAACTTGCCTGATTTGATACAATTATAAAATGCAGATAAGTATTTATCGATCATATAATATTCCAAAACTTATGCTAGATTATGTGATAAAATTGGACTAAACATAAGGTAGATTCGTAATAGAAAGTCTGCCAATTGGTGGAAAATTCTATTTATTCCTTTGTTCCTCATTGATGTGGTATAAAAGATCTACATTATGATAAGTAGATTTTATGAGATATCAAATATTGCCTTTTATACCAAATCTAGCACTTTTTTCTTTTGTGGTTCGTAAAATTATGATGCTTAATTGTTTTCCAAAAAAGGAAAGTTATCTGAACCTATAATGTATTCCAGTGTCATCTACCTTATCTGCCAAAAATTAAAATTTTATCATTTTTGCATTAAATTTTTGTTGGTATATTATTTACATTTTATTATCAAGAGGATGACCATGATGTCGGTCTCTTATACTTTATAATTAAAGATAATACTAGCATTATCTCAAGTAAAGCAAAGAAGTTAACCTAAAACTAAACTAAGTGACATATTGAGAACTAGCCACTTGGTATTTTGGCAACAAGAATCTATTTTGTTGGCAACAAAACTTATTTTGGTGATTATTTTGGTGAATAACCAATTAGTAATCAAGCAACTTATATGAAAAAAATTACCATAACCAAAAAGTCATTCCAAAATAAAAAAACATCTCAATAGAGATATCATTCCTTAAAATACGTGAACAATTAATTTAAACAACATATATAATAATATTATAAAAAGTAAATATTTATGATTTTACTACAATTGAGTAAATCAAGAAAATATTACAAATAATCAATTAGTAAATAGTAATCATGTAACTTATATGAATAAGATTATAATAATCAAAATGTCACTTAAAAATAAAAAAAAAAATATTATGAAAAAAATGTTATCCCTCAAAAAATATACAAAATTAATTTAAATAATAATATTATTTAAAAATTATTTATAAGCTCACTACAATTTAGAAAATCAAGAAAGTATTATAAAAGAATCAATTAGAGAATAACTAATTAATAATTAAGTAACTTATATGCAAAAGGTTATTAAGACAAATGAGTCCTTCCAAAATTAAAAATATTATGAAAAAGATGTCATCACTCAAAATGTGTATATAATTAATTTAAATAACAATATTATATAAAAAAGAACAATTATGATTTGATTAGAATTGACTAAATCAATAAAGTATGAAGAAATATCAATTAAGAAAATAACCAATTAGTAATCAAACAACTTATATGAAAAAAATATAATAATCAAAGAGTTATTCCAAAATTAAAAATATTATGAAAAAAATGTAATCACTCAAATGGTAACTTTAGACTACAAAATGGAAGAGATTTATTTTAATATATTTCAAGTAATTTTATTTAAAAAATATGCATTCATATTTATTGGAAGAATTTTCATTTGATATATATTAAGTAATCTGTATTTAAAACAATATGCATTCATATTTAATGAAAGGATTTTCATAATTAAGAATAACTATCAATGAGTAATTACACTATCATTCTATATTAGGGAATGAATAAATGATAGTCTTGAATTTAAAAGGAGGGTAGATCGAAAATAAATAATTATTAAAAACAAAAAAAAATGAATATTACTACACAGAAAAGATTGCATAATGTTTATCGAAAATAACTATAAAAATTGCATAGTCCTAATTAATATTCGAAGTCAAATAAAATTTTGCCTTACAAAGGTATTCTTTAATTGACCAATTATATAACCTTATATATGTCTGTAAGAATAATTTTGGATTTTAAAATAATAAAATTTAAAAAAGATACTTCGTTTTGACGAACAAAAATGAATTAAAAGGGATTAAATTATCTTATATAAAACTTTAAACGTGCAGATCAATAGAATGAATTAGGAATGAATATTTCTTAATAATAAAAATATCAATAAAAAATTATAATAATTTTTATATGATGAAATGTAAGTGTGAGTTACTAATAAATTAGAATATATGCAATTGAAGTATTACCATAAAATGAATTTTTATATGACAAAAAGTATTTATGATTTCATTCAATGTAAGTCAATTAAGGATGCATGACAAAATTGATTGAGAAATATAAATAGAAAAGGAATAATCAATTAACAATTATATATATATGTGTGTGTGTAATCTATAATCTATAATATATTAAAAGTGTGAAGGCCTTAGAAAAGTGAATTGAACTTTTTGCACTTCATTAAAACAGTCCACTTTAGACAAAATCGTTTTTTAACCTCTTCCCTACAATTAAATTCTACAAAATAATATAATAAAATTTTCCTAAATTTTTCTTTACCCAAATTTTTCTTTACCCATTTCTGTATTTTAACCAAATTTAGCTTTTCACCATAGTAAAATTTTCCTAACTAAAATTTTCTTAAATTTTCCTAATTTTTCTATACCCAAATTTTTGTTTACCCGTTTTTTGTATTTTAACCAACTTTAGCTTTTCTCCATAGTAAAATTTTCCTAACTAAAATTTTTCTTTACCCGCTTTTATATTTTTTTAATCCTATTTGATTCCTACTTGATTTCTTTCAACCACGGCTTTTTCTGTCCTTTTATATAAACGCTTGAGATTTTTTTTTAATTGTTCATTGTTGTAAACAGCTGTGATCTTTCATTGTTTTTCATCTCAGCACAGTTTATTGTTTTTCGTCTCAACACAGTTTCAACAATTTCAGATTTTTTATCGTTATATCATCTCTCCCTTTTTACGTTGTTAATTTAAACACAATATTACTTGTTATGCCAACTTAATTTAGCTTAGCTTAATATGTCATTTTAGTTCAATATTTTTTATTTTCTACTTCTCATAGCATACCTCAACATATTCCGTTCTATGTGTCATTTTAGTAGAATATATTATACTTTTTGTTGCTCATAACTAACTTCTTTATCTACCACCTACCAACAAGATCACCCAGACAAGAATTAGTTGGATCAAAATCGAAGTTTTGTGATCACTATTATATATTTTTTTATAGTTATCAGGTCGTAGATGAATGCCGGTTGGCTTTAAAGAATTTGTTGTGTAAAGGTTAGATTTAATTGTATTGTTTTGATATCTTTATTATCTTATTATTTTATTTTAATTTACAGATGCTAGATGAATGCGGGTCGGCTTTGAATTTTTTTTTAGGTAAAGGTTAGGGTTAATTGTATTATCATAATATCTCTTTTAGTTTGTTATTTTGTGGTAGTTTACAGTTCGTAGATGAATCTTGATTGGCTTTGAAAAATTTTTGTGTGTAAAATTTAAGTTTAATTGTATTGTTTTGATATCACTTTTATCGTATTATTTTGTTGCAGTTTACAGGTGATGATAGATAAATGTTGGTCGGCTTTGAAAAATTCCGGAAGACTTTGAAAAAAAAATTGTATGTAAAGATTAGATTTAATTGTATTATTTTGATGTCCCCATCATTGTTTTGTTTTGTTGCAATTTACAGATGGTAGATGAATATCGATCGACTTTTGAAAATACTTTTGGTAAAGGTTATGTTTAATAAATAAATTTTCCATCTTTACATACTCAAAAGATATTAAATTTAATTATTATATTCATCTTTATTATTTAAACAAATTTCTTATTTAGTGTAATGTTTGAACTCATCAAAGTGAGGTACACGTACAAGGCGTGTACACCTAAACTAGTATGAAAAAGAATATTGTACCAACTGCAATTAATCTAGAAGTTCTAATGTCATAACAATAAAATCAATTAGTAAACAGTAATCATGTAACTTATATGAATAAGATTACAATAAGCAAAAAGTCATTTCGAAATTAAAAAAAATATTATAAAAAAAATGTTATCCCTCAAAAAATATAAGAAATTAATTAATAATAAAATAATTAAAAAAATATTTATGATTTCACTACAATTTAGTAAATCAAGAAAATCTTACAAAAAAATCAATTAGAGAATAACTAATTAACAATCAATTAACTTATATGAAAAATATTATTATGACAAATGAGCCCTTTCAAAATTAAAAATATTATGAAAAAGATGTCATCACTCAAAATGTGTATATAATTAATTTACGTAACAATACTATATAAAAAAGAACATTTATGATTTGATTACAATTAACTAAATCAAGAGAGTATCAAGAAATATCAATTAAAAGAATAACCAATTAGGAATCAAACAACTTATATGAAAAAAAAAATATAATAATCAAACAGTTATTTCAAAATTAAAAATATTATGAAAAAGATGTAATCACTCAAATGGTAACTTTGGACTACAAAATGGAAGAAATTTATTTCAATATATTTCAAGAAATTTTATTTAAAAAATATGCATTCATATTTATTGGAAGAATGTTCATTCGATATATTTTAAGTAATCTATATTTAAAACAATATGCATTCATATTTAATGAAAGGATTTTCATAATTAAGAATAACTATCAATGAGTAATTACACTATCATTTTATATTAGGAAATGAATAAATGATAGTCTTGAATTTAAAAATATGGTAGATTGAAAATGAAAAAATATTGAATTTTTTTTAAAATGAATATTACTACACAGAAAAGATTGCATAATGTTTATCGAAAATAACTACTAAAATTACATAGTCCTAATTAATATTTGAAGTCAAATAAAATTTTTCTTTACAAAGTTATTCTTTTATTGACCAATTATATAACCTTATATATGTCTGTAAGAATAATTTTGGATTTTTAAATAATCAAATTTGAAAAAGATACTTCGTTTTGATGAACAAAAATTAATTAAAAATGATTAAATTATCTTTTATACAAATTTAAACTTGCAGATCAATAAAATGAATTAGAAATAAATATTTCTTAATAATAAAAATATCAATAAAAAATTATAATAATTTTTATATGGTGAAATGTAAGTGCGAGTTACTAATAAATTAGAATATATGCAATTGAAGTACTATCATAAAATGAATATTTATATGACAAAATGTATTTATGATTTCATTCAATGTAAGTCAATTAAGGAAGCATGGCAAAATTGTTTGAGAAATATAAATAGAAAATGAATAACCAATTAACAATTATATAAATATATATGGAAAAAAATATTATACCAACTGCAATTAATCTAGAAGTTCTAATGTCATAACAATTTATTATTATATAAGAAGGCTACATTTAGTAAACGTTAATTAATTTCTGCCATAACATGTTGGAAAAAATGAATTGTGCAGGTAATTTCTATCACAACTTATCTTGTCGTGATAATCGCTAGAATCTCAATTTACTGTTAGTATTGTTTTAGAATAGATTTTTCTTGATTTATCAAGTCAACTAGATATACAGATTATGTTGCACATTCATTTTATTTTCTACATGTTTGGTGAAAATTTTATGAGACAATATACATGTACTTTATGTTTTATAAAAAAAATATAATTTGTACTCTTTGAAATCTTAAGTTAGTGATCTTTTAATATGTCATATATTTTTAAAGACTTATAAAAATTTATCTTGGTCAAAATGTGTAATGAGAATTTTAGCAATAACATAAAAATTTACAAGTTATACATTAAATATGAAGAAACTAATATTGATACAAGATAGTTGATTTTCTTGCATTGCAAGTATTGTTGCTTTAGATTTTAGTGAGATAATGATATGATTTCAAAAATTAATAAATTATGATACTAACTTACTAATCCATTATATTTCTATATATTAGGATTAGCACTTGATTTGTCTATACTATATTTCTATATGTTATGATTAACAATTGAATTGTGTGAATTTAATGTATATTAAAAAATTTGTGCTACTGTATCAGGAATGATAGTTAAGTGACCTTAGTAAAAAAATGATAGTTGTATAACTATCTATGAAATTTACCCGACACTAGTATTACTATCTCAAAAGCTATATATCGAAGATTAAACTTTGGGTGAGTATCTCGTGGCTGATGCTCAATGGGCAATGCTCAAATTCAATAAATCAAATACTTATGAATATTGATTTTTTGAAATTCATTATATTTAAATTCTTACTATAAATATTATTATACTTTTACGTAGCATATTGTACTAATGTGAAAGTAAAGGTCATTTATTAAACACTATGCTACAAACTTTCTTATTTTTTTGTTTTAATTGATATAAACAGACAATGAGTTCAATCATGTTTATGTTTATATTTGTAACTCCAATTTTAGAATATTGTAGATCTTTTGGTGCAATAATTATTTTGATCTACTTTATACAATATAAAGAATTAAGATGAATAAAATTATAATCTTATTGTACTGATGAACATGAGGGGTTAAATATTAGTTGAATGTTCTAAGATGGGAGGAAATTCAATTTCGACAGTGATTAATATTTATAATTTCATTCAAATTGAGTAAATTGAGAAGTATGATAGGGTTGATCGAAAATAGAGTTGAAGAATGAATATTCAAACCTATGAAGGACTAAACCATTTATTCGAAGCGATAATATACAATAAGATTCATTACTATTTGTTGGTCCATTATCATTAGAGAATAAGTGAACATTTTGAAATTATGCAAACATGTTAGGACTTTAGATAATGTTATAAGTTATTTGTTGAAAAAATGGCAATAAGAAAATATGAGAGAGGAAAAATTGACTATTATTGAGACTTTGCTCAAAATATTTGTCTTGACGTAAAAATATTTTAAATATATAAAAAAATATATTATGACTAAGATCGTGCAAAGGAATACAAAATTTACTTTGAAAGAAAAATCTATTAAGATAAGAAAAGAGAAGAGAAACTCCTTTCTTCCTTTTGATAAGAGGGTGCAAAATAAAATAGTTAATATGAAAGAATTTAAATTTCAAGATAAAATTTTACAGAGAAGCCTCATGTGCATAATTCTAAAACATATCTTTCATTAGTTCTTTGTTTTTTCTAACCAAATTTAGAAGTAAGTCACTTAACTAATAATAATTATGTTAAATATGCATTTTCTTTTGTAATTATATGATTTTCTTTACAAAATAAATCAATATAGATCACATTATTATCTAATATTCTCAAATAATTATATTACAATAAAATATTATTTACACACGGATACTAACTTTAGAAAATAAATGTTTAAGTTTTATGTAATTAATGATATTAAGTTTAATATTTTAATAGTTATTTTTTGTATTGCATAAATTTATTAATTACAAATATGTGAACACTATTGAATAAATTTTTTATTCTATAAAATTAAAAAAAAATTCTATAATTAATTTCATTTAATATCGACCGCACATCGTGCGTATACTAATACTATATATATAAAATATATTTTGAAGAGGCGAATTAATACACAGATTTTTAACATGTGAAGTTCAATTATTTTTCCTTAATAAATTGGAGGATGTACTAAAGAAAATGAAGTTTCTTCTCCCAACTAATTTAAGACTTTAAGTTATGTGACTTGTGAAATAATTTAATATATCATATACCAAAAAGTAGATTTTTTTTTTTCGATCAACTTTACTTGTTATGTTTTTGAGGAAGTATTAACTCAAATGATTTTGAGAAAGTAATAACTCAAATGTTAATTTGATTAGATTATCTTAATTTAATTTTTTATTTTAATTTAATATTACTTTTTTCTTCTATCATTTAATCTTTCTCCACATTTATAAGTAACAACAAACAAGAGAAGATGAAAATAAATAATTAATTATATCTCAATTTTTAAAATAACAGTTACATGACAACTAAACGGAGATTAATATTTTAGACTACTTGTGATTCTTTTAGGTGGAAGATAGGGTAAATTTCATTCATGATCACTTAACTTTTTATCTATTATGCAAAAAACAATTTTCTTTCACTCATTTCATCCATGGTCACTTAACTATGTATCCATTACGCAAAAGTCACTTTTTTTCATTCATTTCATTCATTTCATTCATGGTCATTTAACTTTACTCTGACCATTACAAAAGTCACTATGATCGGATTTTATAATAATTCCATCGGAAAAATGATGTGGCAACCTTAATAAGTTTTTAATTTAAATTTAAGTGAATATATAATATATTACTCATATCTTTGACCCTTTTTATATGTGTAGTGTGCACAACACAATTTTCCTAATGGATTATTTAATGAAAGAATACCAATTTCTTAATAGATTAGATTACCTAATGAAGACTATTTTCATAAAAAAAAATTTGGTTGATATTTTTATGAAATAAAATTATACTTATATATTCTTAAAATTCTCTAAAGTTGAGACATGTGTTGGTAAATTATTTTTTCCCTCTAATATTATGGCATGTAGTTGATAAAATTATTTTTCTCCCTCTAAATTTGTGACATGTGTTTGGTATGATGGAAAATATTTTCTATGGAAAATGTTTTCTTGAAAAATAAGTTGGTTTTCTACTTATTTTCTTATGTTTGGTTGGTGAGTGGAAAATATTTTTTGATGTTTGGTTGGTGAGTAGAAAATATTTTTTAGAAAAATATTTTCTAGTGTTTGATTGATGAGTGAAAAAATATTTTTTAGAAAATACTACTAACTGTTAGCTAGTATATCAGTGCCTCTAGCAACTCAACAATTTGTAAGAACTAATTTAAGCATAACAAATAATATCAATATCGAATACTAAAATATTACAATCACAAAATTTAAGCAACTATTAATTAACAAACATAGGAGACACTTTTCAACATTTTATGTCAGGACAATCTCAAGATACTACAATCAATAGAAATATAACGGAATAACAAGCTTATTCAACCTTGTGAAATAAGTTACATCGATGACAAAATGAAATATACAATTAGCAAAAGTATCATAGGTTAGTCTTCCTCTATGCATATGAAAATAACAATACATTCAACGAAATTGGAAATGGAAAAAATTCGGGTTTCACTATTTTTTATTTCAAGCAGTGAAAAATTAAAAGCAAAGCACAATGAAAAATATTTTCGAGTAGTGTAAATTTTTGAGAAATGTGAATTTTTTGAGTCATGTGAATATGAGTGTTGTTGGGATGGGGGTGAGGGTGGGGGCATAAGTCACGGTTGTCATTTTCCGGAAAATGACTTCCCTTGATCCACGAGGGAAGTCATTTTCCCTCAAATAGAGGAAAATGAGTTATCTTGAAAAATGATTTCTCAATATTTTACTACAACCAAACAAGGAAAAATAGGAAAACATTTTTCAAAAAACATTTTCCATCATACCAAACACATGTGTAGTTGATAAAATTATTTTTTTCATACATCTTTTTCTTGCCACTTGAGTCTTTGCATTCGGTATATCATAATAATTTGATAAAGTACTCTATTTATTGAGTTTGTCTTTATATTTTTAATTGTTTGACTAATCAATTAATTCTCTTAAAAGTTTTTATTATAATATTCAATTTTCTGATGAATTACATATTGTTTAATTAATTTAACTGATAAATATAAAAATTAGATATCCTATAATTTCTTTATCTATTAAAGTACTTATATTTTATAACTTTTATTAACAAAACTGAACGTTAATATAACATTATTTGTATAAATTTTGACAATACTTATTCAATGACACAATTAAAAGATTTTATTTTAAAACTAACTTTAGCATGTTGATTTATCTTCAAAGAATTAATTTTTTTTTTTTTAAATAATAGCATACATGTATTTCTATTTTATGTGTTTTGAAAAAATTATCTTATTTATCACTCTTTTTCGATGCACCTTTTTGGTAGATGAATGCAATATTATGAAATATTTCATAAAAATATCAATCAATTTTTTTTATGAAAATAATCTTCATTAGATAATCTAATCTATTAAGAAATTGATATTCTTTCATTAAATAATCCATAAGGAAAATTGGGTTGTGCACATATAAAAAAGATCAAGATATGAGTAATTTATTATATATTCACTTAAATTAAAATTAAGAACTAATTAAGATTGCCATATTATTTTTCTAATGGAATTATTATAAAATTCGATCACAGTGACTTTTGTGATGGTCGGAGTAAAGTTAAATGACCATGGATGAAAGGAACGAAAGAAAAGTGACTTTTTCATAATAGATAGTACAAAGTTAAGTGACCATAGATGAAATAAATGAAAGAAAAATAACTTTTGCGTAATAGATATAAAGTTAAGTTACTATGGATGAAATTTACCGGTGGAATCTAATGTTCATGTAAAACAGTAAAAGTTGGTACTATGATATACTTATTGAATGTTAATAATTTTACGTTTTCCCAAAACATATTTTATGAATAGTTAGTTATTTAGGACCAATTAGGTTGGCTTTTCGTAAAGCCAAATGGATAAAACTTTTCATAGGATTCTCTAGAATTAAACAATACCAAAGTCGGCAGAAGAAAAATAAATTAATTAAATAAAAGTAAAAGTGAAACTTTTTCCACCAAACTCTTATCCATTTTACATGCAACATACATAGGAGAACTTTGGAAAGTCATTTTCCTATTGGAGCCCACATACATAATTTCCTAATCCAAATATATATAGTCTGTCACTAAGCTTTAGTTTTGGAAACCACTACGAAGCACTACCCCATTCAGATGTTTCAGATAGAGTATAATAAATTTTTGTGGTCTATTTATATTTAAACTTTATGTATAATAAGAATTTTAATATATTAAGCTATTTTTTTTAAGTATGAAAGAATTTATTCATGAAATTTTCAAGTGTGGTTTATATTAATTAGTTAAGATTTTTAAAATAAATAGGAAAAGCAACGTTTGAAGGGGGTAAGATCAAATTAAAACTTTAGTTGGTTGAGCCTCGGGATGAATATTAAACATTGAGTATTGAAATCTTTTTAGGTATTCTTGTTTTTTCTTATTAATTGAATCTTAAAATAAATATCGTTGTCTATTTTGAAACTCCCACCCCTTTTTTTATAAGCAACTCTATGATGCATATGAGTATTCTTTTGTCATGATAATAAATAGATGAAGTATAAATGTATAGTTTACATAATATATAAAAAAACTGGTAAGGTGACACTTATTTGAAATGGAATGAGTAAATTAATAACTTAATGAAAATAGAAATTGATTTGTTATCACAAATTAAAACTACACGATTTATGTAGATTAGTGTATACTCGCAACACAATTTATTATGCATGTAATACCTAATTCAAAATTCATTATAAAAATAATATAGATTCAAATATTTTTAACTTTTTATATGATTTGTTGTCATTTTATTGTTGTGTTTCTCCTCGACTCGATGGAAAACACTGTCAAGTGCTACCGTTCCTAAAAGCACATGCATTTGATGAGAATTATGTTTTATTTTTCCAAAGAACATTTTGTAGTATTATAATTTTGACCTTTATGAGTTTGAATTATCATATTATTTATTAATGCTATTGATATTCTCTACTATATTTTTTGTTTTCCTTCTTGTTTTATTTTGTTTTACTTTGAATTAATAATTCGCACAAAATAATTTTTCTGTTTTCATAAAATAATTGTATAACTATATACACTTATTTTTTCAAACTCCATTTATAAAATTTTACGGAGTATATAAAAATCAAGTGTCATATTCAAGGTTTAATAATGTGTATTACATATAATTATTTATATACCTAGCATAATTTTCTGGTAAATGATGTTTAACGGACTATAATTTATCCTATTTGCTATCTTTCTATTTTCATAAAATAATTGTATAAGTACATACACTCATTTTGTCAAACTCCATTCATAAAATTTCACAAAGTATATAAAAGTCAAGCGTCATATTCAAGGTTTAATAATGTATATTACATATAATTATTTATATACTTAGCATAATTTTCTGGTAAATGATGTTTAACGGACTATAATTTATCCTATTGAATGGGAACGTCACTACAAAAATTGAAGATATGATTAACGTCTATCAAAGGTCATGACGGGATGGTAAACATCTGTTTGCCCTTTATTAAAGGTTGTGAATTTGATTAATAAAATAGTACTATCACTTTTAGTAGGAATATTGAATACCTCAAATTAAAAAAATTTAATATGAAATTCAAATTAATTAACCTTGAAGCAAGTATACTGCAACAAACATATTCAGTTAAATCTCTTGGAGGTTGTTTTAAAAAAATCCTCAAATATAATAGCAAATTTAGGTATAATGAAGAAGAAAAAGTGAAAAAAATATAGCAACTAATAAAGAAATAAAAAAAGACTATAAAAAAAGAAATAAGAATCAACCATAAAATAATGCGAAACACAGTAAATAATAGATTATGATAGACATCACAGACAGAGATCTGCTCTACCACATCTACAGCTAAACCGAAATTACCATTCTACTATTAATGTACGACAGACATCATACAATCTAAATCCTCAAAAAGTAAGATACTATTTTTATTTGAGTAATCTTTTACTTTAATCCGCATCTTACACATTTGAAGCTAGCGTCCCCTCGAATTAAAATTTAAAAGGCACTTTTAACTGCCTTCTTTCACGAGGATATAAGTGGCAAACTAGAACAAACTTTTGAAACAGTACATTGGATTTGGATATGTATGAAACGAACCTTAACTATTGTGGATAGCCACTTTATATTTAACACGCGCAATGTGAACAAAAAACAATTATATTTATTTCGCAATTCTAAAAAGTTTTCAAAAATAATAATCATATCTTATGATGATATATCACTCAAATCTCTAGTCAAAACAATTATATTATTTTTCAATTCAAAAAGTTGAGGAAAAAAAAAAAGAATCTAAGCTTATGATGGTATCACTAAAATCTTGAGTCACTTCCATTTTAGGACTAAAGTCATTTCACTAAATCCAAATATATACATGATCTCAAATGAAGGCAAACCATGTGTTTGGGAAAGCAAAATACATTTTTTCTTCCTCTTAAAAAATATGTTTTTCTAAGATTATTGTTGTAATACTAATAAAAACATTTTTCTAAAAAACTATTTGAAAACAACACCAACAATAAAAATAATATATTCAGTGAAATTTCAAAAGAAAGACCTAAGGAGGATATAATATATACATATCTTATTATTATATTATGGAGATAGAGAAGTTGTTTCAAAAAAAACTCTCAATTCAAATATAATAAATTTACATACAACAAGAAAACAGTAAAGAAAATATAGCCACTAACAAAAAAAAAAATAGTGTAAAATTTATAAGAAAGAAATAAAAATAATAATAAAAAGTGTGATGATCGAGACAGTAAACTATGATTTTTTATGCTTGCTTGAAGTTTAGGAGCCTTTTGACTTGAGAAGCTCTGCTCTTTAAGTTTTTGCAAAAATCGCCTCCTTTTCTTTTTTGAGTTAAATATAACGTATAATTTTTTATTTTTTTTTTGAAGTTTTTGCAATTCGGATAACATTTTCAAACCTGTTAAAACTCAAGAAAAAAATAGTTTTGTACGAGATTAGAAGGCAGTGAGACAATATTTATTCAAAATTTGAAAAGAAATTATTTAAAGTTAAAACTAATAAATTATTTAAAGTTTACATTCAGTACAAAATTAGTTTGCAAACTCAACGGCTTCAAATTTTCGAACAAAACGCCACCTTTAAAATTATAAATATTCAACCATTATTGTTGGAGGAGTAACAAATATTTTTATGTTATTAATTAAACTTTATATTCTCGTCTTCTTGATTACAAAGTCGTCCCTATTGAAGATCATTTTTCTTCCAATATAAATTTTTGTACTGCAAATATAAATTAATTGGGTCAATACCGAAAAAATAAATACTGTACTTATATTGTACAAGAATTATTTCCAAAATATAATATACTAGTAGATGTCTCTTTCCAAGAAATTTCTAGTTAGTAGTACTCGTATTTAAGTAGTACTAACAAGATTTTGTCCATATTGAGTTTGAACTTTGAAGATGTTGACGAGGTACTATGAATTCCGTGTGATGTCGGCAACCGCCTCTCAGATGTAAATTTTGTCCTGTTGTATCCCCTACACTTTAGTCACACCACTTGCCATCAGTATTTTAAGCTATTACTTTCTTCGTTTAAAAAAAAATAAAAATTAATTTTAACTTGACATAAAATTTAAAAAAAAAATTATTTTTTTTAAATTTTATGATCTTAAATTAAAGTTGTATCAAATGTATTAAAATATCGTTTAATTTTATGGTCCTAAACATGTTATATGGAAAGTTGAAATTAAAGTATTGTCAAAAAAGAAAAGAGATCATTCTTTTTGAAACAGACTAAAAAGGAAGGTAGATCATTCTTTTTAAAACGAAGGGAGTAAATTTTTAAATATTTTAAATAAATTAATTTTAAATAAAATTTTATTATTTATTTAATTATAACTTTTAAAAAATATATTTTATCTTTAAAATTTTGAAATTTAATTCAAATATTAATATCTTTTTAGTAATATTTTAATTTTAATTGTTTATGTACGCATTTAAGATCATAAAATTAAAAAATATTTTAATATATTTGACATATTTTTAATTTAAAAACATAAGATTTTTTTTAAAATTTTTATGTCATATCAAAATAGATTTTTTTTTTTTTAAAAGAGTAGTATTATATTTGATAGCTAATTAAGAGGTAAAATTATCCATGTGCTAATTTAATTGAATTGGGGTTTGTCGAAAATAGATTATTTACCTATAAGGTAGGAATCATTTGTATATTCTGCTCTCCTCAAATTCAGTTTTGTAGGACTATACTAATTATCATGATTTTGTTGTTTTGTATTTAGTTTGTAATTGAGAAATCAGCCTAATTAATATATTTATGATGTATGTGAAAACTTAAGTATTATTTCTAGAGATAATAGTCAAAAAAATATCTAAATTTTGTCTGAATTTGTAATTGAGCATACTGAAATTTATAGGTATTCTATTATCCTTTTCTATTACCTATAGAATTTTTTAAAGTGGAATTAATTTTCTTCGAAATGCTATACACAGTTTTGACAGATGACAGTGTAATACACGCGTCAATCTCATATTTACACGAGTATTTTTTGTTTAAAATTAATTTTTATTTACTTTCTTCTCTATTCTCATTCTTTTCATCACTTTTCATCATTTTTCACCAAAATCTTGATTCTTAATTCTTGAAATTTGATTTTTATTTAGTTCATATTATTTTTTTAAGAATTTTTTTTCTCAAATTTCAAATTCAAATCGAAAACTTTCTTTAATAATTTTATTCAAATCGAAAATTTTCTTAAAAAAGTTGCAAGTTGATTTTTTCCTTTCTTTCCCCTTCGCAGAACGAAGGCTGGTGACTTAGGTGGTGTGGCTGCCGACGATAATGGTGGGTTGGTTGGTGGTGGCAATAGTGGGTTAATTTTGCTATTCTGATAGAATTGAAGATAATCCATTTGGTGTGTGTGTGTTAAAAATTGTAGGTTGAATTTTTTCGTTTTTCCTCCTTAGCATTGAATGAAGGCTGGTGGCTGAGGTGATGGTGACTGTCGGCGGCTATGGTGGTGACAATTGTGGGTTAATTTTGCTATTTTTATGGAGTTATTGAAGATGATCTATTTAGTGTGTGTGTGTGTTCAAATTGGATCAAATTGATGAAATTGAATTGAGTGTGTTGAAGATGACCCATTTGAAATGTGTGTGTGATAAAAAATTTCAATTCAACAATTAAGCAATCATGGTGCTTTGTTGAAGAGAAGAAAGAAAGAAGACACAAATGAACAAATAAATAAAAAAACATAATATTTAAAAAAATCAGAAAATTGAGGAACTATGTGACAAAAAAAAGATTTACAATGATTTTTTAACATTTTCACGCGCTCAATGCACGTGAGTTACACACACTTACTCAAGTGGACAGATATATGCCATTAAAATACTAAAAAAGCCTAAGGAGTAATAAAACTCCCGCAAAATTCAGTATGCTCAACTACAAATTCAGATAAAATTTAGATATTTTTCGAATTATTATCTTTATTTTATAAATGATTAAGACTAAAAAATGAATAACTAAAATTTATATAAAATTGTTCATAAATTTTCTTATAACTAATCACATTACTAACACCTGAATAACTCAAATAAGCTACCAAATGATTTCTTAGAACGCTGATGATAGTTATTACTTTTTTTATTCTTAATAAAAGATTTTAAGTTCAAGACCTGCTACATACAAAATTGTATACTAATCTTAAATAAGAACTATTTTGGAAAAATTTAAATTCGGTCAAATCTCATATAGGTATCAAACATCAAGTGGAAAATAAATCAGTCACCATGTGCCAATTGCCATTGTATCAGGCGCTGTCATTTTAAAATAGCCCCCTCAACCAATCTCCTTCTTTCCCTCCCTTTCTACAGAGAAAAAGCTGGAAAATTTCTTTGTAACTTTTTAAACATTTGAACACGTGGATGGATAGATCATTGACACGTGTATAGCACATGGCTTCATCAGCCTCAAACAAGAGATTTGGATAAGATCTTGCCACGTCATTAATAGTTTTTGTTTTTTAATAGAAAATTTGTGGTGGTGGTTTATTCAGGTGGTAATAAAAAATGGAACATGCTTAATCCGTGTGGATCGTACAACTAAATACTCCTATTTTTGGTGGATAAGGTTTTGACTTAGTTCACATATTTTATTTATTATAAAAAAGATCAAATTTACTTCTTTACTTAATTAACGGAATATATATTCTTTATTATATTTCGAGATTAAATTTATTTTCTTGTCATATTTTAAAGTTAAATTTATCCTCTATTTTAAAAAATTAGCTAAATATATCATTCATCATACTTTGGATCAAATTTACCTTCGATATCATACTTTAAGTTCAAATTTAACCTCGTTGTTAAAAAACTTTTCACATGTTCCCTTCCTTTATTAGAAAAGTCAAAATTAACGTTAAATATCTCATTTTTTTTAAAAAATAAAATACACCCTAATCTTTACGACCCGATCTGACTCAAGCCAGAAAAATGAAACGAGCAAATATAACCCCTTCAGTTTTGTTAGTAAAAATTTTCCAGTGACATTATGTGATACGGGACAAAACAAGGGAATACAAAATGACACCCCAAAACAGTCCACAAATCACAACAAATCACGGACCAAATGGGGACCTCTTTCGGATTCGACAAACACAACAAGAATACAAGATATGTAGGTTTATTTGACACCAAAAACAACAACAACAAGAAGATATAATCAACAATATGGTAGGAAGAAACAACACTATGATAACAAGAACCAACGGTTACAAGATTACAAGAACAACAAGAATCAATGGTTAACTAGACAACACAAACTAAAACATGAAATGTAAAGATAGGAAGTGAGACATACACTACAAAAAGATCCAAGAACCCATAGACATATTCCATCTAAGGACCCTTAGAACTTACAATAGCAACACCACACTTTTACGAAGACACGAGAGGGATTCCACCACTCAAGCACCAACGTTTCCAAGCAATACACATTCACAAGTGTTTCCACACTTGCCATGCCTTAGTTTTCGGCCTAGAGAGCCTTCTCTCAAGTGTTCTTACATCAATATTCCACAACCAAATGAAATAAACCCTAACATATTCTATTTATAGACTTATTACAATAATAGGAAAAATGACAAAAGTGTCTCTTAGTGTTAAATGAACAAAATGGCTCCCATGGAGTGCAATAGAGGGACGACTTTTGAGCCCTTTTCACACTCCAACTCGTACACTCCATAGGTTGCATTCAACACACTAAAAAACGTTTATCTTCATGATTGTACCCGTATCATCCTCTCCATCTTGAGAGGAATTTGACCTCAAATTCACGGCACAAACCAAATGAAAATAGTTCCAAAACAGAACACAAAATAAGAAGAAACCGAGAACATAACAACTTCATTTTGAACCTCGGCTTTCTCTCCATCTTGAGATTTGCCTTCAATCTCATTCGGTTCAATTGAGTTTCATTCCCGGCCAAGATAGCATTAGGAACGTTGTTATTCATTGTCTCTAAGAAGTTACCTACAAAATACAAACAAATTAGTTGTACAAGAAAGGTCCTCACACTCTCTCTTTATTTCTTTGCCTCTCGGATTCCTCACACTTTAATCTCACAAGTGTTGTAAGATTGCTTGTACTCCATGAGGTGTTGAGAGGTGAACCAAACGTTAATAACGACTCCAAAGAATAAGAAAAGAAACACACAAGGACGTAAACACAAAGAACGGTTTCCAAAACCAACTCACAATCTAGTAAATAGTCACTAGTTTGTAAGTTGGTATTGGAATCAACAAACGAAACTAGAAAACAACAAATTGAAACTTAAGAGATCAAAATTTGAGCTTAAAATTATCGTGTGAAAAGTAAATAATAACGTGGAAGCCACGTATTGATTGTGTTTTTTAAACAAGTTGTTATTTTTCAATTTGGAAGTCTAGGTCAATTTTCAATTTGGATGGTTGAGATTTGGTTAATGGAGGGAAACTACAAGTCTTGAAACTCTTTTCAATTTTCAATCAAAAGTCTTGACTCGACTAATACTATTCCCATAAAACAAGGTCCTTAAATCATGGAAGGTTGTTGGAAGTGGTTGTAAAGTCTTTATTTTGTGTAGGAAAAGTCTTGAAAGACCTTAAAACTTGGAAGATTGTTGGAGAAGGCTTAAGGGTGGTTGAAAAAAGTCTTCAAGACTAACAACAATACCACTCTCTTTCTTCTTGGTGTTAAGATCAAACAACACCTTTTCTTCAACAAGTTATGAAGGTGGTGAAGAACACCAAGAACACAACACTTGGAATTCTAAGGTTCATGTTGGGTTCTCCATCATCAATAACACATGTTCAACCTCAAATCTCCAATAACAAACAACAACAACCCAACGTCCAACTCCAAATCCACAATACAACACATGGCCAAGCTTGAACAACAACAATATCACATGGCCACAACAATGTTCACAACAACAACTTTCAACAAGTTTAAGCTCAACTTTAGATCTAGACTAAAAAATGTTAGTGAACAAGAAAACTAACACTAGAAACGACAAAACAAACAAGAACACTACTAGATATAGACACACAACAAACAAATCTTGGCCAAGAAAACAAGAACACAATTTTCGGCCAAGAAACAAAAATGGACAGATTTCAACTTTTCTAGATTTTTTTTTCCAGTTTTCATTTCCCCCCCCGATTTTCTAAGTAACAAACCCAAGATTGACTTCGTAGGAACGAAATCAAACTCGACTTTGATACCAAATGATACGGGACAAAACAAGAAAACATGAAATCACACCCCAAAATAGTTCGCAAATCACAACAAATCGCAGACCAAATGGGGACCTCTCTCAGATTCAACAAACACAACAAGAATACAAGATATGTAGGTTTATTTGACTTCAAAAACAAAAACAACAACAACAAGAGATAATCAACAATATGGTAGGAAGAAACAACACTATGATAACAAGAACCAACGGTTACAAGATTACAAGAACAACAAGAATCAATGGTTAACTAGACAACACAAACTAAAACATGAACTGTAAAGATAGGAAGTGAGACATACACTACAATAAGATCCAAGAACCCATAGACATATTCCATCTAAGGACCCCTAGAACTTACAATAGCAACACCACACTTTTACGAAGACACGAGAGGGATTCCACCGCTCAAGCACCAACGTTTCCAAGCAATACACATTCACAAGTGTTTCCACACTTGCCATGCCTTAGTTTTCGGCCTAGAGAGCCTTCTCTCAAGTGTTCTTACATCAATATTCCACAACCAAATGAAATAAACCCTAACATATTCTATTTATAGACTTATTACAATAATAGGAAAAATGACAAAAGTGTCTCTTAGTGTTAAATGAACAAAATGGCTCCCATGGAGTGCAATAGAAGGACGACTTTTGAGCCCTTTTCACACTCCAACTCGTACACTCCATAGGTTGCATTCAACACACTAAAAAACGTTTATCTTCATGATTGTACCCGTATCATCCTCTCCATCTTGAGAGGAATTTGACCTCAAATTCACGGCACAAACCAAATGAAAATAGTTCCAAAACAACCCACAAAATAAGAAGAAACCGAGAACATAACAACTTCATTTTGAACCTCGGCTTTCTCTCCATCTTGAGATTTGCCTCCAATCTCATTCGGTTCAATTGAGTTTCATTCCCAACCAAGATAGCATTAGGAACGTTGTTATTCATTGTCTCTAAGAAGTTACCTACAAAATACAAACAAATTAGTTGTACAAGAAAGGTCCTCACACTCTCTCTTTATTTCTTTGCCTCTCGGATTCCTCACACTTTAATCTCACAAGTGTTGTAAGATTGCTTGTACTCCATGAGGTGTTGAGAGGTGAACCAAACGTTTACAATGACTCCAAAGAATAAGAAAAGAAACACACAAGGACGTAAACACAAAGAACGGTTTCCAAAACCAACTCACAATCTAGTAAATAGTCACTAGTTTGTAAGTTGGTATTGGAATCAACAAACGAAACTAGAAAACAACAAATTGAAACTTAAGAGATCAAAATTTGAGCTTAAAATTATCGTGTGAACAGTAAATAATAACGTGGAAGCCACGTATTGATTGTGTTTTTTAAACAAGTTGTTATTTTTCAATTTGGAAGTCTAGGTCAATTTTCAATTTGGATGGTTGAGATTTGGTTAATGGAGGGAAACTACAAGTCTAGAAACTCTTTTCAATTTTCAATCAAAAGTCTTGACTTGACTAATACTATTCCCATAAAACAAGGTCCTTAAATCATGGAAGGTTGTTGGAAGTGGTTGTAAAGTCTTTATTTTGTGTAGGAAAAGTCTTGAAAGACCTTAAAACTTGGAAGATTGTTGGAGAAGGCTTAAGGGTGGTTGAAAAAAGTATTCAAGACTAACAACAATACCACTCTCTTTCTTCTTGGTGTTAAGATCAAACAACACCTTTTCTTCAACATGTTATGAAGGTGGTGAAGAACACCAAGAACACAACACTTGGAATTCTAAGGCTCATGTTGGGTTCTCCATCATCAATAACACATGTTCAACCTCAAATCTCCAACAACAAACAACAACAACCCAACGTCCAACTCCAAATCCACAATACAACACATGGCCAAGCTTGAACAACAACAATATCACACGGCCACAACAATGTTCACAACAACAACTTTCAACAAGTTTAAGCTCTACTTTAGATCTAGACTAAAAAATGTTAGTGAACAAGAAAACTAACACTAGAAACGACAAAACAAACAAGAACACTACTAGATATAGACACACAACAAACAAATCTTGGCCAAGAAAACAAGAACACAATTTTCGGCCAAGAAATAAAAATGGACAGATTTCAACTTTTCTAGATTTTTTTTTCCAGTTTTCATTCCCCCCCCCCGATTTTCTAAGAAACAAACCCAAGATTGACTTCGTAGGAACGAAATCAAACTCGACATTGATACCAAATGATACGGGACAAAACAAGAAAACACGAAATCACACCCAAAAATAGTTCGCAAATCACAACAAATCGCAGACCAAATGGGGACCTCTCTCAGATTCGACAAACACAACAAGAATACAAGATATGTAGGTTTATTTGACACCAAAAACAACAACAACAACAACAAGAGATAATCAACAATATGGTAGGAAGAAACAACACTATGATAACAAGAACCAACGGTTACAAGATTACGAGAACAACAAGAATCAATGGTTAACTAGACAACACAAACTAAAACATGAAATGTAAAGATAGGAAGTGAGACATACACTACAAAAAGATCCAAGAACCCATAGACATATTCCATCTAAGGACCCTTAGAACTTACCATAGCAACACCACACTTTTACGAAGACACGAGAGGGATTCCACCACTCAAGCACCAACGTTTCCAAGCAATACACATTCACAAGTGTTTCCACACTTGCCATGCCTTAGTTTTCGGCCTAGAGAGCCTTCTCTCAAGTGTTCTTACATCAATATTCCACAACCAAATGAAATAAACCCTAACATATTCTATTTATAGACTTATTACAATAATAGGAAAAATGACAAAAGTGTCTCTTAGTGTTAAATGAACAAAATGGCTCCCATGGAGTGCAATAGAGGGACGACTTTTGAGCCCTTTTCACACTCCAACTCGTACACTCCATAGGTTGCATTCAACACACTAAAAAACGTTTATCTTCATGATTGTACCCGTATCATCCTCTCCATCTTGAGAGGAATTTGACCTCAAATTCACGGCACAAACCAAATGAAAATAGTTCCAAAACAGAACACAAAATAAGAAGAAACCGAGAACATAACAACTTCATTTTGAACCTCGGCTTTCTCTCCATCTTGAGATTTGCCTTCAATCTCATTCGGTTCAATTGAGTTTCATTCCCGGCCAAGATAGCATTAGGAACGTTGTTATTCATTGTCTCTAAGAAGTTACCTACAAAATACAAACAAATTAGTTGTACAAGAAAGGTCCTCACACTCTCTCTTTATTTCTTTGCCTCTCGGATTCCTCACACTTTAATCTCACAAGTGTTGTAAGATTGCTTGTACTCCATGAGGTGTTGAGAGGTGAACCAAACGTTTACAACGACTCCAAAGAATAAGAAAAGAAACACACAAGGACGTAAACACAAAGAACGTTTTCCAAAACCAACTCACAATCTAGTAAATAGTCACTAGTTTGTAAGTTGGTATTGGAATCAACAAACGAAACTAGAAAACAACAAATTGAAACTTAAGAGATCAAAATTTGAGCTTAAAATTTTCGTGTGAAAAGTAAATAATAACGTGGAAGCCACGTATTGATTGTGTTTTTTAAACAAGTTGTTATTTTTCAATTTGGAAGTCTAGGTCAATTTTCAATTTGGATGGTTGAGATTTGGTTAATGGAGGGAAACTACAAGTCTTGAAACTCTTTTCAATTTTCAATCAAAAGTCTTGACTCGACTAATACTATTCCCATAAAACAAGGTCCTTAAATCATGGAAGGTTGTTGGAAGTGGTTGTAAAGTCTTTATTTTGATAGGAAAAGTCTTGAAAGACCTTAAAACTTGGAAGATTGTTGGAGAAGGCATAAGGGTGGTTGAAAAAAGTCTTCAAGACTAACAACAATACCACTCTCTTTCTTCTTGGTGTTAAGATCAAACAACACCTTTTCTTCAACAAGTTATGAAGGTGGTGAAGAACACCAAGAACACAACACTTGGAATTCTAAGGTTCATGTTGGGTTCTCCATCATCAATAACACATGTTCAACCTCAAATCTCCAATAACACACAACAACAACCCAACGTCCAACTCCAAATCCACAATACAACACATGGCCAAGCTTGAACAACAACAATATCACATGGCCACAACAATGTTCACAACAACAACTTTCAACAAGTTTAAGCTCAACTTTAGATCTAGACTAAAAAATGTTAGTGAACAAGAAAACTAACACTAGAAACGACAAAACAAACAAGAACACTACTAGATATAGACACACAACAAACAAATCTTGGCCAAGAAAACAAGAACACAATTTTCGGCCAAGAAACAAAAATGGACAGATTTCAACTTTTCTAGATTTTTTTTTCCAGTTTTCATTTCCCCCCCCGATTTTCTAAGTAACAAACCCAAGATTGACTTCGTAGGAACGAAATCAAACTCGACTTTGATACCAAATGATACGGGACAAAACAAGAAAACATGAAATCACACCCCAAAATAGTTCGCAAATCACAACAAATCGCAGACCAAATGGGGACCTCTCTCAGATTCAACAAACACAACAAGAATACAAGATATGTAGGTTTATTTGACTTCAAAAACAAAAACAACAACAACAAGAGATAATCAACAATATGGTAGGAAGAAACAACACTATGATAACAAGAACCAACGGTTACAAGATTACAAGAACAACAAGAATCAATGGTTAACTAGACAACACAAACTAAAACATGAAATGTAAAGATAGGAAGTGAGACATACACTACAATAAGATCCAAGAACCCATAGACATATTCCATCTAAGGACCCCTAGAACTTACAATAGCAACACCACACTTTTACGAAGACACGAGAGGGATTCCACCACTCAAGCACCAACGTTTCCAAGCAATACACATTCACAAGTGTTTCCACACTTGCCATGCCTTAGTTTTCGGCCTAGAGAGCCTTCTCTCAAGTGTTCTTACATCAATATTCCACAACCAAATAAAATAAACCCTAACATATTCTATTTATAGACTTATTACAATAATAGGAAAAATGACAAAAGTGTCTCTTAGTGTTAAATGAACAAAATGGCTCCCATGGAGTGCAATAGAGGGACGACTTTTGAGCCCTTTTCACACTCCAACTCGTACACTCCATAGGTTGCATTCAACACACTAAAAAACGTTTATCTTCATGATTGTACCCGTATCATCCTCTCCATCTTGAGAGGAATTTAACCTCAAATTCACGGCACAAACCAAATGAAAATAGTTCCAAAACAGCCCACAAAATAAGAAGAAACCGAGAACATAACAACTTCATTTTGAACCTCGGCTTTCTCTCCATCTTGAGATTTGCCTTCAATCTCATTCGGCTCGATTGAGTTTCATTCCCGGCCAAGATAGCATTAGGAACGTTGTTATTCATTGTCTCTAAGAAGTTACCTACAAAACACAAACATATTAGTTGTACAAGAAAGGTCCTCACACTCTCTCTTTATTTCTTTGCCTCTCGGATTCCTCACACTTTAATCTCACAAGTGTTGTAAGATTACTTGTACTCCATGAGGTGTTGAGAGGTGAACCAAACATTTACAACGACTCCAAAGAATAAGAAAAGAAACACACAAGGACGTAAACACAAAGAACAGTTTCCAAAACCAACTCACAATCTAGTAAATAGTCACTAGTTTGTAAGTTGGTATTGGAATCAACAAACGAAACTAGAAAACAACAAATTGAAACTTAAGAGATCAAAATTTGAACTTATAATTATCGTGTGAACAGTAAATAATAACGTGGAAGCCACGTATTGATTGTGTTTTTTAAACAAGTTGTTATTTTTCAATTTGGAAGTCTAGGTCAATTTTCAATTTGGATGGTTGAGATTTGGTTAATGGAGGGAAACTACAAGTCTTAAAACTCTTTTCTATTTTCAATCAAAAGTCTTGACTCGACTAATACTATTCCCATAAAACAAGGTCCTTAAATCATGGAAGGTTGTTGGAAGTGGTTGTAAAGTCTTTATTTTGTGTAGGAAAAGTCTTGAAAGACCTTAAAACTTGGAAGATTGTTGGAGAAGGCTTAAGGGTGGTTGAAAAAAGTATTCAAGACTAACAACAATACCACTCTCTTTCTTCTTGGTGTTAAGATCAAACAACACCTTTTCTTCAACATGTTATGAAGGTGGTGAAGAACACCAAGAACACAA
This sequence comes from Capsicum pubescens, assembly GCA_030864215.1. Lineage (NCBI taxonomy): Eukaryota > Viridiplantae > Streptophyta > Magnoliopsida > Solanales > Solanaceae > Capsicum > Capsicum pubescens. The sequence continues at coordinate 265,250,316 of CM061549.1, read as the reverse complement.
CACTTGGAATTCTAAGGTTCATGTTGGGTTCTCCATCATCAATAACACATGTTCAACCTCAAATCTCCAACAACAAACAACAACAACCCAACGTCCAACTCCAAATCCACAATACAACACATGGCCAAGCTTGAACAACAACAATATCACACGGCCACAACAATGTTCACAACAACAACTTTCAACAAGTTTAAGCTCAACTTTAGATCTAGACTAAAAAATGTTAGTGAACAAGAAAACTAACACTAGAAACGATAAAACAAACAAGAACACTACTAGATATAGACACACAACAAACAAATCTTGGCCAAGAAAACAAGAACACAATTTTCGGCCAAGAAACAAAAATGTACAGATTTCAACTTTTCTAGATTTTTTTTTCCAGTTTTCATTTCCCCCCCCCGATTTTCTAAGTAACAAACCCAAGATTGACTTCGTAGGAACGAAATCAAACTCGACATTGATACCAAATGATACGGGACAAAACAAGAAAACACGAAATCACACCCAAAAATAGTTCGCAAATCACAACAAATCGCAGACCAAATGGGGACCTCTCTCAGATTCGACAAACACAACAAGAATACAAGATATGTAGGTTTATTTGACACCAAAAACAACAACAACAACAACAAGAGATAATCAACAATATGGTAGGAAGAAACAACACTATGATAACAAGAACCAACGGTTACAAGATTACGAGAACAACAAGAATCAATGGTTAACTAGACAACACAAACTAAAACATGAAATGTAAAGATAGGAAGTGAGACATACACTACAATAAGATCCAAGAACCCATAGACATATTCCATCTAAGGACCCCTAGAACTTACAGTAGCAACACCACACTTTTATGAAGACACGAGAGAGATTCCACCGCTCAAGCACCAACGTTTCCAAGCAATACACATTCACAAGTGTTTCCACACTTGCCATGCCTTAGTTTTCGGCCTAGAGAGCCTTCTCTCAAGTGTTCTTACATCAATATTCCACAACCAAATAAAATAAACCCTAACATATTCTATTTATAGACTTATTACAATAATAGGAAAAATGACAAAAGTGTCTCTTAGTGTTAAATGAACAAAATGGCTCCCATGGAGTGCAATAGAGGGACGACTTTTGAGCCCTTTTCACACTCCAACTCGTACACTCCATAGGTTGCATTGAACACACTAAAAAACATTTATCTTCATGATTGTACCCGTATCATCCTCTCCATCTTGAGAGGAATTTAACCTCAAATTCACGGCACAAACCAAATGAAAATAGTTCCAAAACAACCCACAAAATAAGAAGAAACCGAGAACATAACAACTTCATTTTGAACCTCGGCTTTCTCTCCATCTTGAGATTTGCCTTCAATCTCATTCGGCTCGATTGAGTTTCATTCCCGGCCAAGATAGCATTAGGAACGTTGTTATTCATTGTCTCTAAGAAGTTACCTAAAAAACACAAACAAATTAGTTGTACAAGAAAGGTCCTCACACTCTCTCTTTATTTCTTTGCCTCTCGGATTCCTCACACTTTAATCTCACAAGTGTTGTAAGATTGCTTGTACTCCATGAGGTGTTGAGAGGTGAACCAAACATTTACAACGACTCCAAAGAATAAGAAAAGAAACACACAAGGACGTAAACACAAAGAACGGTTTCCAAAACCAACTCACAATCTAGTAAATAGTCACTAGTTTGTAAGTTGGTATTGGAATCAACAAACGAAACTAGAAAACAACAAATTGAAACTTAAGAGATCAAAATTTGAGCTTAAAATTATCGTGTGAACAGTAAATAATAACGTGGAAGCCACGTATTGATTGTGTTTTTTAAACAAGTTGTTATTTTTTAATTTGGAAGTCTAGGTCAATTTTCAATTTGGATGGTTGAGATTTGGTTAATGGAGGGAAACTACAAGTCTAGAAACTCTTTTCAATTTTCAATCAAAAGTCTTGACTTGACTAATACTATTCCCATAAAACAAGGTCCTTAAATCATGGAAGGTTGTTGGAAGTGGTTGTAAAGTCTTTATTTTGTGTAGGAAAAGTCTTGAAAGACCTTAAAACTTGGAAGATTGTTGGAGAAGGCTTAAGGGTGGTTGAAAAAAGTCTTCAAGACTAACAACAATACCACTCTCTTTCTTCTTGGTGTTAAGATCAAACAACACCTTTTCTTCAACATGTTATGAAGGTGGTGAAGAACACCAAGAACACAACACTTGGAATTCTAAGGTTCATGTTGGGTTCTCCATCATCAATAACACATGTTCAACCTCAAATCTCCAACAACAAACAACAACAACCCAACGTCCAACTCCAAATCCACAATACAACACATGGCCAATCTTGAACAACAACAATATCACACGGCCAAAACAATGTTCACAACAACAACTTTCAACAAGTTTAAGCTCAACTTTAGATCTAGACTAAAAAATGTTAGTGAACAAGAAAACTAACACTAGAAACGACAAAACAAACAAGAACACTACTAGATATAGACACACAACAAACAAATCTTGGCCAAGAAAACAAGAACACAATTTTCGGCCAAGAAACAAAAATGGACAGATTTCAACTTTTCTAGATTTTTTTTTCCAGTTTTCATTTCCCTCCCGATTTTCTAAGTAACAAACCCAAGATTGACTTTGTAGGAACGAAATCAAACTCGACATTGATACCAAATGATACGGGACAAAACAAGAAAACACGAAATCACACCCCAAAATAGTTCGCAAATCACAACAAATCGCAGACCAAATGGGGACCTCTCTCAGATTCGACAAACACAACAAGAATACAAGATATGTAGGTTTATTTGACACCAAAAACAACAACAACAACAACAAGAGATAATCAACAATATGGTAGGAAGAAACAACACTATGATAACAAGAACCAACGGTTACAAGATTACAAGAACAACAAGAATCAATGGTTAACTAGACAACACAAACTAAAACATGAAATGTAAAGATAGGAAGTGAGACATACACTACAAAAAGATCCAAGAACCCATAGACATATTCCATCTAAGGACCCTTAGAACTTACAATAGCAACACCACACTTTTACGAAGACACGAGAGGGATTCCACCACTCAAGCACCAACGTTTCCAAGCAATACACATTCACAAGTGTTTCCACACTTGCCATGCCTTAGTTTTCGGCCTAGAGAGCCTTCTCTCAAGTGTTCTTACATCAATATTCCACAACCAAATGAAATAAACCCTAACATATTCTATTTATAGACTTATTACAATAATAGGAAAAATGACAAAAGTGTCTCTTAGTGTTAAATGAACAAAATGGCTCCCATGGAGTGCAATAGAGGGACGACTTTTGAGCCCTTTTCACACTCCAACTCGTACACTCCATAGGTTGCATTCAACACACTAAAAAACGTTTATCTTCATGATTGTACCCGTATCATCCTCTCCATCTTGAGAGGAATTTGACCTCAAATTCACGGCACAAACCAAATGAAAATAGTTCCAAAACAGAACACAAAATAAGAAGAAACCGAGAACATAACAACTTCATTTTGAACCTCGGCTTTCTCTCCATCTTGAGATTTGCCTTCAATCTCATTCGGTTCAATTGAGTTTCATTCCCGGCCAAGATAGCATTAGGAACGTTGTTATTCATTGTCTCTAAGAAGTTACCTACAAAATACAAACAAATTAGTTGTACAAGAAAGGTCCTCACACTCTCTCTTTATTTCTTTGCCTCTCGGATTCCTCACACTTTAATCTCATAAGTGTTGTAAGATTGCTTGTACTCCATGAGGTGTTGAGAGGTGAACCAAACGTTTACAACGACTCCAAAGAATAAGAAAAGAAACACACAAGGACGTAAACACAAAGAACGGTTTCCAAAACCAACTCACAATCTAGTAAATACTCACTAGTTTGTAAGTTGGTATTGGAATCAACAAACGAAACTAGAAAACAACAAATTGAAACTTAAGAGATCAAAATTTGAGCTTAAAATTATCGTGTGAAAAGTAAATAATAACGTGGAAGCCACGTATTGATTGTGTTTTTTAAACAAGTTGTTATTTTTCAATTTGGAAGTCTAGGTCAATTTTCAATTTGGATGGTTGAGATTTGGTTAATGGAGGGAAACTACAAGTCTTGAAACTCTTTTCAATTTTCAATCAAAAGTCTTGACTCGACTAATACTATTCCCATAAAACAAGGTCCTTAAATCATGGAAGGTTGTTGGAAGTGGTTGTAAAGTCTTTATTTTGTGTAGGAAAAGTCTTGAAAGACCTTAAAACTTGGAAGATTGTTGGAGAAGGCATAAGGGTGGTTGAAAAAAGTCTTCAAGACTAACAACAATACCACTCTCTTTCTTCTTGGTGTTAAGATCAAACAACACCTTTTCTTCAACAAGTTATGAAGGTGGTGAAGAACACCAAGAACACAACACTTGGAATTCTAAGGTTCATGTTGGGTTCTCCATCATCAATAACACATGTTCAACCTCAAATCTCCAATAACAAACAACAACAACCCAACGTCCAACTCCAAATCCACAATACAACACATGGCCAAGCTTGAACAACAACAATATCACATGGCCACAACAATGTTCACAACAACAACTTTCAACAAGTTTAAGCTCAACTTTAGATCTAGACTAAAAAATGTTAGTGAACAAGAAAACTAACACTAGAAACGACAAAACAAACAAGAACACTACTAGATATAGACACACAACAAACAAATCTTGGCCAAGAAAACAAGAACACAATTTTCGGCCAAGAAACAAAAATGGACAGATTTCAACTTTTCTAGATTTTTTTTTCCAGTTTTCATTTCCCCCCCCGATTTTCTAAGTAACAAACCCAAGATTGACTTCGTAGGAACGAAATCAAACTCGACTTTGATACCAAATGATACGGGACAAAACAAGAAAACATGAAATCACACCCCAAAATAGTTCGCAAATCACAACAAATCGCAGACCAAATGGGGACCTCTCTCAGATTCAACAAACACAACAAGAATACAAGATATGTAGGTTTATTTGACTTCAAAAACAAAAACAACAACAACAAGAGATAATCAACAATATGGTAGGAAGAAACAACACTATGATAACAAGAACCAACGGTTACAAGATTACAAGAACAACAAGAATCAATGGTTAACTAGACAACACAAACTAAAACATGAAATGTAGAGATAGGAAGTGAGACATACACTACAATAAGATCCAAGAACCCATAGACATATTCCATCTAAGGACCCCTAGAACTTACAATAGCAACACCACACTTTTACGAAGACACGAGAGGGATTCCACCACTCAACCACCAACGTTTCCAAGCAATACACATTCACAAGTGTTTCCACACTTGCCATGCCTTAGTTTTCGGCCTAGAGAGCCTTCTCTCAAGTGTTCTTACATCAATATTCCACAACCAAATAAAATAAACCCTAACATATTCTATTTATAGACTTATTACAATAATAGGAAAAATGACAAAAGTGTCTCTTAGTGTTAAATGAACAAAATGGCTCCCATGGAGTGCAATAGAGGGACGACTTTTGAGCCCTTTTCACACTCCAACTCGTACACTCCATAGGTTGCATTCAACACACTAAAAAACGTTTATCTTCATGATTGTACCCGTATCATCCTCTCCATCTTGAGAGGAATTTAACCTCAAATTCACGGCACAAACCAAATGAAAATAGTTCCAAAACAGCCCACAAAATAAGGAGAAACCGAGAACATAACAACTTCATTTTGAACCTCGGCTTTCTCTCCATCTTGAGATTTGCCTTCAATCTCATTCGGCTCGATTGAGTTTCATTCCCGGCCAAGATAGCATTAGGAACGTTGTTATTCATTGTCTCTAAGAAGTTACCTACAAAACACAAACATATTAGTTGTACAAGAAAGGTCCTCACACTCTCTCTTTATTTCTTTGCCTCTCGGATTCCTCACACTTTAATCTCACAAGTGTTGTAAGATTACTTGTACTCCATGAGGTGTTGAGAGGTGAACCAAACATTTACAACGACTCCAAAGAATAAGAAAAGAAACACACAAGGACGTAAACACAAAGAACAGTTTCCAAAACCAACTCACAATCTAGTAAATAGTCACTAGTTTGTAAGTTGGTATTGGAATCAACAAACGAAACTAGAAAACAACAAATTGAAACTTAAGAGATCAAAATTTGAACTTATAATTATCGTGTGAACAGTAAATAATAACGTGGAAGCCACGTATTGATTGTGTTTTTTAAACAAGTTGTTATTTTTCAATTTGGAAGTCTAGGTCAATTTTCAATTTGGATGGTTGAGATTTGGTTAATGGAGGGAAACTACAAGTCTTAAAACTCTTTTCTATTTTCAATCAAAAGTCTTGACTCGACTAATACTATTCCCATAAAACAAGGTCCTTAATTCATGGAAGGTTGTTGGAAGTGGTTGTAAAGTCTTTATTTTGTGTAGGAAAAGTCTTGAAAGACCTTAAAACTTGGAAGATTGTTGGAGAAGGCTTAAGGGTGGTTGAAAAAAGTCTTCAAGACTAACAACAATACCACTCTCTTTCTTCTTGGTGTTAAGATCAAACAACACCTTTTCTTCAACAAGTTATGAAGGTGGTGAAGAACACCAAGAACACAACACTTGGAATTCTATGGTTCATGTTGGGTTCTCCATCATCAATAACACATGTTCAACTTCAAATCTCCAACAACAAACAACAATAACCCAACGTCCAACTCCAAATCCACAATACAACACATGGCCAAGCCTGAACAACAACAATATCACACGGCCACAACAATGTTCACAACAACAACTTTCAACAAGTTTAAGCTCAACTTTAGATCTAGACTAAAAAATGTTAGTGAACAAGAAAACTAACACTAGAAACGACAAAACAAACAAGAACACTACTAGATATAGACACACAACAAACAAATCTTGGCCAAGAAAACAAGAACACAATTTTCGGCCAAGAAACAAAAATGGACAGATTTCAACTTTTCTAGATTTTTTTTCCCAGTTTTCATTTTTTTTTCCCTATTTTCTAAGTAACAAACCCAAGATTGACTTCGTAGTAACGAAATCAAACTCGACTTTGATACCAAATGATACGGGACAAAACAAGGAAACACGAAATCACACCCCAAAATAGTTCGCAAATCACAACAAATCGCAGACCAAATGGGGACCTCTCTCAGATTCAACAAACACAACAAGAATACAAGATATGTAGGTTTATTTGACACCCACAACAACAACAACAAAAACAAGAGATAATCAACAATATGGTAAGAAGAAACAACACTATGATAACAAGAACCAACGGTTACAAGATTACAAGAACAACAAGAATCAATGGTTAACTAGTTAACACAAACTAAAACATGAAATGTAAAGATAGGAAGTGAGACATACACTACAATACGATCCAAGAACCCATAGACATATTCCATCTAAGGACCCCTAGAACTTACATTAGCAACACCACACTTTTACGAAGACACGAGAGGGATTCCACCGCTCAAGCACCAACGTTTCTAAGCAATACACATTCACAAGTGTTTCCACACTTGCCATGCCTTAGTTTTCGGCCTAGAGAGCCTTCTCTCAAGTGTTCTTACATCAATATTCAACAACCAAATGAAATAAACCCTAACATATTCTATTTATAGTCTTATTACAATAATAGAAAAAATGACAGAAGTGTCTCTTAGTGTTAAATGAACAAAACGGCTCTCATGGAGTGCAATAGAGGAACGACTTTTGAGCCCTTTTCACACTCTAACTCGTACACTCTGTAGGTTGCATTCAACACACTAAAAAATGTCCATATTTATGATTGTACCCGTATTATTATGTCACTACATAACTCATGAAAAAATGGATCTGCATCAGAGAAAACACAAACAAACATGCTTCTCCCTCAGTTCATGAATTTACATTAGTGTAGAACTCATGAAAATTGATATGTGATTGTCATATATAACAAATTAGGCTTACTGAATGTTTCTAGGATGATTGAGTTAAAATGTCTCCTTATGTATCAAGCTTGACTTCTCTTCATTCTTATATGTTTATACTCCCTTCGTTTAAAAAAGAATGACCTACTTTCCTTTTTAGTCTGTTTAAAAAAGAATGACCTCTTTCCCTTTTTGGAAATACTTTAATTTCAACTTTCCACATGGCATGTTTAGGACCACATGATTTAAAGGGCATTTTGGTACATTTGATACAACTTTAATTTAAGACCACAAGATTCAAAAGTCTTCTTTATTTTCTTAAACTTTGTGCCAAGTCAAAGTATGTCATTCTTTTTGAAACGGATGGAGTATTCAATTAAGTATACACAAATTTTTCATTACATCATTTGCTCAGAAGAAATTTAGATGCACATAGAATTACATATCAAATTTTGAAAGTTAAACATAATTGAATACATAGAATTGCATATCAAATTTGAAAGTTTAATATAATTGAACAGAAGTGAAGTTTGTAATAGACATTTTCTCTATTTCTATACTTCTGCGTTATCCATTTTATTTTATTTTTGTCATTTGTTAACAACATACCGGCACTGCACGTTGAAAGAAGAGTATATTTGTTTGTTGGGAATACTAGACCAACGGAACGGAGGAAGGAATATATTTGTTTGTGTATTTTTTTGTGGATAGGATCGGTGAATTCGACTAAGGTTTGTTTTAATTTTATAAAATAAAGTTTTTAACGTTGATTTAAATTTTTCTGTTAAAAAAAAAGGATACATCTGAATTTTTTTTTAATAATAGGGGTAAATATGCCTTCAAAGTACGACATCTAGGATAAACTTGGCCAAAAGTCTGACGAAAAATATATTTAACTAATTTTTTAAAAATCAATGAGTAAATTTGACCCCAAGTATAACAACGAGGATAAATTTAGTCCGAACATATATTGAAGAGTATATTTAGCCAATTTTTTTAAAATAAAGAGATGAATTTGACCATGTTTTCTTATTTATTTGGAAGGATAGTTGTAATTGAGAATTATGGAGTTATTAATAATTGAACTTTTTACAGCAAAGTAAATTGGGACGACTATATAAATCTTAGCTGTATTTATATTACTAGTTTAGGTCTACGCGCCTCGCGCGTGCACCTAAATAGAAAATTTATTTAAATAATAAAGATGAATACACTAATTAAGTTCAACATCTTTTAAATATGTAAAGATGAAAAATTTATTTAATTAAACCTAATCTTTATCGAAGAAAATTCTCAAAGTCGATCGATATTCATTTACTACCTGTAAACTGCAACAAAATAATACGATAATAGAGACATCAAGCGATACAATTAAATCTAACTTTTACACAAAAATTTCCTCAAAGCGTCTGACACCAATGTACCACCTGTTAACTATAACAAAATAATATAATAATAGGGATATCAAAATAATATAACTATACCTAATCTTTACACCAAAGAGTTTCTCAAATCAGAGATATGAAAGCAATACCTTTAAACTTAACCTTTACCTACTAAAATTCTTCAAAGTCGACCGACATTTATCTACCACCTGCAAACTACAACAAAACAATACGATAAAAGAGATATCAAAATAATATAATTAAATTTAAACTTTACACACAAATTTCTCAAAGCAAATCGATATTCATCTGTGACCTGTAAACTACCACAAAATAATAACTAATAGAGATATTAAAACAATACAATTAAACCTAATCTTTACCTAAAAAAAACTCTTCAAAGATGACCGACATTCATCTACCAAATGTAAATTAAAATAAAATAATACGATAATAAGGCATCAAAATAATATAATTAAACCTAATATTTATATATAAAATCCCTCAAAGTCAACCGTAAGTTTGAAATTATAATAATTTATTCCTAAATATTAAATGATTTTTTTAAAAATAAATATAGAGTTTGAACTTGTACTGTGTATTTGAAAATTGTATTCATGAACAACTGAGCATACAAAAAGAGGAAGCTAAGAAGAAGGAAATTCACATTGAAGAGAATGTGCATGCACCTTCTCCTCGATCCAACTGTTCGGTAAAATAAATGATCAACACTTTGATTTTATTTATGATGAGTTCAACAGTATCAATGAAATTAGGCTGCTTGTGATTTATTTATAGAGGTATTTTCCTAATAGAGTTCTATTTTAGGAGTATTTTTTTAATTGTCAGTACAAAGAAAAATATTAATTGATTCTCCTTCCATATATTTTAGAAATCTCATATATTTTATGAGTCTAATTAATATAATAAAAAATAATTAAATAATAAATTAAATAAAATAATGAAAAAATGGTTTTGTATAAAAGAAAGTCTTTTAATGAAGGACAAAAGGTTCAAATCACTTTATTAAGGGGCTTCACACTTTTAATAAATTATAAATTATAAATATAAATATAGATTATAGAATATAGATTATAGATTATAAATTATAGATTATAGATTATAGATTATAGATTATAGATTATAGATACTACCGTGTATTTTATAAGCTAGTATCAATTATAGGTGAATTTGGATTTTTAATAAAAAAGGTACATCTTTTTTTTTTCTTTTTTGGTAAATAGGGTGCATTTTAAATAGACATAAAGTATTTAGAAATTTACTTAGTCAGGGCCAGTTAGCCTGGATTAATTACAAAAGAGGAACAATTTTGCTCAGTTAGTGATTGAGCATTTGCTTTAATGGATTTTTCAAAAAAAGTTCCTCACATGTCTGCTCCCAATTCCTGAAGAGCATACACAGGTGGAGCTTGCAAAAGATGAGATTCCTCAAAGATGTTTGAGGTTGCTCCATGCTTAGCTAATTTATCAGCAACTTAGTTTTGTTCCCTAAAGCAATGCTGAACTATTCGAGACCCTGCTTCCCTCAGCTTTGACCTTCACAGATTAATAATGCCATCATACTGAACATTTCCATCTTTGAGCATCTGCAAGACTTCCAATGAGTCAGTATTGATTACAATAGGTATGGAGTTGTGATGGATAGCAATAGTTATGCCTACCTTGGGATCTAGTAATTCCATTTGATTATTGGTACCATAGAGATAACTTTGAGTAAAACCTTTCATCGATTCACCATTGTGGTTACGTATAACCCTCCCTATACCCCATCTTCCTGGATTGACTAAACAAGAACCATCTATATTGAGCTTGTAGTGGTTCATCGGAGGGGGGTCTAATTGATATAAATGGTAGTCCTGGGGACTCTTCATTGAGGTTCTTTGATGAAAAGATTGTATTCCATCGCTTCATTGTAGGCCTGAGAGAAGGAAGGATTGACAGTATTTTACTGGAAGAGGTTATGGTTCCTGGCTTTCTAGATTTTCCAAAGGCAATGGTGGATGATTTCGTGCCAAAGGAGCATATGGTTGAAAGCTTTATACTTTGTGGTCCTCCACGCATTAGACCAGTTAGTATTGAAGAAGTTAGAGAGATTACAATTTAGAGGGGAAGATGTTTTATTGAAAGAATCTGCCCAGATTGTAGTGGTGAAGGGGCAATTGGAGAAGAGATGGTTGGTATCCTCAATGGTGGTAATGCAAGTTTTACAGTGGGGTTTTATATCTGGGCCCTTCTTAGCAAGATTGATGCCCGTGGGAAGTTTGTCATGGCGAAGGAGCCACATGAAGAATTTGATCCTAGGAGCGATTGGGAGGTGCCAAATCTAGTTGAAGGAAATGCTTGTCCTAGGCAAATTATTGTTATTGTGAATGATCAAGTATTGATAGGCACTCCTGAAGGAGAAGGTTCCTTTGCCATTGATAGCCCAGACAGGGGTGTCTAAAGCTACCTTAGTGCTAGCAAAGAAAGAGTTCTTAATGTGATGGATGAGGTCATGGGGAATGACCATGGAGATGTTATCAAAATTCTAAAAGCCTTATTGCCAGACCTGGCAGAGATGAACCCTTTCATCAGAGTTGCTTAGAGGGCCATAGATAAGGTTCCTAAGGGGTTTAGTGTTGGGGATACACCTGTCAAACCAGAAGAGAACCTTGGAGCCATCCTTGACAACCCAGGTTGAGATCTCTTTGCATCTAACCCATCTTTGGTAGATATCCTTCCAAGTCCTAGAGGCATTGGTGAGGCACATCATGCCATCCTGGCTATACTTACCTTTTAGGACCTTGACCCAAAGGCTGTCACGCTGGTGCATGACTCTCTAGGCCAGGCCCATAAGGAGGGAATCATTTTTAACAGAGGCTCTTTGAATGGAAAAACCACCTTCCTCTTTAGGAAGAGTCACACTTTTCCAAGAGATTATGTGAATTTTCCTTTTCTCATTAGTAGACCCCCAGATGAAATTCCTAAGTATTCTGTCAATATGGTTCTGAATTTGCTTAGGAATGGAGATGTACTGCATGATATGATTGGGAATGCTACTAAGAGAAGCTTTGGCAAGGATGGTTTTACCAGCCGTGTCAAGGAACTTGGTTTTCCATCATCCAAGCTTGGTGTTGAGGGAATACAGGATGAATTGGAAGTCCTTGTTCCTGGGTTTGGAGTGAAAAATGGGAAACCCCAGGTGCCTCCCCATATTATCATTAGGTTTAATGTGAAGAAGATGGGCTAACTGGTTCCTTAGCTGATAGGAACAGTTATTGGAGAAAATAACCTTGGATTTTAGGTTTTGAGTCTTTGACCATAATACAGAGAAAAACTGTTAAGAGTTTCAGTGATGGTTCCACAGTTCTTTTCATCAGCTTTGTCTATAAGGATTAGATCATAGTAAAGAAAATGTGGGAAATCCTGGGGCCCTTTTTGCTAATTGAAACTGGGTCCTATTTGGGGAGGTCTACTTTATGGTCAATCCTTCTAGAAAAGAGTTCCATGCATAAGATAAAAATATATGGTGAGATGGAATCCCCTTGCCTGATGCCCCTGGAGGGTTTGAAGAAGGTGGTCTTCCCCCCATTTATGAGAATAGAAACGGAGGATGTGGATATGCAAGACATGATTAGCTTGATGATAATGATGGGAAAGTTAACGAAGTACAAAGCCTGTCTTATGAAAGACCACTTAATCCCATCGAAAGCTTTCTCAAGATCAATTTTGAGCATCATGTTAGCTTTTTTACCCCTCATTTTGGAGAAGTGGGTGATGTATTCTTGGACTATTATGGCATTGTCAGAAGCCCTTCTTTTGGAGAGAAAGCTAGCCCGGCAATTATTGATGAGGTCCCCTAAGTGGACCTTAATTCTATTTGCAATAATCTTGGTAATGATTTTGGACTGGGTGTTACAGAGGCCAATGGGTCTAAAGTTCCTGAGGTTAGTAATATTTTTGTATTTTGGGATCAGAAAAAGGTAGGTAGAGTTGACCTTTTCATTAATGGAGCAAGAAGTGAAAGTTCGTTTATAGAATTGCACTATGGATGGTTGAAGGGTATCCCAGTATTTATGGTAAAAGAGGGGGTGCAAGCCATCTGGACCTGGGTCCTTATTAGGTTGGAAGGTAAAAACAGCTCTTTTAACCTCCTCCATGCTAGGGATGACAACTAGGTTTAGGTGGGTATTAAGGGGTAAGGACCCCTCGGATGAAGTTTTTTTTTTTGAAATTTGAGGAAGGAGAAAGGTTGTTCAGAGGTGAAGAGATGGTGGTAGAAGTTGAGGATGGTAGTAGAAATATCTTGCTGGGAGAAATTCCAATTGCCAAAATCATCTTTAATAGAGTTAATTCTGTTATTTCTCCTCCTATTGATGGTGGAAGAGTGGAAGAATTTTGTGTTAAGATCTCCATCAGTGAGCCAGTTTATTCTGGACTTAAGCTTTCAGAATTCTTGCTCTTGTCTAAGGAGTTCATTATACTCCCTTGAAAATTGGAGTTCAAGATTGTACAGGAAGGAGCTATATGGGTAGTCCTCAGACCTCTGAATACCCTCGAGACTTGCAAGAAGTTTCCTTTTTTTGTGGAAGAGATTCCCAAAGATTTCTCTATTCTAGGAGGTGATGATGGGTTGGAAGTTGGAAGTTGGAAGTGGCCTGAGTGAGATCAGAGTTTCCCTGGAAGGTATTTTTGACCATTTTTGGAAGGTTGGATGGGAACACCAGATGGTTTCCATTCTAAAAGGTTTAAAGGAAATGAAATGGTGTTTTGAGATATTGACCAGCATAAGAGAGTGGTCAGAATAAGTCCTGGGAAGGTGGGTTACAGAAGCCTTAGGAAAAAGATTAATCCAGAAGTTGTTTGCTAGATACCTATCCAGTCTTTCAAAGATCAGGGAACCTTGTTCCTGAACCTTTTGTTAGACCAGATGTACTTACTACCTTTAAAACCTAGATCAATCAGATTACTATGGTTTATGCAATCCCAGAAAAGAGATGCTCTGTTATGGTTGATGCAGTTTCCCCCAAATTTCTCAGAAGATTTAAGGATTTTATTAAAGTCTCCTCCCACTAGCCAGGCATTATTGGGAGAGTCCCTTATGGTGTCAGCAAAGGTCGCAAGCTGGTTCCTTAGGTTCTTCCTCTCTTCAGGACAGTTGCTAGCATAGATAGCACTAAAGAACCAAGTAGAAGGAGGAGAACTAATCTGCACAGTAACATGGATACCTTGAGAGGAGAAATTGATGTCATTTATGGTGATGTTGTCATCATTCCACATGATGGCAATGCCACCAGAGTTCCTGACTGCAGGGTATTGAATTTTCTTCGCAAACCCATGCATGCCTACAAGATGGTTATGGTCGCCCTTACGAGTTTCCAAAAGGGACAAAATTAGGGGTTTGTGGAGGTTTACCATGGCTTTGCAGTGCCTTTTGAAGTCAACACTGGTAGCTTTCCTAGTGTTCCATATTATGTAATTCATCATGAATGGTTGGGGGGTTATGGGTTCCTGTAGTACTTCCTTGCCCTTTTCCTGGGTTGAGGTTCCCTCCTCCTGATGCTTCCTCTTTATTGAGAAGGGTGACATCTTTGTCTTGTAAAAGTTTCCAGTCCTGGGGGATGGGGGAACAACTTTTAGGTCGAGGGTTCTTATGTCTCATGGTATAAGGATTACTGACAGTTCTCTTATGACATCCTCAAAGGTTAGATGAATTGGCTTTTCTAGAGTTTCCACATCTGTTCTTGGGGCCCTCAGAGATGCTAGGATGGTCTCCATTTCTAGGTTGTTTTCTCTTAAGCCCTCTAGTATCAGTTCTCTTTCAATGACCTCTTGAGGGGGGGTTGGAGTCGACAAGAATTGAGGTCTCTAAAATAGTTCCTCCTGGTTTCGGGGAACCCCAGGTATTAACACAAAAGGAGGGCCCCTCTCCAATATTTGTGGAATTTTTGCAGGGCGGAATGGCAGGGATTGCCCCGTGAGGGTCATTTCTGCATTCAGCATCTCCTAAGACAATGAAGCTGTTTGGGATTAGCTGGTTAGTCTCATTAGTGTTGACAGCCAAATGTTCTGGCCGAAGTTTATGAGACCTTGATTCAACCCTTCCATCACTACTTATGCTAAGTAACATGTGTCTTGGATTATTACCTTGAACTTGATCCCCTGCCATTCCAGATGTAGAGGGATTACTTGGTTTGTTAGGCCTATCTCGAGCCAAGAAGTTGGGAAATGGGTCATTGGAAGTGGGGCTGTCGAGAAGGTTAGGCCCTAGAGAGGGACCATAGATTGGTCCATGGTTAGAAGTATTTGGGATAGCTTCAGAAAATCCAGGGTGAGAATTAGAGTAGTCAGGGAAAGTCCTAGAAATGGAAAAATTAGAGGAGTTAAAAACTTTCTCCTCCATTTCGATCATATCAGAGTCAATGATTTGAGTGATTGACACAGAAGGGTCTGAAGGGGGAGAAGCCATAGGGTGGGGGTTAGCAGCAGTTTGGAATAACTTTTGAGACTCAGCAGTCTCAAAAGTCGTTGACAAGACTGGTAAGGCTCCTTTTGCCTCCATTCCCAAAGGGGGATTTTTATGGGCTTTATTCGTAGGGGGATTGAGCTTAGGGCCATCTTTATTGGCATTCTTAGTAAAATCCAAGTGTATGAAGCCCAAGTTGTTCTCGTATGAAGAGCTGGGTCCCTTATTGGGCTTGTGAGAGGTTTGGCTGTTAACCGAACCTAGTTTGCTTGTGGAAGCGTGGTTTTGGGACGAAGAGTAGGGGTGTCCAACTATTCTTCTTGGGGTAGGGTTACGTCGGTAACTGCCTTTTCTTTCCCGGCGACTATGTCATAATGGGTAGAAGACTTACCTTAGACCGATATGGATGACTTCACATACATGTTTTCTTTGGCTGGGTGTTTCCTTCTTGATCTTTTAAAGGTTACCGTGGTCCGCTGGTCCTTTGTTTTTTTTTTATTCTCCATCGACCTATTTGTTGCTACTGCTATGTTCTGGTGCGGTAGTCTTCAGCTTTGGATAGCTATTTCTAATGTGTCCCAACCTTCCACAAGAGTTGCAAAGAAAGCCATCCTCTTCATAGTGAAGAGGTTGTTGGTGGATCCCGATGTTGACCATATTTTTTACTTGGGAATCCATCAGAATCTGCATGCATATCCTTGCATAACGACCACAAACTGCAGTGGATGTACATGCATCGATTTTGACGAGGGAGCCAATCTTTCGCCCTACCTTCTCCAAGATAATTCAGTCGTAGAACTCCATTGAAATTTTAGATAACCTGACCCAAATTGCTGTAGTGAGCACTTTGGAATCGTTGGGTACGAAGTTGGGAACCCATCTTCGAACTGATAAGTAGGCACCGCCGATGAACCATGGTCCTTGTTGGAGTACCTTCCTTTGAAGATCCCTCTATTAAATTTAGCGGTGTAGTAGTCTTTCCCCATATCTATTAATGGAAAGGGATAATTTATTTTCCATGGATCTATCAATTTATTGTGTAGGTAGTGGTGGTTGATCCTCTTGCCCACATCTTTAACAATAACTGAGTAGCGCCATAGATCATATATCCTTTCTTTGTCCTCCAAAGTTAGGGGTACTGTAATGCCCCAAATCTGGTACCCGGAATGCTATACGGTGCTCATGACCCCGAAGGACCACAAGCTAACCCATGACTGATACTGTACCTGAACACTGCATAATATACTATATAAATGCGGAAATAAAAGCGAAAGGCCATAAGGTTAAAAACTGATAAACATCTGATAAAACTATCTCTGAATAATGTGGTACAACAATACCAAAACTAAAACAATGTCTAAAAATATTTAGTCTGAAAACATTGTAGTCTTAAAGCCTCTAAACAGTCTGGATAAGGAGATGGGACATGTCCCCAACTAACTCCATCTACTGAAAGCTAAGTAATGAAGAAATAAAGTAATGATCTTGTCCTCGAAGGATGAGAACTCACTACTAACTTTGACTGTTGAAATTGGAGTGTTACTGATGCTCTGGAACTCGTGCTTCTGAACCTACGGTATAAAATACCATAGCAAAAATGCGTCAGTACGTTTGAATGTACTGGTATGCAAGTGAGGTAGGCTGAATGCAAAGGGTTCAAATGCATGAACAATGATAACTAACAAAATAACATGAACGTGAGAATACATGTATAAATAAGTGACTGTGACTGAATTCGTGATGGTACTGACTACTGAGTCTGATTACTGATAACATGAGCCGCTGATAATTGATATAACTAATACTGAGCGATTGAATCTAATAGTCTAGGTTCTGATGGAACTAACTGAGTTTCGTACTATTCTGAGTTGACTGTATCTGACAATCTTTAAATTTTGAAGAACTATCTGAGTTTTATTACTGAGACTGAGTCTGAAACTGTAACTGTGGGAAGTAGTCAATTAACCGACATTTCCCAAATAACGCAATATAGCTGAGTTTTGGTCCAATCTGTAACCCCAATTGGAAGGGTGTCAATACCGCACCACTGGTAAGGACAAGCTGTGGGTAACCCTCATCTGACAGTATCCCTAAAAGAGAATGGTGGGACCCTCATATGACAGTGTTTATCCACCTCATCAACCCTCATCTTTCAGTGTTGATGTCTCAACCAATGCTGGCTACATAGTTCTGGAACACATGGATTGCTTCTAAGGATCACACCCTCAACTGTCAGTGTGTGTCCTATCCTTGGGTTCACTCAGTGCTAAATCCTACTCCCATATGAATAGACACTGAACATGATTAACTAAACTGAACTGAGTTCCGTTGACTGACGGAATACTACTGAGATTACTGAATTACTGAGCTTTCGGAGATTACTAGGATTACTGAGTTTACTGAGTTTTCCCGAGTCACATGACTGACTGAATTCTATGGATCATGGCTTGACTGAGAGTATCATGGAAACATGACATTGGCTCTAGGCACACAACTAAATTGTTGGGTATTAAATACCCCCAGGACCCGATATCATGAAAGTAATTCATGGCATTAATTCTAAAGTACAATAATGGCTACACATATATCCATAATCCATTGACTAAGACATTTTATCAAACACTTGACATGCATGAACTTGTATATGAAGGGGAATTTCATATTATCATACTAGTATGGCACTTTTCCTTCACATAGGCATTTAATCAAACACATAGTTAGCATAGTATATGTAGACAACATTATGCAACAAGTAAACATCATGATTCAGTTCTAATTTCACCATCCAAGGGTTTAATCATGGGTTCACATGAATCTACACCTATAATAATTAATTCCACTTAAAATTTATCACCAAACATGGATTAGAATTCAATTAGTCCTTATCACCATGAACAAAAGCAAACCCAACATGGAATTCATAAAAATCCATATACTTGAACTTTGAAAAGAGATTCTTGGGTTTCATGGACGAAAGGAGTCCATGAATGAACACTATACATACTTGAGTTAATGAATTTGGAAGGACTGATGGAGAGCTCTTCTGATTTGGCCCTTGCATTTGAGAGCTAGGGTTCCCTGGCTTGAGAGAGAACAACTCAAATTGGGAAAAATAGGGTGAATAATGATATCCCTAGGTCATGTAGGGTTAATTTTTTTGTTTAAGGTTGAACAAAAATATGGGAAAAGACCCATTTAACCCTGGACGTGTCTTTTGATTTTTGTCAAAATCTCCCGATTTGGCAGGCTGGCGTGACACGGCGCTATCGCGCCATGTCGCTGGAAATTGCCCACTGGGAATTGGGCTAACGGCGCGACGCGATGATATTGCATTGCAATACTGGATGGGACATGGATGTTTGGCGTGATGCAGAGACATCGCGCTGAGACACTGGAAAAAAGATAATTATAGATTTGAGCCCTGGCGTGACATGCCATTATCGCGGAGTCTCACTGGATTTTGACGATTGCCATTTTGTCCTACTCCGCGACGCGTTGATTGCTCATGTGATACACTGTCTCACTAAAACAGCTCTAACTCTTCGGCCGGGTGTCAGATTTGGACGAATTAGGTATCGATGGAAAGCTTATTCAATTTTTCATGTGATAAAAAGTGAAAATCTTGAAAATACCACATCTATAAAAGTGGATTCATCTTTAAAACAAGTCTCTGACATCTTTGGGAAAAATTTAAGCCAGGTACAAGTACGGGGTATTACAATATATTTTACTTGAAAATATTCATCCTCTAATGAGACTGATTAAGATGGGAGAAATAATAAGCTGAAGTACATACTGAACATGAACAATTAATACACGACTACATGACTGATATTTTTGAGATTCATACCGAGCATGCATATCTGATGCATGATTTCATGACTGAACAGACTCATGAATACATGATTGAGATTTTTGATAACTGAGTTTGTCACAAGGAGAATGCATGTCTGATGCATGAACACATGACTGATCTGATACATGAACATATGATTAAATATGCAATGGTAATTGATACCAAGTTTATAATGGAATTCTGAACATGAACTGGACACCAAGTTGTAACTAAAATCTGAATATGAAACTGAAAGGCTTAAGAAAAGTTGTTACCTTGGGTTGAGTCTGAATTAGCGGAGAAGAAGTGAGGATACTTGGTATGCATGTATGCTTCTGCTTCCCAAGTAGCTCCCTCAACGAACTGATTCCGCCAAAGAACTTAGACTAGAGGGACTTCTTTGCTCCTTAGTCTACGAGTTTGATAGTCAAGAATTTTGACTGGAATCTCTTCATAAGAGAAGTTGTTCTGAATATCTATGCTCTGAATAGGGACTACAACTGCTGGATCACCCATGCACTTCTTGAGCAAGGAGACATGAAAGACTGGATGAACTGAGGCTATATCCGAAGACAATTCGAGCTCATAAGCTACTTTGCCGAAGTGACTGAGAATTTTGAAGGGACTGACATATCGGGGACTAAGCTTTCCCTTTTTGCCGAATCTCTTCACTCCCTTCATGGGAGAGATCTTTAGATAAACATAGTCACCAATCTCGAACTCGAGATCTTTTCTGTGCACATCTTCATAAGATTTCTATCGGCTCTGACCAACCCAGAGTCTTTCTATGATCAACTGGATTTTTTTGAAGTCATCGAATACTAAGTCAGGACCTATAACTGAGGCCTCACTAACTTTGAACCAACCGATTGGAGATCTGCACCTCCTACCATATAGAGCTTCAAATGGAGCTCTTTTAATACTAGAGTGATAGCAGATTTTGTATGCAAACTCAATCAAAGGCAAGTGGTCATCCCAGCTTCCCTTAAAATCAATTGCACACGCTCGCAACTTATCTTCTAGAGTCTGAATGGTCCTTTTTGCTTGACCATCTATCTGAGGATGAAAGGCTGTACTGAGATAAACTTAGGTACCAAGACCCTTTTTGAATGCTTTCTTGAAATTAGAGGTGAACTGGGTACCTTTGTCTGAGATAATAGATAAGGAATAATATGCAATCAGACCAACTCTCTGATATAGAGTTTGACAAAATCCTCGGCTGAATAAGAAGTATGGACTGGAAGAAAATGAGTTGATTTGGTCATCCTGTCTACAATGAACCAAACTGAATCATGCTGATGATGAGTACGAGGCAAACCCATCACAACGTCCATGTTCACTTCTTCCCACTTCTAAGTAGGAATATTAAACTCTTGCATGGACTCACCAGGCTTCTGATGCTCTATCTTAATCTGTTGACATGTAGAGCATTTAGCCACAAACTCTGCCACATCTCTCTTCATCCCACTCCACTAATAGATCTCCCATAAATCGCGGTACATCTTTGTGGCCCCTGGATGAATAGAGTAGCGTGCACCATTCGCTTCTGTAAGAATTCATTGCCTCAAGCCATCTACACCTGTAACACATAGATGACCCTGGCAATGCAATACACCATCTCCCCCTTGGGAGAAAACCTCAACCTTCTGATCCTTGACTAACTCTATCAACTTGACTAGACTGGGATCTCTATCTTGTTTTTCTTTCACCTTGGAAACTAGAGATAATTCTAACCTACTCTGAACCCATATATCACCCTCCTCTGTGTCGACTAAGTGAATGCCTAGTCTGGCAAGATGATGGATTTCTTGAGCTAGCTTCTTCTTGCTGTCCTCGACATGAGCAACACTACCAATAGACAGTCTCCTGAGAGCGTCGACTACTACGTTGGCCTTGCCCAGATGATAAAGGACACTCATGTCATAATCTTTCAAGAGGTCTAACCACCTTCTTTGATGAATATTGAGATCTTACTGAGAAAAGACTTACTTAAGGCTTTTATGATCTGTGAACATGTCTACATGAACACTGTATAGATAATGCCTCCAAATCTTTAAGGCAAATACTATGGCTGCTAACTCAAGACCATGAGTAGGATAATTCTTCTCATGGGGTTTAAGCTGTCTGGAGGCGTAGGCTATGACCTTACCATGTTGCATGAAGACACAACCCAAACCTACTCTGGATGCATCATAATACACTACGAAACTATCTGAACCATCTAGAAGAGCCAAAACTGGAGCTGAGGTGAGTCGAATCTTCAACTCCTGAAAACTCTTCTCGCAAGGATCTGACCACTGAAACTTAACTTTCTTCTGGGTCAATCTGGACATAGGGGACGCAATAGAAAAAAATTCCTCAACAAATCGTCTGTAATAACCAGCAAAACCCAAGAAACTCCTGATATTTGATGGATAGATAGGTCTGGGCCAGTTTCTTACTGCTTCGGTCTTTTGAGGATCTACTCTAATGCCATCACCGGAAACGATATAACCAAGGAATGCTACTGAACTTAGCCAAAATTTACACTTACTGAATTTGGTGAATAGCTGATGATCTCTGAGAGTCTAAAGTATGATTCTGAGATAGTTTGCGTGATCACGCTCACTACAGAAATAGACCAGAATATCATCTATGAAGACTATGGCGAACATATCTATGTACTTCTTGAACACACGGTTCATCAAGTCCATGAAAGATGCAGGGGCATTGGTAAGACCAAAGGACATGACTAGGAAGTCAAAGTGACCATACCGTGTTCGGAAAGCTATTTTTGGAACGTCATATTCCTGACTCTGAGATGATGATTGCTTGATCTGAGGTCTATCTTAGAGAAATAGCTGGCACCCAAAAGTTGGTCAAATAAGTCATCGATTCTGGGAAGTGAATACTTGTTCTTGACCATGACTTTATTGAGCTGACGATAATAAATGCACATTCTGATAGAACCATCTTTCTTGTGCACGAATAAGACTGGTGCACCCCATGGGGACACAGTGGGCCTGATGAATCCCTTATCTAAGAGATCCTTCAACTGATTTTTTAGTTCTTTGTGTTCTGATGGTGCCATTCTATATGGCAGAATAGATATATGCTGAGTATCTGGAAGAAGATCAATGTCGAAGTCTATTTCCCTTTTGGGAGGAATTCCTGGAAGATCTTCGGGAAAGACATCTGATGATTCACTCATCACTGGGACTGATTCAAGACTGGGAGTCTCGAAAATATAATCCATAACATGAACAAGATGATAGACATATCCCTTAGATATCATTTTCCGTGTCCGAAGGTAGAAAATAAGCTAACCTCTGAAAGCTGAAGTACTACCCCTCCACTCTAGGAAAGGTTCATTCAGAAACTAAAACTATACTCTTTTGTTTCTGCAGTCGACTGTGGCATAGCAGGAATAAAGACAATCTATGCAGAGAATGACATCAAAATCAATCATCTCTAATTCGACTAAGTCAGCTGAGGTGACTTTTTGAAATATCATAACCGAGCAGTTTCTGTGTACCCGCCGGGCTATGATAGTTTTACCTATTGGGGTAGATACTGAGAAGGGCTCTGCTAGAATTTTGGGACTGACTCTGAAATCAACTGCTATATAAGGAGTAACAAAAGACAAGGAAGCACCTGGATCTAGCAAAGAATAAACATGCAAGTGAAAGATCTGTAATGTACTAGTAACTACATCAATATAATTTTCCTAATCTTCCCGGGACTAAAGATCATAAATTCTGTTTAGGCATTGCCCACTAGTAGCATTGGAAGTGGCACCCTGCTGATTTGGGCGACCAACTGGGTTGAGGAACGGTTCTGCTGACCCTGATAACCTGACTATGGACAATCTCTGAGTTAGTGGCCTGGCTTGCCATATCCAAAATAGACATCACTTCCATCTCTATAAGTACCCTTGTGGTTCTTACCACAAGTCTAACAAAGGGGATTAGTTTGGGCATTGCTGACACTGCCCTGAGACTTAGAGCCTGGCGCCCTATCTCTATTGCCATCTCTAAATTTCGGCACTAGAGAACTAGCTGAAGAAGGAGATGGAACAGATGACTTAGGACAGAATTGAGAACGATTCCCCCTTCCGATTTAGGCTGAGCAAAGTTGAAATAACCTATCCTTGCTCTCTTATTCTACCTCTCTCTCATCTTAATATTTTACTCTTCTATCATTTGAGAATGGGTCATAAGCCTGTCTATGTTCATATCACTATTCAACATCGCGGACTTGCACTCATTGACCACACTATCATTCACCCCAGAAATAAACTTTCCCATCTTGGCCCTGCTAACTACAACCACGTGAGGAGCATATCTGGCTAATTGAGTAAACTTAAGAGAATACTCTTTCACCGTCATGTTTCCCTGCCTGAGGTTGATAAATTCTAAAACCTTAGCTTCCCTCAGCTCTTGGGGAAAGAATATAACTAAGAATAGTGACAAACTCCTCCCACTCAATAGGCCCTGCATCATCTGACCTCTCTGACTTCCACTATGAGCAACATCCTACAACTGATATGCAACTAGCTTAGTACTCTCACTAAAAGTATCCCCCATGATGTCCGTAACCTTCTGAACCTGGTCTAGGAACTCCTGAGGATCCTCTTCTGACTTAGACCCTAAAAAGGATAAAGAATTCATTCGGGTAAAGTCCCGAGTCCTGGCTGTAGCTGAATTGGCCATTGGGTTGGTCGGAATGACAACTGGTCATTCATTCTGAGCAGCAACTAAATTAGCAAGAGTGGTGAATGCAGCTCTGAATTCTGCATGAGAAATGTATTCGTTCAAGGGATCTGCTTAGACGGGCTGAGGGGCTGACTGATTCCCATTTCTTCTTTTGAGAGGCACGTTCTGTAGAAGAAAGGGAGAAATGGATTAGACTGAGAGTTAAGCTTGAGCTCATGCTCACTGGCACGACATGAATACTGAAAGAAGAGAAACTATTCCTAAAACATCTCATATCCTCCTGTACATAAATGTGGCATGCAACACACCCATGTACAAGACTCTACTAGATGCGGCTTTCAGACTTCCTAGTACTCTATTGAACCATAGGCTCTGATACTAAGTTTGTAACGCCCTGAATTTGGTACCCGAAATGCTACACGATGCTCATGACCCCGAAGGACCACAAGCTAACCCATGACTAATATCTGTACCTAAACCCTACATAATATACTATATAAATGCGGAAATAAAGGCTGAAAATCCATAAGGTTCAAAACTGATAAACATCTGATAAAACCATATCTGAATAATGTGGTATGATAATACCAAAACTGAAATAATATCTGAAAATATCTAGTCTTCAAGCCTCTAAACTGTCTGAATAAGGAGTTGATGGGACATGCCCCAACTAACTCCATCTACTAAAAGCTAAGTAATGAAGAACTAAAGTAATAATCATGTCCTCGAAGGATGAGGACTCACTACTAACTCTGATTGCTGAAAATAGAATGTTAATGATGCTCTGGAGAAAGTGCTTCTGAACTTATGATATAAAACACCATAGCGCAAATGCATCAGTACGTTTGAATGTACTGGTATGCAAGTGAGGTTGACTGAATGCAAAGGGTTTAAAGGTATGGACAATGCTAACTAACTGAATAACATGAACGTGAGAATACATGCATGAATAAGTGACTGTGACTAAATTCATGATGCTACTGACTACTGAGTCTAATTACTGATAACATGAGTCACTAATAACTGATATAACTGATACTGAGCGACTGGATCTCACAGCCTAGATTTTGATGGAACTAACTGAGTTCCGTACTATTCTGAGTTGACTGTATCTGACAGTCTTGAAATTTTGAAAAACTATCTGAGTTCTATTATTGAGACTGAGTCTGAAACTGTAATTATGGGAAGTAGTCATCTAATCGAAATGCCCTAAATAACGCAATATAGCTGAGTTGGGGTCCAATCTATAACCCCAATTGGAAGGGTGTCAATACCGCGTCACTAGTAAGGACAAACTGTGGGTAACCCTCATCTGATAGTATCCCCAAAAGAGAATGGTGGGACCCTCATCTGACAGTGTTTATCCACCTTATCAACCCTCTTCTGTCAGTGTTGATGCCTCAACCTATGCTGGCTACATAGTTTTGGAATGCACCGATTGCTTCTAAGGATCACACCCTCAACTGTCAGAGTGTGTCCTATCCTTGGGTTCACTCAGTGCTAAATCCTACTCCCATCTGAATAGACACTAAACATGATTAACTGAACTGAACTGAGTTCCGTTGACTGACGGAATATTAATGAGATTACTAAATTACTGAGCTTTCAGAGATTATTGGGATTACTG
Source organism: Capsicum pubescens (assembly GCA_030864215.1). Classification (NCBI taxonomy): domain Eukaryota; kingdom Viridiplantae; phylum Streptophyta; class Magnoliopsida; order Solanales; family Solanaceae; genus Capsicum; species Capsicum pubescens. Next base: position 265,224,337 of record CM061549.1, on the reverse strand, counting down.
AGTTTACTGAGTTTTCCTGAGTCACATGACTGACTGAATTCTATGGATCATGGCTTGACTGAGAGTATCGTGGAAACATGACATTGGCTCTAGGCACACAACTAATTTATCGGGTTTTAAATACCCCATAGGACACAATATCATAAAAGTAATTCATGGCATAAATTCTAAAGTACAACAATGGCCACACATATATCCATAATCCATTGACTAAGATATTTCATCAAACACTTGACATGCATGAACTAGTATATGAAGGGAGATTTCATATTATCATACTAGTATGACACTTTTCCTTCACATAGGCATTTAATCAAACACATGGTGAGCATAGTATATGTAGACAACATTATGCAACAAGTAAACATCATGATTTAGTTCTAATTTCACCATCCAAGGGTTTAATCATGGGTTCACATGAATCTACACCTATAATAAGTAATTCCACTTAAAATTTATCACCAAACATGGATTAGAATTCAATTGGTCATTATCAATATGAATAAAAGCAAACCCAACATGGAATTCATAAAAATCCATATACTTGAACTTTTAAAAGAGATTCTTGGGCTTCATGGATGAAATGAGTCCATGAATGAACACTATGCATACTTGAGTTAATGAATTTGGAAGGACTGATGAAAATTTCTTGTGATTTGGACCTTGAATTTGAGAGCTAGGGTTCCTTGGCTTGAGAGAGTCCAACTCAATTTGGAAAAAATAGAGTGAATAATGATATCCTTAGGTCATGTAGGGTTAGATTTCGTGTTTAAGACTGAACTAAAATCATGGAAAAAGACCCATTTAACCCTGGACGTGTCTTCTGATTTTTGTCAAAATCTCCCAATTTGGCAGGCTGGCGTAACACGGCGCAATAATTTCCCACTGGGAATTGGGCTGACGTTGTGACGTGGTGATATCGCGTTGCAATACTGGATGGGACATGGAAGTTTGGCGCGATGCGGAGACATTGCACTGAAACACTAAAAAAAGGACAATTCTGAATTTGAGCCCTGGAGCGACACTCCATAATCGTAGAGGCTCACTGGATTTTGACGATTGCCATTTTGGCCTGCTCCGCGACGCATTGATGGCTCAGGTAATACACTGTCTCACTAATAAGGCTCTAACTCTGTCTCACTAATAAGGCTCTAACTCTTTGCCCGGGTGTCGGATTTGGGCGAATTTGATATCGATGAAAAACTTATTCAATTTTTCACATGATAAAAAAGTGAAAATCTTAAAAATACTACATGTATAAAAGTAGATTCATCTTTAAAACATATCTCTGACATCTTTGGGATGAATTTAAGCTAGGTAGAAGTACGGGGTATTACAGGTACGGTGTCGTCTGAGTCTGTTGGATCTACAATGGTTGATTCCTCTGGTAGTGCCATTGGAGAGATAGAGATAGTGTGGCTTGGAGCCATAAGTACTTCGCTCTATGTTACCGTAATGGGTTCCTTGGAAGCTTCTTGGAAGGCCCCTTTATCTGGTGGTTCTGGTGGGATATTGGTTTCCAGAGGTCGGTCCTCCATGGTTTTATCCATAAGAGAAAGAATCTGGTAATAAAAAAGGTACATCATTACTTTAAAGATAAAATCTAAAATTCTATAGTGATAATTATTTAATGAGTAAATGATAATTAATTACATTATCACAAAAATATTGAGGAGAAAAAAAATAATTAACTACATTAGCATCCGTCTATAACTATGCTCAACAATTATATTTTAAAAAAGATCCACAGTAACATCATTACTAACAAAATAAATATCTTACACTATCTTACAAATTAGCTAAGCAATCATTCAAAATTTCTTCACGAATATTATTTCGTGGATATACAGAGGAGAACCCAGAATTTGAAGTCTGTGGGTGCACCAGTATTTTCAAAGGCGCACATAAGCCCGGAAGAAAGACTCAAAATGTATTGAGCGCTCGCCTCGCTTAATGTGCACTTTAGGTTCTAATTTCTAAGACATGCTTTCCGTTGTCAATGAGACTTTTCTGAAGAGACGAATACTAAACAATTGATATTTCACTTTATAAAAAAAAAGTCAGTTTTTTCTTCATATATTTGTTATTCATGCTTATATTATTAGTTTTGAACTAGACATATATGTATATTTTTTTTATATGCTTTTTTTCATTACATCTCACGTTTATTTGTACTTTGTGCTTAAACACAATGGACTTTGAAGTTTTTTTGCCCTTTTTACTTTTGATAATACTGTGGTACATTAATATTATCTTAATACAAATGTTAGCAGAATTTTCAGTGTCAATTAAGGGATATTATCATATTTGAGTTGTCGCTAATGGAATGAATAGTACTTACAAAATAAATATATAAAATAAATATGAATAGCTTTATTAGTATTATGTTGACTTTTAACTTTTTTGAACAATTAATTGTGGTAGCTTAATGGTCAATAGTCAAGGTGTGTTCACCTTACAAGGTGGTTGTGGGTTCGAACCCCATCCTAGCACAGCTGTTTCGATGTTTAATTTTAGTAATAATCTTTAAAAAATATTGTGAGGACCCAAGTTCTATCCCTGGTTATGTGGGCGAGAAAGATTGGCTTCAACCAGTGTACCAAGGTGTACCTTTGTTATTTTAATGAGTGCACTATTTACTATATCTCAATTTCTCAAAGTATACATACATATATTCACAAAAAAAATTTCAACGTTAACGGGTGCACGCACACCCTCACCTATACATGTGGGTCCGCTCCTGTAGATATATCATATCTCATGAGCTTCACAGAAGAGAATGTTTTTTTCATACTTGAAATAGCATCAGGCAAAACTAGTGTCTGCCTCACTAGTAAATAAGCAAAATAATAAATTTTATCTAATTTTATTTTTGTCACCATAATAACAAGATCTTTAATCCTCCTCAAGTTGAAAATTTTCTACCAAGCTGGTAACTGAAATCTTGAAATTAATTATCGTAAACCTCACTTTGTGTTTGATTATCATCTAACTTACTTTTGCAATATTCGACCAACTTTACAAGGTAATCACACCCTTTTTCACATTAAAAACAAGGGAAGCATACCTTTTCAATTTTATTTTTGCTTATTATCAAGTAATCATATTATACTTTTTACCATATATTTTTATAGTCGGGTCTTTTCAGGATCCTACGCATAGAGGGAGCTTAGGATGTCCTTTTTTATTTTTTTTTAAAAAGGACATCCTGGTGTACTAAAACTTTTTTTGGGTTCAAAGTATATGAAAAAGTGTGAATGAAAAAATGAAGGATAAATGGTGGAGAAGGGAGACACCAATTTAGAAAGTGTACTCCCAAATTGGAAAGTTCACTCTTTCTCCCACATTGGTGGAAGAAGAGAACTTGTGAGTGTTTAAAATAAGGGACACTTACTTCACATGGTAAGTGAGGCAATAAATAAGATATGACTCGCGCCATCATCATCGTCGCTCGCTCGGCTCGACCTCGGATTCGGAACGATGAGATCTATCTTTTTGAACAAAGTTTATTTATCAGAAATTTAGTTCGAACTTTTTTCTATGTTTTGATACTCCATTTATATACATGTATGTAGATAAGGGATGCAACCGTTCATGAGTATGCCTGTTCAGAAAAAACACATTCTTTTGACGACCAGACATGGCTTTTTCAGAAAGGTCACACCTTTTAAAGTGAACCATTGCCACTTTTCAGAAGAGGCACATGTTGGCTATATAAACCTACTTTCATCCATAGGTTTAGGTACGAAAATTTTCTGAATATACAAACTTTTCTTGTCTTCAAAATATTCTATGTAATCAATCAAATCGTTGAATGAGTTCGAAGAGATTCCAATTGTTTGAGGTACCGCTATAGTTGGTTTGTTTGGCCATTTTATCCTGGGAGGAAGATTCAAAAACCTCAGGTACAGTGAGGGAAATTATTCATTAAGGACACTCCGTGAATTCAAAGGACTTGGTCTTAAATTCTGTTTCATCTCTTTTCTGAATCTTAATACACTTCTTAGATAGATTATTCATAATCTAGTGTTGAAGGTGTTACCGAACTTCATAAGTGTTCTTGTCTTGGACTTGAACTAGTGTTGAAGTTTGTGTTTCTTATTTACAAATTCTTGTACCCGAATACATAAGAGATAACAATCTTAAGGAATAATTTTTTTTGCAGAATCTGTATTGCTTGTTTTTAGAGATTAAAGCTTTAAGCTTTCTACTCCGTTTGAACTTAACTAGTGATTGAAAGACATAAAATCTTTATCAAAAGTTAAAGATCATTCGGTTGACGATTGGAAGTCATAAAAACTTCATCGTTAACTAGAAACAAGAAGAAGAGTTTAAAGTTGCTTAACTTTATAAGTAGTATTCTGAAAATACTAAATTTTATTGTCTTGTGGTGACAGGAAAAAAGACTAATGAAAGTCAAATGCAAGATACGGCTACGACTGTGGGGGTAACTAGTATTGCCTCAATAAGTCGAGCAAATGCTCCGCAACCAATGGAACCTGTGAAGAAGCCCAGAAAATTTGCGGGCATTGACTTTAAGCGATGGCAGCAAAAGATGTTCTTTTACCTCACCACTCTATGACTTCAAAGGTTCATTACTGAGGATGCTCCTGAGGTGCCCGAGGGAACCTCGAACAAAGAGCATTTCATGATTGTAGAAACTTGTAAACACTCAGACTTCCTTTGCAGGAATTATATATTGAGTGGTCTCCAAAACGACCTCTACAATATTTAAAGTGGAACTAAGACATTGAGGGAATTGTGGGGGGCACTAGAATGAAAATATAAGACAGAGGAGGTAGGAATAAAGAAATTCTTTGTTGCAAAGTTCTTGGACTTTAAAATGATAGATAACAAATCAGCTGTCTCTCAAGTGCAGGAATTGTAAGTAATCATTCATGATCTCCTAGCAGAAGGTATATCTTTGAAAAACACCTTAGTTGAACAAATGAAAAATGTTCTTAGTACTCACATAAACTATTTTGTAGGTTTGATTGTGAATGAAGCATTTCAAGTAGCATCGATCATTGAGAAGCTACCACCTATGTGGAAAGACTTCAAAAACTACTTGAAGCACAAACGGAAGGAGATGACTGTCGAAGATCTTATTGTCCGACTACGTATTAAAGAAGATAATAAGGCTCTCGAGAGAAGGTCAAAAGGGAATTCCATAATTAATGGAGCACATATTGTAGAAGATGACCAAAATAATTCTAAGAAAAGGAAGAAAGCTGAACAAGGAAACAATCAACCCAAGAAGAAATTCAAGGAAAAGTTCTACAACTATGGCAAGATTGATCATAAGTCCACGGATTGTCGTTCCCCTAAGAAAGGCAAGAAAAAGGACCAAGCAAATATGATTGAGTCCAACAAAGAATGTGATGATCTGTGTGCCATATTTTCAGAATGCAACTTGGTGGGGAATCCTCGCGAGTGGTGGATGGATTCTGGTGCCACTTACCATGTTTGTTCCAATAAAGAGTTGTTTTCGTCATTCGCTCCGGCTCAAGTGGAAGAAATGATCTACATGGCTAACTCCGCTACGGCTAAGGTAGAAGGAATAGGAAAAATGGGCTTGAAAATGACTCCAGGAAAGGTCTTGACACTTAACAATGTCTTGTACATTCTTGAATTACGTAGGAACTTGATTTCTATTTTACTTCTAGACAAGAACGGATTTAAATGTGTAACCGTTTATGGAAAAATTGTAATTAGCAAAGGAGAAGTGTATGTAGGAAAAGGCTATCTCACCGAGGACCTTTATAAGATGAATATAATGAATGTTGAAATAAATAAAAGTTGAAATTCTTCTTACTTGATTGAGTCTTATAGTTTATGGCATGAACGTTTAGGCCATGTTAATTACAAAACGTTACAAAAATTAATTAACTTAGATGTTTTGCCAAACTTTGAGTGCAATAAATCAAAGTGTCAAAGGTGTGTGGAATCAAAGTATGCAAAGCATCCTTATAAGTCCGTTGAAAGAAATTCCAATCCTTTAGACTTAGTACACACTGACATTTGTGATATGAAGTCAACACCATCACGTGGTGGGAAAAAATATTTCATAACTTTTATTGACGATTGCACTAGATATTGTTATGTCTACTTGCTAAATAGTGAGGATGAAGCAATAGATGTATTTAGGCAATACAAAACTGAAGTAGAAAATCAGTTAGAGAAAAAGATAAAAATGATAAGAAGTGATAGGGGCAGAGAATATGAATCTCCCTTCGCCGAAATATGTGTAGAGAATGGAATTATCCATCAAACTATGACCCCGTATTCACCTCATTCTAATAGAATTGCGGGAAGAAAAAACAAAACTTTGAAGGAAATGATGAATGTCTTGCTTATAAGTTCTAGTTTACCGCAAAACTTGTGGGGGGAGGCTATCCTTACATCTAATCGTATACTCAATAGAGTTCCCCATAGTAAGACACAATCAATTCCTTATAAAAATGAAAAGGAAGGAAACCCAACTTGAAATATTTCAAAGTGTGGAGGTGTCTAGCAAAAGTCCAAGTTCCTATGCCTAAGAGGGTTAAGATAGGATCTAAGACTGTGGACTGCGTGTTCATAGAATATGCTAAAAACAGTAAAGTATATCGGTTTTTGGTTCATAATTCCTAACATTCAGATATAAATGAAAATACGGTAATTGAATTAGATAAAGCTGAATTCTTTGAAAACATTTACCCATATAAAACTAGACATGAACAGTCTAGTGGAGGGTCTAAACTACCTCGAGATGAACCAAGTGAGACTGTACATAATGAAGAGAATCCAAGATGTAGTACACGTCAAAGAACTTCTACTACATTTGGATCAGATTTTGTAACATATCTCTTAGAAAATGAGCCTCATATATTTAAAGAAGCGATATCGTCGTCAGACTCTTCCTTTTGGAAAGAGGCAGTCAATAGTGAGATTGATTCAATCTTAAGCAATCATACGTGGAAATTGTTTGATTTTCCTCCAAGAAATAAACCTTTAGGTTCTAAATGGATCTTCAAAAGGAAAATGAAAACGGATGGTATTATTGACAAATCCAAGGCAAGACTTGTAGTAAAAGACTTCAAGCAAAAAGAAGACCTTCATTACTTTGATACATACTCTCCAGTAACAAGGATAACATCGATTCAAATGTTAATTACCTTGGCGACAGTATATAGTCTTAAAATCCATCAAATGGGTGTGAAAACCGCATTCGTAAATGGAAAATTGGAGGAAGAAATTTACATGGAACAACCTGAGGGTTTTGTGGTTCCAGGAAAGGAGAATAAGGTGTGTAAACATATTAAGTCGTTGTATGGACTAAATCAAGCACCTAAATAATGGCATGCAAAGTTTAACAAAACCATGTTGGCAACCGGGTCAAGATAAATGAATGTGATAAATGTGTTTACATTTAAGACACTCCGAATCACCAAGTCATTGTTTGTTTATATGTGGATGATATGTTGATCATCAGTAGAGATATTTCAAACATAAATGCAACAAAAAGAATGCTCGAAAGCAAGTTCGATATGAAAGACCTTGGAGTTGCGGATATGATATTAGGTATTAGAATCTATAGAATTCCACAAGGGTTGGCATTGTCACAGTCTTATTATATCGAAAAGGTACTTGAAAAATTCAAGTATATGAAATTCGGTATTGTTAAGACTCTTTTGGATGTGAGCTTTGCACTTCGAAAGAATGAAGGTAAAAGTGACTCACAATTGGAGTACGCAAGAGTATTAGTATGTTTAATGTATATAATGAACTGTACACAACCAGATATAGCATGCACTATTAGTAGATTGAGTTGGTACACAAGTAATCTCAACAAAACTCATTGGATAGCAATGAAAAGAGTTTTGGAGTATCTTAATTACACTCAAGACTATGCCCTGCGTTATAATAAATATCCTGCGGTACTTGAAGGATATAGTGATGCAAATTGGATCACCGAATTGAACGAAGTAAAATCCACAAGTGGATATGTATTTACTATCGGTGGAGGATCAGTCTCTTGGAAATCATCCAAACAGACTTGTATTGCTCGCTCTACAATAAAATCTGAATTTATCGCATTGGATAAATCCGCTGAAGAAGCAGAATGGCTTCGAAATTTCTTGGAAAATATTTCTTATTAGCCCAAACCAGTTGCACCAGTATGTATACACTGTGATAGCCAAGCGACAATAGGTAGGGCAGGGAGCATGATGTACAATGGTAAATCTCATCACATACGACGGAGACATAATACCATTAGGGAACTTCTCTCTAGTGGAATTATCACTATTGACTATGTAAAGTCAAAGGATAATGTGTCGGATCCACTTACAAAAGGCCTATCTAGAGAAGAAGTGGAAAGGACATCCAAGGGAATTGGTTTAAGGCCTAGGACAAGTCAGCATGACAATAACTTTACCTAGGAGACTGGAGATCCCAAGAGCTAGGTTCAAGGATATCAAACAAAGTTTTGTCTGACAGGTTCAACATTGTAATTACCCAACCCATTCTCATGATGTAGACAATGTTCTGTAAACAAGAATAAGACTTAAGGTGAAAAGTCTTTTAATGAATTATATAAATTTGGCAGATTTGACCAAATAATTTAATCTATAGGATTGAAGGTTTCAAAATCACCTATGTGAGGGAGAAGTGGAAGCCGCTTCAAGTAGAATGTTAGTAAAGGCCTATTCTCTAAGCTCTCATGAAGCTGGGACGTGTTCATGGATGAAAAGAACAAAACCGTGAGAACCATAAACGGTAAAAGGCTAGTTGTGTGACATATATTGTCTAGGTGTACACTAAAGCTCGATGGTTCAAAGATATCAAATCTACCGATTGACCGAGTACATACGATGCATGTTCACTACGGAAAGTTCAAAGGGAAATCCACTTATCCAGATGCAATCAGTCTTTGCTTGATGATCACATACTTGTCCGTAAAAAAACAATTTCTTCAAAAAATAGCCATTTCCCATTCATGTGGGGGATTGTTGGGTTCAAAGTATATGAAAAAGTGTGAATGAAAAAATAGAGGAAAAATGGTGGAGAAGGGAGACACCAATTTAGAAAGTGTACTCCCAAATTGGAAAGTTCACTCTTTCTCCCACATTGGTGGAAGAAGAGAACTTGTGAGTATTTAAAATAAGGGACACTTACTCCACATGGTAAGTGAGGCAAGAAATAAGAGATGCCTCGCGCCGTCGTCATCGCTCGCTCGCTCGGCTCGACTTCGTCGTCGCTCGCTCGGCTCGACTTCGTCTTCGGTTTCAGATTTGGATTTGGATTTGGATTTGGATTTGGATTTGGATTTGGATTTGTCAAATGATCGATCGATGAGATCTACCAAAGGGAAAAACACAATTTTTTTCTGTGTTTTGATACTTCATTTATATGCGTGCATGCAGATTCAAAAACAGTGTTTCAAAATAGTGCAGTGCTGAAACCAAGGGATGCAACCCTTCAACGAAATGACACACTAATTCATGAAATGGTATGCCTGTTCGAAAAAGACACATTCTTTGGACGAACAGACATGGCTTTTCCAGAAAGGTCACACCTTTTAAGTGATCATTTTCACTTTTCAGAAGAGGCACATGTTGGCTGTATTAACCTGCTTTCATCCACAGGTTTAGGTACAGTTTTTTTTTGAATATACAAGCTCTTCTTGTCTTTAAAATATTCTGTGTGATCAATCAAATCGTTGAGTGAGTTCGAAGAGATTCTAATTGTTTGAGGTACTGCTACAGTTGGTTTGTTTGGCCATTTTATCCTGGGAGGAAGATTCCAAAACCTCGGGTATAGTGAAGGAAATTATTCCTTAAGGACACTCCGTGAATTTGGAGGACTTGGTCTTAAATTCTATTTCATCTCTTTTCTGAATTTTAACACACTTCTTAGATAGATTATTCGTAATCTAGTAGTGGAGGTGTTACAGAACTTCATAAGTGTTCTTGCCTTGGACTTGAACTAGTGTTGAAATTTGTGTTTCTTATTTACAGATTCTTGTACCTGAATACATTAAAGATAACATCTTTCGCTAGGCACAAGACTCGGGGAAAGACCCTACCACAAGGAGTATTGTACGCAACCTTACCTTGCATTTCTGTCAGAAGCTATTTTCAAATCTTGAACCCGTGACCTTCTGGTCACATGACAACAACTTTACTAGTTTTATGACAATTTTATCATGTATTCTACTTTTTTTGTAGATTTAAATTATTGATTTGTGACATCACGTAAAGATGATAAATGATGTACTATATTCAAACACTATATTTATCAAAATAATATTGTTTGTACAATATATATATGTATCATGACCCAAAATAAGATCATGATGACACTATTATCACTGTCCAGCCTTGATAAGTAAGTCAGTCATCCAAACTGATAAAGAAAAATCAAAATCAGCAATAGACATAAACCAAGACGAGATTTCTAGAATAAAGTCAGGTTATATCATATATTAATGTAGAAGTCTGAAAAAACATAACCATCTCAACATATGATGTCACAAGCATAAGAGCGTCTAATACAATATCCGGAACTGAATACACAGTCTTGTCTCTAAAATAGAAGTAAAGACAACCAATAGATAGAGGTCTGGATTAGGTGAAATTCAAAATAAAGGTTTCGAACTCGAACCAATCCCGATATTAATACAAATTCGACATTCCGGATCTAATAAAACTTTTCAAATCGCTATCTGACACTTAGAATAGCAGATATTGACGGAAGTCAATTATACGACTTTTTTAAGCTTTTAAATACCACAAACTCGCCCAAATCATTTTCGATCACATTAAAAACCGTGCCAATCATCTCCACACCCTAAAATCAACATTTAGCAACTATGGTGAAGAGAAAATGATCAAAACACATCAAAAATAAAATTTCACAAATCAAATCATTACAACATGATACATATGCAATAATGTTATTTATACAAGCAATATTTTTCATTTATCGTATTGATAATAGGAAAATTTGGTTAAAATAAAAGAATGACATAATACATAAATATGACTTTTAACTTGATTTTAGATCGTATATATGATCTTCAATTTTGAATGTGCACAAGTAGACATTTAAACTTGTATAAAATTGAACAAACAGACACATGCGTCCTATGTGACATAATACACTTAGAATGCCACATAAGACACAAATTAGCCATGTAGGATGCCACATAGGACGCATATGTCTACTTATTTTATTTTGTAAAAGTTTAAGTGTCTATTTATGCACACTCAAATAGGAGGGCTAGATTAAAATTAAAATTAAATTAAAAAATATATTTATGTATTATGCCTAAGAAAATTATACTCTTATGCTAAAGAGAACATTCCGTCCCAACACAATTTCAAAACCTTTTATATATCAAAAAATAGTCATCTAGATACTGCATGTTTTTAAAAATATTTTTGAAGACCTTTTTCATATAACATTTCAAAACAACTATCAAGCACGCCACTGAAAACAAATCATAAACATTAAAGGCAGAGGCGGCTCAATATACCTGATGGCCTAAAACGAAATTTTAAAATGAGACCTTTCTTTGTTTTTTTATAAAATTTTATTTATATATATATATATATATATATATATATATATATGTGGATGATTTAAGGCAGGATAGAGATAAAATATTTCTTACCTTTCTACTTTTGAGTCCCACTTCAACATTTATTTTAATTCTTTTCACATTTATTAAGCAAATAATAAAACACAAGGTATTTTTTATTAAGTTACTCATATTTATTAATTTTTTTAAAAAGTATTGAACAGTATTAAACAGAAATCTATTTTAATGTTAAAGGTGAAGTTGGAAACAATATATTGTCAATTTAGTCTTGAATCTTAAAGGGGTAATTTTTTTGGGCTAAATCAACGTTAAAATAAGTCAAGAAAAACATTAAAAAGTTTTCAATATTTTCTAGTGAATTTTTTTTTACAAAACTATAAATCTATAATTTTTAAAAATAAAGGCCCAAAAAAATGAGTCTAAAGCCTTGGCTTCAGTTGCTTGATGCTGAAGCTGACCTTGATTAAAGGACACTTTTATTTCAGTTTCTTGATGCTGAAGCCGACCTTGATTAAAGGGACACTTTTATTTCATTATAGAGGACACTTGAGTAAATTATCTTTGTTCATTAGTCCCTTTAATTTTTGTTGTCAACCCATGTGTGATAGATTAAGAATTATGTTATTGGATTTTGGATTTAGTTAATGGGACAATAAAGTTTGAATCTTGAAGTGTTTTTGATAATGTTGTGATAATTGGAAGAATTTTTTTGGTTTTGTGTTTGGTTGAGTGTTATAGTTTTGGATCTTAGATTTTGGCTTTGCTGGTTGGGAGTTCGGAGCTAAAAGGAATATTTTTTTAAATTTAAGAGTAAAAATGGACAGTACTTTAATTTATGTTATAAAACAGATAATTTATCTATTTTTGGGTAAACTATAATTAACGATGTTTGTTAGACGTTTAGGGTGAAAAAATTATTAATATAGTTTGCCAATGGACAAATTACATTTCATAAACTCTTTTTGTAATATAGTCAATTGTCTGTTTGTTATTCTTGAAGAGACAGAAGAAGTTTAAAAACTATACTTTGCAATTCTTATGAGATTGATGTTATAAAGTGTGCAATATATGGACTTTACTCTCTCCGTTTCAAAAATAATGATCTACTTCTTTTTATCGATTTAAAAAATTGACCTCTTTCCTTTTTTTGGTAATACGTTAATTTTAAAATTTCACGTGACATATTTAAGACCACAAAATTAAAATGTATCTTACCACAAGATTCAAAATTTTTCTTTATATACTTAAACTCTTTGTCAAGTTAAATTATGTCATTTATTTTGTAACAGAGTGAGTATTAAAAAAAATAATAGATAAATTATATATAAGAAAATATTTATATAATACATAAATTGAATTCTAAGAAAATTGTTATGTAATTGCATTTTTTTGTCGTGTTAAATATTGACATCTCTAATTTAAATTATAGGTTTACAAGATATAGATAACAAAATATAATTTATAAAAATTAAAACTTATAATAAAAAAATGAATAACAAATAATTACTTAGATGAAGTATATGAACAATAATTACTAAATATCTGATTTTTTTCAAATTTAAATTAAAAAACATATTACATGATAAATTCGAACTACTAAAATTATAAAAAAACATGCTGCATAAACATTAAACTTACTAAAAGACTATATAATAACTAATCGACGGTAAAAAATTTCAAATCAAACAACAAATCAATATAACACATAAAAACTTTCAATAGCATCCGGATTAGCATAATTTTGTAATTTTTGGATATATAATTAGCATCCGGATGCATAATTTTGAAGTTGTGATATATAATTTTGATTACTAAGATACATTTATTTTTGAAACTATTTGATCGAGATACATAATACATTAACCAGATCAAAGGGAGATCGTAATTAAATTGTATATCCAAAAATTTATGGGTCTGTGAATGTATTCGTTATTTAAATTTTTTTTAGGTAATTAATAAAAAAATTAGAAATTTTATATAGTTTAGTAAAGATAAGTTGTGATTTTATATAAACTTTTCTGTAATTATTATTATATAATTAATAAAAAGATATGTTTGAAAAGCCTGGTATGATTGTTAAATGAGGTAAATGCTTGAAATTATCTTATATTAATTGTGCTAATATCTAAATTATAGCTTATAGTCACGTATATTGAAATTAGAAGTACACTTTTCATTATTTAGATAAATATAATGTTGTATATATTGTAACTTTGATTGCATACACTAACATATAATGAAGTTGTACTTGAGTAGTTTATCGAGAATTTAAGAATAATTATATTATTATACTCATATATAATATAGTTCGTTATTTCTTTACCATATTATGTAAAGTATATTTTTGTGTATCAATACCACACATAATTTTGACTTTTGATATTACTAACAATTTTTTTTTTCATTGCACTTAATTTTGCACATTAATTGATAGTGTGATGATGGTTCCCTCTTCAAGTAAACTTTTTATTTTTACAAATTTATGTTACTTTTTAAAAGTTATATACTTTATAATACAACATACACACAATAATTTATTTTTATATATATTTATTATTAGTTAACGCAATATACACGTGCAGAGCACGTACACTAAGGTTGTATTTTTTTTCTTTTAAGATTCAGACGTCTGAATCTGAATGCACATCTGAATGCTTAAGATATTGTCTCTAGATCTGATAACTGAATGATTAAGACTGTTTGTTTTTTAACATCTGAATGTGTAAATTTTTTTTTATCTGTATGTAGAATAAAATAAAAAATACAATTCAAATAAAAAACTAATTATATATCAGAAAAGTATGTAATTTAATATAACAAAATTATTATTTGATTGAAAAAAATATTTATGCTTGTTAGTGATAGTGAAGATGGTTTGGCAGTGATTAGTAATGTTAGTAGTGATGGTTGGTATGGTAGTAACTGTTATGATGGTGACGGTTGATAGTGGTGGTGGTCGTGATGTGACGTTGCTTGATGTTAGTAGTTGAAGGTATTGTTTGTGATGGCTGTAAAATGAATGCATGATGGTTGACGATGTGTTGGTGCTACTTGGAAATGTTGTTAGTTGTGATGGTGGAGATGGTTGTTAGTAGAGATAAATTGTAGCGATGATAGTGTGATTGAACTGATGGTAGAGGTGGCATTACTAGTGACAATGACGGTGGCCGTCGAAGAATGTGTGGAGGTTGTGATGTATTAGTGGTAGTTAGCGGTGGTGCTAGTAGTGATAGATGAGTTGGACGATAGTAGAGATTGGCCAATAGTGATTGATGATGGTGGTGCTGTTGACAACGGTGGTGACGGTAAATATAATTAGAAAAATAAAGGTAGTAAGTGTGGTAGTGGTTGCCAATAGTGGTTGGTAGCGATATTTGTTGTCGATGGTGGTTGTGATGGTGGAGGTGGTTGGTGGTGATGGGTGGTGGTTGACAATGATGGCGGTGGCAGATGTGGTGACTGATGATTATGAATAGAGTGTCGGTGAATATTATCCAACTTCAGACCTATTAAGACTTGTATCTAGATCAGAATGATTAAAACCTATTCAGACCTATTAAGAGCTAAAATCTTAATAAAAAACAAATGCACTTAATGGTAGGGGTGGACATGGTATGGTATGGTATGGTGCGGTATTTTAAATTTTGGTACGGTAACTTCGATTTTCGGTATCTAAAAGAACAATACCATTACCATACCAAATTAGTTTGGTATGGTTTAGTATTTTTAAATTGGGTTTTGATATTTTATGGTACGGTAATTCGGTAACCATACTTTATTTGATTTTGATTTACATATATTCATATAAAAAAGCTATAACTTTAAAACTTAAAAACGTCTCAATCATATCAGACTAACAACTATCTTTGTTAATCATCTATACAAAAAGAATATTTCAATCACGATTGAGAAATCCAAGATACAAACTCTGAACAACATTACCTAAACTTAAGCATAGTACTTTGAAATAATAAGATTTCCAAAAAATTTATTTCCGAATAAAAGTTATTTTTATGTTCAATTGTCTAATGGATGACATATAAATATATTTAATAATTTTAAATATAATATATTTGGGTTTTATATATTATTAAAAAAATTTGGTGCGGTATACGGTATTTCGGTATTTATTGCATAAATACCAAATACCGCACCAAATATCATAAATAATAATTTAAAACTCCTACCAAATACCATATCAAATACCATAACATCCATACCGCAATATAAAAAATTTCGATTTCAGTATGGTATTCAGTATATACCATACCATGCCCGGTATTCGGTATATACCATATCATGCCACCCCTACTTAATGATCTGAAGTATGAACCATTCAGATTCAGAACTCCATTAAGTGCAAACAAATGAGCCCTAAACTATTAACTACAAAATAGCAACTTAAATTTATCATTGTGACAGTGAAAGATATTAAAAATGTATTGTCATGCAGTTTTTTAAAATCTCCTTAATATTCGAAAAATTGCTGGCTTGAATGGCGGAAACTTCCGGTGTTGATGTTGAACCTGATATAATTTAACGCGATAAGGTATAAGTATCTCTAAATTATACCCGAAATTCCAATGACACATCTGAACTTTACTAGGGTCCTATTAACGCCCTAAACTCATTTTTCTGTATTTTTGTGCTCTTTTGTGCTGACGTGGCTTCCAAGTAGTAGAATATTTTTGTGCTTCTTTGTGCTTCTTTGTGTTTATGTTTTGGTTGTAGTTTTTGTTTTAACTCTTCATATCTACTCCATAAACATAATCAAGGTGTCATCTATGTATGTAGGAGTCCTCATTCAGGGTGTCTAACTCTGAAATAGCTTCAACAAAAGCGCCTTGATTTGCAAGGTGGAATGCCCTGGAGAAAGACTACTATCAATTGAGATTACATATAGGTTAAAAGTAGAACTCATGAAACTGATAAATCGAAAAATAACAGACGTTCCAGCAGATTTTAGGATCTAATAGTAGAGAAAACGGAGAAATTCAAAGCTAAAACCAAATCCAATTTAATGGTATGGGCAGACAATTCTAATTCAGCCTCAACGATAGTTGTAGGTGACGGCACAATGAGGCTTGGAAGAAGGATAAACATAAGAGTCACATGTTGTGCAAGAAAAAGCAATGTATGTTGTAACATAAACAAAAATGTCATGCATAATGTTTGTAATGGTGAAATGTTACAATCACAGCTGTTTCCAATACTCAGCGGCTTGATCGAACCAAGTGTCTGCAATTTCAAAATCTCTGATACGGGTACGACCACGAGGATGCACGTATGTGAGAATGCGTTGGACCCGTCCAATAAAGCGTCCAAGTGAAGTGTGGAGAAGGCCTTGGATCACACCAAAACCGACCCTAAACTTGTACTCCAAGGGCGCCCTTGGTCACATTTCATTAGAGGGACCTTTTGGTCATTTTACCTATTATTTGTAATACACTATAAATAGAATGATGTAGGGTTTTAGTCATTAGTTTTGATGAATATTGAAAGTTGTAGACACTTAGACATTTCTCTCTTGTGAGAAAGGCACCTATGGCCAAACATTGTACCTAGGGATTTCAACTTGAGTGTGGAATCACTCGTGTTGGATTCAAGCTTGGAAACGTTGGATGCTTGGGAGATCGAGGTCCCTCTTGTGCCACGTAAGAGATAGGTGAATTGTAGTGTGTAATGTTAAGGATCCAAGAGTGGAATATGCTCTTGGGTTCTTAAGATTATGCCTTCTTGTAGTCTATCTTTCTATCCCTTCGTTTAGTGTAATCTTTTGTTGTTGTTCCTTGTGTTGTTGAAACCGTTGGTTATTATTATTGTAATCCTCTTGTTCTTCTTGTGTTGATGCTGTTTTGGGTGTTATATACATCATTGAATCTTGTATTCTTCTTGTTGGTAGCGAATCCGAGAGTGGTCTCCAAAAAGGTCCTCGGATCCTTAAGATTAGTGGACTGATTTGGAGTGTGTTTCGTGTTCTCCTTGTTTTTCTTGTATCAATCTCCCTGTTGAATGACCTGTTCTCCCTGGCCGTGATAAACTATCACACGGACATCATATTTTTATGAAAAAGGTCATTGTGAAAAAGTTCAAAGAAAACACAAAACATGTGAGGAAGCCCAACGAGAACTTTTAAGTATCAGTTGTTTGTTTTGCACTGTATTATGAAATTGAAAGAACCAAAAATAAATAAAGCAGTGGCGGAGCTAGACATTTCCGGAAGAGTGTTCAAACATTGCTAAGTAATTTCAAGTGATTTTTTTTTCGGTAACAAGTGCATTTGAGACGAACAGTTGTACCACTTTCTTATCAGGTGGCCACAAACTATAGTCACAACTTTTAAGATCGCGGCATCTCAGTGCTTGCAAAAAGTCAGAACATAATTGGTGAACAAATATGTCTTGTAAGTTTGTCCTCCTACTGTATTGTTCGTTGAATTTTCTGATGCTGCTCCTAAATGTGCTAATATGTATTTAATTACTTTTGAGGATAGGATGAAGCTCTCAAGGCCTTTATTAGCAAGGGAAGTTGTGGTACATTTCTTTGCATTTGAATACTTTCAAGATGGTCTTATAATTGTGGTTGCCAATACGTAAGCACGTGAATACAGTATGTGAAAAATGTATAACAATTTTCCCGTTACTCGAGTAGTCGGTTTAGTTTTCATTTTCTTTTGTACAACTTAAGGATATGCATTATGCGTATTGATAATCCAAAACAGATTTAACACAACGGATACAAGAAACATAAATAAAGGATAGACATTTGGAATATAAAATATCTTCATACTGATAATCGGAATCCAAAACTGAGGCAAAACAGTTTCCATCAAAAGCAATTATATCCATAGGAAAAATGAAAAGTAAAGCTAATAGACATGTTAATATTGAATGCATTTGCTATTAACAAGATCTTTGAAGTGTGCAGCAGTTGTTCTTTAGCTGAATACTTTGTGTAACTCCTCATTGCTAACGTTCTGTTTTGCAGGTTAAGGTTATCCTTCTACTTTCTAACAGCCTCACTTTGTTGAGCAGATATTGTATAGTAACAGAAGCATCCTTCAATTTACTCCGCAAACTTTCTTCTTCCTTAGCCTGTTGTCTTCTTTCGTCTAGAAGGACGCAAGCTAAAGTCTTACTCCTGGCTCTTTCATGTTTCCAATGGTGCAAAACCTGTTTTAAACTATTCTTTATACTATTATTCTCTGCTTTCAAGTCATTTGACATATTATCTTCCATCTTCACAACTGGATTTCCTATTGTCTGCCTATTTGATGTAGACGCTTGCTGAGTATGATCTCCAGGCATAGTTTGATTTGTTGCTTGTACTGAAGAATGAACAGATACCATGTTCTCGTGTTTCCCTACAGTGGATTTTGATTTAGATGTATCATCATGACAGGTTGTATAACCAACATTGGAGCTAAACGGGGAACAAATTTTTTTTTTTAGGCGCAGAAGCATTGCGTTTCCTTGAATTTCATCAGGTTGCCTATTTAATATACACACTAGCTGAGTTTGAGCTCCAGACATAGTTTGATGTCTTGCTTGTATTGAAACTTACTGGCTGTGGTACTTTCCTGGTCCCTACGCAAACATGGGATGCTTTCTGCACTGTACTGTCCTTTATTGAAGAATGAACTGGTCCCATCTCGCGTTTTACTGGGGTAGATTTCAATTTAGATCTATCATCATGACATGCTGTGTTTCCGACATTAGAGTTGAAGGGGGAACAAGATTTGATTGTTGGTGCAGAATAAGCATTTGGTTCTTTCTGATCAGGAGAGATAATAGTGTTCATTACATTGCGACGCTTAGCATGACCAATGAAATGGCAGTTTGAAGAACAGTACTTCTTCTGTATAACTTGTAGGCATGCCTCAAGTCTAGCATGGACAATTGTGTGCTCAAAGCCCTGTTTATCTTGAGCTGGTTCAACAAAATTAGCTTCTAAGACGCCTATCACATCGCGACCATCGCTCCCAGGAGTATTCCACACTCTCCAGAAAGGCTTAATGAGCCTATTTTTGTGATAAACGTTGAAACCTTAAATATCAATATGATGTTTTGCATTTTTCACCAAAACCAATGGTTCCTTCAGCTACAGATGTTTCATGACCAAAGGATTGTGGTCTATATGTAATATCCTCCGACAACATCATGTCGTTTACCAAATTATGAAGTTCAACTTCTTTCCCCCTCAAAATTATTCGAAATCCACAAGCAAGCCTCAAGTACAGAATCGAAGCATAACTCCTTAATGAATGTTGATAAGTTAGAAAATGTCTCAAGTTAGGATATTCTTTCGCCATCTCAATCTTCTTTTAATCTCGACCAACACCCCTTGTTTGAATGTCATGTGGATCGGTATCAAAATCAAGCTCCGTGGCTCCTCCTTCATCCTCGTAGAGATTGTATATGACAATTTGTGTCCCTTGATAACCTTTCAATAACTCAAACTACTGGAAGAGATCGTGTTTGCAATCATAAGGAGACCATTGTACTATTGTTTTTGAATTCCTTTTCCAATCATCAGCAGTAGACCGAACCAACATCTCCACGGCTTTTCCCTCTTAACAAAATCGATCATAGGAACAATGATATCTTCTTTTCCCATGCTCCTTAAAAAAGTATACGATAACATTCCTATACTCTGTGTCAACATACTCGTTGCTCTATCCCTCCCTCGCGAAAACACAATCACATCATCCCCTAGCCTAATACTACTCATTTTGAAACCGTTCCATATTTTCCAATCGTGTTTGCTAATTTTCTTTTCGCGGAATATCTAAGAGACATGCACTGGCACATCCTATCAGGAATCATTCCACCACCATTGAAGATTCTGAACTATTTTTGGTGATCTATTTTAATTTTGTTTTGATGATGACTTATGTATGGTTGGAGCTCACTTGAGCAGTTGAATGGTAGATCATTTTATGTGAAAAGTATTGGTCACTTGCTCTTGTGCTTTACATTATTATTTAATGATACTTCATTTTGTGTGAATCATTTCATTGTGTGAATCATTCCTTGAGTGAATCATTTAAACACTGAAAAAACTGTGTAGGGTAACCTAACCAAACCAATTATAACTGGAAAGCGAAACAGAGTAGAGTAACATTGCACAACTTGTCTTTATTCCTTCTTTATTGCTTCGTACACAATTTAAGTAAAGAAAAAAATAATTTACAACAGGAAAGTCAAACTAAAACAGTCCCATACAAGTAATTCCCCCCCCCCCCCCCCAGAATTAGTCAAAATCTAAGCAAAACCAAAACAGTCCCATATACAAGTAACCTAACCCAAAATTAGCAAGAATTTAAGAACATTTCTTGAAGAAATTCCATGTAGCCAAAATCACAATTGCACTAACGCATATCACTATTAATTTTCTTGATTGATTCCTTTTTTCTTCAAATGATTTGACCTTTTTCAATAAACCCCACATCACTTTGCTTGAGAAGGTATTTTGTCATCATATCAATCGAAGTAATTGCATCCACCTCTTGCCCACAAGTTTAAAGAAAAAACTTAAACAAAGAAATTTAGTTGTGGTCATTTGACGGAAATGTACAATGAATACCTTTGAAATTTTACGACAAAAGAATCTGCGTCTGTCACGATCCCAGACTATCCCCCAGCCGTAACACGGTGCTTAAGATCACGAGTGATCCCAAGCTAAGCCATGAACTGGTATAAGTTGTAAGGTACTGAAAGTGCAAACAAAATAGTATGCGGAATCATTTAAATAAACAACTAAATATCAAATCAATAACAAAAGAGTCTGAAACCTTGTACTGAATACATAACTAACTGTCAAACTGTCTGAAAGCCTCTAAACATCACGAGTTGTTGGGACACGTCCCCAACTAACTCTGACCACTGAAATAAACATGAACTGAAATACTAGAAAGAAGGATAAATATTATTACTAGTCCTCGACTAATGAGGACTCACTAAAAGCTGCAGCGGGATGGCACACAGACCGTCTAAGTACGATCGAAAAACTGGGCTTTAGAACCTATGTTATAAGACAACATGACACAAAAGCGAGTATGCGATCAGTACTTTAAATATATCGGTACGTGAGATAGGGACAACTGAAATGCATATAAGTACTGAGCATGAATACACAAACATGTAAAACGAATGCAAGACCAAGCTTAAACGTGTACTGAAATAATCTGTAAAAGTTTAGTAACTGAATAATTGATAAACTGAACACATGGTTATGCAAACTTGAACTAGTATAGCCTGAATACTGAACTAAGGCTGTGGGAGATAATTACAACAGACATGCCCCAATTTGAGTAAATCAGGGTCAAACCTGTAACCTGTAATACCCCGTACGTCTACCTAGCTTGAAATCGTCCCAAGTATGTTAGAAACTTACTTTGGAAGATGAATCCACTTTTATATAAGTGGAATTTTTAATATCTTTACTTTTTTTTCATGTGAAAAATTGAATTAGCTTTCCAACGATACCAATTTCATCCAAATTCGGTATCGGGGTAGAAAGTTATGACCGAAATACAGAAAGCAGTCAAAACTGCCCAGGTGCGACGATGAGAGCCGACGGACCGTCACCCAAGCCGTCGCAGCGGAGGAAGTGAGACCATATTCTGCCTAAGGGCGACGGCTCAAGCGACGGACCGTCGAGCTAGCGACGGATAGTCGCCCAAGTTGTCGCAGCAGAGGCAGTGAACCCCTATTCTACCCGGGTGCAACGGTTACGACCGACGGATCGTCGACCCAGCGATGAACCATCGCACCCACCGTCGCATAGTTCGTTCAGTTATTTTAAAGTCATTTTTAAAAAGGGTATTTGGGTCTTTTTTCACCCCTTTTAACCCCTAATTATGTCAGATCAAGGCTCATAAGTTCATTATCCATCTACAACATCAAATTAGGGTTTTCTCTCAAAGATAATTCCTAAGAACAAGATCCAAATCATTCTTCAAGAAACTAAGAGATTCCAAGTTCTTGAAGTCCAGGACTTCAAGAAACTCACAATCAACGTACGTCATGTGTTGATTCATGGGTCCCTTTCACCCATGAAGCTCAAAAACCTCCTTTCAAAATCCAAGATTTGTGTATGTATGAATGTTCATGATTTAAATTGAATTGAAATTCATGTTCATGATGTTGTGGGGTTTTGATTCATGTTTGAAATTACATATTCCAATGATTGAACCTAGGATGTGGTGATTTGTATAATAATCAATATAAATCCTTAAATTTACACGTTGATTGATGTATCCATGATTATAAGATGTGTTGATGATTGTATAACCAAAACATGCTCCCCATGTGTTTGATTAAATGCCTATGTCTGGAAAAGTGCCATTCTAAATATGAAATCCCATTCATGTACAAGTTCATGCATGTTAAGTGTTTGATGAAATATCATAGTCAATGAATTATGGATATATGTTTAGCCATTGTGGTGCTTTAGCACTTGTACTTTATGAAATCCCCATATTATTATATTATGGATTGTCGATATTGGTCACGTATTCAAGAAAGTCATGCTTCATCAGTTTCATGCTATCGAGTCCTGGGGGTACTTGTACCCGACAATTAGCTGTGTGCCTAGAGCCAGTGTCATGGTTTCAAGATACTCTCAGTCGAGCCATGTCGATAGAAATTCAGTCAGTCATGTGACTCAGGAAAACTCAGTAAACTCAGTAATCTCAGAAATCTCAGAAATTCAGTAATATCAGTAGTATTCTGTCAGTCAACGAAACTCAGTTAACTCAGTCCAGTTAATCATGTTCAGTATCTATTCAGATGGGAGTAGAATTTAGCACCGAGTGAACCCAAGGATGGGAACACACACTGTCAGATGAGGGTGTGATTCTTAGAAGTCATCCTTGCGTTCCAGAACTATATAGCCAACATAGATTGAGACATCAACACTGTTAGATGAGGGTTGATGAGGTGGATAAGAACTGTCAGATAAGGGCCCCACCATTCTCTTTTGGGGACACATCAGATGAGGGTTTCCCACAGTTTGTCCTTACCAGTGGCGCGGTATTGACACCCTTCCAATTGGGGTTACAGATTGGACTCCATCTCAGCTATATTGCTTTATTTGGGGTATGTCGATTAGATGACTACTTCTCACATTTTTAGTACAGGATCAGGACTGTCAGATACAGTCATTCAGTCTCAGTAATAGAACTCAGATACTTCTACAGGATTCAGGACTGTTAGATACAGTCAACTCAGAACAGTACGGAACTCAGCTAGTTTCATCAGAACCTAGACTGTCAGATATAGTTTCTTAGTATTAGTTATTTCAATTACACAATTATCAGTATCTCATGTTAACAGTACTCAGACTCAGTAATCATGTTATCACGAACTCAGTTACAGTTATTGTGTATTCATGCATGTATTCTCACGCTCATGTTATTCAGTTAGTTAGTATAGTTCATGCATGTGAACCCTTTGCATTCAGCCTACCTCACATGCATACTAGTATATTCAAACGTATTGACGCATTTGCGCTATGGTGTTTTATACCATAGGTTTAGAAGCACGAGCTCCAGAGCATCAGTAACATTCCAGTCTCAGCAGTCAGAGTTAGCAGTGAGTCCTCATCCTTTGAGGACATGACCATAACTTTATTATCTCATTAATTAATTTATTTCAGTAGATGGAGTTAGTTGGGGACATGTCCCATCAACTCCTTATTCAGACAGTTCAGTTAGTTAGAGGCTTTTCAGACTATCATGTTCAGACAGTTTATTTTAGGTTTTGTTTTGGTATTGTGATA
Source organism: Capsicum pubescens (assembly GCA_030864215.1). Classification (NCBI taxonomy): domain Eukaryota; kingdom Viridiplantae; phylum Streptophyta; class Magnoliopsida; order Solanales; family Solanaceae; genus Capsicum; species Capsicum pubescens. The sequence goes on along the minus strand of CM061549.1, from coordinate 265,199,967 downwards.
CCATATCATTCAGAGATTATTTTATTAGTTTTGAACCTTATGGACTTTCAGCATTTATTTGCGCATTTATACAATATATTATGCAGTGTTCAAGTACAGATATCAGTCATGGGTTTGTTTGTGGTCCTTCGGGGTCATGAGCACCGTGTATCATTTCGGGTACTAAATTTGGGGCGTTACATAACCCCAGTTGGAAGAATGCTGGTACCGTGCCAGGGGTACCAACACTGCTGGCGTGGATCCACTAATCTAATGTCCCGAAGGACGAGGGTGTCATGCCTCTATTGATGGGGGACCCTCATAATCTATGGTGATGTCGTAGGTCTAGAACTTAGGGACTACTACTAATGACTCATGCCTAACTGACGGGGGAGCCGCCATCCTTGCGTTTGCTCGGTGCTCAGTGTTACTTCCTATTGAATGGAACTGGTATTATTATTCGTTTAACATGAATTGGTACTGATAGTGCTCATTATGAAAAATACTCTGAAAGTAATGACGCAAGCATCAATCTGAATGACTTGTAACATGAAAACTATAACATGCATGATTTTCCTAGGTATTGAGTGTTCATAACCCACCAGCACTATCAAATGCAAAATTTAACATTCCATGGTAGAGTAAAATCGTATTTAACACTCCTTAATTCAATAATAAAGCATGGGGTAGACATTTGCATTACCGAACATATTGAAAAACTATTATTATGTGGGGATATATTTTCATGGTTTAGAATCAAAGCAATTAAGAGAACATTTATATAAAATAATAGTCTTCATAAAATTTCACTAATTTGGGGAAAAGGGGTTTATACTTGTGGAAATAGGAAGTTCTTGGGACTCAGTGGGCAAAAGGGACCCATTGTTGAATATGCCATATACCTGGTAGTGAGAGCCTTGGGAAATTCCTTGGAACTGATCTTGCTTTTGAGAAACTCTAGTCTGCTTGAGGAAGATGGAAAAACTCGCCTTTTTGATCTCCTTTTGGTGGACTACGGTTAATTGATGAATTTGGGGCTTTTGGGTCCTTTTATACCACCCCTTGGAAAGCCAAAACGACATGAGTTTGGCTTTTCAGGGAGTGGCAAAAGACAAAAGTCCCTGAAAAAACATACAGGAAAACACGATCCCAATCGTTACGACTTTCTCTATACGACTCGTTATGACTGACTACGAGTCGTAAGTTTTAGTCGTAGTCTGAATAGTGACTCATGAAATCCTTACTGGTCAGGATACGATTCCACTATATGACTCATAACGTCTCAATAAGAGTCGCATGCTGGACTTGTAACCACTGAATGGGGATCTTAGAATCATACTGTTGTGACTACGACTCATTTCATACGACTCGTAGCCACTGATTACAAGTCTTAGGAAAGAGTTGTAGGCACTGGGACCAAACGTGGGGTCTTCACTGGAATGACTATGACTCACTCGTACTCGTGACGATTCATCACGAGTGGTTACAACTCTTTTCCATAGTTGTAGTCATGGCAGTGTATCAAATCCTTAAAAAAACTTTTCACAACCTTTTCCGCATGACATCGGATTAAGACGAGGCTTGATGCGTTGAAAAACTAACTTGGCGACCTATTTTTTGGGAGGTTTAAGGCATGAAACTGAGGGTATTACAACGTCCAGTATTGAGTTGTAAACAAATCTCTTTTGCAATTGAAGAAGATGAAGACAATTAGAAATGTGAATTAGACATGACTATTAAAAATGACAAAGAGGGAGAAATTAAGAAGAGAATGAGAATTTAAGAGGAGAAAGAGAAAAATCTGATGACCTCCAACAAAAAATGGTGGATATGAGGAAAAGAGGAAGAAAAAGGAAAAAAATTAAGGTAAGAGGAAAGAAATTAGGTCTAAATAGGAAAAAAGGAAAATAATATCGTTGGGAGTACCACATAAGTTGTTTCCCAATAGATTTCACAAGCTTCATAGACGTGAGAACACGTTAAGAGCCACGTCGGACGTTTGTGCTTAATTGACATCGTTTGTAAATGACTAAAGGGTTTAATAGGTACATGACCTAATTGAGGTGCCAATACGAAAAAAGTCAAAAAGTTCAGGGGGCTGTCTATGTATTTTGCCATCATATATATATATAGAGAGAGAGAGATGGAGGTTATGGAAATGCTGATGTGGCATGTTTCTATGACCTTCATTCGTATTTTATTCTTTTTTACTTAATCTATTTAATTATTTTATTTTTAAAAGCCCAAAAGTGATTATATTCAATTAATCAACTTTTCATCTTTCATTAAAATTTTCTTCTTTATTAGATATCTTAAATATGTATTTATGTGTTCTTCCACCTATTTCCCTTCCTAATCCATCAATATAATAAAGCTAGACCATGAAAGGTGACATATTGAATTGATTAAGCCACCAAACCCTTCAGCCTCCGCCACCATTGAATTAGAAAAATCAAACTCCACCTGACACAGATCTAAATCAGTCTCTGTCAGATAAGATACTAAAATCTCGTCTCACTTCTATTCGGAAACTTCTGTGTGTTATAGAGAAATGGATTTCCAAATATTTTAAGAAAAATGTAATGCCGAAATTATTGGATTATGTTTCAGAACTGGTGAAGAGGCTGTTTATCTAAATTATCACCGGTCTTTCCACAACACTTCTGAATTTCCTAACCTTGTCCTTTCCTAAACTTAAACACTGGCTAAAGGACTCAAAAATTGAGGAGGTGGAGGCACTTGCAATGAAAAAAAACTGAACTTACTATACTAATGGTGATAGGAGGAGGGTTAGCCATACTTGGTGAAGTTTATGCGAAAAATAATTCGTAGCTCAAAGGTATGGCTTAGGATATAATAAAGTTCACATATTTACAAGATCTTATATAGGAATATGCTGACAAAAAATATGTTGAGAATGAAGGAGATGCTGGGAATGGGGGAGATGCTGGAGGAGATGTTGAAGCTTCAAATGTTAGTGGAAATGCTGAAGCTTCAATTGTTGGAAGTGAAAATGCTGTTGGAGCTTCAAAATATGATTCTTGAAAAGGTAAATCTAGGCATAAGCATGTTTAGGGGATTGGGACTTTAAGCCTTTAACCATATAGTATTAATTTGCTTTTGTTGTTATTATTATTATTATTTTTTTGCAATCAAATGGAAAGATCTTTAAGAAGCCTAGGAGAGATTGGATGCAGAGAAATTAGAGAAATCAAGAATTTTGAGTGAGATTTCTTCTTTTGTCAATTTAGATTATTTTTTTCTTTTAGAATTAAAGTTAAATATATTTAGAGTACCATTACACTTTTAAATTTTTGTGTTCAGACTTATTTTTGAAAAACTATTTATGATTTTGTAAATTTCATTTTCTTAATTTATATTCACTCGGTTTTTAAGTTTCAATAACTCAAACTAAGGGTGTCAAATGGACGGGTTGAGTTGAGATTGAAGATATTAAATGGGGTGAAGTGGATATCAGGTTGGGTCATGACTTGCCAAAATTTTACGTTGGGTTGAAATGGATAAAAATTGAATTGGGTCTTGACCCGCCCAATTTGATCCCTTAGTCTAAAAAATATTAACATATTGATATTTACCCCATATAAACCCAAGTCAAGAAAATAAATTTGAATGAGGTTGGGAAGTTGGGTGGATGGGTAGGAGTGGGGCTGGAGTAAGAATATTTTTTGGGGAGGGGTGTGGGGTTGGAGGGGGTGAGATAAGATTTTTTTTTTTTTAAATATTTTTTTGGGAAAAGGGTATGTCGTGGGGTGGGTGGGGTGGGGGTGGGGAGGGGTTAGAGGGTGATGTGGGTTGGGGTAAGATTTTTTTTTTTTTTTTAAATAAATACTATTTTGAAAAATAAATATTTTTTTAGAAAGAAAATTTGGGAGCGGTGTGGGGGTGTGGGGTGTAGGGGGTAGGGAAGGGATGGGGGGTTAAGTTAAAAGTGTTTTTTTCTTATTAAAAAGGAAAATTATTTTTTTTTAAAATATATTTTTTGGAGGGATGTGGTATTGTTGTATAGGGGAGTGGGTGTGGGAGGTGTAGGGGGTAGGGAGAGATAGGGTTCGGGGTAAGGTTTATTTATTTTTTTAATAAAAAAAATTATTTATTTATTTTTTAAAAATATTTTTGAAAAAATATCTTTTTGGGGAGGGATAAGGGATGTAGGAAAGGGGGAGGGCAGAATTTTGATCGTGAGGTAAGAAAATATTTTTAATTTTTTAAAAAATAAATAATAATAAAAAAATTTGGGTGAGGGTTTGGGGTAGGGAGGGGGATGAGGATGAGGTGGAGTGGGTGTAAGAAAAAGATTTATAAAAAACTTTTGAAGAAATAAAAATAATTTATTTAATGGAGTTTGGGTGGGGGTGGGGTAAACTGGGGGTGTAGTGGGATTTGGGTTGAGGTGGGGGCGAGGCGAGGTGTGTGATTTTGAGAGTGGGAGAAAACATTGTCGCTTGTTTTCCCTACTTTTATTAAGAAAATTATTTTTCTTTTAAACGGGTTGAAGTGGAAATTGAATTGGATTCATTTGAATCCAATTTAAAAATGAATTGAGACTTAATGGGTTGAGATTTACCCAATACTAAATTATCTTGAACCCAACCCATTAAATATTGGGCTGGTTGGACGGGTCAGCTCAACCCCTAACTCAAACTGTTGGAAAAGATCTTGTTTGCTCTCATAGGGAGACTATTCCAACATCTCCCACGTCTCTCCCCTCTTAACAAAATCGATCATAGGAGCAATTATATCTTTTTTCCCTGTGCTCCTTAAAAGAGTATACGATAACATTGCTGCACTCTGTGTCAACATACTCGTTGCTCTATCCTTTTCTCGTGAAAACACAATCACACCAGCCCCTAACCTCATACTACTCAACTTGAGCAGTTGAATAATAGATTATTTTGTGTAAAAAATGTTAGTCACTTGCACTTGTGCTCTACATTATTATTGAATGATACTTCATTTTGTGTGAATCATTTCTGTTGAGAATCATTTAAATGAATCATTTGAACACTGAAAAAACAGAGTAGAGTAACCTAACCAAATCAATTACAACAGGAATGTGAAACCAAAACAGAGTAGAGTAACATTACACAACTGTAACACCCCGTATTTTTGGGCTAGTCCTTGAACCATCGTTCCTACGTGTATAAGTTATAATCCAAGTGATTCCCATGTGAATATAAGTTTCATGATCTTTATCCTCGTATTTGATGTGCTTTCGAGGTGAAAAATGTTCATAAGAATCCCTTAGAACAAAGTTGAGATTAGAGCCTTTGATTCGTCCAACGTTTGGTATTCGATTCTACAAGGGTCTACTTTGAACGTGTATAACTTTTTATATACGTAGAATTTTGCAGATCAAGACCCACCAAATTATAGATAATAGAATTGGATTTTTCAATGATACCAATTTCGCCTTAATCCGATAGTCGAGCAAAAAGTTATGGCATTTTCTGTGTGAGGCAGTAAGCCGACACAATTGGGACGCGACGCGTCGGTTGTCGATGTGATTAGCGATGCGACAAAATAGCCAATGCATTACGAAACTGCTTCATACGCTATTTCAGTTTCTAAAGGGTCTAACACTTAATTTCATACCCCAAAAGCATTAGATACATTATTATTCATCCTTTTCTCTCCAAGAAAACCCTAGCCCCCTCAAGAACACCAAAAACTTCATCAAATTTTCTTCAAGAAAAGCAAGAACTCAAGTTTTTCAATTCAAGAAAACTTTCAAGATTGTGTTTCTCCTTCAAGATTAAAGCTTTAAGGTATGTGGGAGTTCATGCATGGGTTCTCTTTCACTCATGGAGTCCAAAACCCTTTTTTTTCAATTAAAGAATAATTTTTTCGATCATTATATTATTGAAATGTTCAAAAAAATTGAATTGCATGTTTTCATGATGATTTTAATTAATTTTAGCCCATGTGTGATTCCATGCAAGATTTTGAATTCCTCATGCTATGAATTTGAGTTTCCCATGCTTTATTCAAGTGAATTCAACGATAGATCCTAAATTCATGATTTTTATCAACATTTTCATGTTTTAAATTCATGCTTTGCACATGTTTGATGAAATTTTCATATCATGTTCAATCAATTTCAAGATGAATCCCCAAGTTATGAATTTTGCCATGTAACTCTATTATTCACCCATGTTTAACACATTCTTAGGTTCAAGCTATGATCTTTACATGTATGATTAAACACCCATGTTCTATTTCAAGCGAATTTCATGTGAATTCCTAAATTCATGATTTTAGTTATGTTATCATGCTATCCTCCCATGTTTAAGATATTCTCATGTCCAAGTTCATGATCCCCATGTGTTTGGTGAATTGTCCCATGGTAAAGTATTAATTTCCATGTGTTTGATGAAATGCCCAAATGATAGGTTTCTTTAAATAATGCTTACTTATTATGGTCTCAAATGCTCTCACGTGTTCTTACTGTTATTGCTATTAAGTCCTGGGGGTTATGAATGCCCAAAATTTAGCTGTTTACCTAGTTTCCAGTATCTACAGAATGATTTCAATCATACTATAGGAAATATCATTTAGTCAGTAATATGGTCAGTTGTGAGTTCGATTAAGTTAGCTCAGTTTGATTTCAGTCCCTGTATCAGTTTATACGTTAATAATTACCTCAGAATCCGTATGCACTGTTATTTTTAGAATACCATGACCTGAGCTTATCAGTTATCAGTTAACAGTGCATGCACGGTTAGTATTCCAGTGTCATTTAGTTAGGAGTAGGATTCAGCACCGAGAGAACCCAAAGATGGGGGCATTCCTGCCAGTTTAGGGTTTGACCCTTAGTAGCAATCCCTGAGTTACAGAACTATGTAGCCAGCGTAGGTTGAGATGTCTTCCTACCAGTTTAGGGTTGACACATATCTCACGAGTACTCCTTCCAGATTAGGGTGACTCCTTAGTCCTTCAGGACATCAGTTTAGTGGATCCACACAACCAGTGTTAGTACCCATGGCACGGTACTGACACCCTTCCAACTGGGGTTACAGGTTGGACCCCAATTAGCTCAGATTAGGACATGTCGGTGAGATGATACCTCCTACAGTCTCAGTTCAGTATTCAGTTCAGAGTTTAGTTTCAGATTTTCTTGACCATAGCATACAGTTATCAATATTTCAGTATTTCAGTTTACAGACTATTTCAGAATCATATTATACGCTTAGTCTTGCATTCTCAGATATTACAGTTTTCACGCATTCATGCGCAGTTATCTCATGTTGTTTTGATAGTCCTTACCTCATAAGCGTAGTACTCCACAGTTTCCTCCCAGTTATTCAAACTAAGTACAGTTCAGTGTTACATAACCAGTATTCAGCTATCGATTATTTAGTTAATCAGATAAGCTTAGTGTTATACCCCATTTTAAAATGAGGTCAACATAGTGTACAACATATTGAAAAATTTCTAATTAAAGGAAGGAAGTCGCCACCTAATTAGTTCTACGGTGAATTAGGACACCTATTATAAACTACGTGATTAAAATAAATAAAGACTTCATTTTAAAGTCTACGCAACTTAAAATTTTAGGTAAGGATTTTCATTATCCTAAAGGGAATGGATTAGGCACCCTAAAGGATCCGCTAACTATGGTTAACCGGCCAAACTTAGGTTGATAAAGCGATTAAAATTATATTAAGAAAAATATAAGGTGTTAGAAATATATAAAATATGCTAATTATTCATAAGGAAAGGTTAGAAAACTTTGGAGGGATCTTGTCATAAACTCTACTTTTCAAAATTGCCGAAGATAGTTTTATAAGACTTCTTAAAAAATAATGCAATTATTATTGTCAAAAGAAAGTTATTTCCAAAAAAAAGATATAGTAATTAGGCAAAGATCTAGATTTTTCCTTTTTTGTTCCTTTTTTTTTTAAAAAAAGATTAGAAATGTCAAGAAAAAATTCACGCTTTTTTCGTTTAATAAAAAAAAACCCTTGCTTCACCCTTTTTAAACAAATTCCATAAACTAGATGCAAATAGGATGATTAATTATTCTACGCCAGGTGAATAATTAAGAAATAGTTATAAAAATATAATCACTTAAACCTATAAAGATTTGAAAATTTACTACTTATACCACGATACAACTAAAATAAATTAATGAATAAAAAATATTTTCTTGTCAGTTGAAATTTCAAAAAGGGCCTTGCGAAGTTGTTTTGACAAAGTTGTCATCTTGTATTTGAAATTGATGAAAAAATAAGATTGATTTATCATATTTAAAATAATTAAAACCGATTTTAGAGTCTAGCAACGATAAATTTGCCTATCGCAAAGTTTTTACTTTTTTTTTTTTACCAATTCCAAATTATTAATTATCACGAAACTAACTTGGATCTAAAAGAAAAATAATTTTTTTAATATCTAGGCCATTAAACTCTAAAAGTGTATCTTTTACTTATCAAATCTTTTAACCTTTAACTTTACTAATTATATACCAAAGCCTAGTGGTAGATTCAATATCCAAAAGGGTGGGGAGAGAAACCATTAAATTTGCTAATCAAACTTAAATAGCTTATACTAATTCAAATACGAGCAAACAAAGCACAAACTGAAACAACAATGCGCAAGGTGTAAATAAGAGATAATAACGCATGTATACAAGGAGAAATAAAACTTAAAGAAAGGGAATAAACACTAGACTGTTGACAAGTTTGATTTAAGAGTATGAAATGTGACTTCTTGCTCGGATGAGGGATAACGTCGAGTCTCGTTTTTAGACTCCATTAGAGAGAATCTTGAATTAAGACTCCATTTGTTCCGGAGTATACATGCGAAATAAAAAAGAGAAATAAAGATTAGATACAGAAGTTATCAGCAAGTGTAATTTGTTAAACGTTTATTTGACACTTAAATGACCATAAAGTCTTTCACAAAACCCAAAATACCTAGATAAAAAAAAAACATTCAATAGATTCTCTAAATATGAAGCTCTAAAGGTAGACCATATGGGTAATTGCGTGCAAATGAACTAAAAGTCTCATGATATAACTTCAAATTATTATGCCTTAAAAAATATATCCCTGCACGATACTTGTCAAGAGACTTCCCGAAAGGCATGATTTTTAAGGCATATCAAAGATATTGAGCATGACGATTATTGAAGAGAGACGACTCAATGAGATGTCATTCATTCAAGATTTCTCAATAAATGTTCTTGGACACACATACTTGGATTAATACTGCTAGAACCTTATTCAAACTCAACATATCGACGACAAAACATAGAACTTCTGATACCATGATCTCGCTATGCTTGAACCAAGTAAGAATACATATTCCATATACAGTATTTTGTCTAGCAAATCAAGAAACCAGCGTGTAGTCATACTTTAAGTTAACGTCTAAATTGAGATCTTTAAGTTAACAAATACATTCAGTATTCTAAAGGACCACGATAGGCACATGAAAAAAAGAAGAGATGTTGCTATAAACAAGTGTCCAAGAAATTTCAAACCAACACAAAATGATGAAAAAGCCAACTAGTAGTAACATACGGGAAAACTAGTTGAGAATCAGTGAACAAACCAATGGCCATCACAGCTTCACAATACCAAATCATAAGCATATTTCTTTTCTTTTCTATATATTAGAAGATGTGGTTTCAACATGTAAGTTTTTTGTCTTTAAATTCAATATTGAGGGTATTAAGGTCTTTAAAATAAGTTCTAAGCTCAATTTGATAATCTTTTGTGCTTTGTTTTTTGAACCTCCTTAAATTTTTTAATAAAAGCTCATTCTTTTCTCTTTAATTACCAATAATATCAAGTAAGAAGTTTACAATAATGCCATCACATATGGCCTTGCATATATTTCTATATATGTGGGCCCCCCTATCTTCCATTTATTTTTCATTTTTATTTATCTTTTTTTTATGTATAAAATTATTTCAAATATATTATATTTCAGTAAATTGATTAGTAAGATGATAATTTATTGTAAAAATTAATTATTGATACAATTAAATAAATTTTATTCTTTATTTAATTTCATACCAAACATATAATTTACTTTCTTTCTTATTTGTTACTACAATTTCACCTAATTTAATTTTTTTCTAATATATAGAAGAGAAAATTTCGATATGTCTGCTTATGTTTTCTTTTTCAACTGCTTCAATCGTGATTTTATTATACTGTCCCTAATTAATTATTGTAACTCATTTATATATTAAAAAAATAATAATATTTAATTTAAAAAACAGACATTTATGACATGTCTATTTCAGTTGTTTCAATCGTAATTTTACTTTCTATTACATCATTTTTAATGAATTATTATAAATTATTTATATATTAAAAAAATAATAATATTTAATATAAAAAGTAAAATAGACATTTATGACATGTCTGCTTCAGCTGCTTTAATCGTAATTTTACTAAATATCATCCCTAATTAATTATTATAAGTCATCTAAGTATTTAAAGAAGCTCTCCATCGATCTGTCGGCTTCAACTATTTGCTTCGTGATTTTACTATATCATTCCTAAGTAATTATTATAAATTATTTACATATTAAAAGATTAATAATATCTAATAAAACAATAGAATAAACATTTATGATATGTCTGCATCAGCTGCTTTAATCATAATTTTACTAAATATCACCTCTAATTAATTATTATAAGCCATCTAAGTATTAAATAAATAAATAGTCTTTAATTTAAAAAATAAAATAGATATAAAATAATAAGTTAACTCTTGATGTTTTAAAATAACTTGACGTCTTAAATGAGATTTCACTTACTTTTTTTTTTCACAAGTATCTTTTATAGTAATTTTATTATATCACTTCTAATTAGTTGTTGTGAGTCATTTAAGACATGTCTATTTCGCTACTTCAATCGTGATTTTACTATATCATCACTAATTAATTATTATGGTCATCTAAGCATCATGTCACTTAAATTGGAGTAGAAAAAGTTTTATTCAATAATTAAAAATTTAAATTATTTAAAAAATATAATTGACTATCAGTGACACAAAACTCTGGACAAGGAGAGTAGCGTATATTTTTTTGAAAATTACATAAAAAATATTATAAATTACAATAATTAAAAATTTGAAATATCTAAAAATAATTTAATATATTATATATTTTTATAAAATACTTAAAAAATACTATAAATCACAATAATTAACAACTTAAGAAAGTTAAATGATATAAATATTTGATTGACTCTCGAAATTGTATTAGTTTCACTTAAATTGAAATAGAAGAAAAATATTATAAATCACAATAATTAAAATTTTAAATTATTTTAAAAATACAATTGACTATCAATGCCACAAAAGTATGAATAGAGAGACTAACATATATTATTTAAAAATTGGGAAAATGCATCATTTCCACCCCATACTATACAAGAAAAGTCTAAGCCACACCTAAATTATATAAGTGACCTATTACACACCTTAACTATATAAAAGTGATATTATTACCTCCCCGCGACCCCCATTCTAAGGCGCGTGTGTTACACTTATTTTAGGCGCGTCCAGCCTATTAAATAACAAAAGTAAACGGCTAAAAACATTAAGGAAAAAGGCATCGTTTCCACCTCAAACTATAGTCGAAAAATCAAATCCACACCTAAACTATATAAATGACCTATTACACGCCTTAACTATAAAAAAATAATACTTTTTACTGACGTGGTGCTGACGTGGCAGCGCGTGTAAAACACTACACCACATGCAAGTGGTGGTAGCCCGACAGGGTGTAAATAGTTTCACTTTTTTATAGTTTAGGTGTGTAATAGGTCACTAGTATAGTTTAGGTGTGGCTTCGACTTTTCGGGTATAGTTTGGGGTGGAAACGATGTCTTTTCCCTTTAAAAATTACATAAAAAATATTATAGATTACAATATTAACAACTTAAAATATTTAAAAACATATTAAAAGTATGATTGATTATCTAAATTCAATTTATGTCATAGAAATTGAGACAAAAAATATATATTGAGCTCATGCTAGATCCCGAATGACTCTTAGGATGTATATGCAATCCAACCTTTTTTTTAGCTTTTGTTTAAATATATCAAAATTGAAAATACAAGTTCTAATACAGTACATCAAACAGTGCATAAGAAATAATGTTAGCATAAATAATACCAATATTACTAATACAAGCATTATTAATGCAAACATTATTAATACATTCTATCGGCATTATTTTTGTACACTCTAACAAAAGACTTCACGTTTCAATGTAAGGAACATATACCAAAGAAAAGTTCAATAAAATATCTATATAAGTATATTTTATCGTGTTCTCAAAGTCAAATAATTTAAATTAATATGAAAGATGGTAACTTATAGTTTTCCTTTCTATATAATTTTTGAAACACTTAAAATTTGAATTTAAAATATTAATTTAGTTTAACTTCAAATAACAAAGTGAAAAATAAAAGAAAAGGGAAAAATGAAAGCAAATGATGTTTATGGGGGCTTAGTAAGGGAATATAATGCGGGTTATTAATTGCAATTCACATGTAATGTAATATGTAATGACTAGATAATCTTTTATCTTTTTCAACACTTATTCTCAAGTCTCATGTATCATTTTTAATCTCAAATTTTCTACTTAATGTAGCAAATCTCAATCATATGATTAAAGATATAAACTTTTAAATGCATCAAATTTTATTGTTTATATGAGTAAGTTATACATAATTATCTTGTAAGACTTGGCTCCATGAAAAATACTATTAAGTTGTTAATATGTTTTGTGTATTCAAGTTTTATAATTCATAATTCGAATTAATATTAATTTAACTTACTGTACATTGTAAAAATATCTTAACATTGGGCCCGTGCTGACACGGGCCATGCTCCTCTAGTTTTAAAAGAAACATTAGAGTTAGAAGGTCTGAATAAGGAAAATACTGACCTATTTTTGTGCAGTGAACGTGAGGCGCAGGTGTCGAATCTATTACTTACTCTCGAAACAACTCAAACAACGAATTTGAAAAATTTCAGAGTAAAGAGATGGCTGAAAAAAGAAAAAGAAGCCTTTTCGAGACCAAAGAGATGGCCAATAGAAAGAAAATTCGCTCGTTCGAAAAAAAAGAATAATGCAAGCAAGTATATATTTTTTAGCAAGAAAAAGAGAGTACTAACTCTCCAAGTTGTAGGTGCAACGGTTGCCAAAAGAATCTCCCCAGAATGGACTCCATCGCAAGTATTTATAGAGCGAAATTAGGGTTCTTTTTCTTGAGCAGGAATTGATCCTTCAGTTTGAATGTTTGAAATACAAACATTGGGGCTTGGCCTATTCAACTAATCACGTGTTTGATATGGACACAACACACAAATGGAGTAACATTTCCTGCCATGGTTGGTGAAGCTCTGTTGTTTGCCCGAAATGGAAAAGGAGGAAGCGAAAAAAGAAAAGAAGCGACACTTTGGGGAGGGGAAAAGATTTTTCTTCTTTTCCCCCCCTTTTTGGGGGCAAATTTTTAGGATTCTAAGGGTGTTTTAGGTGTTTTGGGTAGATTAAGTGAGAGTAACGTGAGCAATTTAAGGCAAAAAAAAAATTAGGAGTTTTAAATGGGTTTGACCAACCAATTCAGAGGAGACATGTGACGAGGTGGGTGTTGAGTGTGTGCAAGGATGTGCGAGGCGTGTGTTAAGAGGGTGTTAGTGATTGTTAGTGTCTTATGTGGAGCAATGGTAAGTGTACGTGGAGGGGGGGGGGTGAGAGAAGAGTGGGTTGGCGGATTGGGCCTGAATTTTGAGCCAAAATTTTATGAATGTTAAAATAGGCTAATTTGAAAATTGTCTTCTTTCATATACTTTGGGCTTCTAATTTAATAATACAAATGATACCTTTGATAAAACATATCAAAATATTCGAATAAATAAGAAATCATTTGATATTAAAACAAGTACTTAAACAAAGTTGCATGGTAAATGTCGGAATTGAACGATATTATTTAAAAAGTATAAAATCATAAAAATATTTCATACAATTAAATAAAAATAAATATAATGCCTTTTGCACAAGTTCATAGGGAATAGCAATAAATAATGATGATGATGATAATAATACTAATATTATTATTATTATTATTATTAATAACAACAACAACAACAAACGACGACGACGACAATAATAATATCGTCGATGATTCTTAGTTTTAGGAATATAAATGGTAGCAGGACTTGCATAAACTCCTAATTATAGGAATAACATACATGTATTTTTTTTTTAAATTATTAAAATTATTTAGAAGCGCAAAGAGATGACTTGAAAGAAAGATGGGAAAAAATTGGGTGTCAACACTTAGCACATGTTATGTTTGGTTCTGTGTGTTTACGCATTCATGCTTCGTATGATTGTATATTCAGATCCTCGAGTTACGCCAGCCTCCATCACGTAGTTTCAGACTCATCATTCATACAATATCCATGTTTTACCGTATCCCAGTTTCAGTTATACTTATATCATAAAAGTAAAGTCTTACAGAAACTAAATGTAGAGATTCACCAGCTTACTAGATTATGTTTGTTACTCATGTTTTAAGATATTTCAGATTTCAGTTTATTCCAGTCTATTGGTGAGTCTACTTACACTTAGCATGCATATTTTACGATTATGTATGAAATTAGCTTTACTTATTGCATTCAGCCCTGCATACTCAGTATATTCCAGAAGTACTGATCCACATATACGTCTGTGTGGCTACATTATTTCATAATGTAGGTACCACTTGTCTCCCGCACATCATGATTAGACAGTTGCAGTTTTCAGCCAGCAGGTGATGAGTTCTCTTATTTCGGGAACTCCAGACAGTTTTAGTTCATGTACAATTCATTTATTTTCATATGTATTGATTATTGGTAGTTGGAGGCATGTCCCAACTATCCATAGTCAGTATAGTAGAGGCTTCATAAATGTCAATCAGAGTCAGTCATGTAATTTCAGTTTCTTCCTTTAGATTTATCAGATTGTAAAGTTTTATCAGTATTGTATCTATTTCAGACTTTTAGTATGATTACCTTTCCGCATAGTAGAACTAGTCATTTAATGTGTTATAATTTAGTTGCTTAACAGTATGCCAGATCATGAGTTAGCTTGGGATCATTCCTAAGCACTGTGTGACTACTAAGGGATAGTCTCGGGTAGTTACAACAACTTGGCTTCATTTTTTTTCATGATTCATATACAATTTAAGTCACAAAACAAATCAATTATAATAGGAAAGTCAAACCAAAACAGTCCCATACAAGTAACCTAATTCAGAATTAGCCATAATTTAAGCAAAATCAAAATAGTCCCATATACAAGCAACCTAACCCAAAAATAGCCAAAGTTTAAGAATATTTGTTGAAGAAATTCCATGTAGCCAAAATTACAATTGCAACAACGCATACCACTATTAATTTTCTTGATTGATTCCTTTCTTCTTCAAATGGTTTGACTTTTTTCAATAAACCCCACATCACCCTCTTTGCTTGAGAAGTAATTTCGTCATCATACCAATCGAAGTAGTTGCATCCACTTCTCGTCTACAAGTTTAAAAAAAATTAAACAAATAAGTTTAGTTGTGGTCATTTGATGAAAATGTAAGATGAATACCTTTGAAGTTTTGCGACAAAAGAATCTGCGTTCGGTATTGAGTTGTATCCATGAGGTCTTAATTTCAACTTTGAACCACATAAACATATTCCTTTTGCAATTGAAGAAGATGAAGACAATTAGAAAGGTGAATTAGACATTACTATTAAAAATGACAAAGAGGAAGGAAGAAATTAAGAAGAGAATAAGAATTTATGAGGAAAAGGAGAAAAACCTGACGACCTCCAACAAAAAAATGATGGATATGAAGAAGAGAGGAAGAAAGATGAAAAAAAAAATAGGGTAAGAGGAAAGAAATTAGGTCAAAATAGAAAAAATAATAATCATTGGGAGTGCCACATAAGCTGCTTCCCGATCAATTTCACGCGCTTCATAGAAGTGAGAACACACAAAGAGCTACATTGGATGTTTTGGCTTAATTGACGCCGTTTGTGAATGACTAAAGGGTTCAATAGGTATATAACCTAATTGAGGTGCCAATATGAAAAAAGTCACAAAGTTCAGAGTCCTATATATGTATTTTGCCATCATATATACATATAGAGAGGGGGGGGGGGGGGGAGGTTATGGAAATACTGACGTGAAATGTTTCAATGGCCTTCATTCGTATTTTATTCCTTTTTTACTTATCTATTTAATTATTTTATTTTTAATATCCCAAAAGTCATTAGATTCAATTAATCAACTTTTCATCTTCCACTAAAATTTTCTTCTTTATTAGATATCTTAATATGTATTTTTGTGTTCTTCCACCTATTCCCTTTCTTAATCCATCAATATAATAAAGCTAGACATGAAAGACGAAGGTGACACATTTCTTAGATCATGATTCACACACCTCAATTATCTTTACTTTCATTTATAAATACAATAAAGTCCATCAAAAAGAGCAAAATATTTTAGTTCTTTTATTTTAAGATGTTTTCGGGGTTTTGAAGATTACAGATCAATACAAACCACTTTGGAGGAGGAGATTTTGAGCACAAAATCATATACTATTTCTTTTGTCTCTGAATTTTTTTTCCAATCATTAGTTGTAGATCGAACGAACATCTCCCACGTCTCTCCCCTCTTAACAAAATCGATCATAGGAAAAACGATATCTTTTTTCCCCTTGCTCCTTAAGAAAGTAAACGATAACATTCCTAGACTCCGTGTGAACTTACTCGTTGCTCTATCCCTCCCTCGCAAAAACACAATCACATCAGCCCCTAGCCTCATACTACTTGTTTTAAAATTGTTTTCATATTTTCCAATCGTGTTTGCTAATTTACTTTTCGCGGAATATCTAATCATGTTTGCTAATTGGCTACATCGGATATTTAATTATTTTATTTTTAATATCCCAAAAGTCATTAGATTCAATTAATCAACTTTTCATCTTCCACTAAAATTTTCTTCTTTATTAGATATCTTAATATGTATTTTTGTGTTCTTCCACCTATTCCCTTTCTTAATCCATCAATATAATAAAGCTAGACATGAAAGATGAAGGTGACACATTTCTTAGATCATGATTCACACACCTCAATTATCTTTACTTTCATTTATAAATTCAATAAAGTCCATCAAAAAGAGCAAAATATTTTAGTTCTTTTATTTTAAGATGTTTTCGGGGTTTTGAAGATTACAGATCAATACAAACCACTTTGGAGGAGGAGATTTTGAGCACAAAATCATATACTATTTCTTTTGTCTCTGAATTTTTTTTACAATCATTAGTTGTAGATCGAACGAACATCTCCCACGTCTCTCCCCTCTTAACAAAATCGATCATAGGAACAACGATATCTTTTTTCCCCTTGCTCCTTAAGAAAGTAAACGATAACATTCCTAGACTCTGTGTGAACATACTCGTTGCTCTATCCCTCCCTCGCAAAAACACAATCACATCAGCCCCTAGCCTCATACTACTTGTTTTAAAATTGTTTTCATATTTTTCAATCGTGTTTGCTAATTTACTTTTCGCGGAATATCTAATCATGTTTGCTAATTTGCTACATCGGATATTTAATTATTTTATTTTTAATATCCCAAAAGTCATTAGATTCAATTAATCAACTTTTCATCTTTCACTAAAATTTTCTTTTTTATTTGATTCTTAATATGTATTTATGTGTTCTTCCAGATATTCCCCTTTCTAATCCATCAATATAATAAAGCTAGACATAAAAGATGAAAGGTGACACATTTCTTAGATCATAATTTACACACCTCAATTATCTTTACTTTCGTTCAGTCATTCAATAAAGTACAAGAAAAAGAGCAAAATATTTTAGTTATTTTATTTTAAGATGTTTTGGGGGTTTTTTGAAGATTACGGATCAATACAACCCCATTTGGAGGAGGAGATTTTGAGCACAAAATCATGTACCATTTCTGATTTTTTTTTTCTTTGGTCTTTTTATGTCTTTGATATGATATGATATGATATCATAAAAAATGGTTCATTTTATTTTATTTTGGTGGAATTGTATATGTTTGAATTACTGCGTTGAATTTGAATAGTGAGACGTATAGTTGGTTGGCTGATACAAAGTATTAATTTCAAGAAAAAATCATGCTCCAATAAATTTTTTTGACTCATGACCATCAATCGGTGTCAATTAAGATATAATTATTTAAACTATGAGAATATTTTTTGTTTTCTATTTTGTTAATTATTTTGGATCCATTAACAAATAGT
Organism: Capsicum pubescens; assembly: GCA_030864215.1. Lineage (NCBI taxonomy): Eukaryota > Viridiplantae > Streptophyta > Magnoliopsida > Solanales > Solanaceae > Capsicum > Capsicum pubescens. The sequence goes on along the minus strand of CM061549.1, from coordinate 265,181,673 downwards.
TTTAAGTTTTTCTCATGCTTAATGTAAATTATAAAATGAAATATTATTTTAGACAAACGCTTAAACATATTCGTACAAAACAGAAACCCTAGGGACCCATAGGGTGTTTTCTCCCCTTAAAACTTAGTATAAAATGCACAATACACCACAAACCCTAAAAATATACTACTATATACTGAAACCCTAGAAACTCAAACGGCGCGATGATGACCGTATTACGTTTATTAAGTCGTCGAATTTTTCATGTTTCTAGTAACAGGATTAACGGGAGTTCAAGACATAGAGTTATCAGTTAAAACCCGGCTCCGGCTATCCCATATAGGGAGAAAACGGTACGAACCAAATTAAATCTCAGGTTCTTTGATTCTGCTTCAGAACAAAATGGAGCCGGACGCGTAGAATCGATTAAGCCACCAAACCCTCCAGCCGCCGCCACTATTGAAATAGAAAAATCTTCATCAGTTGAGTAAAAACAAACTCCGCCCGGCACAAATCTAAACCAGCCTCTATCAGATAAGATACTAAAATCCCATCGCACTTCTATTCGGAAACTTCTGTGTGTTATAGAGAAATGGATTTTCATAATATTTTATGAAAAATGTAATGTCGAAATTATTGAACTATGTTTCAGAACTAGTGAAGAGGTTGTTTATCCGTATTATCACCAATTTTGCCACAACACTTTTGACTTTCCTGACCTGGTCCTTTCCTAAACTTAAACATTGGCTAATGGTGACCTGGAGGCACTTGGAATGAAAAAAGCTGAACTTACTATACTAATGGTGATAGGAGGAGGGTTGGTCATACTTGGAGAAGTTGATGCGAAAAATATTCCGCAGATCAAAGGTATGACTCAGGATATAATAAAGTTCACACAATTACAAGATCTTGTACAGGAACATGATGACAAAAAACACGCTGAGAATAGAGGAGATGCTGGGAATGAAGGAGATGCTGGAGGAGATGCGGAAGCTTCAAATGTTAGTGGAAATGCTGGAGCTTCAACTGTTGGAAGTGAAAAATTTGTTGGAGCTTCAAAACCTGATCCCTCAAAAGGTAAATGTGGGCAAAAATATATCTTGGGGATTGAGACTTTAATCCTTTAGCCATATATTAATTTGCTTTTGTTATTATTATTATTATTTTTTTTGCAATCAGATGGGAAGATCTTTTAGAAGCCTAGGAGAGATTGAATGCAGAGAAGATTAGAGAAATCAAGAATTTTGAGTGGCATTTCTGCTTTTGTCAAACTAGACAATTTCTTTCTTTTAGGATTAAAGTTAAGTATACTCAGAGTTACCTCTACACTATTAAATTTTTGTGTTCAGACTAAATTCTAAAAACTGTTTATGAATTCGTAAATGTCATTTTCTTAATTTATGTTCACTTAGTTTTTAAGTTTCAATAACTCAAACTACCGGAAGAGATCCTGTTTGCTCTCATAAGGAGACCATTGTACTATTGTCTCTGAATTTCATTTTCAATCATCAGTTGTAGACCGAACTAACATCTCCATGTTTCTCCCCTCTTAACAAAATCGATCAAAGGAGCAACAATATCTTCTTTCCCCGTGCTCCTTAAAAAACTATACGATAATATTCCTACACTCTGTGTCAACATACTCGTTGGTCTATCCCTCCCTCACGAAAACACAATCACATCAGCCCCTAGCCTCACACTACTCCTTTTGAAATCGTTTTCATATTTTCCAATCGTGTTTGCTAATTTGCTTTTTGGGAATATCCAAGAGACATGTACTGCGCATCCTATCAGGAGTCATTCCACCACCATTGAAGATTCTGAATTATTTTTGGTGATCTATTTTAAGTTTGTTTTGATGAATACTGATGTATGGTTGGAGCTCATTTGAGCAGTTGAATGGTAGATTATTCCGTGTGAAAAGTGTTGACACCCAATTTTGACCTCCCAATGCTCTTCTTAGATTATTATTTCATCAAAATTATTAATTTTAAATCTTATTATTTTTTACGCATTATTTTTGGTATCAAATAAATATGTACAGGCCACTAATTGGGAGTTTGGGCCACAGGTGACAAAAAAGATTTAAAATGAGGTGTAGATGTGATAATTATTTAATTATGATTTAAGAAAGTTTGGGAAATTTCAAAATAATCCACAAGTTTTTAAATTTACACTTTGATCCAAATGTTAGTTAATATATAACGGGTACGAAGGGAAAAAGGTGCCTTTTTCTCTCTCCTTATCCGTTGTTATTTTCTCTCTCTTTGCGATATTTGTTGTTCATTGTTGCTGCTACTTTATTCATCATCTTCTGATTCATTATCATCATGATAGACTTTATTATCATCTTCATATTCTTCTTGTTAACCATTGTTGTTGTTGTTACCCTAACTGCTGCTCTTTGACTAAATTCTTATGTCAAATTTTGTTTCGTAAATCACTTTCAATTTTGAAATTTATTTGAGAGGAGACTTTGGTAAGTCAGATTATGCTTTTTAATTGAATCTGGGTAACTGCTAGTGTTTTATTTTTTCAACAATAGCTAGCACGCGAACATGAATGCAATACAAGAGTAATCTGTTTAAACAGATCCATTATCTGCGGCACCAGATAAATGTTCTGTTATAATAGTAGACTCATGTTGGATTCATGTTTATGGGTTCTAGGTGCCCATAACATGAATTGAATAGATGGGTCTTCTGTTGCACCAGATTAGTAATTTGTTTCAACAGATAAATTATCTGTTTCATCAGATTACTAATATGTTTCGAATAATAAAATACAACTCCTGTCACACAAACACAAACCTAACAGATAATTCATATGATCTTGCTATTGATACTTGAATCAAATTATTTCTTAATTGTATACATGTCATTAGTTAAGAAATAGAAATAGACAACACGAAAATTAAATAAGAAATAAAAAGTCAAGTGCATCAAACATAGTTTTTTATAAAACAAACAAACAAAAAATACATAGATAAAAGAAAAAAAAATCTTAATTATTATTATCATCATTATTATTTGTATGGTCGGCTGGTCAATCTTCAACGGGCAGCAGCAGCGCCCTTCTCAGCTTGCAGACCTCCCGCAACATCCTTACTCTGACGGTGGCCAACTCCCAATGCAGGTCATGAACCTCCTTCTGCAGTTCTTGCATGACGTCTCATAAAATAGCGACATCCCACACAGGAACAACCATATCTAGAAAACGCATAAGTTGACAAAACACACGTAAAAACAAAAGTAAAGAAAAGAAAGAATTCGAATGTAATGTAATATACAACGAATATTTACACAAAAATATTTTTTTTTTTACCAGAGACAAGAAAAAGCTATCAAGTCCTTGAAGAGAAAGTAGTTGAAGGTGTAACAAGAGCAAAGAATAAATAGTGTGTAGTAGAACGAGCGACTGAGTAAGGAGCAAGGAATAAATAGTGTGTAGTAGAACGAACGACTGAGTAAGGAGGGACCTATTTATAGAGGATTGAACTTGAATGAGTTAGGCAAAAAATCGAAACTGTTCACCTCCATTTATTAATGACATTCTTGATTACTGTAAAAAGTTATGACTTAATTAAATTAATCAATATTATGATAAGTCATGACTTTTCAGCGTTATTATTATTATTAATAATTAGTTCTTTCCAGGAATCATTTTTTTTCCACTGAGTTGGACAACAGATAATATATCTGTTGCATCAGAAAAATCTATTACAACAAATATATCATTATTTGCAACAAATAGATAATCTGTTGCATCAGATAATATATATGTTGCAACATATAATATATATATATATATATTTTAAAATAAATTATCTTCATGACATCTAAATTTTCTGACTTTTTAATTATATAAATTAATAAAACAGATTTAAAGACACAACTGTTCACCTCCATTTATTAATGACATTCTTGATTACTGTAAGAAGTTATGACTTAATTAAATTAAATAATATTGTGATAAGTCATGACTTTTCATCTTTATTATTATTAAAATAATTATTTTTTTCCAGGAATCTTTTTTTTTGTTACACTGAGTTGGACAACAGATTATATATATGTTGCATCAGGTATATCATCTGTTACAACAGATATATCATCCATTGCAACAAATTGATGACTTGTTGCATAAGATAATATATCTGTTGCAACATATAATATATATATACATTTTAAAAAATAATTTATCTTCATGACATCCAAATTTTCTGACTTTTTAATTATATAAATTGATAAAGCAGATTTAAAGGCACAAATGTTCACCTCCATTTATTAATGACATTCTTGATTACTGTAAAAAGTTATGACTTAATTAAATTAAGCAATATTGTGATAAGTCATGATTTTTTAGATTTATAATTATTAAAATAATTAGTTATTTCTAGGAACTATTTTTTATTTACATTGAGTTGGACAACAGATTATATATCTGTTGCATCAGAAAAATCATCTGTTACAACAAATATATCATTCGTGGCAACAAATAGATAACATGTTGCATAAAATAATATATTTGTTGCAACATATAATATATATATATTTTTTTTAAATAAATTATCTTCATGACATCCAAATTTTCTGACTTTTTAATTATATAAATTAATAAAGCATATTTAAAGGCACAACTATTCACCTCCATTTATTAATGATATTCTTGATTACTGTAAAAAGTTATGACTTAATTAAATTAAGCAATATTCTGATAAGTCATGACTTTTCAGCTTTACAATTATTAAAATAATTAGTTTTTCCAGCAACCTTTTTTTTTACACTGAGTTGGACAACAAAATATATATCTGTTGCATCAGATAAATCATCTGTTACAACAGATATATCATCCGTTGAAAAAAATAGTTAACCTGTTGCATCAGATAATATATCTGTTGTAACATATAATATATATATATATATATATATATATATATATATATATATATATATATATATATATTTTAAAAATAAATTATCCTCATGACATTTAAATTTTCTGACTTTTTAATTATATAAATTAATAAAGAAGATTTAAAAACAAGAATATTTCTGGTGAGCTTTTTACGATTTAAATTGTGTTTATCATTTATTTTCTTATTTTTTTCTGTGAAAAGAAATGACTTAATTAAATCAAGCTGGTGAGTTTTTTATTATTGTGAAAAGTCATGACTTTTCAGCATATTAAAGTTAAATAATTTTTTTCTCAATTTAAAAATCGAATACACCTGGTTTTCAATAACCGTTCCGTTTCTTTCTTTTCTGTAATAACCATTTTTATTAATTGAGTTATGGCAACAGATTGTATATCTGAAATAGATATACCATCTGTTGCTATAAATTGACCATCTGTTTAAGGAGCTTTTTTAATTTCTTCTAATTGATTCATCAGTCGCAACATATGAGGAATTTGATGCATCAGAAGCATTTTTTATTTTTGTTTGTTGAATGTGTTTAGACAAAAGTCACAGTCACGACTATTCATTAACTTTTTAAAAAAAATCATGTCATCATATATCTTAATTAAATTAATCCAATGTTGTGGCTTTTTAAAATTAAATAATCTTTCTTTTACGATTATAATATCATTTAGTTCCTTATTATTTATTAACGAACCATTTTTAGGAGAATTTCTCATCATCACTTTCACCACCATCTGTTGCCATAAGTGCTTAATCCCTACCTCCAACCGTCGACATATTGAGAATATCAAATAAATAGAATGATAATTAAATATTGAATATTAATTAAAAATTCAAAGTCGATCAAACCAAACCAAACCAAACATATACATGGATTTTTTTGAATCCCTTATAGGTAGATCGGATATAAAAAAGGAAAATACATATGCTAAAACAAAGAAAAAACATAACCTAATTATTATTATTATTATTATTATTATTATTATTACTATTATTATTGTCAACCTGACAATTTTTATCCGGCAGCAGCTGGGCCCTCCTCAGCCTTGCTCCGAAGTTGGCCAAATCTCTCTGGAGTTCATCAAACTGCCTTTGAAGTTCCTGCAAGGACTCGACATGAACCTTCTTGTACGAATCTGGATTAACCATATTAGTATTGTAAGTATAGTAGAATGAACGAGTGAGTGAGGAGTGAGAGTGAGAGGAGGCCGGAGGGACCTATTTATAAAATGATTGAATTGGAAGGGACTGGAATTGGTCAAACAAAAAGTCACAACTGTTCATATCCCTTAATTAAATAAAATTGGTGACTTTTCAAATATGTAAATTAAAAAAAACGGATCTAAATACAATATTTTATCTTTTTATTATATTTCGAAAAGAGACAGATTGGTAATCTGTTGCAAAATATATTTCACCTGTCAGATAACTTACAATACAATATATGGACTATCTGTTGCAACAGATGGATATACCAGTTTGCTTTTCCATCAGCTGTGACGTCTGTTGCACTTGTTAGTCATCTGTTTATTCAATTTCATCGAGAGCAATCGATTTTTCTAAACACTTCTTGGCCAAACTCAATTTTTGCTTTTGAATTGCTTTTTTTTTCTTTGCAACCTTTAACCAAATTAAATTTTTTCTATTGGATTGATGACAAAAATTGAATTTGGAGGCCAGCTTGAAGGATGTGAAGAAAAAAAGAGAAGCAATTTAAGAGCAAAAATTGAGTTTGTCCAAAAGTGTTTAGAAAAATCTATTGTTCTCAATGAAATTGAATAAACAGATGACTAGCAAGTTGCAACAGACGCCACAACTGATGGTAAAGCAAACTGATATATCCATTTGTTGCAACAGATTATTCATATGTTGTATTGTAAGTTATCTGACAGGTGGAATATATTTTTTAACAGATTACCAATCTGTCTCTTTTCGAAATACAATAAAAAGATAAAATGTTGTATTTAGATCTATTTTTTTTTAATTTACATATTCAAAAAGTCACCAGTTTTATTTAATTAGGGAATATGAACAGTCATGGCTTTTTGTTTGACTAAGTCAAGTCACCACCATTTCCAATTCAATCATTTTGTCATTGTGGTCGTTAAGGTCAGTATAGAGATCTTGATCTTTTGTGAGTTTGTCAATGAGGACCACTCACTTTCTTTCTTGGAAGCTTTCTTATAATACTCCTCTTGGTCCTTCTTAGCTCTACGCAAAGTCAAGGAGTAGTATGGAAGGTTCTCTTTGAGTTTTTCCAAGGCAAGCGCTCTCTTGGCTGATAAATCCTGTGCTGCAACATATATGGATAGTGCAACACTCAATGCAGAACAGTTTTCTGGTAGAAGCAAGTCTTGAGAAGACATAATCAGTAATCTATCGATATCAACTTTTGTTGTGTTAAGCAGTTCTGTTGATATCTTGTCTTCTACGGAGAAGATTGATCAGCAGAAAAACCAAGTGATTGAGATTGTTTAAATTGTTAACTAACTCAAGCAAATACATTTTCTGGATTATCAAACTTCACAGGACAGTTTGGTGGTTCAATAACATCAGATGTCTTATTTCCGGTATTAGCTAATGATGGGGAGATTCTTCCTTCCTCACCATCCTGAAAAGAAAAAGAACTCAAAATTAGATGGAGTATCTCTACATAACGAAATAAGATGAACTAAATCTAGAATTCAATTTTTCCTTCCTATTCCCCACCCTTTTTTATCTTCTCACCTTTATCAGATCCAAAATTTTTCTTTTTTTGAATACTTGATAATACCTTGGAAATTGCTTTCTTTCTCCTCTTAGCCTTAATCTCTAATGGAGTGAATGGAACTGAAATCCTCTTTGATCGAATGACACTAATGTTAGATATCAATTTCTTTATATCAGCAGTTAATGCATTAACAGTATTAATCATACCATCATATTTTACCTGCACTCTTTACATTTGCATGCACAAGATAAGCAAGGAGGGGAAAGATTGACCATTCTTCTACTATATAGAGGACAACATATACGTCATGCAAAAGTCTACACCGTCGCCAGAAATGCTTACCACAGCAAAAGTCTGTAGAAGGCATGACAAATAAACATGAGCAACATCCGACATTAAATCTTAACAAGGTATCAGAACCATATTCATGGTCTCTCAGCCTTATCAGTTCGGACCTATCAAACTTAACTGTAAAATTGCAAATATCTTGTTTGAATGATCTATGACTAATAGGTAAAAACAATATTCACAAAATCAGTGTACTCTATGTGTGTTTCCACGATAACATTATCAGTAATACATACCTCCCACATATGAAGTGGTTCTATCTGCATGCAGCTTATTCCTTCGAACCTATCTTTACTGCAAACTTTTGTGATGGTCAGGAAAAAGTTGATCAACTTTCAGTTCCTTTTATATCTACAAAGAAGAAGGAAAAAATTTATGTCACAGAAAGAAAATTATCCTTCTATTGCAACAGATGTAGAGTCCGTTGCATCAGATGAGGAGTCTGTTACATCAGATATGGAGTCTGTTGCGTCAGATGTGGAGTATGATGCAATAGATATGGAGTTTGTTGGATTACATAGCAGCCTTGCTGGTGGTTTAATTTGTTCCAACAGTTGCTTCGTCTGTTGCAACATCAATAACAACATAAACTACAAACAACAAATAAAAAACATCAACAACAAAGAAAACAACATTTGTTCCAATAACGTCATCAACAATAAAGAAACATACATCCTATGTTTCAACACTATCAACAACCAGGGACGGACCAACATGGAGTCCTCCGGGTGCGCGAGCACAGACTGAACTCGTATCGAACTTTATATATGTATATGGAAATTAAGAAAAAACGTATATAATCTAATCAGTGAGCACCCATAGTAAGAGTTGTTTGGTTAGCCTAGTTATTGTTTATGGGTGCTTAAGACTATTTATTTCTTTTGGTCTTGACTTCAATTCTCACCCAGCACATATTTTTTTAATTTTGGTAACTAACTTTTCTCTCCTTATTCACTTTGAACTTTCTTTTATTTTTTTCCTCCCTTACTCCTTGTGTTGATTGTTCGGACTCCACTATTTTTAAGCTAAGAAACACCACCGTCTAAAAAACCTGGATCCGCCACTGTCAACAACACCACACCACAAGTTCCAACAACACCAACCCCATCAACAACATCAATAACAGCGTCAACAACAAAGAAACAAATAAAATACATAAAAAAAATGATACTACCAACAAGGCTTTTAAACTTCTCTCAATAGATGACTTTTTTTCGCATCTTGTAATAAAAATTCTCGGTTCGTTTATTCAACAATTAAAAGTTCCTTCAAATTTTTTAAATAAATATGATATAGGAAAATGGTAATTAAATAAAAAAAGATGTAAATAACTTGCAAGAAGAAGACGAGAATGAAAGAGTAATAGTGAATCATATCATACCTTAATGTCAAAAGGGGGTCAAAATAGCAATTTCAGTCGAGGTATCTAAGATATGGATATAGATCGGTTTAGATCCAAACGAAAATTTATGAGAAAGAGGAGAGAAAAAAAGATTGTGATAACCCTAAAGAGGATAGAAAGAAAAAAATGAGAGACGAATAAAATAAATTTAGGGCTGAAGAAGAGGAGAGGAGAGATGACATAATTCTAATTTCTCAATGTACTACCCTTAATATTAAATGACTAAATAAAGGTATTTATTCAAATTTATATTTTTGAAGCATAATTAATAAGGCTAATTTGGTAGTAAAATAAATCCCTAATTAATATTTTCTTAATGGGTATGCCAAGTCAATATGAAACGGAAGAAGTAATAGGGGTTTCAATATTCATTATTTAATATTTCACTAATAATTTGAGGGGCACGAGAAAGAAAATGGTGACATTGAAAAGACAGGACAAGACTACTCAATGAGATTTTTGAGTTATCCAAGAAATATTTTTTACCGCCTTTAGTACTACTACTACGTTATCTACTCGGACAGAAGCTTGCTTTAAAATTAAAAGAAAAAAAGATTTTCAAACAGATATGTCGTCTGTTGCAACAGATTTAAATATCTATTTGAAAAATTCCAACAACTCAGTCATCTGTGAAAACAGATGGAAATGTCCATTTGATAACTAAATTAGAAATGTCATATGTTACAACAGATATCAATATCTGTTTGAAAATTTTCAACAGCTCAGTCATCCGTCATAACAGATGCAAATGTCTATTTGATAATTAAATCAGATATGTCATCTGTTGCAACAAATATTGTTATCTATTTGAAATTCTCCAACAACTCAGTCGTTTGTTGCAACAAATTTCATTGCAATTGATTTAGGTGGAACTAGGGATGAAAGAATGAGTTCCTCATTAACTTAATGTTAAGATTAATAATAGTACCTATATCGATTTAGGTGGAACGAAGGATGAGTGAATAAGCTCACCGGGTCAACTACAAATCCTATTGAGTCATTGCATTTGCATGGTGTTAGTATTGCGTTTATCCCGATCTGAGTCATCGGTCGATCACTCTGAGTTGAAATGAGTTCTCATTAACTTAATGTTAAGATTAATAATAGTACCTACATCGATATAGGTGGACCTAGGGATGAATGAATGGTCTCAAAGGGTCAACTACAACTTCAATTGAGTCTTTTGGCAATTGCATGATGAGACGGTACTGCATTCCTCCCGACAAGAGTCATCGATCGATCACTCTGAGATGAATCGATTCTTACTACCTCGTATGTTCAACTAATACCTTAATTGAATAATCTGAGACTAGGGGTGAGTTCTCATAAGGTCAACTACAACTTCAATTGAGTCTTTTGGCAATTACATGATGAGACGGGACTGCGTTCCTCCCGACAAGAGTTGTCGATCGATCATTCTAAGCTGAACCGATTCTTACTACCTTATATGTTCAACTAATACCTTAATTGATTAATCTAGGACTAGGGGTGAGTTCTCATTATGTCAACTACAATAGATGACACCGCCTATTTGACAATTTACAACAGATGGGTAATCTATTGCGAAACTGACTTAATCCATTTGATAATTTACAATAGATTGGTAATCTGTCGCAATAGATGACTTAAAATGTTTGAAAGTTTTCAAAAGATTCATGATCTGTCACAATAAATGACGTAATCTGTTTGATAGTTTACAACAGATGCGTAATATGTTGCAACAGATTACATAATCTGTTTGATTTGATCCAGCAGTAAAGATATCTGTTCCAACAGGTTGAACATTTATTTATATATAATTTAATTAAGTTTATATGTTATACTAATTCCTTAATTGAATGTGAGTTCTCATAGGGTCAACTATAACTTCAATTTAGTCTTTTGGCAATTGCATGATGAGACGGTACTGCGTTCCTCTCGATCAGAGTCGTCGATCGATCACTCTGAGCCGAACTGATTCTCACCACCTCATATGTTAGACTAATACCTTAATTGATTAATTTAGGACTAGGGTACTAATACCTTAATTGAATAATCTAGGTCTAGGGGTGACTTCTCATAGGGTCAACTACAACTTCAATTGAGTCTTTTGACAATTGCATGATGAGATGGTACTGCGTTCCTCACGACCAGAGTCGTCGATCGATAACACTGAGCCAAACCGATTCTTACTACCTCATATGTTAGACTAATACCATAATTGATTAATCTAGGACTAGGGTACTAATACCTTGATTGAATAATCTGGGACTAGGGGTGAGTTCTCATAGGGTAAACTATCGATTAATCTAGGACTATGGATGAGTTCTCATAGGGTCAGCCACAACAGATGACAGCGACTATTTGATAATTTACAACATATAGGTAATCTATTGTGACATATGACAACCCATTTGATAATTTACAACAGATGGGTAATCTGTCGCAACTGATGACTTAATCTGTTTGATAATTTAGAACAGATTCGTAATCTGTTGTTACCTAATCGGATTGATAATTTACAACAAATGAGAAATTTTCCAATTTCAATTGAGTTCATTTGTTAGACTAATAGTACCTAAATTGATTAATCTAAGATAAGGGGTGAGTTTTCATAGGGTCAACTAGAGTACTCGGTCAACTACAACTTCAATTATTATTATACAATTTCAATTGAATTACCCTTTTGGCAATTTCATGATGAGAGGGTTAAAAATTACGCATATATTTTATTATTTTAAAAATAATTAAGATCAATTCGAACCAAATTAACATTTTCAAAACTACTTGTCATTCTTTTCCAAAATACAAATCAACCCATACAAAATGTTTCATCATTTCAAATCTCGAGGTCTCGCTCTTTCTCTCTCATTCTCACTCAACAATACAGTACAGATAATAAATACTCAATAAATTTGCTCAACCCTCCACAACAGATAGCTTTTCTTCTCATTTCCAACCACATAGGTTTTATTTTTGACTTCATTCTTGCTTGTATCAGTCGTTTTCTTTGTCTTCATAGGCAACAAAGTTTGAGAAGAGCTCTATATTTTTTATTTATTCCTAAAAAATAAGGTCTTTTAAGTTAATGATGAAAAATAAAACTTTTAGTTGTATTATCTTCGAGAATGAGTTTATAATTTTGAGTTTTGATGGTAAAATCATAGAAAGAACTCGAGAAATTCCTAGTTTTTGTCGTTGTGTTCCGTCTAATGTCGTGGTATTGTTGGATGGTTTTTGTGGTGGTGGTGGTGGTGGAGTTTGTGGTCGTCGTGGTGGCACTGGTGGTGGCATTGGTTGGTGGTATTCGTGGTGGCTGTCGGTGGTGTCGGTATTCGTGGTGTTTGTTTTATTGGGTGGTGGATGTTGTTGTATCGGTATTTGTGGTGTTTGTTTTGTTGGCATTGGTTGGTGGTATTTGTGGTGGTGGCTGTTGGTATGTCGGTATTCGTGGTGTTTGTAATGTATTTTTAAAAATCTATGCATACATCTATTGTAATGTAATTTTTGTTTTTCTTTGTCTGTAGGTAAAACATGTCTCCCAAAAGAAAAGAAAGTGAAAGTGGATCAACGTCTGACCACCCAATAAAAAGGCTACAGTACAGAGGGATTTGGAGGAGCTTCCTGAACAATCTCAGTCAGGGAAACGTGAAACTGAGGAGAGATGTGAAAACAACGTTGAGTGAGGTAGACAAGGGTCCATAGATGGTGATGAAGAAAATGAAAGTAAGAAAGAGGAGGAATTGGAGAGTGAGAAAGAGAAAGAGGATGATCATCAACATGATGATAATGGATCACTGATGAGGCGTGAATTAACATCGACATCCCAACATGATCCTGTCAAAACTTTTAGTATTGACAAGTTTCAAGTTGCGATGTCGATAAATGACCCAGAAGAAAAACAACTAACTGGTCAAATTGTACTTTAGTGTCAGATGACGAAATTTTTTAAACATTTTATGAAAATTATGAAGAACGAAAACATAGGCAAACTTTTTAAGAAGAGCTTCTTTGGATGCGTTATTGTGTTGCCTAAGGACCCCTCTTCCCATATTCGTTTCCATATGACAATGGTATATGGTCTTCTCAAGCACTGGATCAAGTACGCGGGGGATGATAAAGATCCGGAGGAGGGTGCAAAAAGAAGATGGATGAAATCTGGATCAACTACTGTGGCATGCCCGTTTGTTTTGGCTTGCAAGAGTTTTCCATAGTGACGGGCTTGAGATGCCATCGCCCAGAAGGACCACCACCTCGCAAAAGATCCAAGGCAAGAAAATGCAAGGAAAGAATAGATGGGTTGTTTGACATTACTCGACGTGGTTACAAAGCATCAGATTCGTTGACAGATCTCGAGGATAAAACCATAATTGTGCTTAGTTTGGTTCCCCCATTCGTTTATATTGGCAAGAGACGCCAACAAGGTCATAGAAGATGATTTGTTGACGCGTGCTGAAGATTTTTATAAATTCAACAATTATCCCTGGGGATGTGACAACTTCTACTTGACTGTCCAATATTTACTGAAAAAGCTATCCTCAGGGACGACCACATTATACGGCTTTCCTTGGGCTTTCATGGTAAATTTAATCACTAATTTTACTCATCCACTAATTTATATTGAATATAGTTATTATGACTTTTTTTTTTGCTTGCTTCCTGTTTATATTTTTTAGGCTTGGGCATTTGAAGGCATCCCTTCCCTCCAAAAATAGTTAATCGATTACCCGGATGAGGTTTCTCATCCAAGGATGTTTAGGTGGTTGGCTACAAAGAGCAACACCAATATTAAGGAGGCTGATCTCTTTAACCCTTCGGATGATGCAGTACGTCTTCTTCAAGTAAAATAATTCTACTTAAAGATAAGAAAGATATTGAACAGATGTTATATCTGGTGCAACAGATGTTATATCTGAAGCACCAGATGGGACATCTATTGAGACAGGGTATATCTTGCATTAGAGTACCCATTTGTTGCTTTGGTTCTCTGAACCCGACTCCTAAAAGATTAACCATCTACTGCAAATTATGCAATAGATATGTAATCTCATAACATATAGTTCATCTGTTGCGACATACAGATTATCTGTTGCATAACAGATTACCCGTCTTATGCAACTGTTACAACAGATGATTGATATTTTGCATCAAATTATCCATGTGTTGCTCTGTTTCTTTGAACCAAACTCAAACAGATTTTAACCATATACTATAAACTATGCAACAGATGGGTCTTTTTTTTAAAATGTAGCCCAACTGTGAAAATTATTATATTATATAATTTAAATGCATCTGTCTTTTTTTCCCTTTTTATAGGTTGTGCATCAATGGATCGTGCATACTGAGGAGGAGTCGATGATGACTTCTTATATTACTCTAGGTCATGTTGATACTATACCATACCCAACGGTGGAGTTAATAAAGAAGGAATTGACTGGAGCAACAGCCATAAGAAGAGCAGTTAGGCAAGGTCATGCTAATGTTGAGGCTCTTCATGACCAACCTTTTACTAAGGCAGATCCAGGTGCTTCTTTTGGTAGAGTTGTTGGTGTTGGTGGAAGGCATGCTTATGCTTCTACCACTTGTGATGATGCTCAATAATGAATAAATATGTTTTAAAACACCCTTTTCACCCTTACACAGGTCCCTCTCACCCCTCTTCACCCTCGTGTTCTCGTTGCGAATACGAAGAGTGCAAGGGAAGACAGGAGAAACTCTTTGAAAAAGTAGAGGCTATGTCTAAAGCTATCAAGGAATTCAAATCCAAGAAGTGTGTCATACAATCCAAGAAGGTGAGGGAGCTGCACACACTACAATGTTGGTTAGGAGAAAGATAAGAGCAATTAGAGACGTACTCTCCGGATGAAAATAAAAAGAAATTGCAATTCCTCCCTCTCCAAAAGCTGTTGAAGTTCAGGGGCCAGTCAAAAAGGTGGACATAAACGTGAAACTTGGTGCTGAATAGAATAGGGATCTGCGACAGGCCAAGAATGCCAAGCCAGGCGCACCAGATTACCCCAGGCCTCCCTCCCCCAAGACTTCCAGACTATGACTGATATGCATATGCCGTACGAAGAAAAGGAAAGTTTACTTTTCCTAACCTAGACTTTCTAATCTACCCCATGAAGAAGAAGCTACACAACCGATTTCATATCTGTTGCAATAGCTGGGTATACTAGTGCAACTGGTAGTGGTTCTGTTGCAACTTATTATCCATCTATTGCATAAGTTGCGTTGAATGGACTCTATGCAACAGATGTACCATCCGTTTCATCTTTACTATTACTAAACTATTTAAAAATTGACTCATTATCTCACAGCGTGTTGACATAATTCTCTGCCTCATGAGGAAAAGGCAATTAACGTACCAGGAAACTTATGACACTGCTGATAGGATAATGGACCTCGACTTCTGCAAGAAGCTCAAGGATAGGTACGATCAACTCAATGGGGAGGCGTTAGCCCTTGGCGTGGGACTTGATTTCTTAGTTCCTACATTGGTCTTAGATGAAGAAGAAATGATAAAATATGTTAGAGGGGACAGGCCAAATCCACACGGCAAGAGCTGGACCGAGGCAAAAAGGATTCTTACAGTCATTAGCGTGAATGGTATGCATTATTGTGCTGTTGATATACTACTCGAGGAGGGAAAGATCAACGTTTATGACTCCAACGTACCTCTCATCGACAATTTTGATCTTTTTCTTCTCGTGGAGCCATTGATGGTGCTGTTGCCATCTTGTTGAGGGAGAGAAAACTGATGAATCATTTTCCAAAGGAAGTGTTGATGAAGAAATCATGGGATTTTGAAGGTCGAAACAAGGGAATGATCTTTCCAAAGGATGATGCCGCTAAAGCGAGCGGCTCGCACACTCTTGCACACATCAAATATTTGCTGACCGACACAGAAATGACCGAGCCAATGACTTTTCTGTGCGACAACGCTTTGGGCTTATGGGGTACTAACTGGACGCTTGAAACCTGTGTATATAGAAGAGCCTGTGAAATAGAAATTTTTAATTTCAAGTCACCCTTCACTTTATTACATATACATGTAGTGGCAATAATTTTTTTCTGATGAAGTTGAGTTTTTTATAATGCAATAAATTAGATTGTCAATTTGTTGTAAAATATATTTCATTCGTTCTGGCAGATAGTTTATCTGTTACAATAGGTTGGTCATCTGTTGCATTACGCCGATGTTATTTCTATGAATAATCTAATAATCTAAGTCTAATCTGTTGCAGCAGTGGGAAAACCTGTTTGATAATTTCCAACAGATGAGCTAAATTTTACATCATATGCCTAAATCTTTTTGATATTTTCCAACAGTTAAGCTTGAATATTCATGTGCTCGACAACACCAAACCAGTAGCAAATACTCACACCACCATGAAAATTTCAGTAATTAGGCTTGAATATCCATGTACCCAATTACACCAAACCAGTAGCAATAACGACAACAATGTAGTATCTTCTTGCTCGATTTTGTTTCTCTTCAGAAGTCTTGACTTTGTTCAACAAACCCTAGATTACACGATTTGCTTGTGAAGGGTGTCGTTCTTCATACCAATCAAAGTAATCTCATTCACCCAATTTCTATAAAAAAGAGAACACAATTATAAAATAATTACAAGTCAATAATTAATCAACTAATTAAATAAAAAAATATTATCTTTGAAATCTTACAACTATAAAACCTACGAACCGGATTTTGTTGAGTCCAAGAAGTCTTTAACAAAGCTTCATGACCGCACTTACAATATCAAAAATCTTTATCACAAAAAATAGTGGAAGATGCGCTCGACATTGTCAAGCTCAGTTGAAAAAATGAAAGAAATAATTTGAAGAATTTGGATTGATAAAATAAGATGATGATAAAGAAGAAGATTTGGGAATTTAGGGTTAAATTTTAGGAGGAAGATGAATATATAAGAAATGGGGGGGAAATGGCCGTTGGGGGCCAAGTGACGTCAAGTCAGCGAAATATGCCAGACTGACACATTTGATGCCTATTTTATTTTACGTGTTTAAAATGAACATTGTCTACTTGATGCCTATTTTATTTTAGGTGTTTGAACTGAACACCGTCGATGGATTGCGCCTTTTTTATTTCAATTCAATTCACTTTAACCTTTTTACACGTAGTGGCAATTTTTTATGTCCAACGAAAGTTAAATTTTTATAATGCAACAGATTCTCCATCAGTTGTAATAGTTATTCTACCTGTTCTAAAATATAGTTTATCTGTTGAAATAGGTTAGTCATCTATTGCATTATCTTGATGTTTTTATCTAAAGTTCATCTGTTGTAACAGTGGAAAGACCTGTTTGATAAATTCCATCAGATCACCTACCTGTTGCAACATATGTCTAAATCTGTTCGATTTTTCCAATAGATGTATCATCTGTTGCAACAGATACATTATCTGTTGGAATATTTGAATCTAGTATTCCTTTTCAATTAATAAGTTCAAATCTAAGGAATAAATAAAATTAGTAGACAAAATAAAATAAATTGAAGCCTTCATAAATTAGTTGAAATAAGTCAACGAATATAGAAAATGTAAAAAAATTGTTATGAGTACAGATCTCAACAAATACATCAACAACAATTTAAGTATACTGCCAAGGATTGCTTTGACAGGATCAAGCTACAAATATCTACTCAGTATGGACAAGTTTTCTTCATCCGGTGCTATGGAATTCTGCTTTGCTCGTCATGGATCTTTATTGTCGCTTACGTACGGTTTCTGCGCTTTTTGTCCTCCGTATTTCCATAAAAAGAGTGGCATATTGTCAATGCTGTTCAACAGTAGCTTCTTCTATATCTATATGGAAATCCAAAATTGGTCAATGCTAATCACGGAGATACAACAAAATGAAAAAGGATAACTCATCTCTTCTAGCAAATTAAACAGGTCTTTCTCCTGTTTTAAATTTTCCCAAATAGATTATATTTCTTTTGAAACAATGAATCAACTGTTGGGACAAATTTCTACATGAAGAAGACCCTGTATGATAATTTTCAACGGATGAACCATTCATTGCAACATATGAATCATCTGTTGCAGCAGATAGGTTGTCTGTTGGTACAAATAAAAGTTGTATGAAGAGCTGTTTGATTTGCTAAAATATACGAGACATATGTTACACCAGATAAAGTATCTGGTGCAATAGGTTAGTCAACTATTACAACAGATGTATATATCTGTTTGATAATTTTCAGTAGATGTGTCATCTGTTGAAACAGATACGTGTCTGTTTGTTTTGTCAGTTGGAAGACATATAATATATTCATTTTCTTTAGCTCGTGCTACTCTTCTTTGGACATTGTACGTTGCTCAGTGCAACACACAGACAGAGGAGTTGCAATTTTGCTTTTTTGGATGCCGATAATGCCCTGGAAATCACTTTCCTTCTCCTCTTAGCCCTAATCTCTAATGGAGCGGATGGAAATAAAATCCTCTTTGATGGAATGAGACCCCTTTTAGTTGTCAATTCCTTTACAGAAGAAGTTAATACATTAGTAGCATTAATCACTACATCATGTTTTGCCCTGCAGTCTTGACATTTGCATGCAGAACATTCACTGGGAGAGGCAAAATCTGTATAACTAGTATGATCATACTCATAATGGTTTGCTTTAAATACTGTAAGAGGAGCATCATTAGCACCAACAGCAGCACCAATACCACCACCAACAGATTCATCACCACTAAGACCATCAACAACAACAAGCCCACCCTCCAAAATTATTTTTCTTGTAATGGTTGTTGCTACAAACAACTCCATTTTTATTCTGTCTATGACCTTAGGGTCCGCTAAAGTTTGCACAGACTGTAAAGTAAGAAAAAATGTCATCTTCAACTCTCGATTGGTCGAAACTAGCGACGGATGCACAATCTAACATAAATCATTACATATATTAGAATGATGATTAGATCATTCAAAAGAAATCATTAATTAAAAGAAAAAATTAATTATAATTATACTTACTGCATCCTTCGGGGGGTTGAAGAGATCAAGAAATTTTGCACTTTTATCAGGTTTGGCCGACGACCATCTCAAGATTCTTGAATAAGAAACTCCTTCTTGGTAGTTCACTTGTTGTCTCAAATAAGGAATGACTTCAAATGCCCAAACCTATAAAATAACGCCAATAAATTAAAACCATTATTGAGTGAAAAAAATGAATGATATCCTAATAGAAGAAAGAAATATTTACCATGAAAGCCCATGGGAAGCCATATAAGTTGACTGTCTTTGGCGCTAACGGAGTCAACAAATATTTGACAGTCATTTTGAAACTTTCATACCCCCAAGGATAGCTGTTAAACGCCTCAAGATCCTCAGAGAGCTTTATTAAACCGAGGCTTATGTTGTTGTTAATGTCTCTTGCCCAAAGAATATTATGTACAAACCAAACCAAACACAATGACTGCTTGTGCTTCTTTGAAAGTCCTTTACCTTTCAACGTTTCTATCCTATTTTTGTTTTTGAAGCTTGGACCAACCATGGACACTCGGTCATCACGATCACACGACTTGCCTTTGCCTTTTTTGGGTGTCCGGGGTGCTTTTTTGGGTTAGAATATGTATAACTTGAGAAGAAGGATAACATTTTAGTCCAGTAACTATGGCAAACTCCTTCCAACCAAAAAAAAAAGGCATGCCACAATAATTTATCCATACCCCATCCATCTTATCTTTGTTTTCATACATAAACCTACGCTTGAGAAGTTCATATACCATTTTCATTTGGAAACGAGCATTGTTGTCCTCCGATAAATCAAGATATTTTCCAAAGCAGCTATCCTTGAAATAAGCATCCAATTTTTATTCGCAAAGTATTTTTCTGAAGGCATCGAAAGATATTCCCATGCCTGACTTAACCACAAAATCTCCCATTAAACATACGGCACCATCGCACTGCATTCTCATAAGATAACGATCAATGCTGAAGGCTTTGACCAACTTTTCGGTGGAAGGGCTATTAGCATCTGCATCATCTCTTTTGAAATATTCCTCCTCCCCGTGTTCATCATATTCTGCTCCCGATTGAGATAATATTTGTAAAGCAAGCTCGTAGAGTGATGGATATAGCCTAGCTGCTTCACTTGTTCCTTTACTTGGACTTCATTTGGTTTTTGTTCTTTTGGGAACCATATTATCTAAAATTAACAGGAACATAAAATAATATATTATTATTGATTAATGCATGTTAAAAAAAGATAACATTTAATCATACAAGCAAAACAGTAATCAAACCTGGTAGTATATCTGTTGCAAGATATAACCAAACTATTGCAGTGGATGAGTAATCTGTTGCAATAATACAAAACATATCACTCATCTTTTAAGATAGATGAATGGTCTGTTCAACAGATCACACAACTGTTGTGACATCATCTGTTGCAACATATGAGTGATCTGTTGGAACAGTTAACTAATTCGTGGCAACGACTGAGTAATCTGTTACGACAATACAAAACATATCACTCATCTGTTGAGATAGATGAATGGTTTGTGCAACAGATCACACATCTGTTGCACCATAAGAGTGATCTGTCAGAGTAGTTAACTAACCTATAGCAACGACTGAGTAATCTGTTGTGACAATACAAAACATATCACTTATCTGTTGAGAAAGATGAATAGTTTGTGCAACAGGTCACACATCTGTTGCAATACATGAGTGATCTGTTAGAACAGTTATCAATGGTCAATATTGTTTAGATTTCTTCCAACATAGGGTCGTCTATCGTGGCAGATGAATGATCAGTTGGAAAATTAAGTCTTGTACATTTCCTGTAGGAAGAGTTGATAGGATTTTATCCAATAAGAGGTTCATCTGTTGCATCAGATCATTAATCTGATGGTTCTTCCATTGTACCAGATGGTTAATTAGTTGCATCCAATTTTTTATCTGATGCTTAATCTATTGCAACATATGGTAAAGCTGTTGCATCAGATAGTTAATCTGTTGCATCAGAATTATAATCTGATGGTTCCTCTGGTGCATCAGATGGTTGATTTGTTGCATCATATGATAAATTTATTGCATCAGATGATTAATATATTGCACCAGATGGGTAATCTATCGGAGGAAATAAAAAACAGTAGCACGATTTTGTTCAACCAAAAACTACAATTTCTCTATTTTTACCAAAAACAAGAACATAATAAATAAACCCAAATTGTCGTTTTGTTTTTATAAATACAAACAATAAAAATCAAACTTCAAAAAAATGCAACAAATAACAAAATATCATAATTTACTTCAAAAAGAGAAGGGAAGAAATACCAGAAATTAGGATTTTATTCAGACCGCATTTCAAATTAATGCAACAAATATTGAAATTGTTAACCAATACTATAAGAGAAGTTGGCTCAAGTTCCTCGTTTTATTCAAAACTAAAAAGGCCATAAATTTTTACCTGTTAAAGAAGAAAAGGAACGATGAAGAATTCGAAGCTGTTGTGGCCAGAGAACATGGCTGCCACGTCGATTGAAGGTTGAAGTCGAAAAGGAACTCGAAGTCCAACTATTTGTAGTCGGATGTTGAAGTCGTCGAGGATTGAAATGAGAAATTTGCAGAACAGTTGGCTGGGACAGAGTTGAGAGAAGTTGTCGAGAGAGGGATGAGAGACAGGCTGATTTGAATTGAAGAGGGGAACTCGAAGCCCAACTATTTATCGCCGGAGGTAGAAGTCGCCAGGGATTGAAGGAATAAAAGAGGGAAACTCTAAGCCTAACTATTTATCGTCAGAGGTAGAAGTCGTCAGGGTTTGAAGGGAGAAATTTTGCAGAACTGTTGGTTGGGAGAGAGTTGAGAGAAGTTGTCGAGAGAGAGGAGAGAGTGGTTGATTTGGATTAAAGAGGGGTGTGGGTTGGGTTGATTTGTATTTCTGAAAAGATTAGAAAGTGTTGAAAATATTAATCAAATCCACAATTAACTTAATCAAGTTTTCTAATGATGTTTGACCCTATTTGTTGGTCAATGTCTCTAATCCTTCATTCAAGACTTAAAAGACACCTTTCCTTTAATTTTCTCATGCCACTTTCACAGTTTCTAAGTATGTTTTATTTTTATCACGTAATATATAATTTAAATATAATATTTTATATAATTTTTTTTAATACTTATTAAATTATTTTCACAAATATGCGCAATCGTGATTTATAAAAACATTGTCCATTATTATTACTAGTACGCACTTGTCTCGTACGTTTAACATTTTATTATTTAAAATTAAATAATTTTATCCATTAAGAAGATTTTTAATAAAGTGTAAAAGTTTAAAGCACTTTTCAAAAAACTTTCACACTTTAATATAATAATGTAAACATAAACATATACACATATATTTTTTACCACCAGAAGTTTCAAGTGGTTGATGGATATTATCACTTTTGCGTTTGTCATATAGTACCTCTTTTTCTTGTTGCCATAGGCTAAGAGAGACGGGGGTTTGGGCCACAGGTGACAAAAGAGTTTTAAAATGAGGTGTAGGTGACACAAGTCTTAATTATTAGGCGGAGGTGACAATTACTTTATTATGGATTAAGAAAGTTGGGAATGTTTGAAAATAACCCATAAGTTTTTAAATTTACACTTTGATCCAAATGTTAGCCTATATAACGGAAAACGGAGGGAAAAAAGGTGCCTTTC
This sequence comes from Capsicum pubescens, assembly GCA_030864215.1. Classification (NCBI taxonomy): domain Eukaryota; kingdom Viridiplantae; phylum Streptophyta; class Magnoliopsida; order Solanales; family Solanaceae; genus Capsicum; species Capsicum pubescens. The sequence goes on along the minus strand of CM061549.1, from coordinate 265,158,661 downwards.
TCTCTCTTCTCACCCTTTGTTGATTTCTCTCTCTTAGCGATTTTTGTTGTTCTTTGTTGTTTTTGCTTCATTCATCATCTTCTGCTTCATTATCATCATCTTCTACTTCATTATCATCTTTATCTTATTTTGTTGATCATTTGTTGTTGTTGTTGTTACCGCTACTATTGCTATTTGACCAATTTCTTAGGTCAAATTTTGTTTCTAACATCACTTTAAACTTTGGCATTACTTCATAGGAGATGTTGGTAAGTCAAATTATGATTTTTAGTTGAATTTGTCATCTGGGTAACTGCTATTGTGTTGCTGTTTTTCGACAATGTATAGAATCCAATCATGAATCCAACATAAAATCCATCTGTTTAAACAGATAAATCATTTGTTGCGACAGATGAGACATCTGTTTCAAAGGAAGACTGATATGTTGGATTCATGTTTAAACAGATGGCTCATCTGTTCAACATTTGACATATATATTGCAACAGATTAGTTACGTGTTGAAACAGAACCTGAACACGATTCCAACATAGGTTACAACAGATTAATAGCCTATTTCATTAGGTAAGTTATCTGTCGCAACAGGTTAATTATTTGTTGTAACTGTCACTCATCTGTTGGAATCAGCTTCAAAGATGATTTAGTTATCACATTAATTCCAACAGGCGATTCATCTGTTGCAACAGATATTCAGACCCGTAACATGAATCCCATCAGGTAAGAATCTGTTGGGACTCATCACTTACCTGTTGCAACAGATAACACATCTGTTGGGATTCATTCACGGCACTATGAAATCACTATCAACTTTTTTTAACAAATGACTTTATTTAGGTACCACTAATTGAGGGATTAATAACAATAGGGGTGAATTGTTATGGTTATTAGGTTGAGAAGAGAAATCGATATGTATGGCATTGGAAGGAGGGTGAAATGCTAGAGATGATAGCTATGACAGTCCAAAGTGATGTTTCGTATGATGAGTTTTTGAACATAATCATTAGCTTTTGTGGACTGAATTGTCAACCGAAAGAATTCGCCATCAGCTACATACATAGCTCCTTTGAAAATTAGAGGGTACTGCCTTCAAGATAACCAATCAAATTCGGTTGCATTCTTATCTAAGTAATTCAACCAGGCCGGTGTTAAGGGTGTACATGGTTGAAAAGATGAGAGAGAATGAGAATCAAAATGTAGAAGAATAAAAAGAAAAGGAAGACTTCTTTGATGATAGGTTGAATGATCTAGACATGAATATTCTAGATGATGATCAAACACCTACTTCCGTTGATGTGACCAATATGATGTGCAGTTATTCTCAATCGGCACAATCTGGAAATCTTCAAGACGACGGGACCGACTTTTTTATTAGAATGTCATTCAAGGACAAGAATGAACTATCTAACACTTTGTTTATTTCTTGCGTGAAAAAAGATTTTAGAATAAAGAAGGTGATTAATTCGAGCAGTGTCTTTTGCTTCAAATGTGTTGATTCGAACTGTAAGTGGTGGTTGAGAGTGGTGAAGTACGTAAGTTCTGACAGATTCGTCATTCAAAAACATGAAAAGCATCATACATGTGGTTCGGAGCACATCTCGGGCCAAAATCCTCACGCCGCGACAAAGGTCCTCGGTGAATATTTCAAGAGTAGTTTTCCCGATGGCAAAGGACCTTCAACAAGGCTTATGGTCAGTTAAATCCTTACGAATTTGGGTGTCCTGGCCAGTTATTGGAAGGTATATACGGCCATGGGGATTTCCGAGGACCTGGTTCGGGGGACACTCGAGCATGGGTATGAAGTCTTGGATGCTTACCCTTACATGATTGAGTCCACAAATCCCGAAAGTAAGACGGCATTGTATCTGGATGAAAACGGAAGGTTCAAGTACTTTTTTGTATCCTATGGTGCTTGGATTCAAGATTTTCGACATTTGAGAAAAGGCATAGCCGGAGACGGTACCTTCTTGAGAAGCAGGTATAATGGATTTCTGCTAGCGGTGGCGGCGCAGGATGTGGTGAATCACATCTTTCCTGTCGCTTTTTTGTGTAGCGGACAAGGAATGTGATGCCTCTTATGGATTTTTTTTTGAACAACTGCAACGCTGCGTCGAAGATACCGAAGAGTTGTGTTTTGTATCGGATAGTCATCCAAGTATTCCAAAGATGGGTTCACTTTTTTTCACTTCAGCTTACTTTGGATGTTGCATCAGGCATCTTGGAGAGAACATTCGAAATAACTATCACAACGAAAGGGTCGTCACCCTTTTTTTATAGAGTAGCTAAAGCATATAGTAGAGAGGAGTTTTTAGACCATTTCAATCAAATAGCGGATGTGAATCACAAGGTAGCAGAATTTCTTGCACGTGTCAGTTTCAAGAGATGGAGCCGGGCATTCTGTCCAGCAAATAGGTACATTCTTATGAATTTAATGTCTTGTTTGATTTACAAGTTTAGTTTGATGTCGTACTAAGTGATTCTTTTCTATAGGTACAATATTATGACATCAAACAAAGCTGAATCGATGAATTCATTGTTTGGCGATAAAAGAGAATTTTCCATCAAGGCTATGTTTGAAAAAATAAGCAAGAAATATAGCAATTTTTTTAACGAAAGGCGTGTGTAGTTCAAGTGCCCAGAAAAAAGAACCCGATTTGTTCTCAAAATCAAAAAGAAAATATCGACGAACATCAATTTGGGAAATAGGTTATTCTCTCATAAAATAACAGATTTCAAATTCCGTATCACCGGTCATGGTGATGCTGCCACAGTGGATCTTCAAATAAGATCTTGTACGTGTAGAGTTTTTGACTTGGACAAAATACCTTTTCCACATGCTATGGCAGCCCTTCGAGCTCAATACGGCCATAAATATAGACCTGAAGTTTATGAGCACTCCTCTCAATATTATTCGGTGGAAAAATATGAAATGACATATAGTGGGCATATTACTCCGGTGCCTCCTGAAGAATCTTGGGTTGTTCCAGTAGAGTTTATGGGGAGATTAATACCTCCTTCATATATTGACCCGAGCACTATCAAACCGAGAAGAAAGTCATATAAAAGGAGGCGTGGAGTTGGAGAATCATTTTCATCGAGAAGAAACATGTGCTCCATATGTAAGTGCGCTAAACACAAAAAAACTACATGCCCGAATCATAATCGACCATGATCGTTGTAATTGCAAAAACTTGTGTTGTTGTTTGTTTGTTTGTTTGTTTGTTTGTTTGTTGTGGACTTTTATATATTTAACTCATTATTGTGAACCTAATGTTATCATTTATTATATATGAAATCTCTTTTTTTAAAATAACTTGTGCATCAATAAAATGAGGAAAACATGAACTTAACTAATACAGCAGACCACAATTATTCTCAACAGTTGCACAAACAACTGGAATGCTTTCCTCCAACAGATGAAAATCTATCGAAATAGATGGATAATCTGTTAAAACCCAACAGATGACCAATCGGTTCCAATTGTTGAAAGAACTCAAAAGCCAAAATTGCTAGTGCTACTGGATTCAACATTGCCTCCAACCGTCGACATCTTAACACGTATTAGATTAGAAGAAAATAGAATAAAAATTGAATAGGAATTAAAACGCCAAAGTCTGAATAAAAGTAAATTTTTCATTAAATGAAAAATAAAATACATTAGGTATAGATCCAATATAGAAAAATTAAAATACATACGCTAAAAGAAAAAAATACATTCTAATTATTATTATCATCATCATCATTAATGACAGTCGGCCAATCAACTCGCAGCAGCAGGGCTCTCATCAGCCTCTGCATCTCTCTGAACATTGTCTCTCTCATAGCGACCAACTCGTTCTACAGGTCATTAACCTGCCTTTGAAGTTCCCGCACTGTGTCGCGTAGAATAGCAATGTCCAGAAAAGGATCAGCCATATCAAGAACACGCATGAATTGATACATGTAAAGAAAAATGTTCACAATGTAATACAACGTATACGACCAACTGGTAAATTTATGCTGCCTCAACAAGAAAGGAATATGCTCTTTGAAGAGAAGTGGTTGAAGATGTCACACGAAAGGAAAAAATCCAAGAAATAAATAGAGTTGAGTGAAGATTGAGGGACTTATAATATAATCTGGACGTGTTAGGACAAAAGGCAGGACTGTTCAGCTCCATTGTATTAATTACATTCAAACTGGTAGCATTTTATTTTCTGTGAAAAGTCGCGACTTTTTCTTTTACACTAATTACTTCTTACCTTTTCATAGAGGTTTGAGACTCGATAAAAACCGTTATCATGGAGATGTTGCAATAGATCGTCCAGCATTTTTAACAGATTTAGCATCTGTTGCAACAGATGGACGGATTAAATGTGCAACAGACGGCTGTCAAAATAGATTTACCATTTGTTGCAATAGATGGTTTGTATATGCAACAAATAAGACATCTGATGCAACTTATGTATTATCTATTGCAACAGATGGACAATATGTATAAGTTAAAGGAGATGTTTTGATATCTTCTAACAGCTGATTCATTAGTTTCAGTTTCAACAGATGGAGTATTCGATTCATTAGCTGTTTTGAATTTGTGAGATAAAAAGTCTTCACCTCTTTTTAATAGTCCCTCCGTTACGTATTAGTTGGGCCCCATGGGCTTGGCACACCAATTAATAAAAATATAAATTAGGTGATTGTTTTACCAAATTAGCCTTATTAATTCTGATTAGAAAGTATAAATGTGAATAATATACTTTAGGTAGTCATTTAATAATAGGGGTAATCTTGAAAGAATATAATAAAATTCTCTTGATTTTATAAATAGGAAAACTAAATTGAAACAAACATATTTAGAAAGAAGTAATCACATGCGTGCAGATTAATTAAAAATAAAAAAAGTCAGGTCTATCGCAACAGATTTACCATCTGTTGCAACATATAGATTATCTGTTGTGACAGATAGACCATAAGTTTGGAGGAAATGTTTTGATTTCTTCCAACAGCTGATTCGTCAGTTGCAACAGATGGAGATTTCGATTTATCGGCTGTTTTGAATATGTTAAGATAAAAAGTCACGACTCTTCACTCCTTCATTTTAGTAGTCATCACATTCGTGCAGATGAATAAACAACACTGACATGTCCTGATGGGGTAGGAATAATAAGATGCGTGCAATGGATCCCATTTTCATGCATGCGAGTTATGTATATTATTGATCAGGCTACCGTGAAGACACATAAAGTGCAATGACTTTGTGAATGTAGTTTTTTACCGATGATTAGACACTGATCCTTCAAACAAGATCCTGAATTATACAGTTTAGTTTTATAGGTGCGAACTGATAAGGCCGAAGGGTTCCAAGATGGTGGTGTCGATACCCCATTACAATTTAATGACACGATTTATGCACATGTTTTTGTGTCAAGTTTGGGGAAGGGTTTAAATTTTTGGCGGCAATATAAATATCCAATAGTGATTGGACCGATTTTAATGGCATAATGGACTTCTTGAAAGGCCTCCGAAGCCTCGCAATGCAGCAAACAACGATAGGACCAATAGAAATTCCCGTGGTCCAAATTTATATGGATGGATTGGTGGAGGAGACTATTATACAGAAGAAGGTGTTTGGGAGGAAACCTATGTGGGAAGAGGGAGGTTGAGAAGGCCATATATCATCTTAGTACTTGTTTAAGAGGATACACAGGGTCAATTCCTCTTGACCATTCTTCTTTTTCTTCAACGACTGATGGATTTTCATTTTTGGATACACTTTCACATTCGCATCTCATCCAGTTTTTTCATTTTTCATGTCAATTTCATAAGCTAATTTCGCTACAATTTTCTTCCAACCCTGTGTATCCTCTTAAACAAATACTAAGATGATATATGACCTTCTCAACCTCTCTCTTCCCGCACAGGTTTTCTCCCAAACACCTTCTGCTGTATAATAGTCTCCTCCAACAACCCATCCATATAAATTTGGACCAGGGGAATTTCTATTAGTTCTATAGTTGTTTGTTGCATTGCGAGACTTTGTAGGCCTTTCAAGAAGTCCATTGTGCCATTAAAATCGGTCCAATTACTATTGTATATTTACACTGCCACCAAAAACTTGAACCCTTCCCCAAACTTGACACAAAAACATGAGCATAAACCGTCATTAAATTGTAACGGGATATCGACGCCACCGTCTTTGTCCCTCCGCCTCTCCAGTTCGAACCTAACAATCTTAACTGTAAAATTCCATATCTTGTTTGAAGAATTAATGCCTAATGGGTAAAGAATAAACATTCACAAAATCATTATACTGGATGTGTGTTTTCATGATAGGTTGATCAGTAATACATACCTTCCACATATGAAGTGGTTCCATCTGCAAGCAGTTTATTCCTCCGAACCCATCTTTACTCTAGCCTTTAAATCTGACCGGACAAAAGTGGATCCAATTTCACTTTCTTTTGTCTGCAAACAAGATAAATACATTTGATGTCAAACAAGAGAAGAACAAAAAGAACATTACAAAAGGGTAACACGAAATTGAGCGAATCAACAGATGAACAATATGATGCAACAGATTACCCATTTGTTCAACCGATGAGGCATCATTTGCAAATGATGGATGACATGTTGCAACAGATGGGCCATCTGTTGGAATAAATCAAACCAGCCTTGCTACTAGTTTAATTTCTTCAAAAAGTTTCTCCGTCAGTTCCAACAGCTGATTCATCAGTTGCAACAGTTGAGGAAACTGTTGCAACACCACCACCAACAGTATTAACAACAAAGAAACAAACAAAAAAATACCATATGTTCCAACACCATCCACAATACAAACATCACATGTTCCAATACATCCCCCCCAACAATAGCACCACCAAAGTACCAAACAAAAGAGATAAAAAAACTATACTGATAACAAGGCTTTTTAAGTTCTCCCAACAGATGACTTTTTTAGCATATTTTAATAAAAACAACGGTTCGTTCATTCAAGACTTAAAAGTCACCTTTCCTTTAATTTTCTCAATAAATAGCAAACTGGTAATGGGTAAATCATTGATAGCAACAGATATAAATAACTAATTTAAATGGCATACAAAGAAGAAGACGAGATAAAAAGAGAAACTTTGAACCATACCTGCAATGTCAAAAAAACAAACGGATCAGAACATCCAGTTCAGCCGAGAAAAGATATTGATTGATTGAGATCCCAAAGGATCCCCATCCGAAAGAAGAGAGAAAAGAGAGGAAAAAAGGAAACAACAAAGATAATTGAGAATAAAGAATAAAGAAGAGTTATGAGTTTAGTCTAGTCTAGACTACTTTATGGCTGAAGGAGAGATAGTTCTAGATATGGGTTTTTTTAAATATTCATTAATAACTTTTGAGGGGCACGAGGAGACAGTGACATTGAAAAGACCAGATAAGACTACTCACTCAGGAGATTTTTGAGTTATCAAAGTTGTACGGAGTAATATTTTTTTACCACCTTAGTACTTTAACTATTTTATCTCGGACAGGAAATACCTAAATTGCTTTATAAAAAAAGGATCAAAAATTATTTAAGTGCAACAGATGACTTAATCTGTTTGATAGTTTACAACAGATTCGTGATCTATCACAACAAATGATGTAATCTGTTTGATAGTTTACAACAGATGCATAATATGTTGCAACATATTACCTAATTTGTTTGATTTGATCCAACAGAAAAGACATATATTGCAACATGTTGAACATTTATTTATATATAATTTCAATTGAGTTCATATGTTAGACTAAAACCTTAATTGAATGTGAGTTCTCATAGGGTCAAATACAACTTTATTTGAGTCCTTTGGCAATTTCATGATGAGATGGTACTGCGTTCCTCTGACCAGAGTCGTCGATCGATCACTCTGAGCTGAACCGATTCTTACTACCTCATATGTTAGACTAATACGTTAATTGATTAATCTAGGACTAGGGTACTTATACCTTGATTGAATAATTTGGGACTAGGGGTGAGTTCTCATAAGATCAACTACAACTTCAATTGAGTCTTTTGGAAATTGAATGATGAGACGATACTGCGTTCCTCTCGACTAGAGTCATCCATCGATAACTCTGACTCGAACCAATTCTTACTACCTCATATGTTAGACTAATACCTTAATTGATTAATCTAGGACTAGTGTACTAATACCCTAATTGAATATAGGGTCAACTACAACTTCAATTGAGTCTTTTGTCAATTGCATGATAAGACGGTACTGCGTTCCTCCCAACCAGAGTCGGAGATCGATAACTCTGAGCCAAACTGATTCTTACTACCTCATATGTTAGACTAATAGCTTAATTGATTGATCTAGGACTAGGGGTGAGTTCTCATAATGTCAACTACAATAGATGACATCGCCTATTTGATAATTTACAACAGATGGGTAATCTATTGCAACATATGACTTAATCTATTTGATAATTTACAACAAATGGGTAATCTATTACAACAGATGACTTAATCTGTTTGATAGTTTATAACAGATTCGTGATCTGTCGTAACAAATGGCTTAATCTGTATGATAGTTTACAACAGATGTGTAATATGTTACAATAGATTACATAATCTGTTTGATCTAACAGATTACATAATCTTTTTGATCCAACAGAAAAGACATCTGTTGCAATAGGTTAAATATTTGTTTATATATAATTCAATTGAGTTCATATGTTAGAATAATACCTTAATTGAATGTGAGTTCTCATAGGGTCAACTATAACTTCAATTGAGTCTTTTGTCAATTGCATGATAAAATGGTACTGCGTTCCTCCCGACCAGAGTCGACGATCGATCACTCTGAGTTGAACCGATTCTTACTACCTCATATGTTAAACTAATACCTTAATTGATTAATATAAGACCAGGGTACTAATACCTTGATTGAATAATCTGGGACTAGGGGTGAGTTCTCATAGGGTAAACTATCGATTAATCTAGGACTAGGGGTGAGTTCTCATAGGGTCATCCATAACAGATGGCAACGCCTATTTGATAATTTACAACATATGGGTAATCTGTCACAATAGATGACTTAATCTATTTGATAATTTACATCAAATTCGTAATCTGTTGTTACCTAATCTGATTGATAATTTACAACAGATGAGAAATCTGATGCAACATGTTGAACATTTGTTTTTTACAATTTTAATTGAGTTCATATGTTATACTCCTAAATTGATTAATCTAGGACCAGGGGTGAGTTTTCACAGGGTCATCTCCTAGAGTACTCGGTCATCTACAACTTCAATAGTTTTTATATGATTTTAAAAATTGCGCATATATTTTATGATTTTAAAAATAATTAAGATCATTTCGGACCAAATTAACATTTTCAAAACTACTTGTCATTCTTTTCCAAAATACAAATCAACCCATACAAAATGTTTCATCATTTTAAATCTCGAGGTCTGGCTCTTTCTCTCTCATTCTCAGTCAACAATAAAGTACAGACAATAACTACTCAACAAATTTGCTCAACCCTCCACAACAAATCACTTTTCTTCTCATTTCCGACCATATAGGTGTTATTTTCGACATCATTCTTGCTTGTATTAGTCATTTTCTTTGTCTTCGTAGGCAACAGAGTTCGAGAAGAGCTCTATATTTGTTTTATTTTCTAAAAAATAAGGAATTTTAAGTTAATGATGAAAAATAAAACTTTTAGTTGTATTATCTTCGAGAATGGGTTTACAATTTTGAGTTTTGATGGTAAAATCGTTGGAAGAACTCGAGAAATCCCTAGTTTCCATCGCAGTGTTCCGTTGACTGTCGTGGTATAGTTGGATGGTATTGGTGGTGGAGGTGGTGTTTGTGGTTGTCGTGGTGGCACCAGTGGTGGCATTGGTTGGTGGTGTTTGTGGTGGTGTCGGTATTCGTGGTGTTTGTTTGTTTGTTCGCATTAGTTGGTGGTGTTTGTGGTGGTGGCTGTTGGTGTGTCGGTATTCGTGGCTTTTGTAATGTATTTTTTAAAATCTATGCATACATAAACTGTAATGTAATTTTTTTTTTCTTTGTCTGTAGGTAAAACATGTCTTCCAAAAGAAAAGAAAGTGAAAGTGGATCAACGTGTGACCACTAAAACAAAGTCTAAATTACAGAGGAATTCGGAGGAGCTTCCTGAACAATCTCAGTCAGGGAAAGTGAAGATAAGGAGAGATGTGAAAACAACATTGAGGGAGGTGGACAAGGGTGCATAGATGGTGATGAAGAAAATAAAATTAAGAAAGAGGAGGAATTGGAGAGAGTCAAAAAGAGAAAGAGGATGATCATCAACATGATGATAATGGATCACCGACGGGGCGTGAGTTAATATCGACATCCCAGCATGATCCTGTCAAAAATTTTAGTACTAACAGGTTTGAAGTTCGATACTGATAAATGACCCAGAAGGAAAACAACTAACTGGTCAAATTGTACTGAAATGTCAGATGGGGAAAATTTTTGAACATTTTATGAAAATTATGAAGAACGAAAACATAGGCGGACTTTTTAAGAAAAGCTTCTTTGGACGCTTTCTTGAGCTACCTAAGGACCCCTCTACCCATATCCGTTTCCCTATGACGATGGTATATGGTCTTCTCAAGCGCAGGATCAAGTACACGGGGAATGATAAAGATCTGGAGGATGGGGCAAAAAGAAGATGGATGAAATCTGGATCAACTACTGTGGCATGCCTGTTTGTTTTGGCTTGCAAGAGTTTGCCATAGGGACGGGCCTAAGATGCCATCGTCCAGAGGTACCACCACCCCGCAAAAGATCCAAGGCAAGAAAATGCAAGGAAAAAATAAATGGGTTGTTTGACATTGCTCGACGTGGCTACAAAGCATCAGATTTGTTAACAGATCTCGAGAATAAAACCATACCAGAGCAATACAGGGAGCAATTGTGCTTAGTTTGGTTTGCCCATTCGGTTATATTGGGAAGAGACGTCAACAAGGTTATAGAAGATGATTTGTTGGCGCGTGTTGATGATTTTGATAAATTCAACAATTATCCCTGGGGATATGACAACTTCTACTTGACTGTCCAATATTTACTGACAAAGCTATCCTCAAAGACGACCACATTATAAGGCTTTCCTTGGGCTTTCATGGTAAAATTAATCACTAATTGTACTCATCCATTAATTTATATTGAATATAGTTATTATGATTTTTTTTGCTTGCTTCCTATTTACACTTTTTAGGCTTGGGCATTTGAAGCCATTTCTCCCCTCCGAAAGCAGTTAATGGATTATCCGGATGAGGTTTATCATCCAAGGATGTTTAGGTGGTTGGCTGCAAAGAGCAACACCAATATTAAGGAGGCTGATCTCTTTAACCCTCCGGATGATGCAGTACATCTTCTTCAAGTAAAATAATTCTACTTAAAGATAAGAAAGATATTGAACAGATGTTATATCTAGTGCATGAGATGTTATATCTGATGCACCAGATGGGACATCTGTTGTGATGGGGTATATCTTGCATCATATTACCCATCTGTGTCTTTGGTTCTCTGAACCCGACTCCTAAAAGATTAACCATCTACTGCAAATTATGCAACAGATGTTTAATCTGATAACATATCGTTCATCTGTTGCGACGTACAGATCATCTGTTTCATAACAGATTACCCGTCTTATGCAGCTGTTGCAACAGATGATTGATATTTTGTATCAGATTATCCATGTATTGCTCTATTTCTCTAAACCAGACTCAAACGGATTTTAACCATATATTGCAAACTATGCAATAGATGGCTCTTTTTTTTTAATGTAGCCCAATTGTGAAAATTATTATATTATATGATTTAAATGCATCTGTCTTTTTTTCCTTTTTTATAGGTTGTGCATCCATGGATCGTGACTACTGAGGAGGAGTCAGTGATGACTTCTTGTATTACTCTAGGTCATGTTGATACTATTATAGACCCAATGGTGGAGTTAATAAAGAAGGAATTGGCTGGAGCAACAACCATAAGAAGAGCAGTTAGGCAAGGTCAGCCTAATGTTGAGGCTCTTCATGACCAACCTTTTACTAAGGCAGATCCGGGTGCTTCTTCTGGTGGAGTTTTTGGTGTTGGTGGTAGGTATGCTGATGCTGCTACCACTTATGATGATGAGCATGTTGTTGCTCAATAAAGAAAACATATGTTTGAAAACACCCCTTTTCGCCCTTACACAGGTCCCTCTCACCCCTCTTCATCCTCGTGTTCTCGTTGCGAATGCGATGAGTGCAAGGACAGACAGGATAAACTCTTTGAAAAAGTAGAGGCTATCTCTAAAGCTACCAGGAATTCAAATCTAAGAGGTGTGTCATACCATCCAAGAAGGTGAGGGAGCCACACACTCCTACAATGTTGGTTAGGAGAAAGAAAAAAGCAATTAGAGATGTACTCTTCGCTCGAAAATCAAAAGAAATTACAATTCCATCCTCTCCAAAAGTTGTTGAAGTTCTGGGGCCAGAAAAGAAGGTGGATATATACGCAGAACTTGGCGCCGAAGAGAAGAGGGATCTACGACAGGCCAAGAATGCCAAGCCAGGTGCTCCAGATTACCCCAGGCCTCTCTTTCCCCCCAAGACTTTCAGACTATGACTGATATGTGTATACTGTATGAGGACAAGGAAAGTTTACTTTTCCTAACCTAGCCCTTCTAATATACCCCATAAAGAAGAAGCTACGCAACAAATTTCACATCTGTTGCAACAGCTGGGTATACTGGTGCAACTGGTTGTGGTTCTGTTGCAACTTATTATTCATCTGTTGCATAAGTTGCGTTGGATTATTGATTCATAGAACCCTATGCAACAGATGGACCATCCGATACATCTTTACAATTACTAACCTATTTAGAAATTGACTTCTTATCTCACAGCATGTTGACATAATTCTCTTCCTCATGAGGAAAAGACAATTAACGTACCGGGAAGCTTATGATGCTGCCAATAGGATAATGGACCTCGACTTCTACAAGAAGCTCAAGGATAGATATGATTAACACAATAGAGAGGTGTCATCCCTTGGCGTGGGACTTGGTTTCCTAGTTCCTACGTTGGTCTTGGATGAAGAAAAAATGTTAAGATATGTTAGAGGGGACAAGCCAAATCCACGTGGCAAGATCTAGACCGAGGACAAAAGGATTCTTGCAGTCATTAACGTGAACGACATGCATTATCGGGCTGTTGAGATACTACTCGAGGAGGAAAAGATCAATGTTTATGACTCCAACGTACCTCTCATCGATGATTTTGATCTTTCTCTCCTCGTGGAGCCACTAATGGTGTTGTTGCCCATCTTGTTGAGGGAGAGTAAACTGATGAAGCATTTGCCAAAGAAAGTATTGATGAAGAAATCATGAGATTTTGAAGCTCGAAATAGGGGAATGATCCTTTCAAAAGATGATGCCGCTAAAGCAAGCGGCTCGCACGCTTTTGCACACATCGAATGTTTGCTGACCAGCATAGAAATGACCGAGCCAATGAATTTTATGTGCGACAATGTTGTGGCAAACCTGCAAGAGGTATGGGCTTATGGGGTACTAATTGGACGCTTGAAGCCTATGTATATAGAAGATCCTGTGAAATATAAATTTTTAATTTCAAGTCACCCTTCACTTTATTACATGTACATGTAGTGACAATAATTTTTTTCTGATGAAAGTTGAGTTTTTTATAATGCAATAGATTAGATTGTCAATCTGTTGTAAAATATCTTTAATCCGTTCTAGCAGATAGTTTATCTGTTGCAATAGGTTGGTCATCTGTTGCATTACGCCGATGTTATTTCTATGAATAATCTAATAATCTAAGTCTAATCTGTTGCAACAGTGGGAAGAATTATTTGATAATTTCCACAGATGACCTAAATTTTACAACATATACCTAAATCTTTTTGATATTTTCCAACAGTTACGCTTGAATATCCATGTGCTCGTCGACAACAAACCAGTAGCAAATACACACACCACCATGAAAATTTCAGCAATTAGGCTTCAATATCCATGTGCCCAACAACACCAAACTAGTAGCAACAACGGCAACAATGTAGTATCTTCTTGCTCGATTTTGTTTCTCTTCATAAGCCTTGACTTTGTTCAACAAACCCCAGATTACACGATTTACATGTGAAGGGTGTCGTTCTTCATACCAATCAAAGTAATCGCATCCACTCAACCCGTATTTTGTTGAGTCCAAGAAGTCTTTAACAGAGATTCATAACCGCACTTACAATATCGAAAATATTTATCATAAAAAATAGTGGAAGATGCGCTCGACATTGTCAAGGTCAGTTGGAAAAAATGAAAGTAATAATTTGAAGAATTTGGATATATAAAAGAAGATGGTGATGAAGAAGAAGATTTGAGAATTTAAGGTTAAATTTTAGGAGGAAGATGAATATATAAGACAATGGGGGGGGGAATGACCGTTGGGGGCCAAGTGACGGGAAGTCAGCGAAATGTGCCAAGACTGACACTAACACATTTGATGTCTATTTTATTTTACGTGTTTAAAATGAACATGTCTACTTGATGCCTATTTTATTTTAGGTGTTTGAACTGAACACCGTCGATGGGTTGTGCCTTTTTTATTTTAATTCACTTTAACCTTTTTACACGTAGTGGAAATTTTTTATGTCCAACGAAAGTTGAATTTTTATAATGCAATAGATTCTCCATCCGTTGTAACAATTATCCTACCTGTTCTGACATATAATTTATTTGTTGCAATAGGTTGGTCATCTGTTGCATTATCTCGATGTTTTTATCTAAAGTTCATCTGTTGCAACAGTGGGAAGACCTGTTTGATAAATTTCAATAGATAACCTACCTGTTGCAACATATGTATAAATATGTTCGATTATTCCAATAGATGTGTCGTCTATTGCAACAGATAAAGTCCATCTATTGCAACATATGTCTAAATTTATTCTCTTTTTTCCCAATAGATGTGTCATCTGTTGCATTATCTTGATGTTTTTATCTAAAGTCCATCTGTTGCAACAGTGGGAAGACCTGTTTGATAAATTCCAACAGATCACCTAACTGTTGCAACATATGTCTAAATCTGTTTGACTTTACCAATAGATGTGTCGTCTGTTGCAATAAATACATTATCTGTTGCAATAATTGAATCTAGTATTTCTTTTTAATTAATAAGTTCAAATCTAAGGAATAAATAAAATTCTTAGAAAAAAAAAAATAAATCGAAGCCTTCATAAATTAGCTGAAATAAGCCAACGAATAAATAAAATGTAAAAAAATTGTTATGGGTACAGATATCAACAAATACATCAACAACAATTTAAGTATACTGCCAAAGATTGCTTTGACAGGCTCAAGCTATAAAGATCTACTCAGTATGGACAAGTTGTTCTTCATCCGGTGCTATGAAATTCGGCTTTGCTCGTCGTGGATCTTCATTGTCGCTTGCGTACGGTTTCTGCGCTTTCTGTTCTCCATATTTCCATAAAAAGAGTAGCTTATTGTCAATGTTGTTCAACAATAGCTTCTTCTACATCCACCTGGATAGCCAGAATTGGTCAATGCTAATCACGGAGATACAACAAAATGGAAAGGGATAACTTATCTCTTCTAGCAAATCAAACAGGTCTTCCTCCCGTTTTAAATTATCCCAAACATATTATATTTTTGTTGTAACAATGAATAAACTGTTGGGATAAATTTCTACATGAGGAAGACCCTGTGTGATAATTTCCAACGAATGAACCATCCGTTGCAACATATGAATCATCTGTTGTAGCAGATAGATCGTCTTTTGGTACAAATAAAAGTTGTACGAAGAGCTGTTTGATTTGCTAAAATAGACAAGAAATATGTTGCACCAGATAAAGTATCTGGTGCAACAGGTTAGTCAACTGTTGCAACAGATGTATATATCTGTATGATAATTTTCAGCAGATGTGTCATCTGTTGAAATAGATATGTGTCTGTTTATTTTGTCAGTTGGAAGACATAATATATTCACCTTATTTAGCTCGTGCTGCTCTCCTTTGTACATTGTACGTTGCTCAGTGCAATACACAGACAGAGGAGTTGCAATTTCAGTTTTTGGGATGCCTGATAATGCCTTAGAAATCACTCTCCTTCTCCTCTTAGCCGTAATATCTAATGGAGCGGATGGAAATAAAATCCTCTTTGATGGAATGAGGCCCCTCTTAGATGTCAATTACTTTACAAAAGGAGTTAATGCATTAATAGCATTAATCACTACATCATGTTTCGCCCTGCAGTCTTGACATTTCCATGCAGAACATTCGCTGGGAGAGGCAAAATATATATAACCAGTATGATCATACTCATAATTGTTTGCTTTAAATACTGTAAGAGGAGCATCATTAGCACCAACATCAGCACCACTACCACCACCAACAGCTCCATCAACAACAACAAGCCTACCCTCCAAAATTATTTTTCTTATAATGGTTGTTGCTCTAAACAATTCCATTTTTATTCTGTCGATGATCTTAGTGTCCGATAAAGTTTGCACAAATCATAAAGTAAGAAAAAATGGCATCTTCAACTCTCGATTGGTCGAAACTAGCGACGGATGCACATTTTAACACAAATCATTACATATATTAGAATGATGATTAGATCATTAAAAAAAATTAATTAAAAGAAAAAATTAATTATAATATACTTACTGCATCCTTTTGGGGGTCAAAGAGATCAAGAAATTTTGCATTTTTATGAGTTTTGGCCGAAAACCATCTCAAGATTCTTGGACAGGAAACTCCTTCCTAGTAGTTCACTTGTTGTCTCAAATAAGAAATGGCTTCAAATGCCCAAGCCTATAAAATAACGCCAATCTATCAAAACCATTATTAAGCAAAAAAATGAATGATATCATAATAGAAGAAAGAAACATTTACCATGAAAGCCCATGGGAAGCCATATAAGTTGACTGTCTTTGGCGCTAACGGAGTCAACAAATATTTGACAGTCATTTTGGAGCTTTCATACCCCCATGGATAGTTGTTAAACGCCTCAAGATCCTCGAAGAGCTTTATTAAATCGAGGCTTATATTGTTGTTAACGTCTCTCGCCCAAAGAATATTATGTACAAACCAAACCAAGCACAATGACTGCTTGTGCTTCTTTGAAAGTCCTTTACCTTTCAACACTTCTATCAAATTTTTGTTTTTGAAGCTTGGACCAACAATTGACACCAGGTCATCATGATCACACGACTTGCCTTTGCCCTTTTTGGGTGTGCGGGGTGTTTTTTTGGGTTAGAATAGGTATAACTTGAGAAGGAGGATAACATTTTAGTCCAGTAACTATGGCAAACTCCTTCCAATCAAAACAAACAGGCATGCCACAATAATTTATCCACACCTCATCCATCTTATCTTTGTTTTCAAACATAAACCTACGCTTGAGAAGTTCATATACCATTTTCATTTGGAAACGAGCATTGTTGTCCTCCGGCAAATCAAGATATTTCCCAAAGCAACTGTCCCTGAAATAAGCATCCAATTTTTGTTCTCGAAGTATTTTTCTGAAGGCGTCGAAAGATTTTCCCATGGCTGACTTAACCACGAAATCACCTGTTAAATCTGCGGAACCATCGCACTGCATTCTCACAGGATAACGATCAATGCTGAAGGCTTTGACCAACTCTTCGGTGGAAGGGTTATTAGCATCTGCATCATTTCTTTTGAAATATTACTTCTCCCCGTGTTCATCATATTCTGCTCCCGATTGAGATAACGCTTGTAAAGCAAGCTCATAGAGTGGTGGATGTAGCCTAGTTGCTTCACTTGTTCCTTTACTTGGACTTGATTCGGTTTTTGTTCTTTTGGGAACCATATTATCTAAAATTAACAGGAACATAAAATAATATATTATTATTGATTAATGCATCGTTAAAAAGGTTAACAGTAAATCAAACAAGCAAAATAGTAAAATAACAGTTGCAACAGATCACCGATCTGTTGCAGCATATAATCAAACTATTACAGCGGATGAGTAATCTGTTGCAACAATACAAAACATATCACTCATCTTTTAAGATAGATGAATGGTTTGTTCAACAGATCACACAACTGTTGTGACATCATCTGTTGCAACATATGTGTGATCTATTAGAAAAGTTAAATAATTCTTAGCAATGACTGAGTAATCTGTTGCGATTATACAAAACATATCACTCATCTGTTGAGAAAGATGAATGGTCTATGCAACAGGTCACACATCTGTTGCAACACATGAGTGATCTATTGGAACAGTTATCAACGATCAATATTGTTTAGATTTCTTCCAACATAGGGTCGTCTATCGCGACAGATGAATGATCAGTTGGAAAAATCAAGTCTTGGACTTTTTCTGTTGGAAGAGTTGGTAGGATTTTATCCAACAGGAGGTTCATCTGTTGCATCAGATCATTAATTTGATGGTTCTTCCATTGCACCAGATGGTTAATTAGTTGCATCAGATTTTTTATTCGAAGTTTAATCTGTTGCAACATATAGTAAAGTTGTTGCATCAGATTATTAATCTGTTGCATCAGAATTGTAATCTGATGGTTCCTCTGGTGCATCAGATGGTTGATCTGTTGCATCATATGATGAATCTGTTGCATCAGATGATTAATATGTTGCACCAGATGGGTAATTTGTCGCAGGAAATAGTAGCACGATTTTGTTAAATAAAAAACAACAATTTCACCATTTTTACCAAGAACAAGAACAGAACAAATCAAATTAAATTGTCCTTTTATTTTTATAAACACAAACAATAAAAATCAAACTTCAAAAAATGCAACAAACTATAAAATATCATAATTCACTTCGAAAAGAGAAGAGAAAAGAAGAAATACCAGAAATTAGGGTTTTATTCAGATCGCATTTCAAATTAGTGCAACAAATATTGAAATTATTAACCAATACTATAAGAGAAGTTGGCTCAAGTTCCTCGTTTTCTTCAAAACTAAAAAGACCATAAATTTTTACCTATGAAAGAAGAAAAGGACCGATGAAGAATTTGAAGTTGTTGTGGCCGGAGAGCAAGGCTGTCACGTCGATTGAAGTCGAAAAGGAACTGGAATCCCAACTATTTATAGTCGGATGTTGAAGTCGCCGAGGATTTAAATAAGAAATTTGCAGAACAGTTGGTTGGGAGAGAGTTGAGAGAAGTTGTCGAGAGAGGGATGAGAGACAGGTTGATTGAATTGAAGAGGGGAACTCGAAGTCCAACTATTTATCGTCGGGGGTTAAAGGGAGAAATTTTGCAGAACTGTTGGTTGGGAGAGATTTGAGAGAAGCTATCGAGAGAGAAGAGAGAGTGGTTGATTTGTATTTTTGAAAAGATTAGAAAGTTTTGAAAATATTAATCAAGTCCACAATTAACTTGATCAAGTTTTCTAATAATGTTTGACCCTATCTGTTGCTCAATGTCACCAATCCTTCATTCAAGACTTAAAAGACACCTATTCTTCAATTTTCTCAAGAGAGACACATCAATTCAAATCATATTTTTGTTATAATTATTTTTTTATATATAAAATCTTTATTATTTTTAGAGTCAATTCTTTACAAAATTATTGATTACATTTTTATTACGTACTTAAAAAATTTAAAAACTGGTACTTCTTAAATTTTTCTTATTCTAGCAATTTTATATTTATTTCTAGATTTTTAAAATGTTCTTCAAATCAAATTTAGTTGATTTAGAATTCTTAAACTAATGAAAAAAATATTAATTGTCATTAATTTCGATGACTTCTAATAAGGAAAGGTTTTATCATGAATATATTTAATTAATTTTCAACTTTTAAATTAGAAAAAAAATTAGTGAAATTCTAATAAGGAAAGATTTTATCATAAATATATTTAATTAATTTTAAACTCTTAAATATTATAAAAAAATAGTGAAAAGACAATTTTGTTTAAAACAAAGCTTTTAATGAAGGACAAAAGTTTAAGCAACATTTCTAAGGCTCTTCACACTTTTAATGTATTATGGATTATAGATATAGATTATTATTATTATTATTATTATTATTATTATTATTATTATTATTATTATTATTACTATTATATCATTTCTTAAAATTTTGTACCTATTTATTCCAATATATTACAGTCAATTTTATATAATATGTTACAGTCAATTTTATATAATGCTTTACGTAACATGAATTTCATATACACCAGTTTAGGATACACGCATTGCACGTGTATCAAGGCGTTAATTCAGAATAAATATATGTTCAAATAATTATTATGAGCATACAAAAATTTAAAAACTATAACATAAAATTTTGAAGATAAAAAGGCATAGTTAATTAAAGAGGATATGATAAATTACCGTCACACAAATAAATAAGTAGCAAAATTAGATGTATGTCGGTTCAGTTTGCTTACAAAAATATATTTCCTGTTTAAATGTATATTATTTAATCTTTTTATATAAGTTGAGAAGGTTTGAATTAATGACAACCAGAGTTTAGACACTCTAAATAGTATTTAGTCATTATTTTAAAAAAACAATGTTAAATTTAAAAATAAAAAAGTGTAGTTAATTAAAGAGGAGCATGATAAATCATCGTCGCATATATAATTAAAGAGAAAAATTAGTGTAGTCAAAATATATTTCCGTTTTAATTTATACGATTTAGTCCTTTTCTATAAGTTGGGATGATTCAAATTAGTGACAACCAGAGTTTAAATATTTTAAATAGTATTTAGTCATTATATTTATTTTCTGATTCTAAAAAGTATCCTATTATTAAAGGAGAGTAATTTTCACTCTCAAGATTGTACATTTTTTAAAATCAAAATTATGAGCATTTTAGACGATAGCCTCAATTGTTTACACGAATTACATCAATTGAGTGAGTTTCAATTATTGATATACACACTAAGGGTGTCAAGTGGGCCGGGCCGACCCGGCCCTCGTAACTAACCCGGCCCGGTAAGCCCTAGGGCTTTAGGGTTTCGGGTCCCGGGCCGGTTACATTTTTAAAATGGGCCCGGCTAACCCGGCCTGGACCAAGCCCGGTCCAGACATTTTTTTTAAAAATAAAATTAAAAAAATTAGGGATTTTAGGCCAATCTAGCCGTTGGCCCAACGGCTATATAGCTGTTTTTGGGTCCAAACGGCTAGTTTGGGCCCATTTATTAAAAAAAATAATTTAACTTTAAAAAAAAAAAATTAATCCCAAAAAAAATTCTATAAATACCCTACAACTTCAAATCATTTTTCACACAATTTTTCACTCTCTCAAATCTCAATTCTCAAACATTCAATACATTTAATTTCTTAAAGTGTTCACTTTAATTTTTTAATTTTTCGTTTACAAAGTACGAGCAGAAGTTTCTAAAGTCGCAACCTTCGGATACTTCCAAAATTTGGTATTGTCGTTCCATCTCTTACATTTAATTTTTATTTATTGTATTAATTATTTAATATTTAATTTTATTATATTTGTGTATTTTGAATATTTTTAGTTTAATTTAATTTATATTATGGATAAATTAAGAAACCTCTACTAAAGGTGTTAAATTTTTTTGTCCCGGAAGCGGTAGTGGTAGTAAAAAGCGAATTACTAACGGTAGAGGTAGTTCAAGTAGTAGATATACCCGTGTGTCTTCGCCTCCGGTACCGCTTGGTATACCTTTTGAGGAAGAAATAGGTGTAGGTGCTCACTATATGGATTATGTAGAAGCTCAGGAAACGGTATAGAAGAAGAAAATGAAGTAGATGCGGTTAATTTAGACGAAGATAATGAAAATATTGTTGAGACACCCACAGTAGGAGATGCTAACGTTAGATCTGAATCGGTTAATCTCCCTCCCCATCCTCCCAGTGCCCCAAGACCTCGTAAAAGAACTAGTGTTGCATGACAATTTTTTGAACGTATATCAGATATTGAGGTGCGATGCAATATTTGTCAACAAATATATAAGCATTGAAATGGAGGCAAGCAAGGGGGTACGGGTACGTTAATTAGACATATAGCTGAAGATCACAAAAGAGAGTTAAATATTGCACAAGGTGGTGGGGATGTTGGTGGGCCAATGCAAACTAAAATGGACCCAACAACCGGTCACGTAGCGAAGAAGTATAATAAATTGAGGGACCGGGAAGAAATAACTAAAATGGTAGTTGTGGGTTGTTTACCTTTTAGTTTTCCTTCTTCTAATGCCTTTATTCGTTATATACAAGCAATTTATAATCATATGTTTAACGGTATTCCTAGAACTACTTGTCGGTCTGATATTTTTAGACTTCATTCACAATATTATTTTTATTTATCAACATTGTTAAAAAATATTCAATGTAGATTGTCCCTAACTTCTGATCTTGGTCGTGCTGTAAATAAAAATGATTATTTAAACGTTACTTGTCATTGGATGGATAGTAATTTCGTGATACAAAAACGTATTCTTGTTTTTTTATATGATGAAGATCGTAAACATACTGGACAATTTATTGTTGATTCTATTATTAAAATTGTCGGATATTATGGTATCAAAAATATAATTTTATGTATTGCTTTTGATAATGCTTCTAACAACAAGACTGCTATAAAAAAAATTAAAATCTACGCTATCTCCGCCCTTGCCTGAAATTTTTCATATTAAGTGTGCATGTCATATATATAATTTAATTGTAAAACATGGTCTTGAGTTTTTTGAGCTTTATATTGAAAAAAATCGTCTTACCGTTGGTTTTATTCAAGGAAATAATCGTAGATCGAGAATTAGAGAATTTAAAGTTAAATGTCAAGAAAATGGACTTACACCGATTTTGATGCCTGAGGAAATTGATACTAGATGGAATTCTACGTATGAATTTTTAAAAACTTGTTATAAATATAGAATTCCCATTACACTAGCTTTTAACCAACATTGCGGTTCATTTGCTGATTTTGCTGATTGCATGCTACATAATTCTGATTGGGTTGTAATTAATGATCTTGTTAAGTTTTTTAAAAAAATTTATGTAGCTACGGTTGAATTTTCCGGTCCTTATTATCCTACTGTTTGTAATATTTTGGCATATATAGCCGATATTTTTGGTTTTCTCAAAGAATATAAAAATAAAGAAGGTTATAAAGAAGCTGTTGGCGCCATGTTTACGAAATTTAAAAAATATTTTTTCCCGATTCCCCCTATTTACTTGGTTGGTACTATGCTAAATCCGTGCATGAAATATAATAATATGTACCACTTTAGTACTCTTATTTATACTAACTTAGAAATAAATACTAACCATGATTCTGAACAAGTACAACCTGATTTGTGGACGGCTACGGCTGATGCAAAGGATTACATAGAAAAATTATATAATCACTATGCTGATTTATTTGATTTAGCCGTACCTACAAATATCACTCCAACTGTCGCTCCTCATCCTCCCGAGTAGCCATCATCTTCTAAAAGGCCGGCACATAGTATTTTTTCTGATTCGTTTTATGATTTAAATTGTTGGAATAGTGTTGATGCGAGAACTTACACATCAACTTATCGGGAAAAGCTGAAATATTATCTTCAGACGGCACCAGAGGATCGCAGACGGCGGATCAACACGTTAGATTGGTAGGGGAGTAATGAAACACAATATCCTGTGCTTTCAAGATTAGCTAGAGATATCTTGAATGTTCCAATATCAACCGTTGCATCAGAGAGCGCCTTTAATCAGGGACGACAACAGCTTGGAGACAACCGACACTCATTGGGAAGCAATGCAATGAATGTTCTAGTTTGCCTCAGAGATTGGATTAGAGCGGAAAGAAGAAACCAAGGAATGGAACCGGAGCCGAGCGACGAGTTGAAACTTGAAGAAATTATGACTTCATGGGAAAACTCAGCAGAATCAAGTCCAATGCATGGTTTTGCCCCCGTTGACTTCGACTATCCTATGCAAGTTCCCGTTAATATTAACATGAATGAGTTGGAAAAAATGATGCATAATTTGTAGATTTTTCATTCATGTAAATTATAAATTTTGGATCATTTTGCAATCAATAAAATTCCCCAAATTCATTCACTCTTTAGTCCCTGCTTTTTATATTTTTTCATTTAACGATTTAAAATTTTAAATTGAATTTCTAGTTTTCTACTTTAAATTAAAAACTTACTTCTAATATATTATTAATTTACTACCAAATATTATTAATTTATTATATGAAGTAGCATATGTTTTGTATATTTGTGCATATATCTTCTATAGAAGTGTATATTTAACGTATACATGTGTATATGTTTTATAAATTAGTATATATCTATATATATTGTAATGTATATATAATGTAGTATATTTTATAAGTAATAGTATATATACATTGAATGGTGTGTATACACGTGTATATATCTTCTATAGAAGTGTATATTTAACATATACATGTGTATATGTTTTATAAATTGGATATCTTCTATAGAAGTGTATATTTAATGTATACATGTGTATATGTTTTATAAATTAGTATATAAGTATATCTATATATATTGTAATGTATATATAATGTAGTATATTTTATAAGTAGTAGTATATATACATTGAATGGTGCATATACACGTGTATATATCTTCTATAGAAGTGTATATTTAACGTATACATGTGTATATGTTTTATAAATTAGTATATAAGTATATCTATATATATTGTAATGTATATATATTGTAGCATATTTTATAAGTAGTAGTATATATACATTGAATGGTGCGAATACACGTGTATATATCCTCTATAGAAGTGTATATTTAACGTATACATGTGTATATGTTTTATAAATTAGTATATAGGTATATCTATATATATTGTTATGTATATATATTGTAGTATATTTTATAAGTAGTAGTATATATACATTGAATGGTGCGTATACACGTGTATATATCTTCTATATTAGTGTATATTTAACGCATACATGTGTATATGTTTTATAAATTAGTATATAAGTATATCTATATATATTGTAATGTATATATATTGTAGTATATTTTATAAGTAGTAGTATATATACATTGAATAGAGCGCATACACATGTATATATATTCTATAGAAGTGTATATTTAACGTATACATGTATATATGTTTTATAAATTAGTATATAACTATATCTATATATATTGTATTATATTTTATAAGTAGTAGTATATATACATTGTATGGTGCATATACATGTGTATATAGCTTGTATATTTAATGTATACATGTGTATATGTTTTATAAATTAGTATATAAGTATATCTATATATATTGTAATGTATATATATTATAGTATATTTTATAAGTAGTAGTATATATACATTGAATGGTGCGTATATATGAGTAATTGACTAATTGTGTATATGCGTATATATTTTTTAAATTCTAAATGTAGTATATACTATATATATAGTGTATATATATTATTTAACGTATTTATAATGTATATAGGTGGGTATATGTAATGTATATTGAAAGAAAGTTTTTTTTTTATATATTTTTGACCGGGTTTGACCAATTTTTTAACCGGGTTTGACCGGGTTTTGGTGGGTTTGACCGGGTTGGGTTAAGTGGGCCGGGTTAGGGTGGGTTTTAATTTTTTTACTGTTTGACCCGGCCCGACCCGTCTAGTGCCAAAATCGGCCCTTAACCGGCCCTCAACCCGGTTAAAATAGAAGGACCGGTTCCTGGTTTGACCAGCCCGGCCCGTTTGACACCCCTAATACACACAGAATACAATCGAACTCAAATTATGAGCATGTTCTTGGGAGTGAAACAACACGACAAACAAAAAAACCTTAAACGATGATAACAAAGGGAAATTATGAAAAGACTGATAATATATTGAATTGATGTAATGCTATTTAATTTTTTGTGAGTAATTTTGAGTGAGAACAACTTTTTTGATGTTTCTCAAATTCCTTAAAATTTTATGGGTAAATGTATTTTTTGAAGTTGAATGCGATAAAACTTTAGTAGTAGAAATTCATGGTCAAACATTCCGTTATTACTTCATTTTGTGATTAATATTTTTTAATTTTTAGTAAATTTAGGCTTTAATGGACATATATTATAATAAAAATACTCAATTATATTTACAACAAAAAAGAAAATAAAATATAAACACACAAATTAGAAAAGCTAAAGGAAATCTAGGAGACAAAATTCTTACAAGCTATTCTCTCTCATCAATTAGGAGACTCCTAGTTGTCTTCATGGTTGCATGCATTTTTAGGATTTTAATTTTCTATGTCCTTACAAATTTCTGATTTGATTTGATATCTTAATCTTGTGTCAACGATACTAAAATGATTCAATGTTTTCAAAATCATGTAATTAATATCTACTTTCTTTAATATCTCTTGAAGCTTGCAGAGCTATATTCAACGGTTGATATTTCCTTTTCAGATAGGTGTCAAAACTGTTTGAACATGCATAGCGAAAACAATAATTCTAAAGGATCAATATAACTTACATAATATCTAGATAACATACCAAAACGAAAATCAGAAAACTTACCTCTTGAAGCTTTCACATAGATCGTTCAACACCTTGTTTGCCAGGTCTACTGTTTTCTACTACTTTTCGATAACTCTTTTAATGAACACTTGTGTGGGTAAGTGACTTTTTTCTGGAAAAGGATTGTAGAAGGATGATTGAATTCTCAAAACTCAGCCTCTACTTATTCCCACTTTCAACTGAATGAGGAAGGGGAAGAGGCAAACATTTTTGGCCCTTTATTATAGCCTTAAGGGCAAAAAAAGTTTTTAGCCTTAATACCACTTAATGTCAAAACGTTTTTCAGCTCTAAATTTGTCATAATGCCAAAATTAATTTTTTAATTTTTTTATTCCTTATTTACGAAAGATCAGTAAATATTACCTCTTCTATTACTCCTTTTCTTTTTCAAATTTAATTAGTTAATCAGGCGTAATAGGGACCATAGTTTTATTAAATAAGACTTTCAATTATGATATTAATTCGGTGATGAAAGAATTATCATATCATAATAAATTATAAATTATTCTACTAAAAATCTGTAATTGCACTCCTCGATTTAATTTCGAAATCTACCATTACATCTTATTTAACTCCTCATGTTAGAATTACTGACACCAATTAATTAAAGTAAATTCTCAGAAAAATTTAACTCATTGATTAATTTAATCCTTTACTTATAATGCTTAACTTATTTCACATGACAGATATAAAATCCACATGCAGGTTTTCACGTGAAACTTATAAGTAACCATAAAGAGGTATCTTCTATCTCAAGTCTGAGACATGGTTCTATCAACTAATTAATATTTCACTAAGTAATTTGTCATCTTCCAACCTATTAGGAATATATTGACTCATAAAAGAGTCACCTTTTAATAGATTAAAATGACAAATCAAACCACATAGATCATAATAATTATATCAAGATTAAGAGTATAAGTACATGTAATGCACTAGAGAAATCGCTTATTAATATTCAGAACATAAATGAATATCTCTAATTGATCCGTTCAATACATACAAATGTACTAGCACAAGAAGTTGGAATATTATCATTCCCATAATTAAGATCAAATTATATTTAATCTTGTGCTACAACCATCAATATGTTTGTTCTACCTCATCTTTGATTGTGAACATTAATTTATTACTTATAAGAACCGACAATTTTAATCTTCCGTGCATGAGTTAAAATAGTCCATACACAAAATTGTCTACTATATAAGTAAAGGACACACATGTTAATATAATGGTCTATTTAAATAAAGATTTTATTAATATAATAAATCATCTTTACATGGATAAAAATATAATACTATAACACAAATTATATTAATAGTATATCCTAACAAAAACCTAGTCCCCCAACCCTGGTTATAAATTGTTTGCAGATTTTTATTTCAAGGCAGAGCCCCAAAAATGTGAAAATAGGTGAGTTGTGATCTCCGTTAAAAGAGCTCGAGATATAAAATCTGACAACTTTCTTGTGGGATTAGGAGGACGTGCAAATCAAGTATTGGGATTAAAGCTCTTACTTTGCTGCTCATTTTATCAATTGTAAGGATGGTATCTGTTAATTCATAATCATGATTAATTAATGTAAGCCTATGTTATTGATTTTGAATTGGCTAAGAAGTACAGAGATTGATCAACTCATCATCACATTTCATATAAATCAGCCCCCTTTAAACACTACGGATTAATATTGTTTTGTTGAAGAAGATAAATTACTTGAAATATGGTGTTTTAGATGTCAACGAGTTTATTAAAGTTGAAGGTACTATGTCAATTTCTGTGGTTTATGTGTGTAGTTCCTGGCTAAGTTGTTCGAACTCTTCAAAAATGTTGTCACATCCAGCATAGAATCCTCCAGAAATGTACTATTTTTGAAGGATATGACACACAGTCGCCGATGATATTTTTGAAAAGTTCGAATAACATAAGTTCCTGAACCATCCATTTACCTTTTTAATGATGTCTTGCGAATCTAAGAGACTTTAGTTGTCACATTATTGAAAAGAACACATTTGTTATTCCATGCCTCTACGCATATTGAAGTTTCATCTAGAAGAAAAATTGTGAAGAAACAACCGAGCTTGATGCAGTCAAGGTGTTTTCATAATAACTCACATCAGGTAATTCTCGAGAGTTGAATTCGATGTTTTGGATATAATTTTCTGCTGAATACTGATGTTTCTTTAAAGAAGCTTTCATGTCCAGCTTCTTTGGGCGTGGGAGTCTATTCGCCTTAAATATAAATGATTTTTGGTATGGTATTTACTCTTTGTTCCTACTGAATACTGGTGTTACTTTATAGAAGCTTTCATGTTCAGCTTCTTTGTGTACATCTGCTTTTTCTGTAGGTCTGGAAATTTGTTTAAATTAATTTGTGTAATACACAGGGGTCAGTAAATTTTATACAAAGAAAACACTATATAGAACGGACATAATTTATTGCCATCATATATGTGAATTCAGTTTAAGATATATATTTTTTTTCAAGTCCTTTCTTTACACTTTGTCAAGTCGTGAATTGGGATTTTCTTGTCTATGTTTAAGAAGATCAATGCATACATACATGGAAATTATCAATTACTTTTTTTTCTAAAAGAAATAAATTGGAATAAGTCACATGTTGGATAAAGAATTTTTGAGCTAATTTGACACTTTCGGTAATTAACTGTACTATAGAAACCAAAGGACAGAGTGATTGGGTTATAAATTTTAGAATGATTCCAAAATTTGTTATATGAATTCAAAATTTAATCAATGTACATATATACTTAATGATTTTATCAATACAAATACATAATTTATGAAAAAAATATTTGATTTGGCGGAAATACGGGCTTGCTTAATCCAAAAAAAATATCAGAACACATAAAATTAATTTTTCAAAGTGATAAAACTAATACTACATATATAGAATACTACTGGAAGATATCAAAAAAATAGAAACAAAAACCAAAAATCTTAAAATGATACATCTGCCAAAATCACAGAGTCGTCGTTATTGGCTAGGTATATTCTCCTGATTCACCTACATTATCCTCGTAGAGTAATTTAAGGCTTTCATAAGATGAATATTTTGGGTAATGACAGAGTCCACCTCATATAACAGTTCACTCGCTACATATTCTACTATATCATCTGCAGCATAAGATCCGTGGACATCCCAAGTGTTCGCATAGATGACTTGCTAATAAGGTTCGCCTTGAAGGTTCCTTGTATAGAAAAAGAGGCACCCCAGTTGTATTTCTTGAGTGTTGCATTTACATGGGATGCTATGACAGGAGTTATATTATCCGATATCCCTCTGTTTACTAAGATATCCTCACGTAAGGTTGTGACCTATTCATCCGAATTGAATAAGACACTCTATGTTACTTTCAAAGGGTGTCTCTTCCTCCTATTTACCATGTCAGTATTTCAGTTAACTTATATCCTTGTAGGGGGTTAAAATTTGTATGCCGCAAGAAACCTGAAGTTTTACACAAAACTCAGAATAGAATCTATGCTTCTGAGGAATAGGAATAACACAATATTTACATTTAACTTCAAGATTTGCCGCTTAATAAAATGAGTGGGCCTACTCTTTAAGTTACAAAAATTACACTTAGACTTAAAACCATTATTCAAATATGATAGCTAGTTTTGATGTTTGACTGAAACGAAATGCATCAAGATAGAAATGATCCAAAGAGGTAGTTTAGTCAAAAAGGAAAGAAGCTTTGGATTATGCTCACGAAAATTGACATAGTAAAGTTCTATCCCAAATCTGGAGGTATCTTCAGCAAGCAGAATCTTCTCATAGCTTTAGCTTTATCACTAAAAAGAACAAAAACTAAATCCAAGAAAGAAAACTTTTGCCAAAAAGAATGAAATATCCAACTCTTGTGAAAGCAGCCTCAAATCTTTGGTCTTCTCATCTTGCTGGAAGAATAGCTTTTTTTCCCGTAGTTATGACTGAATCATGGGATGATCAATAGAACAACTCCAGTGTTGATTCATCCATAAACCATGCACAATTATCTAACTAATTACCTCTCCCAAGGTCAAGTATCTGTGACTGAATGTTGCCCCGGAATATCAAAAAAGTTGTCGCACCTGTGATAGATCCTCCAATAAAAGAACAACTTTTGTAGGATCCAACACACAGTCGTTGGCATTCTTAAAGCATCTGAGCAACATATGACTATGCTACTAGCCAAATAGGCGATCTGAGAAGCTTGAGCAAATATGATAGTGATGTTGTAAGATTCCAACAAAGCATTTCTCAACTCCCGTGAAATTAATCATAATTAAAGTTCATTGCAGCAAGCTCAAAACTCCTCAAATCTTCCCCCCGAAAAAAAAATCTCAAACCCAGAGATTGTCAGCCCCGCGCACGAAGCATTCCACATTCATATAGGGGCTAGGGAAGGGCTGCACCCAAGTGGTGTGATACAGGTAGCTTATCCTGATGCAAACATCAATGATGATTCCACGACTTAAACCAGTGACTTATAGGTCACACAAAGGCAACTCTATTGTTGCTTAAAGGCTCCCTCTCTTTGGTTGCACAATATTATTTCAGCAAAAAGAATTTCTATTGTGCTCGGGAACAATCACACTATGCGTGTACTCAAGCAACTGCGTACTGTAAACATACCATGGTCTTGTCCTCATTCAGAACTGCTAAGGTAGTCGGTGGCTCCATATAAAAGTAGTACTCCGACGGAAGTCTCAACTGGAAATTATTGATATAATCAATTATACATTTGAACTTTTGCCAAGCATTTAAATTAAATGTATTATATTCAAACGGAAGGAATGCAAATGCAAAAGCAACTAATCAAAGTACCTTCGCAGATAGAATCTTATGCCAGCTTCAGCCATCTGTTTTGAGAAATCACTCATCGGTTCTATATGTGTCGAGAGACACGGGAATATCTTCTTCTTTTTCTATTCATAATTTGTTGTGTGCCGATAGATAGTAGTAGTTCACTAATAGTATACCAATGAAGGTCAACATAATACTGAATGAAATGCAACATATGAATGCTTTTGAAGAAGGATTCGGTCATGCTTATAAGAGCTGCTCGAGCTCATCATCCTCCATCTCATAATGGAAGACAAATTCAAAGCAGTGGTATAGTCATTCTTGTTGGTGTCCTTCCCGTGCTTTTCTTAATCAGTTTAATGAAGTACACCATAAATTTTGGGTCCAGATCCACTCCTACAATAAAGAAATCATCAATATAGATACCTAAAAATGCACTCTAAGCTATAAGGTAGAAAAAAAAAATGAACCACTTTATATATGAGCCTAATAATATATAACACAACTAAGTGTAATAAATTAATAACATGAGCAGAAAATGAGATTTGTTGAACATAATGGATAATCATCATATAACAACAAGAACAACAATATACCCATTATAATTCCACAATTGAAGTCCAGGGAGGTTTGAGGGTGTAGTGTATGCAGACCTTACCCTTGATTTGTAGAGACAGAGAGGTTGTTTTAGATAAATCCTAAGCTTAAATAATGTATGCCAAACAATTTGACAAAAGGAATACAGATATGGAAGCAATAACAACAATGAAATAATGCAAA
Organism: Capsicum pubescens; assembly: GCA_030864215.1. Classification (NCBI taxonomy): domain Eukaryota; kingdom Viridiplantae; phylum Streptophyta; class Magnoliopsida; order Solanales; family Solanaceae; genus Capsicum; species Capsicum pubescens. The sequence goes on along the minus strand of CM061549.1, from coordinate 265,126,603 downwards.
AAATACAGACCTCATAGTGTAAGTCCCATATTTTTATTATATGTTTTAATAAGGACAAACTAATAAATAAATATCTTGCAGGATACACCGAAGATACAATCAATCCAAAAAAGAAGCAAGTATCTACTCACGAGACAACTGGCTCCAAGATTGGAAAGAACATCAAACATGGAGATTATTGGCTTCCAAGACTTACGGAAAGCAAATCAATCAAGAACAAGAGACAAGGAAAAAAGATCACAGCATCAATCACAAAGATTATTGACCTCCCAGAATCACGGCAAACCAAATCAATCAAGACTAAAGGCAAAAGGAAAGAAGACATATCTAATATGGACATGTATAGTTGTGAATGTTGCACCACGTATGGACATATCTGATTTGGACATACTTTATGGTGTCATTCCTCAATCAAAGAATCAATTCAAATCCTTGATTGAGAAGAAATCTCTTAGCTTTACTTATGAAGAATAGAAGTCGAAGCAGCTGAATAATATAAAAAAAGAGACATAAGATCGAAGCACTCACGCAACTTCAAGAAAGAATCTCAAAGTGACTCAATCTTAGTCTCACAAAGCTTTGTACTTCTTAGTTTACAATTGTTATACAAAGAATAAGATCGAGTCGACTTTGTAATACAAACTAAGGTTGTATCACAAGATCTGAAGAACAAAATAAGCCTTTGTAACTTGTTCATCACCATTGTACTCGAACTTTACTTTGAAGGATCTAAGGAAACCTTGAAACCTAAGGGGACTAGAAGTAGGCACCACTTTTGTATTCCGAAGAAGGATAAATCTTCGTGTTCTTGTTTTAAGTTGATTATTTACTTGTCCATTTATTTATATCTAATCTATTTTGTGAAGAATACTAATTTGCAGGCAAGTCGACTGTGAAGACTTGGTAGTCGACTCACAAAAATTTTTAATTCACCCCCTTTTGAATTTTAATTGGTATCAAAGCAGGTCTCACTAATTGTGTTGCTTAACCTCATGTGAGCAAAGATCAAATGACAAACTATCAAATCTCAGGAGCTCTCTTTCAAGATGGTCACTCTTCCACAAGACCACCTTACTTCAATAGACAACACTACTCTAATTGGAAGAACAGATTCAAAATCTTCGTCCAATCAAATAACTTCCAAGCATGGGATGTCATTAAGAAGGGACCGAAGCCAATACCTGGACTCAAGGAAAAACAGAAGGACAAAGACAAAGACAAAGAATCAAGCAGTACTAACATAGAAGATCTCGAGAACTTCGAAGTCACCAAAGAACAACAAGAGGTAATTCAAACTGATGCATGAGCTATAAGTTTACTTCTTTGTGCAGTTAACAGAGAAGAATAAACAAGATATCAACCTGCGAGACCACAAAAGAGATGTGGGATAAATTGAAGGTAACTATTCAAAATAGAAGAAAATGAGAACATTGAAACAATGTTTGCCATATTTAGCAAATTATTTGTGAGCTAAAATCATTAGGGATGATCTATCCACACAGCCTGCAAGTCCAAAAGTTGGTTAGAAGCCTCCCAAAAATATGGGAAACTAAGGATACCATTCTAGAAGACAGAGACCTTCACAACATAACATATGACGAGTTGCGAGGTAATCTCATTACATATGAACGAAATTATATCAACAGGTACAACAAGGAAGAAAAGAAGAAACCAGTAGCCTTCAATGTTGTACCAACTGAAGAAGAAGATCAGAAAGGGCACAAATCTTACAGCCGCAGGCAAAATCCTAAATGTGTGTGGGTTTGGAGGCCTAAAGAAAGCACATCTAACCCTTAAGGACCCAAGACCACATGGGTACCTAAACAAAATTGATTTTCTTATTTTGCAGGAACATGTATACAAAAGCTATAAAAAGGGATTGTGGGTCATTGATAGCGGATGTTCCAGACATTTGACCGGAAAAAAGAAAAATTTTATTCTCTAAAGAAAATAGAAGGAGGATCAGTCAGATTTGGTGATAATGCTAAGGGCGATGTTATTAGAGTCAGCTCAACAAAGCTCAGCTCATCATGTGAACTTATTGAAGTATATCTTGTAGACGGACTCAAACACAACCTACTCAACATCTGTCAACTGTGTGATGTAGGATTTGGAGTCTTCTTTAAAGCTGAAAGCTGCTCCATCAATCATGACAAAAAAATATTTCTCTTATCGGTGAACGTGTTGAAAATATCTATATTTTAAATAGTCCTGGTTTGGCTACCCTTACAGGCCTCACTGTGCAAACCAATGATACGTGGTTGTGGCACAGAAAGCTTGGGCATGATAGTATGCACATAATTGAGAAACCATCTAGACTGGAATTGGTAAAAGGTCTGCCAAAACTCAAGTTTGAAAAGGATCACATCTGTGATGCCAGTCAATTGGGTAAACAGACTCAGACATCATTCAAAGTCAAGAATATTGTCTCAACTACCAAATCCCTTCAAACAATCCACATGGATATGTTTGTCCCCACTAAGACCGCAAGTATTGGTGGAAAAAGATATGTTTTTGTTATCGTTGATGATTATTCTCGTTTCACTTGGGTAATATTTCTTGCTCATAAACATGAGGCTTTCACAAACTTTGAGATCTTTTGTAGAAAAGTGCAGAGAGAAGTTGAATCCTTCATCACCTATGCTCACAGTGATCATGGAAAGGAATTTGAAAATAAGGCTTTTGAGGAATACTATGCTCAGAACGAATACTCTCAGAACTTCTTATCACCTCGATCTCCTCAGCAAAATAGTGTGGAAGAGCGAATGAATCGATCTCTCTAGGAAACTAATAAGATCATGCTGCTAGAACACGTTCTCCCAGATTATTTTTAGGCAGAGGCAATAATCACAATATGCCACATCATCAACAGATGACTCATCAGACCGATTCTAAAGAAGACACCTTATGAGCCGTGGAGAGAAAAGAATCCAAACATTAGCTATTTTTATACTTTTGGATGCAAATGCTTCATCCACAACAACGGTAAGAATAACCTGGAAAAATTTGATCCATGAAGTGGCGAAGGTATTTTTCTTGGATACTCTCCACCAGTCGCTCTTACAGAGCTAAAAGAACGTCATGTGTTAAAGAATCTATGAATATTGTATTTGATGAAACTAATCACCCTACTATGAGCTTAAGTATTGATGAAAAACAGGTGAGTGATCTGCAATCTGGAGCCAATGCTAGAAGAACTCTCGAGCCAACGCAAGACGAGTCGACTATATCCCCTCCAGAGTCTACTCCCATAGTAGAAATGGTCAAACCAAGTGTTTTAAGTGAATAGATCACAATTCTAGCTATCCAAATAATTTCATCATAAAAAATCTAGATGATAGGATGCAAACTAGAGCCTCGTTAAGAAAGCAAGCGTCCATTGCCCTTGTATCTCAAATTGAACCAAAGAAGACCGATGAGGCCCTCAAAGATAAATCTTGGGTCGAAGCCATGAAATAAGAATTGAACCAATTCAAATAAAATCAAGTGTGGACTTTAGTTAAAAGACACAAGACTGCTCAGTGATCGGAACTAGATGGGTCTACCGAAACAAAAATTGAATGAGGAAGGTATGGTTATAAAAAAATAAGGCCAGACTTGTAGCTCAAGGCTACTCCTAATAAGAAGGTATTGATTATGATGAAACCTTTACTCTAGTAGCAAGGTTAGAATCAATTCACATTTTGTTAGCTTTTGCTACCTAAAAATGTTTTAAGTTGTAACAAATGGATGTCAAAAACGCCCTTTTAAATGGATTTATTCATGAAGAATTCTTTGTAAGACAACCCCCCGATTTTGAAAATTCATCTTATCTAAATCATGCTTTCAAACTGTCAAAATCACTCTGCGATCTCAAACAAGCTCCAAAGGCTTGATATGAGAGGTTGAGTATTTTTTGTTAAATAATAATTTTCAAAGATGTAAAATTGATACAACTCTATTTATATAAAAGCTCGACTCAAATCTTCTTATTGTGCAAATTTACGCTAATGATATCATTTTTGGTAGTCCTAACATCTCCCTATGTGAGAATTTTGCTAATATGATGAAAGGAGAATTTGAAATGAGCCTCATGGGAAAGATTACATTTTTCTTGGGACTAAAAATCAAGAAAAATCCCAAAGGTACTTTCATTAGTCAAGCCAAATACACAAAGGAACTTATCAAAAAGTTTGGCATGGCAAAAGAAAAGACCTATGGAACTCCAATGAGTCCATCCACAAGTATTGATTTAAATTCATTTGGAAAAGATGTTGATGAGAAGACATACGGGGGAATGATTGGATCACTACTCTACTTGTCCACCGGTCGACCAGACATTATGTTCAGGGTGTGTAAGGTTCCAGTAGGGTCCCAAAGAATCTCATTTGACTGGCATCAAATGAATCATCAGATATCTCATTGGAACCCAGGATACTGGACTATGGTACCCTTGATCTTCTCACTTTAATTTAATTGGATACTCAGACGCGGACTTTGCAGATGATAAAAATGATAGAAAAAGCACTAGTGGAACTTGTCAAATTCTTGGTGATGCCCTGATATCATGGCACAGTAAGAAGAAAACCTCAGTTGCCCTATCAACAACTAAAGTTGAATACATAGCCGATGGAAGTTATGGTACTCAAATTCTATGGATTATGCATCTACTGCTTGATTTTAATTTGTCCTTTGAATCTACACCCATAATGTGTGATAACACCATTTCTATTAGGCTATCTGAATATTTTGTGCATCATTTTAGGGATAAAAATATTGGAATTAAACATCATTTCATTCGAGAGAAAATGGAGATTTTTCTTTAGCATTTGTTGACTTCAAAAATCAAATGGCAGATATTTTTATAAAACCACTGTTAGAATAAAGATTCTGCTTCCTTAGAAAAAGACTTGGCACTATAAGTATTAATGACTTATGAGTTTTCATCATTGGAAAATATCATTTTACCTTTTTTGATTTTTACTGCTTTATTTTCAATTTTGAAAACTGGTTTTCTAAAGGAAGGTGTCCTCATTACCGCTTTTTATGCCACCTCTGCCGCCATTGCGCCCTTCTGCCTTCCCAATGTTCCCCCCTTTTCTGTCGTCCTTTCACTTACACCAATCATATCTTTTACTTCACCTCTTTTCATCTTCTCCCTACATCTATTTTTTCCCAATAATTGCCTCACTTTCTACATTCCCCCTTTCTCTCTCGGTTCTCTTAGCCATCTCATCTTTTTATTCTCTGTCCCTTTAAAATACTGACTCCAATCTTCTCCCATGCCCAGAACTCGCTCCATGGCCAATGTTTCAAAATTTTTTCCTATACCTCTCTCCAATAATCATGTTCTCCTCTCTAAATCCTCTGACGAATCTTTATCGGATTCTCAACACTCAACTCTCATAAAAAAATATCCAGCCCCCAGCCCAGCCTCTTTAGCCTATAAACCACATTCAACCTCCCTAAACTCCTTTCCTTCCGAGGACATGCACAAATTCTGTACATGCTCTCAGAAATATAAATTCTCTACCTTCAAAAATTGCTTCATTGTACCCGATCGCATAGTTAATCTCTGTCAATTAAAGAAAGATCTTTGTAATGTCAGCCACTTCTTTAAATATCAAGATTTGTCACTGGTTTTTCGTCTTTGTGGACTTGAAGTTTATGAGAATCCAATCCGAATATTTTACACCAATCTCTGCCTCTCTCCTGACAACGGTGAACTTGAGACTCTTGTGCTTGGCACAAGAATCATACTTAATAATTTTCTGTTTGAAAAGGTATTTGATACAAAGTTCTCTGGTATAATTCCCTTTATAAATGGTACCTGGCCCAAATATTTTGAGGTAGTCTTTGAAGAAGCGAAAAGGGTTATGTCTAACTCGAACACAATATTTTCTAATTTTGGCCCATTTTCTCTATGCTTTAAGTATCGTACCATGGACCACTTAATAGCCACCACAATGATTCCAAGGAAGAGATCCCTCAGCAATATTACCTGTCGAGATGTGTTTGTCCTATATTGTCTGGTGAAAAATCACAAGATAAACTGGCAACTGGGATTCATGACTGTGCAGCGAATGTTCACGCCTCCGCCAGTCTGCCGTATGGATTGCTGTTTACTCAAATTCTTTTGTATTACTCTATTGATCTCTCTGATTACCCCCTGCTGGAAGTCTCTACTACTTATGACTCCAAAACTTTTGCCAGTATGGTACATGTTTTGGTTGATAACGAATGGTGCAAAAAGGATTCTTCCCGAGAAAAAACTGAACTCCTAAGATAATCAAGTCTGTTTCTATCCCCATGGTTAATGTGTTGAAGGAACTGAAGGATCTCAAATATAGATTCAAAGCCATTAAGAAAGGTGAAATAATGCTTCAGGAATCGATTTCCAAAATATTAGACCTTGACAAGAGCACCAGCATTGACATAGGCTCGGTATGGCTGACCCTCAACAACTTTAAACAAGAAGGCATCAAGTTGTTCACTCGAGTGTTCACTCGTATGGACTCCCTCAAGTCTCAAGTCAGGTCCTCAAATGATAACCTTAAAATTTATGTCCAGACCTCCTACTCCTCATTCTTTAAAAACGTTGTAAATTTTTATGACAAATTCTTCCATAACATTAATAATACCCTCACATACTTTCTGGCTAAGCAGTGAATGATGACTTTTATTCAAAAGGGGGTCCTATCCCTTATTTTTTTTGAGTTGTAAAATAATTTTTAACACACTCTCTGCCACACTTCTTATATTGCCTAACTCCTTTGGTAATCAATTAGACTGTTTATCTGCTATATGTTTACTGCTTTTTTTGCAGATGTGTGTTTCTTTTTTATTATGCCAAAAGGGGGAGAAAGACAGAAACATCAGAGGTGTCTGTAAGTCAGAGGGAGCAAGTCAACTATCAAATGATGAAAGTCAACTAATGCTCAGGGAAAAGAAGAATGTCAAAAGCACTTGCAAGTCAAAAGAGCACATCATGAAAAACAGGGAAGTCAATTGATGTTTATTATTTATCATTATAAAAAGGGGGAGATTGTTAGCCCCATATTCTTATTATATGTTTTAATAAGGATAAACTAATAAACAAATATCTTGCAGGATACACCAAAGATACAATCAATCCTAAAAGAAAGCAAGTATCTACTCATAAGACAACCAGCTCCAAGATTGGAAAGAACATCAAACATGGAGATTATTGGCTTCCAAGACTTACGAAAATCAAATCAATCAAGAACAAGAGCAAAGGAAAGAAGATCGCAACATCAATTACAAAGATTATTGACCTCCCAGAATTACAGTAAACCAAATTAATTAAGACTAAAGGCTAAAGGAAAGAAGGCCACACCCTCTACATGGACATATTTGATATGGACATGTATAGCAATGAATGTTGCACCATGTATGGACATACTTTACAGTGTTATTCTTCAATCAAGGAATCAATTCAAATCCTTGATTGAGAAGAAATCTCTTGGGTTTTCTTATGAAGAATAGAAGCCAAAGCAGTTGAAGAATATAAAAGAAAGAGACCAAATATCAAAGAACTCTCACAACTTCAAGAAAGAATCTCAAAGTGTCTCAATCTTAGTCTTACAAAACTTTGTACTTTTTAGTTTATAATTTTTATACAAAGAGTAAGATCGAGTCGACTTTGTAATACAAACTGAGGCTATGTCACAAGATCTGAAGAACAAAATAAGTCTTCGAAATTTGTTCATCACCATTGTCGCACTGTACTCGAACTTTACTTTGAAGGATCTAAGGAAACCTTGAAACCCAAGGGGACTGGAAGTAGGCACCACATTGGTGTTCCGAACCAGGATAAATTTTCGTGTTCTTATTTCAAGTTGATTATCTACTTGCCCATTTATTTATATCTAATATGATTTGTGAAGAATACTTATTTACAGGCAAGTCGATTATGAAGACTTCATAGTCGACTCACAGAAATTTTCAATTCACCCCTCTTGAATTTCACATAGGACTTATTGTCTTTATCCAACCTCAAGTATTTTCCAGAAGTTAAAGCCACCAAGAAACAAGTTGGTCTTCAAGACAAGTAGTTGTTGTACATAAAAAATAAGAGTTCATCATAAATATAAATAGAAAACGGTCAAAGATTCTCAGAGGTGACATATATTCTTCATCTTTTTCTATTCTCTCAAGTGCCACAAATACCTATACAAAAAAGCAATGACCAAAGTGAAATACCGTAAATCGATAGTAACTTGTGAACATGTATGATTTGAAATCGATAGTTAATAATGTAAAATAAATAAATTATTGACATTGTCATGTAAACTCTTTCCTCAATAACAATATTAATAAATTAATTAATTGCGTAAATAAACGATATTACATTGGGAATAAATAAACAAATCACTTAAACATACAATATATTAACTTTTGTTAGTTTGACTAACGTAGCAAAAGTGTTTAAGCAAAAATAAAAAAGAGATTAACTCAATAAAATGAAAAACTAAAAAAGAGATTAACTCAAAAAATAGGTGTAGATATAAAGAGTACACAAGTCAAACTTACTGAATTTTTGGCTAATGCGGTAGTCAGGCAGAGTGGAGACAAGGGAGGATTTTGCTTTGTTCTCTTTTTCGAATGGGATAGAAAACTTATAAAGGAAGTCCTTCCTATATAGGAGTACTTTTCTAATATTTCTTACCATACAGGTTAGGAGTGTTTAATTATAAATAATATTCAATATTATAAATATAATCAAATAATAAATTGAAAAATAGGTGAAAAGATGATTTTGTTTATTAGAAAGTGTTTTTAATGGAGAGTAAAAAGTGTGAATCACTTTTCTATGAGTATTTACACTTTTAATATATTATAGATATAGATAGATAGATTATAGATATAGATAATTTATTTTAAAGATTGAATTTTTCCCTCATTAATTACATTTATTAAATAACAACCTAATTCAATTCAATCTCTCAATTCATTTAAATTCTAGTCATTTTTATACTTAATTGATGTCAATTTAAGTCTAAATTAAACTTAATTTTTCCTCAATCTCAAAATCCCCAAATCAAGTTATTGACCCAATTTCTTGATCCAATTTTATTCAATCCGACTCATTGTAATTTTAATCTCAATCGTTGACCAAATATGTTCCAACGGCTAAGATTAAAAATCCTATTATTTTAATGACCAAAACCTTCCCAGAAACCCTACAAAATTTTCCTTTTCTCTCTCTCTAAACAAAAATCAACCGCATCTTTCCCCATCTCTTTCTACCACTTCTCTCTCTAACCGCCATTGCTACCGCCGGCGAGCCGCGACAGTTGCTGCCGCCCATCCCTCATTCTCAATGCCACCATCCAAATCTGCCACTATCGCCACAGAATTAGCCACCACCGTCGGAGCTCCACCGGTGAAAACCAACAACTACAATCGCCGCTGGTCATCGTTGATCGCTGATTCTGCTCCGTCTGTCAGCCGCTGCCACGCTCCATCCAGCAACATGAGTCAGCGTGTACCTGTCGCCTCCAACACCACCTCTCTTTCGGCAAACTCCACTGCCACAGCCAAGGACGTCTCAATAAAATTAGTGGCCTAAAGTCAAAATTTTAATCTGAGACCTTAAAAATATAAATATACATAATAATTAAAAAATTATGTTTATTTATAATTGTTGTTTTTAATGTAGTATTATGTTTCACATAGTAATATTATTATTTATATTAGTGAGGATTGATTCAAGTTAATAATGCGTTAACCATGCGTTTTCAATACATTACCTTGGATGTTATTGTAAATAAATTATCTATTATTGTAAATATTTGAGTAGTTTAATTTAAAGTTATAAAATATTTTTATTGAATGATGATAGTTTTTTTTTTCTACTATATTCAATATTGTTAAAAAGAAAATAGAATTATAAAATTAACAATTAAATTTTTTTGAGGCCTTGCGATTTTTTGGCTTAAAGCAAAGATTTTACTAGTCTCACCCTTGAGCCACCGTCGCCGCAGCCAACCGTCGCCGCCGCTATCTTCATTCTCGCCCGAATTTTGTCGAAAAACTTTAAATTCATGACGGATTTTTAAACTTCGTCTCAAGTGGTTTCTTGTTTAACTTTTTTCCTAAACTTAACATTATCATTTTCTTTCTCTGGTCAATTTGTTGGATTTGAAATGCATGAAGTGTGATTAAAATTTTGATTAATTTCTTTTGTTTGTGCCCAAATTGGTTCTTGAAAATATTCTCTTTTCTTTTTATATCTTAATTGGTTTTCCTGAATATTCCCTTTCATTTAATCATATATCACTCTATGCCTATATAAACAACACCTCTCTTCATTATTTTGGACAGACTTTTGAACTCCTACTCTCTCTACAAATAGATATCAATCACATTCCTTCTCCCTTTCGACGTTATAGCATAAATTCAAGGATTATGTAATTATGTGAACTGCTTTATCACCTAGGCAAAACATATTGTAGGATCTTCAATTAAATTATTTTACTACTTAGAAATCATGTATTAGGTTTATTAATTAACTTTCAATATATTAAATGAAGTTCAAGCATGTTAATTTAATCTATAGCATGTAAAATTAGTTTTCAATATTTGTATTTATGTTTTTTTTTTGCATGTTTTTACTAATTTTTAGCATACAAAAAATGAATTTTCAGCAATCAAAGCCGTAGCCTCCAACATGTTAATTATTTTCAGCATTAGAATATCTTTTTTAGTACTCTAAAATTAATTTTTAGCATTTTTATGAATTTACAATATGGTTAATTATTTTTTGCATAATAAAATTAATTATTATCATTTTCTAACATTATTTACTTAACTTTGACATGTCTTTGTCATAACAAAATTCAACACATTGTTTTGAAATGATTTGATAATTTTTTTCGCCAATAAACAATTATGTGTCACCTAAACGTCATGCCTGTAGGGTTTTCTCACATTAAAAAAATAACTAAATTGTGTGACTTAGCATATTAATCACCTAATCGATTTCTAATTAACTAAGAGATTTGTTTGAAATCATTATGTGCTACGTGCTAGTCCAATGTGTTTTGTATGATGCAAATACTTGAGTCTAACTAGGAAGCATACTTTGCTTAGTATAGACACTAAATTTAAAGTAGAAAAGTCTAATGCCTCTTAGACATTAAGTTGGGACGGATAGACACTTAGGGAATGCTGATTTTATCATTCTTTTCTAGAACATTGAACTAGCATGTAGCACATAATGGTTTCAAACAAGTCTCTTAGTTAATTAGAGATCGGTTAGGTGATTAACATGCTAAATCACACAACTTACTTATTTTCTTTAATATAGAAAAAGCCTATAGACATGATGTCCACGTGACACGTAATTATTTATTGACGAAAGATAATTGTCAAATCGTTTCAAAACAATGTGCTGAATTTTGTTAAGACAAAGGCATGTCAAAGTTAAGTAAATAATGTTAGAAAATGATAACAATTAATTTTATTATGAAAAAAATAATTAACCATGTTGTAAATTAGTAAAAGTGCTAGGAATTAATTTTAGAGTGCTAGAAAATATATTCTAATGCTAAAAATAATTAATGTCACACCCCTTTTTTCCAATCGAAAGATTAGAATTTTAAGGGTCGAAAGGATTTTTTGTTATTAAAGTGACAAAATGAAGATTTGTTTTGAAAAGGATTCATTATATTCAAGAACTCAGAGTCGCCACTTGGCATAAATTGGGTGTGCCAAGTCACTCGTGGATATCCTTTTTCAAAACAGTTTTGACTATAAAACTGATCCGCGAACAGAGATTCCGACTAAGGAATTCTGTTGACCGAGGGGAAGGTGTTAGGCACCCCTAGATTCCGTGGTTCGACCACAATTGCTTGGTGGAGCGTATCGACTAATTTGATACTACAAATGTATAAACCACACAAAGCATGCAAAACAATCAAGAAAGCAAACAAAACAAAACAATCCAAAGTTTAGTGTTCAATCCAATTATACAGTCCAAAATAGAAAAATGCAAAAAATATAAATCCTATTCTAAGCTAGTCCTAGACTAAGCTCCAACGCTTCACCCGATGCCTCGATCCTTGATCACGAACCTCCTTCGAAGACATAATACGTTGGGGCATTCCCCGATGAATAAATACATGAAACCTCGGGGCATTCCCCGGCCAAATGAATACACTCGAATCAAATACGATAAACTAGGAAGAAATATTCGCACACATATTCAAACATTCAACCAAAACACAAGTTCTAAATTTGCTTACCGGAACCTATGTTTGCCTATTCCCATAATATCCATGCTTATTCCGAATTAAATAAAAGCAACAATAAATCAAGATTGATCTATACTCATCCCCTTTTTTTTAATCAATTTTCCAATTCCATCACGAATTCATTCTAAAAAATAATTGCCTAGTTCTTCGACTATTAATTTAATTTCTCACATCCAAATCCAACATCAACCAACACGCAATATAGATTCAAACATGCTAAACACGAATCATTCATAATCACACAAAAATAATTAAAGACAGAAGAGATAGAATTAGACCTTAAGGTTACTTTTATTCAATCATCTTGAACTGATTTCAGCAGCAACGAGGGCCTCGGGAACCAATGAACCTTGGACAGACTCAAATCTCCAACCCGTTGTGTCAAACTTGAACGACTAACTCTACAACCAATTAATACTAGTAAGGCTCGAAACTCATGGAAGCTAACTGGATTAGAAGTTAGTCGATGACCATTATATACTCTCCAGTAAAATTTGAGTGAGAAATGGTGACGAAAAGGAGCTGTTTTGGTTGTGGTTCCGCCAGAGATGTTGTTTTCCGACTACTTTTCACCGGAACAGTGATGAACCGTCACTAAGTGTCTCCCGATGGCTGACCTGACAAAATTCTGATGGATTTCCAGCGTGCAACTCACCATTAATTGATCCCTCTGTTGTTCCCTCTCTCTCTCTCATGCCCAATCTCTCTTAATTTCTTCTGATTTCCATTTTTCCTCTCCATTTAGTCCTCTTTCACCAACTCATTCTCTCTCTCTCGCCTCAATTTTGGTGGGTGTTTACTGATATTGTAGTGTGTGCGTATGGCTCTGTGAGTATGTGTTAATGGGTGTAGAGAATTGTGTGCATTATTGGGTAACTGCGTGTGTGTATATTGTGAAAATGAAGGAGAAGAAAAGTGAAACAATGGAGTCTCTGTATTCTCCCTTGGTGGTGTGTGTGTATTTTTGTGGAGAAGAAGATGATGGTGAGAGGAATTCCTATTTTTCTGTGGGGCCTGTGAGTGTATGTTTTATATGCTCCCCTTTTCTCTTCTCTTTATGAATTGGCAGTATGTGTATATATATTGTAAAAGGAAAATTCAGTGGGCCCCCTTCCTATTTTGTAATTATTCATTTTGTTGTGTCTAAGGCAAAGAAATATGTGATGTGGTGGGGTGGGGTCACATGGGTGTAGGGTAGGGGTAGGGTGTGGGCTGAGGTGTCCGTCTTTAATTGGAGAGATTGGTAGGATAAGGTTAGGGGTTTATTGAATTTTTTTTATTTTTGTATTTTTGTGGGACATAATCACACGGGTGAGGGCACACAGTAAGATAGGGTTAAAAATGAATAACTTGGGTCTTCGGGAGGAACAAAATTAGGTGTCTACATCATGCCCTCTTTGAATGTAAACACGAAGTATTTTCAGACAAAGAAGTAGACAACAAGACCAAATTTTGACCCGACCATAATTTAAGGAAAGAAACAGAAGGAAGAAGAGCAACCGGATCTTGACTTAGGACATCCTACCTAACCAAGTTATGAAGAAATCAATTGACACGCATCTCAAAGGATTGGAAGGAAATGGACTATACCGATTTGGAGAGTCGAGTGAGGTCCCATCGAGGTTCCAGTCCGCGACTCTGTTATTATATGAAAAAGGAAAATTATAAGTTAAAACATAAATAAAATTAGAAAAATCCTATCTATGTAGCTTCTTTTGGACTCTTGACTTGAGTTTCATCACCCTATTCTTCAGGCAGGCTCCTAACTTGCAATTTCTTCAACTTGTTGCATGGCTTTAAATTTCTTCACCCTGTTGTTTGACTTTCAACTTCTTGACCTTGTTGTTTGACTTTCAACTTCTTGACAACCTTGTTACTTGACTTTTAATTTATCACCCTATTCTTCAGGCGGGCTCCTGATTTGCCATTTCATCACCCTGTTCTTCAGGCGGATTTTGACTTACAATTTCATCACCCTGTTCTTCAGGCGGGCTCCTAACTTGCAATTTCCTCACCTTGTTATCCAGGCGGGCTCCTGAAATCAAAATCAAAACTATAACCAAAACTATCCCAAACAAATATTATGATAAAGAAAGATTCCATTTTTTTAAAAATAAAGTCCCATTTTCCAGGAGGGTCATGAACAAAAGTAAATTTCCATTTTTCCGGTAGGTCCTGAAATGAAACTAAAGTCCCATTTTCTAGGAAGGTCTTGAACAGAAAGTAAGATCCCATTTTCCAGGAGGGTCCTGAACAGAAAGTAAATTCCTATTTTTCAGGAGGGTTCTGAACATAAAGTAAATTCCCATTTTCCCGGAGGGTCCTGAACATAAAGTAAATTCCCATTTTTCAGGAGGGTCCTGAACAGAAAGTAAATACCATTTTCCAGGAGGGTCCTGAACAGTAAGTAAATTCTTATTTTTCAAGAGGGTTCTGAACATAAGGTAAATTCCCATTTTCCAGGAGGGTCCTGGACAAAAAGTAAATCCCATTTTACAGGAAGGTCCTGAACATAAAGTAAATTTCCATTTTTCAGGAGGGTCCTGAATAGAAAGTAAATTCCCATTTTTTAGGAGGGTCCTGAACATAAAGTAATTCTCATTTTCCAGGAGGGTCCTGAACAAAAAGTAAATTTCCATTTTTCAGGAAGGTCCTGAATAGAAAGTAAATTCCCATTTTTCAGAAGGGTCCTGAACATAAAGTAAATTTCCATTTTCCAGGAGGGTCCTGAACAAAAAGTAAATTCCCATTTTTCAGGAGGGTCCTGAACCGAAGGTAAAATCTCATTTTTCAGGAGGGTCCTGAACATAAAGTAAAATTCTATTTTTCAGGAGGGTCCTGAACATAAGGTGAAAATCTCATTTTTCAGGAGGGTCCTGAACATAAAGTGAAATTTCATTTTTCAGGAGGGTCTTGAACAGAAGGTAAAATTCCATTTTTCAGGAGGGTCCTGAACATAAAGTAAAATCCCATTTTTCAGGAGGGTCCTGAACAAAAGTAAAATCCTATTTTTCAGGAGGGTCCTGAACAGAAAGTAAAATCCCATTTTTCAGGAGGGTCCTGAACAAAAGTAAAATCCCATTTTTCAGGAGGGTCCTGAACAGAAATTAAAATTCCATTTTTCAGGAGGATCCTGAACAAAAGTAAAATCCTATTTTTCAGGATGGTCCTGAACAAAAGTAAAATTCCATTTTTCAGGAGGGTCCTGAACATAAAGTAAATTCCCATTTTTCAGGATGGTCCTGAACATAAAGTAAATTCCATGGATGTGCATTTCCAATGGTAGTAGAATTAAATGAAGCGAATTTGCCCCTGTTTCAACAAAGAAAACTTGTCAGTTACAAACTTAGTGGTGGTTTGCAGCACTTGGCTTTCCTGACACCTGTTCCAGTGTTCATTCCCTTCATTTTATTTCAGATTGCTGGCACTTGCCCCTGCTTTACCGTGTCATTGACCCAAACACAGATTAAGGAAAATAACTCTGAAACAAACACAGTATCTCTGATTTGTCATGCTCCTCAGATAAACCCTTTGAACCTTGGTATTTCTATGAGTTCCCAGACATGTCTATTGACAAAACTTTCTTCATGCCTTGTTCTGACTTGCAATCTTGTTTCTTTCATGTGCTAGCCTTTGTCTTGCTTTGTGCAATTGAAGAAGCTGGTAACCAGTTTTGAAATCTTTTCACTTGTTTTGACATGGACTTAACTCAAAGACAAGAGAAAAATGACAATAATTTTGGTTTTATTAGGATAATTGACTTAAGAAAAATAAAAATATAACTAAAGAGAAGAAAGAAACGACAATGAATGTCCCCATCGAAAAAAATAAAAGAAAAGTTTATCTAAAAATGACAGTCAATTCTAATGTTATGTCATGCATATCAGATTTAACTATCTGATCTTTCTATCCAAAACTTTCTACCAATTGTTGTTGAGTTAATGACCTCGAAATTGAGTTGCTTCCTTAGGTCAATTGCATTTAAGACCTCATTCTGCTAGTGACACCTTGAAGGGGTTTTCGCCAACAAGCCTCTCTCCTTTTCTTTCTCTCGGATCACCATTGCCTTATGGTATCCGTAAGGTTTTTCACCAATGAGATTCTCTAATTTTCGTTTCTCTTAACTCACAGTCGTCTTACGGTGCCCGTGAGGGTTTTCACCAATAAAACTCTCATTTTATCTCTCTCAGCTTACCATCGTTTTATGATGCCCGTTGGGGTTTTCACCGATAAGACTCTCATTTTCATTTCTCTCCTAATTCCTTGTGCTGAGGAAGACAAGTAGTCCCAAAATGCGTCATCATATCCCCTTGCATGCTTAGACTTAACATCCTCAAATATTGATCTGAAGGTCTTTCTTTGGTTGTAACTAGGATTTTGGTTAGGGTTAGAAAGAAAGGATGACCTGAGGCTCAAACGACACTTGAAGTGGGTTAGGACTTACAGTTTTTGGAATCGACTCAAACAATGAGGATTAACTCATGCCTAGTTTCTTTTGACTGGGCAATTCTAAATTATTTATTTGGTTGGACCGACACCAGAGTAGGGCAACCTACGTATCTCACCCCCGAGAGAGAAGAATCAGGTCATGCGTAGTTCTGGCAGCTTGTTCTTTTGCTTGATTCTGATTTTTGTTTCTTTTTCTTTTTTTTTCTTTTCTCTTTGGGATTTTTTTATGACCCTATTTTGGATACTCTTCTCTTTTCTTTTCTTTTGGACATATTTTTTTTCTCGACTCTTTTCTTTTGAGTTTTACTGACTCTATTTTGATTCCAAAAGAGGGGTATGAAAGAAAATAGGACTAAAGCTCAAATGGGATAAACAAAGGATGATACAATGTTTGGATAGTAGAATGAAATGCCTTCGTCATATCAATCCTTAACAATGCAAGTACATATCATGCAATATGGAAGTGAAAGATGAAGATCATTTGTGACATCTTTTGCAGCATTAACTTTGGCTGAGTCTGTGCGTCACTATTTCTTCTGCGCTTTTCTAGCATACAACTCCACTTTTGTTACATATTCCTCACCTTGAATGACTCATGATTTTGTGGAGCTGATTTTCGTTCTGTTCACGCAGCCACTATTTGACCTAATTGACACATGTCTTTCAATTGATGACCAAGTTATTCTTGTGATTCTCAAAATAAGTGCCTTAATTTTCAAAGAAGACTTCAACTTGTCACCAAATGTCTCAGTACTCTACCTATTTTCTCAGATGTTCTCTTTTACTAACTTAAACCTCTGATTCAATGTCTGGTGGTTAAATTGGATTTTAAGATCTGACTGAAAATTCCGCTAGCATGTCATATCACTAGAATCAACATAAAATTCACTATGTGAAGAAAACAAACAAACAATACACATTTAAAACACAAAGAAAAAAGAACACTTTGGATAGTTGAAATAAAAGAGAAAGGGGTTTGAACATAAACGACAAAGGGACAAAACAAGATGGATCCCGAACTACAACCCTAAAATAATTAGGAAAACATAAAACAAAACGAAACAAATTACCAAATCTCTTCCTAGTAGGGAGAGGGGTGACTTCTCAATTGCTCAACCTGACAACATAGCCACTGATTTGCATATCATCATAACTAGATCTTCCCTCACTGTCAATGTTCTGCACCATAATTGATCCATCTTAAATCATCTTTTTAATTTCTCTTTTCAAATCTCGGCAATCTTCAATACTATGACCCCGAGCATCAGAATGATATGCACATTGTGCATTAGGATCAAAATTTCTTGAATGGGGATTAAAAATGTGCCCAAGGAGAGGAGTGATCATGCCCCATTGTACCAATCTCTGAAATAAGCTGGCATACGACTCTCCAATTGGTGTGAAGCTATCCCTCTATTTCTGCCTTATTTCATCATTTGGCTTGAATCCAAAATCGGGCCTAGAAGGGCTTTGGTAGGTTTATGGAGTTAGAGGGTGACTCTGAGGAGTTGGTGCGCGCCATTGTGAGTAAAGAGGGAGTTGAACATATGGTTGTGCGCAATATACTAGATATGAAGGTGGGGAAATGGAGTATAATGGATTTTGGGAGGGATTATAGAGAGCTTGGGTATGAACTTGGGCCTGAGACTGACGACAATGACGACGTCGTCTTCTTGGATGTTCCCGTTCTCCAGCTACAATAGCAGTGTCATCTTTCTCATTTTTCTTCCCTACAGATTCCCTTAATTGATTACAATATTGTCCCAAATGTTTCACAGATTCCTCATGCCCATCTTGCTCCTCAAATTTCGATATCTCAAAGATTGGAGGAAGGTTAGCATTTGAAGGCATGCCCTAGTCTTTGTATAAAACATCTTCTTTACCTGCAGGTCCTAGAAAATTTTTCATAGCATTTTCTGCACACTTCATTTTTCCAACAATTTTCTTCGACTCTTCTGGCATACTGGACTTCTTGTTAAGAAATTTTAGTGGTCCAGTTAACTTAAAAACAAGCTCAAGAGTATAACAATGATCACCAAGAGTATTGAATATAGGTTCACTAGCGGCATGAGGACGCAAAACCATTGGGCGAGCCAGTGTAGAAGTCCCAGTAGAGGATTGAGTAACAAGATCACAGACAACATGTGGTGTTGTGAATGTAGCAGGCTTATGCTAAGGAGCTAGAGGAAAAGTGGTGGAAGTATTGAGATGTTTTTGGCTTGGAATGAATTCTGAGTCATGTTGCGGTGCATCAACAACAGTAGAAAATTGACTTTGAGATTTTGGTGGAAAACTCAAGGTATTTATAGGATCAATAAAGGGAAATGGAGAAGGAGGCAACCCACTGGCCCATGCTCGATGCATTTCAATCATTTGTTGTCTTAGCCTCCTAAGCTTTTGCTTCAAACTCTCATTTTACTGATTCTTTGTTTGATCCATGATGTCACTCTCTATATCTTTGATAGACACAACTAACCCTTTGGATTTGGTGTGAGGTAAGGGATCATCCAGAATACCACAAACCAACCACCTTAAACTGACTCAACAAAAAACAACAAATGTGTTAGGGTTCAACACTTTTTCAAATCCTCTTTTTCCTTCTTTGTTTTTTTTTTGAAAAGATCATCGAACCCAAGAAGGGAGCCTACGTATCTCACCTCCGAAAGGGGAGAATCAGGTGTGCATAGTTCGTGAAGTCTTGCCAAAATGGCCAATTGATTCTTTTTCCTTTCTTTTTTTCTTTTTCTTGAAACTTTAAGAAAAAAAAAGAAAATAACAATTTGTCAAAAGAATTGATGAAAATCTTTTTGCATTTTTCAGGTTTAAACTCCCTATATAAAATAGAACCTATGATTACCAAAGAAAAATCTTTTGGGGTTTTCGATTTTGAATTTCATAGGAAAATGAAGCTTGAAACTATTAAAGAAAAAACTTTTTGTATTTTTCTTTAGAGACGTATATGACACCTACTCTAGATGAACAGTGAAGAGAATTTTTTTGGATTTTTCAAATTCCTGTACAAAATGAAATCTATGATTACCGAAGAAATATTTTTGGATTTTTGATTTTGAATTTCATACGAAAATGAAACTTGAACCTATTAAAGGGAAATATTTTTTTTTTGTTGTTGTTTTCTTTTAAAGATGTACATGAGACACCTACTCTAAATGAAGAGTGAAGAAAATTTTATTTTATTTTGAATTTTTGAAATAAGATCCCCAAACCCACAATAGGCTGCCTACGTATCTCACTCCTGAGAGAGGAGAATCAAGGGTACGTGGTTCGTCCAAATTGGACAATTAAGGATTAAATGATAAACTAAACCCTGAATTGAGAGACACGACTAAACCCAGACGAATAAAACCTTTTTTGGGTTTTTAATTAGAAACTAACACCAACAACTATGAAAGAAAAAATCTTTTTGACATTTTCGTTATATAAAAATGTACAAAGCTCCTATTGGAAGGAATTTTTTTTTGGAGTTTTCGAATTGTGAATACTTACTAAATAAATAAAAGGAAAATCTTTTTAACTCTTTTTGATTTTTCGGGAAATGAGTGCAAAAGTAAATATATATATATATCTTTTTTTTTCACTCCTTTTTTCTTCCTTTTTTTTCAACAATTTCTTGCCTGCACACTTTGCTTCTAACTCATGTTTTGCCCAAATCAGTCTGTCAAATGACCACATTACCCTAAAAAATGCAACATTTAGCACGTAGGGATGCTTCAAAAGTGAGTCTCCTGCAAAGGACCAAGTGGGTCCCTCTAGATCTCAATATGATGCAAATAAGCATGACCTAAAGGTTGACCTATGCTGGGGTTCACTAACAAGGTTGTTCGGGGAAGCGTATGGTCGATAGTGGTTGCGCTAAGTTTTCACCCACTCATACCAGCCGACGGCTCCCCCTCATAAAAATAAGGGTGACTCAACTATAGGTCGTGTAAACAGCGTGTACTACAGACTTATTGTAGAAAGAATAACTCGGGTTATGCACATGATGCCAAATATAAAGTGGTAACACGTAAGATAAAAACTATAAACAAAGAGCACGTAGGCACTCGACAATGAAAAAAATAATAACACAAAACAACACAAAATTCTATACACCCATAATGCCAAACTAAGCCGATACAACTCTAAAAAATAAATTCAAATTTTGAAATGGTCCCCCGCAAAGTCGCCAGAGCTATCACACCCCTTTTTTTCAACCGAAAGATTAGAATTTTAAGGGTCGAAAGGGTTTTTTGTTATTAAAGTGACAAAATGAAGATTTGTTTTGAAAATGATTCATTATATTCAAAAACTCAGAGTCGCCACTTGGCATAAATCGGGTGTGCCAAGTCACCCGTGGATATCCTTTTTCAAAATAGTTTTGACTCTAAAACTGATCCGCGAACAGAGATTTCGACTAAGGACTTCTGTTGACCGAGGGAAAGGTGTTAGGCACCCTTAGATCCCATGGTTCGACCACGGTCGCTTGGTGGAGCGTATCGAATAATTTGACACTAAAAATGTATAAACCACACAAAGCACGCAAAACAATCAAGCAAGCAAACAAAACAAAACAATCCAAAGTTTAGTGTTCAATCCAATTATACAGTCCAAAATAGAAAAATGCAAAAAATATAAATCCTATTCTAAGCTAGTCCTAGACTAAGCTCCAATGCTTCACCCGATGCTTCGGGCCTTGATCACAAAACTCCTTCAAAGACATAATACATCGGGGCATTCCCCGGTGAATAAATACATGAAGCCTCGGGGCATTCCCCGGCCAAATGAATACACTCGAATCAAATACGATAAACTAGGAAGAAATATTCGCACACATATTCAAACATTCAACCAAAACACAAGTTCTAAATTTGCTTACCCGAACCTATGTTTGCCTATTCCCATAATATCCATGCTTATTCCGAATTAAACAAAAGCAATAATAAATCAAGATTGATCTATACTCATCCCTTTTTTTTTTACCAATTTTCCAATTCTATCCCGAATTCATTCTCAAAAATAATTGCCTAGTTCTTCGACTATCAATTCAATTTCTCACATCCAAATCCAACATCAACCAACTCGCAATATATATTCAAACCTGCTAAACACGAATCATTCATAATCACATAAAAATAATTAAAGAAAGAGGAGATAGAATTAGACCTTAAGGTTACTTTTATTCAATCAGCTTGAACCGATTTCAACAGCAACGAGGTCCTTGGGAACTAACGAACCTTGAACAGACTCAAATCTCCAACCCATCGTGTCAAACTTGAATGACTAACTCTACAACCAAAATTAATACTAGTAAAGCTCGAAAATCATGGAAGCTAGAAGTTAGTCGATGACCATTATATAATCTCCAGTGAAATTTGAGTGATAAATGGTGACGGGAAGGATCTGTTTTGGTTGTGGTTCCACCAGAGATGTCGTTTTTCGACTACTTTTCACCGGAATAGTGATAAACCGTCACTGGGCGTCTCTCGATGGTTGACCTGACGAAATTTTGATTGATTTCAGGTGAGCAACTCACCGTTAATTAATCTCTCTGTTGTTTCCTCTCTCTCACCCCAATCTCTCTTAATTTCTTCCGATTTTCATTTCTCCTCTCCGTTTACTTCTCTCTCTCCGACCCGTTCTCTCTCTCTCGCCTCAATTTTGGTGGGTGTTTACCGGTATTGTAGTGTGTGTGTATGGTTCTGTGAGTGTATGTTAATTGGTGTAGAGAATTGTATGCATTATTGGGTAACTGCGTGTGTGTATATTGTGAAAACGAAGGAGAAGAAAAGTGAAATAATGGAGTCTCTGTATTCTCCATTTGTGGTGTGCGTGTATTTTTATGGAGAAGAAGATGATGGTGAGTGGAATTCCTATTTTTCTGTGGGGCCCGTGAGTGTATGTTTTATACGCTTCCCTTTTCTCTTCTCTTTATGAATTGGTAGTATGTGTATACATATTGTAAAAGGAAAATTCAGTGGGCCCCCTCCCTATTTTGTAATTATTCATTCTGTTGTGGGTAAGGCAAAACAATATATGGCGTGGTGAGGTGGGGTCACATGGGTATAGGGTAGGGGTAGGGTGTGAGGTGAGGTGTCCGTCTTTAATTGGAGAGGTTGTTAGGATAAGGTTAGGAATTTATTAAATTTTTGTTATTTTTGTGGGACATAATCACACGGGTGAGGGCACACAGTAAGATGGGTTAAAAATGAATAACTTAGGTCTTCGGGAGAAACAAAATTAGGTGTCTACAATTAACATGCTAGAGGCTAATGCTTTGATTGCGGAATATTTATTTCAATATGCTAAAAATTTATCTCATATACTGAAAATTAATAAAAACATCCAAAAATAAATACAAATGTTGAAAATTAATTTTACATGTTATAGGTTAAATTAATATGCTTGAACTTAATTTAATATATTGAAAGTTAAACATGATTTCTAAGCGGTAAAATAATTTAATTGAAGATCCTACAATATGTTTTACCTAGGTGATAAAGCAGTTCACATAATTAGGGTCAAAACAAATAGGCATACCATTTTGTACTTTTCGTATATGATAACAAAGATGACAAGACAAACAAAAGAAATCTTAATCATACTTCATGCATTTCTATGACCTTCAATTGTATTTATCATTTTTTTCACTTATCTATTTAACTATGGATAAACTATATAAAACCCAAACTTAAGAGACCATATTACTCAATATCCCTTACCTTTTTAAAATTTACATAAAATCTTGGATTTCAACTTTAATATTGATACATATGTTGTAACTCACCTTACCGAGTTTCTCTCCTCCATTAACGCATGCAACCATTTTTTTTTTCACAATTTTCTCCCCTAAAATCTCTCCCAATTACCATCAATTGAGATAACTTCCTTCTCCACTACTTCAACCGCTTAGAACCGTCAACATACTTCATTAAATTTTAAAAATTGCCAACTACTTCAAAGAGGTTAGCTGTATGTTTATGTGGATTTTATCTTAATTTTTAACAAGAAAAGTCAATATCCATATATGCTTTAACTTCTTTTTGTATTGATTTGTTTGATATTCAATGGCTAATGAAGATTCATCCTCATTCAGTTTGGGGATTTCCCAAATCGAAACACAAAAAGGTGTTCCTGCTAGTAATCAAGTTGTGGGTTTTACTCCGGGTACATTTGATTACATGGAGGAAGATTTTAGTGAAAATAGGTCAAAGTACCGAAATAAATCGAAAAAATTGAAGAATTAAAGACAAGCATTTGCTGCCAAAAATTAAGAATTCGACATGCAAATGGAAGATCAGGAGGAAATAAAGCATCCGTTAAATTAGGTATTGATATCGCAAGTGATTCATATAGGTGGTACCCATTTTAAAAAAAAATTGATTGATACATATATAAATTTATTAAGTTATTCATTCATGTTTACACTTTAATGATGATTCATATGAATGATACATATGTTATCATTACATAGGTATTATGGTGATTCATACAATAGATACACTTTGTATGATTTTAATGGGTGATACATATTATATTATGGTGATTCATGGGGTAGATACAATTATTATTTAAATTATTGGGTGATTCATATGCTATTAATGGATGATACATTTTATTCACACTGAATGTTTGATACATATTTTGTTATTTAATTGGTGATACATATATCATCTTACAGTGTAAGAGTGATTCTTTGTGGATCAGATTATTGGTGATATATATGTACTAATACTTTCTATACTCATTTTATTGTTGTTTTCATTTATAAATGTGTGATAGATTTGACATATGAATCATGTTTTACTTTGTGTTATTGTCAATATTTGTTGTTGGTATAATTTTAATTTGGTTGTGAAAAAATGACCTGCAAACAACTTAAGGATTAGCAGTGCACACAACATCAATGTAGTAGATAGGCTTAAAGAAGTTTTGAAGGATAAAGGAATCAGAATTTTCAGAAGTACCTATTTTGGGTCATTTTTAGACCTCCCTAATTGTAATTTTCAAGGATCGATAGCAATCTGTTTGATGACCTTAGAGGTCCAACACCTATATCAGGATCAACTAAGGGTATTGGTCAATAATACAATTCTTTATTTTTCCATGTACGAGTTTGCTATCATTACTGGGTTGAAATGCATCAGGAACAAAGAAGAGTTCAACTATTCAGACCTTCCACCATGTAGCCTACAAAAAAAATATTTTTTGTATTCGGAAGCAAATGTGAAAAGAAGTGAGCTGGTCAACCTTTTCTTGAATAAAAAGTGGGCAAAAACTCCAGAAGATGCGGTAAAGATTGGGATTTTGTACTTTATACACACATTTGTGTTCTCCTAATTATATAAAGTCAATATCCCTGTCCGAGACTTTAACATGGTTAATGACGAATTTTATAGTTGATTTTCATGGGGTAAATTAGCATTTGCAAAACTGATGGCTTCATTTAGTCGGTCCATGAATGAGGTGCAATGGTATTATAGTTTGAATGGCATGCCATATGCTCTTCAGATTTAGTGGTACGAATGTTGTTTTGAAGTTGATGAATCAATTGCCGTTCGTGAGAATAATTTAATCCCAAGGATGGTCAAGTGGAAAGTGGCTAAACCAAACCTAAGATATGATGACTTGATGAAGGACATGTTTAGTAAGGTACTGTTTTTTTTAGTGATACTTTTGTATGTCTATTGTTAATTTTTAAGTTACTGTTAATTTTTGGTCTTTTGTATTATTTTTATTGCAGCTGGTATACAAAAATTTATCCCCGTCACCACAGGAATTGAATCAACTTAATTTGTCCAACCCTCTGATGTTTGATCCAACAGATCATGATGCAAATATAGCAGAGGTTGTATCTGTACAACAAGAATCTGAAAGGACTTCTCCGACTGAAATTCTATATGAATTTGATGATTTTAGTACTTCTCCAAAAGCAGACCTGCTTAAAATAATGATGCTTGATGTTGGTCCGTCTACACACCCCCCTGTGAAGAAATAAAAAATTGACGAGGAGTTAAAAAAAGTGAGTTCACGTGTAGAAAAGACAAAAAAATAATCAGCTTCATTGTCCAAAGAGAAATATTTGGCAGGTTCATCAAGAGCTCATTCAGAGCCACATGTTTTCTTGGAAAAAGACACATTTGTGAATAATGTTGAGAAGAGGGATGCAGATAATGCATCTGCAGCTGGTAAGAAAAAGGAATCACTTTCAATGTCAGATTTGGACGACATAAAGTCTTATGTTATGACTTATGTAAGTGTAACATTTTTTTGGTATGTTGTGTTAATGATAATAAATATTTCGATATTCATTGACCAATCGTTAATCACAATGAAGGTTGACATAAAATTCAATGATCTTTAAAATTTTATGGTGGACCATTATACAGGCATTTTGGAAGTTGTGAAAGAAGTTTTTGCTTCATATGATAAGGTATTCAAAATTTATCATTAATATCACTATATTACCGTATTATTCTAATTTGTTATCAAGCAGGTTGCTCATTCTCCAGTGCATGAAAGTGAAAAAGTATCCCAGATAGAGAAAGAGGTCCTCCTCTGTCATAATCCGAGGCTATCCCCTAGTCGGGACAACGGTGTTTACGGTCATAAGTGACCACAAGGTAATCCACGAGCTGGTACCTGTTGTAAGCACTGAATAAAGTAATAAAATACACATGTGCGGAAATCAACTGTCAATGCCATAAGGATTCAAATACTGAAACACGATTAAATAATAATTCTGAACATCTGAAGACATACTGAAAAGACTAAGAAAATAATTGATAAACTGACTAACTGTTTAATTGTCTGAAAAGCCTCTAACTAACTGACTGGGGAGTTGATGGGAAAAAACCTTAACTAACTCCGACTGAATGAGAATACTGAACTACTGAGATAAACTAAAATAAAGTAATCATGTCCACGATAGATGAGGACTCAACATAACTATTGTTGCTGATTAGCTGAACTATCTAAGCGCGGTTAGGATACTGAGAATCCGAACCTATGATATTAGACATGAAAGCACGAAGAAAAGTATGCGGTCAGTACTTTGAATGTACTGGTATATAAGATGAGGTTAGGCTAAAATGCAAGGGCTCATGTGGATAAAAATAATGACTGACTGAATATCATGAGATGACTGATGCATAAATGCGTAAAAGCTATAAAATCTGTGAATGCATGACTAAGAATATAACATGGTTCTGAAATAGTATGTAAACTAAAATACTGAAATATGATAACTGAATAACTGGAAGTTAGTATGTTTTAGTCAAACAAATCGGAACTGAATTCTATACTAAATACTGAACTGAAACTAAAATTGTGAGAGGTATCATCTAACCGACATACCCCACTCTGAGTTGATTGGGGTCCAACCTGTAACCCCAATTGTAAGGGTATTAGTACCGTGGCATGGGTACTAACAATGGTTGTGTTAACCCTAAACTGGTAGGAAGACATCTTGTCAACCCTAAACTGACAGGAAGACTCATGAGATGTGTGTGAACCCTAAACTGGCAGGAAGACATCTCAACCTACACTGGCTACGTAGTTATGTAACTCAGAGATTGCCACTATGGGTCAAATCCTATACTGACAGGAATGCCCCCATCCCTGGGTTTGCTCGGTGCTGAATCCTACTCCAATTGAACTGACACTAATTACTAGACTAAACTAAGCATAACTGAACAAACAACTGATCATTCTAACTAATTGATTTATAATGCTCATGGTTTATCTAAAATTGTTCTACCAATATTGAAATTATGTAAGCAGCTAAATTTTGGGTATTCATAACCCCCAGCACTGAATGAAAATAACAATAAGAACATATAAAAGTTTTGAAACCATAATAGGGAATCAATATTCAAAATTCAATACTTAGGTATTTCATCAAACACATATGGGGTCATGATCTTAAACACAGGAAAATGGTAAAGCATGTGAAAATAGCATAGTTACAACACAAAACCATTAATTAGGGATTTAACATGGAAATTTCGTGTTTCAAACGTGTAAGGGCTTGGACTATGCTAAATTCATAAATTTTTCATGGAGATAATTCATAAAATTTTCATGGAGATAATTCATAATAAACATGTATATTCATAATTTAAACATAATAAAGTGGGTTCTTGCACTCCATGAGTGAAAAGGGCCCATGGATGAACATCACACATACCTTAAGCCTTAAATCTTGAAAGGGAAACACAAATATTTAAGCTTCCTTGAAGGTTCTTGAATTTGGGAACTTGATTTCTTGGTTACCTTGGAGAGAAAGGAATTGATTTTGATGAACTTGGGAGAAGATTAGGGTTTCTTTGAGAGGAAATTGGAGAAGATGGGAAAATAATGCCCTAACTGAAGATTTAAGTCGTGGATTTACGAATTGGGTTGAGGTGGGAAAAGACCTAATTTCCCCTCAATCATTTAAACCAAAAAATCGTAACTAGAATGAGGATTTAAGGCTCATCGTGAGCGGTCTTATTACGATGGCTTACTGGTTCTGACAAAAATGATCATAACTTTTCGCTTGGGTATCAGATTTAGGTAAAATTAGTATCATTGGAAAGATAATTCAATTATCTATAATTTGGTGGGTCTTGAGCTAAAAAATTCCAGGTATATTAAAAGTTTTACACATTCAAAATTGACCCTTGTAGAATCAAATACCAAACATTGAACGAATCAAAGGCTCTTAGCTCAACTTTGTTCTAAGTGATTTCTATGAATATTTTTCACCTCATAAGCACTTTATACACTAGAATAAAGATTATAACATGTGCATTTAAATTATAAATCAAGAACTGGACACAACACTCTCATCGCGACATGATAAGAGTGACATCGTCATTAGCACCACGACACGGCACTATCACGATGAGCTACTGGCATCGTGGTCCAAACATGACCCAATCCTCGTTCGAGAAATCCAACACTTCCCCGGGACATGCTCCTTACACCCATGACCATAAATAAACTCAAAAACCTACGTCTCGAGGTCAGAAAGACCTATTTAAAAATCCTCAAAGTTAAGAGGTCAATAATATGACTAAGTGCCCAACACTTAGCTAAATTTTCAGGCTTTAAGCCTCTTATGTATGTAACTAGAAGATGAACTGAACTAGGAATAATACGAAGTATTACATCCTCAATCTCTTAATGAGAACAACACAGACGCTAAAAGTGATAACATTGTAGTGGATGCCGAATAATCATCTAAAGTAGTTGGAAATGAAGTAGTAGTTGGCAATGAAGTAGTAGTTGGAAAGTGCTTAAAGGTAATAGGAATTGCACATTTGATTGTTAATTAAATTGACTTAATTGTATGATCGATTTGTTACTTCTTGCTCAAAATATTAGCCTCAAATAGTTTATTTTTCATTATTTGAAGTGTTGAAACTGTTAATATAATTCTATTACACTTCATTAACTAATATTGTACATGTAACAATTAAGTTCCTCATATGTATCCTTTTGATACATCTGCTATCATATGTATCCTTTTGATACATATAGAAAGTTTAACCAAAATTATCCCAAAATTCAATTTTACATAGTTCATTATTTAAAAATGTCATTTAGGAGTATGATCTTGGAAACACATGTTACATTTTTCAGATCTCTAAGGTTCTAGTTACAGATCTTAGATTTTTCAGATCTCTAAGGTTCTAGTTACAGATCTCACATAAAAGTACACTTTGACTACGTCAAACAGGAGGATGAGAGTGCGTACACAGACAAGGTACAAGAAGAAGATAGGTATAATACAATTGCTGAAATAGATAAAGAAATAAGGGATGAGCGCCTAAAGATAATATTGATTTACTTATATCAGAGATTGTTTTTAATTACTCACAAAGTTTATTTGGTAAGTTGAAATTATTTATTTTAACGGTCACAAACTTATTTCAAATTTTTATGTGGCAAAACAACTTTTCAGCAATAAGTTTTAAACTTATCTAAAGATGATCAGAGTTTCCAGTTACAAAAGTTGGATTTATGTTATGTAATTTTTCCAAATTTATCATAATGATACACATTGTTCCAAATGTATCATTATGATATATATAGATAGTTTAGGCACTTCCTATCTAAACTTCAATCTCACACTAAGTTCACTTTTTACATCTGGCAAACAGGACTCTGAAGAAGACATTCGTAATATAGATTAAGATTTATCTAAAGTAATTACCTTGTATGTACCACCAGTGCCTGCAGCCTATCCAACAAGGATAACTGATAGCCAATTATTTATCACTGATAGTGCTATTACAGCTATTGACACATGCAATTTGCAAGGCAACACTGATTGTCAGTATTATATTAGTGACAGTGCTATTGCAGTTATTTCTCAGGTCCCTTTGTGCAAGACTAATCTTCAGATGTCATCAAGACACCTGCCTAAAGAAATAGTCAGCGTTCAAAACTTTATCAGTCACCATATGTCAATGTTTTTTATTCTGGGTCAAAAAATAAAGAAGTCATCCAGTCGTTCAAAAAGTTGTACTACCCCTTTGAAGGTCACAACATTTATGGACCATATACTGAAGAGTTGTTCTCTAAGTTCTCTCTTTGGATGTTAGCTGGACTATACAAAACACAAGCTAGTAGGTAAGATTGATGAATCACCTTTCAAAATATCATATATATGTATTAGACTCAATACTAATTGAAATAATAATTTGCATATAGGAAAGGGAAGGATGATCACTACACGGCCAAATATGTTGACCTAAAACCGAAGCTTGATTTTGTAGATGCACATCCTATGAAAATAAGTTTATTTTATAACATGGCACAATCAAATTCATGTTGTAATGATGAGGTATGCCTCAAAGAAATATATATAACACCTAACTGTTTTTTTTATTTTTATGATCTAAGCACAAATTTACTTATCTAATTTTCTTGTGGTGTGCTGTGTATACATATTTTTTCTCACGTATCATTTCTGCCATATATATTGACCACAAACATAGTAGTTGATACATATATATACTTTTACCGTTTTCCAGTCAATGTTTTTATAAATTCATATGTATCAACTGTTTTACACTTTGTATTATGTATGGCATTTATGAATCGCATGTTCTTATATATATTTTAATCTTTCAATATAGCACATTGATGTAGTATTATACTATCTTTGCAAGAAAGCAAAACTGGACACTACCAGTGAATATAGATATACCATAGTGAATTGCATGTTCAAGAACTACATCCATGAAACATACACTCATTATCACCGAAGTCAATCTGAGATTGATCTTAGCTCGCAGGATGAAAATGTTCGTTCAATGAAAGTTACTTCGGTAGAGAGATCAATTTGTGAAATTATTCAAGGTCTATGCATTCCAGCAGGTCTTCATGGCATTTGGTTGATGAGGTGTATGTGCCAATAAATTCTCAGGGATTATTTCACTGGGTGTTGGCAGTCATAGTGCTCAAGAAAAGATGCATTTGTGTGTATGACTCGTTGAAAGGTCATAGAGGTCATGCAGTTGAGATAAAATAGATTGCTTAAATGTTGTCAACTTATTTAACAATATCTATTTTTTTTCAAAAAAATAAAGGGTGCACGGACTGGTCACTACTAGAAGCATACAAGGAAAAGACGGACCAACATACATTTAATGTTCAGTTTGTTGATGGTATTGTGCAACAATCAAGCAACACGTTGTATGAATAATTTATTCTTTTAAATATATTTTTTTACATTAGAGCTCACAGCAACCCATAAACTACCTATTGTTCTATTCTACAGGAATTGTGGTTTGTTTGTTGCGGCATGTGCTGAATATTTAAGTGATGGGCATCAAATGCCTTCTTCAGAGTTTGATCCAAAAATGCATCGTACCAGATACATATCACTGTTATAGGAATATAGTGTGAACAAGGCATCTAATAGATATGTTAGTGATAATCAGGATCCGCCTACGCCTAAACGCACCTTCATTCTATCTGAGGATATAGAGATAATTGATGTCGAGCCGTAGCTGTCTAGTATTTGTTGTTTGACAAAAGAATTGGGGTTTCTTATGTTTGGGGAATTCTGGATATTTTAAGACTACCCGTTTCGTGTACTAAGTATTAAGTATTTTTGTGGTTAATGTCATGACATTTTATCTTATGAAATGAAGTGTTTCCATGTTGTTCGGCCATATTATTTTATTTTTTATGTTATGAGTGTGCCTGTCATTGTTTACTATGTGTTTGATGCATATATTTCATTCATATAAACTATAAAGAATTATTAATGAAACCTTTGTGAAATACATAAATAGCTGATTAGTTTTTTATCAACTAAGTTAAGGAGTTTAACTGAAATACCATTTTTATTGAAATGCCTTAACAATAAATCAAGCAAAAGTCATATGAATCACATGAATTTAATGAACGCTTAATATGAATCATATAACATTCATAAATGTTTTAATATGTATCACTAGCAAATAATATGTTGAAAATGTATTACCAACATTACAGTTGTGTTAAAATGCCTTAATAATGAATCACACATTACTAATATGAATCACATAACTTTCATGACCGCTTAATATGAATCATATAATTTTTAATATGTATCACTTACAAATAATATGTTGAAAGTGAATTACCAACATTCCAGTTGTGTTAAAATGTATTAACACTGAATCAGGCATTACTAATATGAATCATATGAATTTCATGTACGGATGAATGAATCATATAACATTCATAAAAATTTTAATAAGTATCACTTTTTAATAATTTATGATAATGTATCACTAAAATTACAGATCTGTCAAAATCTCTTAACAATATAACAGGGATTACTAATATGAATAACATAACTATCATGAACGGTTGATTTGAATCATATAACATTCATAAAAAATTTCTTATCTATCACTTTGTTACAATTTTATGGAAATGTATCACTAACATTTCAGATCTGTTAAAATCTCTTAACAATAGAATAGGGATCGCTAATATGAATGACATAACTATCATGTGCTCGCATATATCTGCATTTGAGAAGAGTTCTAATGAATTATAAACATTGATCTTAAAAAATATTTCTACTTCCACTGTAAACACAATATTTCATGAAATAAATTTTTGAGAATTTAACTCAAATTATTGAATTCAAAACATTATACTAAGCAAACAATTCTGATTTCACTTCAAAGAAAAATATCACATCTCTATTGGAAAGTAGTTGCAAGTGCGTCTGTTATGGCCTTCATGCCCACACTTTCCATAACGATTTTAGGTTGATGAAAAATTTTTGCTACTTTTCTTTTGTCTTTCTTTCTTAGGTCTTCCTAGTGGTCTTTTATATTTTGAAGGCAAAATCACATCTTTCAACATCTCCGGTGGTACATGCCAATCTTGTTCATCGGGCATTAGACATGGTGAAATTTCATAAGTCTTGACTAGTGTCTCTTTCTTGTAGTAATCAAAACAGTATGGCTTCATTTCTTTTACATGTTTGCTTTTCAAAACAACAATAACGTGCGGGCATAGTATCTTGTCAAGCTGAAATCTACCACAGTTGCATGTTCTATTATCCAACCGAACTATGTATTTTCTTCCTTCTTCACACACACTGTATATGTAGTTAGTTGATTTTCTAACCTAATTTTTTTTTAATATAGAGTTACGTTAGTTAGCATAGTATAGGAATCATAAATATTACAGATTAATTATATATAAATAATCAGTTTTCAAGTGGTGGCATATTTTTACAGATGTATCAAAATGATACATATGATTTCCAGAGATATCACTTCTGTATTACTTTGATACATCTGGTATCTGAAAAGATAAAATACACTGAAAAATAACTTAGTTATAGTCTAATAAATAGTTCATAAATTACCATCATACGTGATGACTTTGCCTCGTTCAATTGAATAATTTGTTGAAACCTATCTCCCAATGAGCTTTTAGAAAGAAAGCTAAATCGGTCTCTATTTTATCGGTTCCACACACCAAATAAGATTCTGACTTGTTCAAGAAAATCTAAAATTGACAATTCACGTGCCTCAACAAGATGAGAGTTGATACATTCTACAATGTTGGAAGTCATCATCCTTTTCCTATTTATTGGAGTATGAACTCGTGAACACTTTTCATATCCAACATTTTTTAGATATATCTTTACTCTATTGTAAATCTTTTCCACTTTACACATAAGCTCATCAAAATTATCCAACTTGTACGCTTAAGCCATGGAAAAAAACTCGTTGGTCAGCTTGTCCTTACTCTTTCTATAATTCGTGCAGACATTATTTCAAAGATACCAAACACATGCAAAATATGGTATACATGGATAGACCACACTAACTGCCTTGATTATGCTTTTATGTCTACCAGAGACAACACACATATTATCGCGCTCACCATAAGAACACTTAAATTGCTGAAAAACCACGTCCATGAGGAATCATTCTCAGAATCTACAACCCCATATGCAAGCAAAAATATATGACCTGATACATAACATCAACCAAACATTATGTCTAATTTATATAACAATTAGCAGCATTTTGATACCAAAAATATAAAAGAATCACTACGTGCAATACCTGCTCCATCAAGTATGCTAGTTAAAATGAATGTTCCCTTATAAGGTCTGCTCATGTGACTACCGTCTACTACCACAATAGGCTTACAATATCCAAATCTCCTAATAAATATATGTAGTGCTATGAATAGATACAGGAACTGATTATAGGAAGACTTATGCATCCATATATGTGAATTGAGGTAAACAGAATTCAACATGTATATGTAGGTAGGCATTTTCTTGTATCCATCTGTTGATCATCCTCTCAATATATTTAAAGCACGTTCTTTAGCAGGCCATGCCTTCATGTAATCTATGTTCAAACCAAGTTTCCATTTTATATCTTCAATAATGTCACTTGGTGTGATTATTCTTTTATGGTTCAACAAATTTGGAGCCAGTATTCCAGCTACAAAAGCAATTGTTGCATGCTACTGATCAAAAACTCTGTCTATTAATGGGCAGGTATGTTCATCATTGAAATAAAGTACTACGAAAGTATCAGAACAAAGCTTACATGAGGCCGTGAATAATCAACTACATTCCGGAGATTTGCACATCAATACATAACTGGAAAAAAAATGTATCACAAATATGAATATCTGTTAATCTGTTATTAAATGTATCACATAAGGTATATATGTATCTCACTACTTTTACACTATGTCACAATATTTAAATAATAATCAAAAATTTCGAGAATAATCATATTTTTTCATGTATGCTACAGATTTTATATACATTAAATATTTTAATATCAATGTGAAGTACAACTAGATGTTTCACAAAGAATTTACAAGTATAACATACTGTAACTAAATGTATCACTCTTTTTAATGAAAAAAATACTCCATCTACCATATGAATCACCATAATACACATATAATGATATCATATATATCATTCATATGAATCACATTTACACTATAAAATCTCCAATTTTGTTACGCTTTATCAAGAAAATACAATGCACAGTAAGCAAATAAATATATGAATCATACTACAATACACAATATATCGATCCACTTTTATAAAAATTTAACAAAACTTAACTTGCAAAAACTAAAATCGACAATTCTATGTAATTTATGAAAAATGTATCACTATAATTTTCAGATGTATCAATTGGAAATTAAATTAGAAATTGATGATGAACAACTAAAATCAAACCTCTGTTTGTCAGATCTCTCAGCTCTGAAATTGAACTTGTGCTTGATTTCATAGTTATACATTACCGATACAAGAGTTGCTTTGTTTATATACTTTTGTTTCACCTTGACAACACCGTTATAGCGATCGATTATTAGTTCTTCATCACCCATATCAGCAACTGGCAGAGATTCAATGTTACCAACTATAGCTACTGCAAGTTCAGATGACTCAACAATATCATGGC
Organism: Capsicum pubescens; assembly: GCA_030864215.1. Classification (NCBI taxonomy): domain Eukaryota; kingdom Viridiplantae; phylum Streptophyta; class Magnoliopsida; order Solanales; family Solanaceae; genus Capsicum; species Capsicum pubescens. The sequence goes on along the minus strand of CM061549.1, from coordinate 265,090,944 downwards.
ACTCAATTGCCATATCATCAATGTCAAAATCATCACTATCAATTACAATATCACTTGTTGTAATACACAGTGGATACTTTTTGAATCCAGGTTCATGTTTTAAAATCTGAAGAAAAAGTTTCACAGCCATATCATTATGAATCTCCAACGCTGATGAATTGCCTTCAACAACGTATTTGGCATAAATTTTTTCAGAGATACATCAATTTTTAATTGAATTGATATAGCATCCATTAAATCTCGGTATGAAGTTTTATCATTAATGACAATACTGTCGACTTGATAGCTATCGTACCCAGTCTCTGAAATCCAAACCCCAAAATGACGCAATAAGAGAGTCATGAGCTCTGTCATACCTTTTTTTTAACTCCGAAAAAAAAATTATTTTAAAGTTCGAAAGGGTTTTTATTTAAAGTGACAAAATGAAGAAAATTTATTTTGAAAAAGGCTCATTTTTACATTCAAATTCATAGTGGTCACTTGACATAATCCGGTGTGCCAAGTCACCTTTAAAAAGATCTTTTTCAAAATAATTTAACTCTTTAAACTAGTTTGCGAACAGAGATTCCAGCTAAGGAAATCTGTTGACCGAGGGGAAGGTGTTAGGCACCCCTCGATCCTGTGGTTCGACCACGGTCGCTTGGCGGAGTATATCGGATAATTTAACACTATGAATGTATAAACCACAGAACACATAAAACAACCAAATCAAACAAACGAAAAATCCAAAAGTTAACGTTCAGTCCAATTATTAGAAACCCAAAGTAAAAAATTGCAAATAATGTAGATCCTATTCTAACCTATACTACTCTCCAATGGTTTACCCGATGCCTCGGCCCTTGATCACAAATCATCTTTGAAGACATAATACATCGGAGCATTCCCCAGTGAATAAATACATGAAACCTCGGGGCATTACCCGACCAAATGAATACACTTGAATCAAATGTGATAAATTAGAAAAAACATTCAACACACATTCCACATTCAAACATTCAACCAACAACTTAGTCCTAAATTTGCCTACCCAAACCTAAACTTTGCCTATCCATTTCAACATATCATAAATCTATCACCTTAATGCTTATTTTGAATTAAACAAAACGACAACAAACCAAAATTAATCTATATTCAAGTTTTATCAATTTCATAATCCCGCCCCCAAATAACCAATTTTAATCCTCAAACAAGACAGCATTCCATCATACAATCCATAATCAAGGAAATCGACAATGAAGCAACACTAAACAACTATTCACCACCAACACAAATCAAACAACACACGGTATATAATCCAATGCACCAAATATAATCAACAATGAATTAAAAAGAGTGAAGGAGTAGAATTGGACCTCAATTTGAAGATTTTGAACTCAATGTTATTCGAATAAAGAGAGTCCACACCCAGAAACTTTGAATGAACCTCGATGATGAATCCAGTCCAACTTCGATACATCCGACTCCGACAAAATCATGAAAATAGAGAAGGCACAAAGCCATTTCCTTATGTATGATTCCTTACTGTTTATTGTCGACCCAAACTAAAAATCAAGTAAAAAACGAGATACCCGTACCCGCATCCATAGTCTCTGTCACTGTTACGACCATTTTTCGGCGATTAAGGGTTGATTTTGACCGGGGTAATGGAGCTAATTTCAGACAATTTCTGTCAGGTTCGACCCTAATTGGAATTTTTTTTGTTTTCTGACCAGCCTCGCTGAAACCAATCACGAGCCGTTGGTTTTGGGTGACTCGCCGGAGCTCCGACGAGCTCTGACAGTGACGAAATCAGAGAGTGAGTCCCCTCTTTCCCTGTTTCTATGTATATTGTATATATATTATGTGAGTCAGTGGTCCCCCCTCCCCAAATTGGATAGAATTTGGTATGTATATGCCTTTTACTTTATGGAAAAGAAATGTGGGGAGGGGTCACGTGGAGAGGGGGTGGGGTAGGGGTGGGGTAGGGGTGAGAGTATAGGATAGGTGGGGTAGGGTGGGTTGGTTAAGATAAGGTTTGTTAGGATAAGGGAATATTAGAAATCTAATTTGTTAGGGATTTATTAAATTTTTGTTATTTTTTTATTTTTTTGCGGGGTATAATCACGTGGGTGAAGGTGTACGATAAAGTGAGGTAAAAATGAATAAAATTGGACTTGGGAGGGACAAAATTAGGTGTCTACAAGCTCCATTGAGGTTAATCGGAAAATGGAGAAGGAAGAACGAATATTTTTAAAAAAAATTCAAAATGATTGAGCTTGTAATCCGGATTGCTTCAGAAAATTTGGTTTGATACAAATTTGAAATCTGGTCGAAGGAAATTGTGGATTTTCAGCTTATAATAGATTGAACGTGATTTTCTCTGCAGAGTAAAACAAAATCTGTTACTTCATAAAATAAATATTTATTTTGTTTTACATGTATCACTTTTTATGTGTATCACCTTATAACATATGTATCACGATTTTAAGAAATCGAGATAAGATGTAATTAACTAAATAGTTGAGATAAAATATAATATCACTTAAAGATTCAGGAATTTATGCAGGTTTTTCTTTAATTATTTTATTTTTAATAGCCCAAAAGTCATTAGATTCAATTAATCAACTTTTCATCTTTCACTAAAATTTTCTTTTTTATTAGATAACTTAATATGTATTTATGTGTTCTTCCACCTAATCCATCAATATAATAAAGCTAGAGCTGAAAGGTGACATATTTCTTAGATCATGATTCACACACATCAATTATCTTTACTTTCGTTCAGTAATTCAATAAAGTCCAAGAAAAAGAGCAAAACATTTTAGTTTTTTTATTTTCAGATGTTTTCGGGGTTTTGAAGATTATGAATCAATACAACCCACTTTGGAGGAGGAGATTTTGAGCACAAAATCATGAACTATTTCTGAAATTTTCTTTCTTTTGACCTTTTTTTTGTCTTTGGTATTATGATATTATAAAAAAATGATTCATTTTATTTTATTTTGATAGAATTGTATGTGCTTGAATTACTGCATTGAATTTGAATAGTGAGACGTATAGTTGGTTGGCTGATACAAAAAATATTAATTTCAAGAAATAATCATGTTCCAATAAAAAAGTTTTGAATCATGACCATCAATCGGTGTCAATTAAGATATAATTATTTAAACTATGAGAATTTTTTTGTTTTTTATTCTGTAAGTTATTTTGGATCCATTAACAAATACTTTTAGGTGTTTCTCATGCTTAATGAAATATTATTTTAGACAAACGCTTAAACATATACGTACAAAACAGAAACCCTAGAGACCCAATAGGGTTTTTTCCCCCTTAAGATTTAGTATAAAATGTGCAATGAGCCTCAAACCCTAAACATACATACTAAATATTGAAACCCCTAGAAAACCGGGAATAAATGGCAAAGAAGGAATCCTCCAAAACTAATTTTCCAAATACCTACTTAATTTCTTTTTTATTTATTTTTTAGGTTTAGGGTGTAAAAAGTGGGAAAAAGTAGAAAAAGTGGAGCCCACATGTGGGCCAAGGGATCAATTCATCATTTTTACAACTTTAAAAATTTAATATAATACACCTAACACCCTCCACTTATTCCAATATTAAAAAAAAACTAACCCTCTCTCTCCTCTTCAATTTCCAACTCCCGCTTTTGAAACTACTTCTCCCAAAAACGTCATTTTTGTTCCGTCTTCTTCTCCAACTGCTAAGGGGTCGTTGTTGCTTCGCAAGGTTAGTTAAAATCAAGTTTCGATCATTTTTAGATCCATTTAAATGGGGTTTTTTTGTTAATCGATTCGTAGTGATGTAGGATTTTTTTTTCGAATTTGGTGTTTTGGTTTAGTCGTGGGTTTTTTAGCAACGAAGTGTTGAATAGTGGGATAATTGTTGTTTGAAGAGTTATTTTGGCATTTTGATTTGAACAACGGCTTGTTTCTGTCCGTAGACCCGCGGTCTATCCGTAGACCCGTGGTCTATAAAATGAGAATGCCCTAGATTGAAATCAATTTTAAGACGTATGAAATTCTTTTAAAACATGATTGCTGAAATAGTGAGAATTAAAATATTAATAGCTAATTAGTTTGATTAGGTGCACTCGTTTGATTTTTAGCAATTGTTGTGTTTTGATATTGCATGTTAGATTTTGGTTCAGTTATTGTATGTTTGGGTAGCGAATTGTTTAATGGTGGGGTGTTTGTTAACTTTTTTGGGGGGGGTTCATTTGAGCATTGAGTTATTTCTGTTGATAGACTTGTGGTCTATGAACTGAAAATAGGAGATGTGTTCTTCAAGTGTAGATTGTGTTGAAAATGGGTAAAAAAAATATCATTCCTAAATGCAAAGCTGGTATAGCTGGTAGCAATAGAAAAAAAAGAGCTAAGGCGGTTGGAAATGTCTCAAAAAGGAAGAAAATTAAAGAGTCGGTGTCTGAATTAGATTAGAAGTTAAAGGAGATAAGCGACTACGTCGATTCTAAAGAAGATGTTGCCAAGAGGAGTGTCAGTGGAGAGAGCGAGGAAGTGGGAGTAATAGTGATGATAGGGATAATGATTCCTTGTCCGTGCTATATCTTTCAAGGTGAATTTCTGTGGAGCGGTATGACCTTCGAACGATAATTGACGAGGTCGGATCTTTTCTGACAAAAATATCGGTCAGATCAAGAATGGCTACTTATCGAGAATTTAAGCAAGTTCTTGTCGACCAAGAATTGAAGAAAAGATTCAAGCGGTCCTGTTTGGGACACCTGAGAAACCTGCCGGGACATCTCAAGTTCAATAGGCAGTTGGTCCATTATTTGCGGTTGCGATGCGTCAGGATCGATAAGATGCATCATGAGATGTGGTTCTGCGTTAACAACAAGCCTGCCTATTTTAGCTTGAAAGAGTTTTGTTTGATCACGGGGCTGAACTGCTCATCATACCCTAGTGAATAAAAAATAAAGAAGGTGTTAGTAAAGGGGAACAATTTTTGTTTTAAGGTGACGAAAAACAAAACATCACGGCGTCCAACTTGTTACACTTGATCAGATGAAATAAGATGAACGAGGACCAGAAGTTCAAGTGTTGTCTACTGTGGTTCTTGCACACCATATATCTTGCAAAAGATTTGACGAAGGTTGTTGACACAAAACTGATTCGAATGGTCGATTCGTTGAGTTTCTTCGAGAAGTATCCGTGGGGGAAAGAGACATTGCAACTGACCATGGACAATCAAAATAATAAAAGTGACCTGAAGAAGCAGAAAGAAGTATTTGATGAAAAATAGAAGGCATCCTATGCTCTATTCGGATTTTCCTGGGCATTCATGGTATCTACCATAAACCCTTCAGTGAGTTTATTGTAGATTCTCATTTTATTTATACTCGGTCATAGACTCTGAGTTATTTTTTTCACTGTTGTACTGCTTACAGATTTGGATCTATGAGGCCTTTCCTCATCTTGGAGAATTTGCTGAAAAATCAATGGATGAGCCCTTTCCCATTCCTTGCATCCTCAGATGGCACACTACAAAAAGTGACAAGATAATCGAAGGCGATCCATTCAAGTATAAAGGAAAAGTTACTGAGGTATGAACTTATTTTCTATTATGCAATAATACTACCGTTGTACGGAATGTTATGTAATTGTTAATTGATATTTTCTAGAACGTGCACCCATACATCATCCCTACTGTTCGTGAGATGGAGATGGATTACATGATTACGTTTGAACCATATACGGATGAGATGAAGAATAACGTCCTCGATGGCTTGAAGAAAGAGTTAGAAGGGGTGACTGTCCTTACTTCAAATGAGGACAGTTATGATGACGGGGATTTGGGTGGTAACCCCACTGGAGTACGCGTTGGTGATGATGATTCTCCGAGCACATCCAAAGAGGCAGCGGGAACCTCATCCCCCAGGGATCTTCATAAGCGTATTGTTTCACTCGAGTAAGCGGTGTTGGATATTGCTGCCTATATCAGAGAGAAAGCAGTGAAAAAAAAGAAAAAAGATGAGCGACAACACGAGCGAGGTAAATTCATTCAAAATTTAATGTTGTCAATGAATTTTCAGCTTTAAATATCAGTAGCACTTTGTAATATGATAATACAGTGCATGTGGACCTTCGTGAATCGAAGAGGAATGAAGAAGGATAAAAAAAAGAAAAATAGATGAGTTAGCTACTGTTGTGGCAGAAGAGTAAAATGAAGAAGAAAAGAAGGATGATGAAGAAGATAAGAGCCAAGAAGAAGGTGAAAAAGTAGCAGTTGCAGAAGCAAAAGAAGAAGCGGCAGTAGATGAACAAGAAGGTGAGGAAAAAAATTATTGAAGAAGAAGCTGACAAAGAAGAAGTTGAGAAAGAAACAGCAGGTGAACGAAAAGAAGAAGCTGAGAAAGAAACAGCTATTGCAAGTGAAGAAAGAGAAGAAGGTGTGAAAGAAAAGGAAATTGAAGAAGCACCAGCTACTGCACATGCTGAAAAAGAAGGAGAAAAAGGTGAGAATGAAGAAGCAACAACAACTGTTGAGAAAAAAAAGTTGAAGCTGACCAAAAAGATGTGGTCATGGACATTGTTGATGAAATCAACAGTAACACTTGTGTTGATGAGGAACTTAGGGAAAAAAAAATTGAATCCTAAGCCGTTTAATGTGTTGTTGAATCATAGTTGTTATGATATGACAATTTTTTTTATTTCACAAATATGAAGGTTGTAGGATCTGGTGGTAGGATATGACAATTATTCTTTAATTTTATGAAACTTGTTATGATTCTGCACTAAATCTGTTTCTGTCAAACTGATTTGTGGCATGGAATTTGAATATGCATGGTGTGGTCATAGTAGGTACATTGTGTGCTTGATATCATGGAATGCATACTTAATATTTCATATATCGTATGCATAGTCTATCATTACCCTGCTGGTCAAATTTAAGTTGATGTGTTGTTTAATCGACTATGATTCTATCAAAAATAGTATTAACATTATAGAAAAATAGAACTATTAATATTTATTCAATATCACTACATCCATGTTACACTTTTCCAAAGAACGAATACTAGCATTATAGCACATAACATCATTTTTAAGACATTCTCCATTTCTTCGGTCAAAATTAATTTTTGTTTTAGTTGATCCCTCTCTATTTGGGTGTCATGTAGCAATATTTTAAAGTGATCCCCCTGTTGTTCAGCTTCTTTGAACAAAGTCATGAGAAAATCTTTATTTTCTTCGCATTGTTGGAGCTTTTGTAGTAGATTAAATTTTGTCAAGCCTTGAAAATTTGATGTCTCGAGTTCCGGACTCAACGTTGATGGACTGATTGTAGGAGATAACTCATCAAGCCATTTAAAAAACGATCATGCGTCAAAATCCTAGGAAAAAAATAATAATTACATAACGATTAACTTAACTTCTTTAAAAAAACACACAGAGCTCACCTTCGCAATTGCACTATTATAAAATTTGCGACCTGGATTTGAATCTGTGCATGACGTCCTCAAGACAGCCGAATTCCCACAATGACAAATTAGAGTATTTTTAGAATTGGATGTTTGAGATGCTTGCGACATTGTAGAAATTTTAAAAACAACACAAAGTGAATGAAATAAAATAATGAGGAATGGACACTTTATATACGAAGTAAAAATAAAGTGTTAACACTGATGGCTTACAAAAAGTAGTCGTTTATTACCGTTAAAAAAGTAATTTTTCTTTTTTGAACTGGTGGTGACACTTAATAGACCGTCATAGATCATGACCTATGTCAGCCATCAATTTGTCAGTCTACCGTAGACTTACACCTTTAGTAGTGCATCGATTGATATCCTCGTTATGCGTAGACTACGGTGATCTATGTATACTTCTATAGACCATCACTTGAATGTAGTTAAAAAATGAATAAATAAATTAAAAATAATTTAAATAGATAATCACATATTTTGTGGCTGGTGGAAGAAATAATTAAATTAAAAATAATTTAAATAGATAATGACATGTTTTGGGGCTGGTGGAAGAAAGTAATTTAATTAAAAAGGTTTTAAATGGATAATCTTGAAGTGGTGGTGACACTTAATAGACTGTCGTAGATCATGACCTATGTCATCCATCGATTAGTCTGGTCTACCATAGACTTACACCTTTAGTAGTGCATCGATTGATAGCATGATTATGCATAGACCACGGTGATCTATGTACACTGTTATAGATCATTACTTGAATGTAGTTAAAAAATAAATTAATTAATTAAAAATAAATGTAGCATTGATTTCTACACATGTGGAGGAGTGAAAAAAAGTCACATAATCATATTAGAGCTTAAACAAATTAGAGGGGGGTGAATTAAGGAGTGTGTGGATGAGTAGTGGTTGAATGTTCAATATTCTAAGAGTAATGTTTGTCAAAGCACAAATATGTATTGAGGATGATGATTGTTCTACCACTATCAATTCCACACACTCTTTTGAATTAGGGGTGGTGATGGAAGGAGTATATGGAATGTGTAGTCATCAAATACAATACATATCCTCAAAATATACTTATGCTTTGACAAACATTACTCTTACGATATTGAACATTCAACCACTACCCATCCACACACTCCTTAATTCACCCCCTTAATTTATTTAAGCTCTAATATGATTATGTGACTTGTTTACACTCCTTCACATACGCAGAAATCCACACTACATTTATTTTTAATTAATTTATTTATTTTTTAACTACATTCAAGTGATGGTCTACAATAGTGTACATAGATCATTGTGGTCTACGCAAAATCATGATATCAATTGATGCACTACTAAAGGTGTAAGTCTATGGTACACCTGACTAATCGATGGCTAACATAGGTCATGATCTACGACGATCTATTAAGTGTCACCACCACTCCAAGATTATCTATTTAAATCTTCTTTAATTAAATTAATTTCTTCCACCAGCCCCAAAACATGTCATTATCTATTTAAATCATTTTTAATTTAATTATTTTCTTCCACCAGCCACAAGACACGTGATAATCTGTTTAAATCTTTTTTAATTAAATTATTTTCTTCCACCAGTCCCAAATAATGTTATTATTTGTTTTAATTTAATCGATGACCCATCGATTCACTTGGTCTACTATCGAATGATATGTCCAGTCGAGGAAGGACTGAGTATATGATTGATGATAGACTATATATTTTTATCTTCCGGAAATTATTCAAGCTAAGCTACAAAACTGTAATTTGAACAAGACATACATATTTGATTCGAGTTTTTGTCTGTACAAATGAATAACCACCACATAAAAAAATAAGGGATCACAACAAAGATAGTAAACACAATGTTAAAACAAACTGAAACATACTTATATTAAACTTGTTCATTGCATTACATAATAATATTTACAGCAAAAAGGGGAAAATAGAAGAAGCTTTCTTCTAACAAGATCCTAAAAGAAAGCTTCTTATGCAATGAACAAACCAAAAAAAACTTTAAAACATAAACTAAAATAACAAAGTAAACTAAATTATGGGGATAGTGGGGGGGTGATGTAGTCGTTGCCGTCCATTTCAAGGTGCTCCAGAATTACTCTGAGGAAACAAGCAATTCGGCGGAGCTCACGCTCCAAGTACTGTCGATCTTCTCCCAGGCCATGGAAAAGACGGTCAAAGTCATTTTAAAGAAGCAACCAAGCAAAGGGGGACTCGTCTGATTGGGCGAAGGGCAATTCTACAACCAGGCATGATTTCAATTTTGGGTGAAGAAGAAGAAGAGGGTTTCTGATATTTTGGGTTTAGGGACAAGTGAAGTGTTACGTAGAAATAGGCCCTGTACTTATAGACCTATAGATGGAGTCCTTTCATATGTCTACCCAATGGTCAGTCGACGTGTTTGAGAAGAGAAAATGGTTAGTTTGTGTATACCAGCGGTTTTTTCTCTTGAACAGACCTTTTTTGCAGCTTTTCATTAAATGGGAATGGGAAACAAGGGAAATAATGATTCAGTGCATTGATTGGAGAGATAAGGCAGGAAAATGACCAAGATAGCGTGTTAGATGAGGAATAATATAAACAATACATAATATTTTGTAGACCTTGGGAAATATACACCATAGACATTACATAGTCTACCGTAGACAACGTTTTAGGTCTATTATAACTGAAGGTTAAATCTACAAAAATGCACATTTAGCCATCAAAACAGTAGCTTTACAACCGAAGCTAAAAAAAAGCCTATTTATGATTTGATGACCATTCTACATGTGGTTTTTTTGTGCCCGGATTTCTTGCATATTGAACACCTATTCCTCTTTTTGGACTTGAGTGTCTCACCAATGCCCTTAGTACGTTTGAATTTCTTCCTTCCGAGTTTGGAATTGTAGGGGGTGGAGAAATTTCAGTTTCTAGAAATTCCTATGGCACAGTCCATTCGGCCTCCGGAGGGACAACGTTAATTGTTTTCGAGTATGCGAGGAGGTAACTTCCAGCTTTATAAATTGGTGAAGAGTAGTCGTAGATGGAGTTACCATAACCTTCGCCATCGCCATACTTTGCTCGCAAAGCTGCCATCACATGTTCGCACGGCATTTTCACCAAGTCAAATTTCCGATAAGAACAACTCCTCTTCAAAAGATTGACCTTGGCGGTGATGTCGTTGCTGAACACCATGTACTATTCGAGAACCCCGTTTGGATTACTCACATACAAGGAATCGCTCGCGCTCTTGTTATCCCTTAGGATCCTTCCCGCATAAGGCATAAATATGTTCTCTTTACCATCGACAATGGCATGCCACTCCCTAAACTTTTCACCAATTTTTCTACCAATTGAATTGAATATGTACGACATGGGGTACTCCCGTTCATCCATCAAAATCGAGTTGAGCGACTCGGGGATGTTTGTGGTCATCACGTCGTACCTACTGCCCAAAAAGTGTGCTCTACTCTATTTTTCAAAACCAAGCACATTTTCAAGGACATGTGCTGCCTCGGGGCACTTACTCTTCAATTTCGTAAAAAAGAAATAAGCCTTTGTTGCGGCGTCGAATAGATAAAGATGTTCTCCACAGTGTTGGTTTACGCAAAGATTTTCAGCGAAGTGCCTCATGCAAAGTCCGTGATATGCACGACTATATACACGGGAGAAGGCATTGGCGATGATAATGTGCCTGTCGGAGATAACACATAGATCTGGTTTATCTTCTACGATACACTTCAGCTTCTGAAAGAAGAAGGTCCAAGAAGCATCGTTCTCTTTATCGACGAGACAAAAGGCAATCAAAAAGATATGATTTTCAGTATCCTGTGCAACGGCACTCAACATAACGCCCCCGTACTTTCCATACAAATGTGTGTCATCGACGACAATTACCTTTCTCATGTGGGCATATCCCCGTATGCAAGCTCTGAATGCTAAGAAGTAGTAAACGAATGATCTATCCATCTGGTTTACCATGATAGAGTAAGAAGACCCGGGATTCAATAACTTCACCATATGGGAAAAAGCCGGCAAGCAAGCATATCAGTGCTCCGGTGTCCCGCGAATGATGTTCTTTGCAATTACACTTCCTTTCCAAGACATCGAATAGCTTGCGTTGTAACGCAACTCCTTAAACACGATCCTTTGAATTTCTCTTATGCTTGGACCCTTACCATCCCGAAAATGATTTACGCATACTAAAGCAATCAATTCGGATGAGATTTTCTTATTCCTGCAGGTGGCGTGTTCAACATCGCACATGTGCAACCCGACATACTTGTATATGCAAAATCTGTCCGAGGTCTCATACTTTTTTGCCCGCAACAACTAGCCATAACCACGAGATAAACATTTCGCCCTAATCAATTTTGTGCAGATCTTCTATATATAATAATCAAAAGATTGCCTCGTCGTTGCTGCGTCTAGTAGCATTTTTAGCTCTTTCTTATCGGCGAATATTTGACCACAACAGATTTTGATTCCGACAGAGAAGGAGTATCCTAGTTGTGATGTCATTCCACGGTCTTCTTCATCATCTTGCGAGTACGATGAAAAGTTTTTCATATGCATAGAATCATCTTCCATATTAATTGAATTATCATCACCGTTCTCGTAATCATTCAAATCATCGTTGATTGTCGGGTGCCGCGGTGGGGGTGCTGATGAGTTAAGCGGTCCTTCAAAGGACCTCTCAACCATATTTATCCTCAAAATAGGCCTAAAGCCATTTGCATCAGCATTCATTATATACGTCAGCACACGTACATCGCTATTTATGTTCGTAGGATTCATCTTTTTCCTCGAATGTATTAGACAACTAATAACCACGTCGTTCGGTGCGCAATCTAGATCCCCGCTCTGCATTACGCTTGCAACGAATTTGTCGTACGAACTGTTGCGGTGAACAGGAATGGTAATTGTCATCTTGGTAAATGATCTTCATTTCCAACATTTGGGATTCTCCACACACTCTCCAATGAAATCACCAGAAACCAGAACAAATTCTTCAATAGACATTCTAGAATTAAGCTTTAGTCGACGGTAGATTATGCTTACGGTCTATGTCGGGTTATATGCACGGTCTATGACTGACGATGACGGGACGATGGCTGCGCAGATAACTGTACAAAAATTTGAAATTGCTAATATTGCTTCTAATCAATGATTATTGGGTTTATGGAATAGAGAAATAAACTTGGAGTTGCCTGAGATGCTGTAATGCACTTTCTAAAGTGGTTTTGAGTAATGTGAGTGATTTAAAGCTTTTTAACAATGGTGGAAAGTGTGTTTGAGAAGATAGGAACCAAATGGGGTAACAATGGATGCAATGGACAAATTATGATGTTTGTGGACTGATTTGCAGCTAATCGCCGAAAAATAATGTCGAAAAAGTGGCCGGAATCGGAGCTTTTTGAAGGGAAAAATAACCACCTTCTATTTTTAGCTTTTGAAATATTTTTTTTAATATTTTTGGAAAACCTAGATATTTTTGTATATATAATGGTGGATGATGAAGTGGGTTGAAATATATTATTATAAACTTGTGGGTGAATTTATTAAGTTAAAAATATTGGGTTAAAGTGAATTATTATAAAAGTTGAAGCTGAAATTATTAAGTTGGAAAAGTTGACAGTGAGGTGAAATTTTGTGGGTATTTGACTAATGTTTTAAAACTTTTGGATATTTGGCAAAATAGTTTGAAAAAAGAGTTGTTTTGGCATACTACCCAAACGACGTAATGGTGATCGTATTACGTCTATTGAGTCATTGTTTTTCCCATGTTTCTAGAAACACGATTAAAGAGAGTTCAAGATGTAGAGTTATCAGTGAAAACTCGGCTCTAGCTATCCCATTGAGGGAGGAAACGGTATGAACCAAGTTCAATCTCAGGTTCTTTGGTTCTGTTTCAGAACAAAATAGAGGCAACCACATTGAATCGATTAAGCCACCATACCCTTTAGCCATCGCCACCATTAAAATAGAAAAATCTCCATCAGTTGGGCAAAATCAAACTCCACCCGGCACAGATCTAAATAAGTCTTTGTCAGATAAGATACTAAAACCTCGTCTCACTTTTATTCGGGAACTTCTGTGTGTGATAGCGAAATGGATTTCCAAATATTGTAAGGAAAATGTAATGCCAAAACTATTAGATTTTGTTTCTGAATTAGTGAAGAGGCTATTTATTTGGATTATCACCGATCTTGCCATAGCACTTCTGACTTTCCTGACCTTGTCCTTTTCTAACCTTAAACATTGGCTAAAGGACTCAAAAAATGAGGAGGTGGAGGCACTTGCAATGAAAAAAGCTGAACTTACTATACTAATGGCGATAGAAGGAGGGTTGGGCATACTTGGTGAAGTTGATGCGGAAAATAATCCACAGCTCAAAGGTATAGCTCGGGATATAATAAAGTTCACACTTTTACAAAATCTTGTACAGGAACATGCTGGCAAAAAAACATACTGAGAATGGAGGAGATGCTGGAAGAGACGTTGGAGTAGTTGCTGAAGCTTCAAATGTTAGTTGAAATACTGAAGCTTCAACTGTTGGAAGTGAACATACTGTTGGAGCTTCAAAATTGGATCCCTGGAAAAATAAATGTGGGCAAAAGCATGTTTTGGAGATTGAGGCTTTAAACCTTTAACCATATATTAATTTTCTTTTGTTGTTATTTTTTTTTTTCGCAATCAGATAGGAAGATCCTTTAGAAGCCTAGGAGAGATTGGATGCAGAGAAGATTAGAGAAATCAAGAATTTTGAGTGGCATTTCTGCTTTTGTCAAACTAGACAATTTCTTTCTTTTAGGATTAAACTACAGGTGCATGACCCATGTCACAGGCCCAACACTATAGACATCTTTTAGCACCAATATTCGATCTTGATGAGATACAATCATAAATATACATTGATTTAAAATGATAATTTTTTAAATAATAACTATTTGACGGTACTCGCTAAGGAGTGAAGTTTTATAAGATACTTTTTTTCACATGATAAAAAAGTGTGATGTGTCATGTAGTCGGGTTATTTTAATTGTTTGATGATAAGATTGAGACTTGGTACAAAATATAGAAAAGATGAAAAACTAATATTCATAAGATTATTTCATATAAAAACTGGAACAAAAGATATTTCAATTAATAACAAAGTCTTGGATCATCTTCTCAAAGATGATTATGGTTGAAGCAGCTGCAACAAACATGTCATAAACATATATTTTTTTGTTTTAATTAAATACTATTAATTTTCTAATACATAAATGACTTATAATAATTAATTAGGGGTGATATAGTAAAATCACGGCGCAGCTCTTGAAACAGCCGTGTCGAAACCAATGTTTTAATTAAATATTATGATTTTTTTAATACATAAATGACTTATAATAATTAATTAGGGGTGATACAGTAAAATCATGGTTGAAAGAGGTCAACTTAATTTAATACATCAAGAGTTAATTTATCATTTTATGTCTATTTTATTTTTTTAAAAAAATATAATTAAATTTTTAACACTTAGATGACTCATAATAATTAATTAGAAACGATATTTAGCAAAATTATGGTTGAAGCAGCTGCAGCAGACATGTCATCTATTTTTTTAATTAAATATTATTAATTTTTTAATACATAAATGATTTATAATGATTAATTAGGGATGATACAGTAAAATCACGATTAAAGCAGCTGAAATAAACATCATAAATATCTATTTTTAATTAAATATTATTAATTCTAATATATAAATGACTTATAATAATTAATTAGGGGTAATATAGTAGAAAAAATTATTAATTCTAATACATAAATGACTTATAATAATTAATTTAGGGTAATATAGTAAATCACGGAGTAATTAGGGATAATATAGGCAGACATGTCATCTATTTTTTTAATTAAATATTATTAATTTTTTAATACATAAATAGCTTATAATAATTAATTAGGGATGATATAGTAAAATCATGGTTAAAGCAGCTGAAACAAACGTCATAAATATCTATTTTTTAATTAAATATTATTAATTCTAATATATAAATAACTTATAAAAATCAATTAGGAGTAATATAATAAAAAAATATTATTAATTCTAATATATAAATGACTTATAATAATTAATTAGGGGTAATATAATAAATCACTGAGCGTTTAGGGTAATATAGTAATTGACGAAGTGGCTGATTTTTTAATTAAATATTATTAATTTTTAATACATAAATGACTTATAAAAAATAAGTAGGGATGATATAGTAAAATTACGGTTAAAGCAGCTGAAACAAACATCATAAATATCTATTTTTTAATTAAATATTATTAATTTTAATATATAAATGACTTATAATAATTAATTAGGGGTAATGTAATAAATGCGGAATAGTTAAGGGTAGTATAGTAATTGATGAAGCACTGGCCGAAACTAGTGCTTCTATTATATAGAAAGTTAAGTATTTTCAGAGTACCACTACATTTTAAAAAATTTGTGTTCAGACTAAATTCTGAAAAACTATTTATGATTTCATAAATTTCATTTTCTTAATGTTTTTAAGTTTCAATGACTCAAACTGCTGGAAGAGATCTTGTTTTCTCTCTTAAGCAGACCATTGTACTATTGTCTCTGAATTCCTTTTTCAATCATCAACTGTAGACTGAACCAACATCTCCCACGTCCCTCACGTCCCTCCCCTCTTAACTTCTGTTATTTCCCACAATATAGTTGGGTATGCAGAATCTATATATTACAACAACAACTTCAACTCGAGTTCAAGTATAAACAAGAACACAATGAAGTATCAAATACCCTCAACACAAGATCAAAATGACTTTTCCAAGAGGTGTATTTATTTTTCAGAAAAATAAAGATGAAACAGAAATTGAATAGGTCAAGTCATCAGAATTCACGAATTTTCCTTAAGAAAATAATCCCCCTCACTGTACCTGAGATTGTGGAATTTTTCCTCCCAGGATAAAATGGCTAACCAGACCAACAGTAGCGGTACCTCAAACAATTGGAATATCTTCGAACTCACAGAACGTTTTGAGTGATCACACAGAATATTTTTGAGACAAGAAGAAAGTTTTTTTGAAAATTCATGTCTATTCGTCCAAACATTGTGATTGTTCTGAACAGGCATGCCATTTCGTGAATAAGTGTGTCAGTTTATTAAAACAATGCACCAGTTCTGAAGCAGTGCATCAGTTTACTGAAATAGTGCATTAGTTCAGTTTTGAAACTGTGCACCATTTCAGTGTAAAATTGCATCAGTTCAAAAATTTATCTGAAGCATCTGTTCGAAATAGCTTCTGCTTGCATGCTTTTTTTGCTTTCGTAATGAAACTGAAATCATATACATGGAGTATTAAACACAGAAAATATTTACTGCGTTACTATTGGTATTTTCGGAATTCAACTAAATTTTATCCAAAAAGATAGATCTCATCGATCGATCATTTTCCAAATCCAAATCCAAATCTGAAGCCTAGCCAAGCGACCGACGACGACGACGGCGTGAGACATCTTTTATTTCTTGCCTCACTTACCATGTGGAGTAAGTGTTCATCATTTTAAACACTCCAAAGTTCCTTTCTCCCACCAATGTGGGAGAATTAGTGAACTTTCCAATTTTGGGAGTACACTTTCCAAATTAGTGTCTCCTCTTCTCCACCATTTTTTCTTCATTTTCCATTCACACTTCTATGAACCCAACAATCTCTCACATGAATGGGGAATGGCTATTTTTCATAAAACTTTTACGGACAAGTATGTGATCATCAAGCAAAGACTGATTGCATCTGGATAAGTGGGTTTCCCTTTGAACTTTCCGTAGTGAACCTGCATCGGATGCACTCGGTCAATCGGTAGATTTGATATATTTGAACCATCGAGCTTTATTGTACACCTAGACAATACATGTCACACAACCAGCCTTTTAACGTTTATGGTTCTCATGGTTTTGTTCTTTTCAGTCATGAACACGTCTCGGTTTCATGAGAGCTTAGAGAATAGGCTTTTACTAACATTCTCCTTGAAGCGGCTTCCACTTCCCCCTCGCATAGGTGATTTCTAAACGTTCAATCTTGTAGATTAAACTATTTGGTCAAATCTGCCAAATTTAGATAATCATTAAAAGACTTTTAACCTTAAGTCTTATCCTAGTTTACTGTACATTGACTACATCATGAGAATGGGTTGGGTAATTAACAATGTTGAACCTGCCAGACACAACTTTTTTTTATCTCCTTGAACCTAGCTCTTGGGATCTCCAGTCTGCTAGGTAGAGTTACCGCCATGCTGACTTGTCCTAGGCCTTAAACCCATTCCCTTGGATGTCCTTTCTACTCCTCTAGATAGGCATTTTGTAAGTGGATCCGACACATTATCCTTTGACTTTACATAGTCTATAGTGATAATTCCACTAGAGAGGAGTTCTCTAACGGTATTATGTCTCCGTCGTATGTGACAAGATTTACCGTTGTACATCATGCTCCCTGCCCTACCTATTGCTGCTTGGTTAACACAGTGTATACATACTGGTGCCACTGTCTTGGGCCAATACGAAATATCTTCCAAGAAATTTCGGAGCCATTCTGCTTCTTTACCGGCTTTATCTAATGCGATAAATTCAGATTCCATTGTAGAGCGAGCAATACAAGTCTGTTTGGATGATTTCTAAGAAACTGCTCCTCCACCGAGAGTAAATACATATCCACTTGTGGATTTTACTTCGTTCGATCCGGTGATCCAATTTGCAACACTATATTCTTCAAGTATCGAAGGATATTTATTATAATGCAAAGCATAATCTTAAGTGTATTTAAGATACCCCAAAACTCTTTTTAATGCCATCCAATGAGTTTTGTTGGGATTACTCGTGTACCGACTCAATTTAATAATAGCGCATGCTATGTCTGGTCGTGTACAGTTCATTATATACATTAAACATCCCAATACTCTTGTGTACTCCAATTACGAGTCACTTTCACCTTCATTCTTTCGAATTGCAAAGTTCACATCCAATGGAGTCTTGGCAATACCGAATTCCATATACTTGAACTTGTCAAGTACTTTTTCGATATAATGAGACTGTGACAATGCTAACCCTTGTGGAGTTCGATGGATTCGTATACCTAAGATCACATCTGCAACTCCAAGGTTTTTTATATTAAACTTGCTCTAAAGCATTCGTTTTGTTGCATTTATGTCAGAAATGTCTCTACTGATGATCAACATATCATCCACATATAAACAAACAATGACTTGGTGATTTGGAGTGTCTTTAATATAAACACATTTATCACATTCATTTATTTTGAATCCGTTTGCCAGCATGGTTTGGTCAAACTTCGCATGCCATTGTTTAGGTGCTTGTTTTAGTCCATAAAGTGACTTAAAAAGTTTACACACCTTATTTTCTTTTCCTGGAAGCACAAAACCCTCAGATTGTTCCATGTGTATTTCTTCCTTCAAATCTCCATTTAGGAATACGGTTTTCACATCCATTTGATGGATTTGAAGATCATATACCGACGCCAAGGTAATTAACATTCGAATCGAGGTTATCCTTGTTACTGGCGAGTATGTATCAAAGTAATCAAGGACTTCCTTCTGTTTGAAGCCTTTTACTACAAGTCTTGCCTTGTATTTGTCAATAGTACCATCTGCCTTTATTTTCCTTTTGAAGATCCATTTAGAACATAACGGTTTATTTCCGGGAGGAAGGTCAACCAATTCCCATGTATGGTTGCTTAAGATTGAATCTATCTTACTATTGACTGCCTCTTTCTAAAAGGATGAGTCTGACGACTACAGCGCTTCTCTAAACATTTGAGGCTCATTTTCTAAGAGAAATGTTACAAAACCCGATCCAAACGAAGTTGACGTTCTTTGACGTGTACTACATTTTGGATTTTCTTCATTATGTACATTCTCACTTGGTTCATCTCGGGGTTGTTTAGATCCTCCACTAGACTGTTCATGTCTAATTTTATACGGGTAAATGTTTTTAAAGAATTCAGCATTGTCTGATTCAATTACCGTATTTCATTAATATCCGGATGTATGAACCAAAAATTGACATGCTTTACTACTTTTAGCATATCCTATGAACACGCAGTCCATCATTTTAGGTCCTATCTTAACCCTTTTAGGTATAGGAACTTGAACCTTCGCTAGATACCCCCACACTTTGAAATATTTCAAGTTGGGTTTCCTTTCTTTCCATTTTTCGTAAGGAATTGATTGTGTCTTACTATGGGGAACTTTGTTGAGTATACGATTAGCCATAAGGATAGCCTCCCCCATAAGTTTTGCATTAAACCAGAACTTATAAGTAAGGCATTCATCATTTTCTTCAAAGTTCGGTTTTTTCTTTCTGCAATTCCATTAGATTGAGGTGAATATGGGGCCGTAGTTTGATGGATTATTCCATTCTCTACACATATTTGTGCAAAGGGAGATTCATATTCTACGCTCCCATCACTTCTTATTATTTTGATCTTTTTGTCTAACTGATTTTGAACTTCAGTTTTATATTGCCTAAACTCATCTATTGCTTCATCCTTACTATTTAGCAAGTAGACATAACAATATCTAGTGCAATCGTCAATAAAAGTTATGAAATACTTTTTTCCACCACGTGATAGTGTTGACTTCATATCACAAATGTCAGTGTGTATTAAGTCTAAGGGATTAGAATTCCTTTTAACGGACTTATAAGGACGCTTTGCATACTTCGATTCCACACACGTTTGACACTTTGATTTATTGAACTCAAAGTTTGGCAAAACTTCTAAGTTAATCAGTTTTCGTAATGTTTTGTAATTAACATGGCCTAAACGTTCATGCCATAAATCATAAGACTCAAGCAAAAAAGAAGAATTCAAACTTTTATTTATTTCAACAGTCATTACATTTATCTTATAAAGGCCTTCAGTCAGATAGCCTTTCCCTACATACATTTCTCCTTTGCTAATTACAATTTTTCCAGAAACGGTTACACATTTGAATCCGTTTTTATCTAGAAGTGAAACAGAAATTAAGTTCCTACGTAACTCTGGAACATATAACACATTGTTCAGTATCAAGACCTTGCCGGAAGTCATCTTTAAGCAAATTTTTCCTGTTCCCTTCACCTTAGCAGTAGCGGAGTTAGCCATGTAGATCATTTTTTCTGCTTGAGCCGGAGCAAATGACGAAAACAACTCCTTGTGGGCACATACATAGTGGGTGGCACCCGAATCCATCCACCATTCACGAGGATTCCCCACCAAGCTGCATTCTGAGAACATAGCATACAAATCATCGCATTCTTTGTTGGATTCAATCATATTTGCTTGATCCTTTTTCTTGCCTTTTTTCGGGCTCAACAATCTATGGACTTGTGGCCAATTTTGCCACAATTGAAGCATTCTCCCTTGAACTTTTTCTTGGGTTGATTGCTTCCATGTTCAACTTTCTTTCTTTTCTTCAAAATATTTTGGTCATCTTCTACAATATGTGTTCCATTAATTGTAGAATTCCCTTTAGACCTTCTCTCAATAATTTTATTGTCCTCTTCAATACACAGTCGGACAATAAGATCTTCGACAGTCATCTCCTTGTGTTTATGCTTTAAGTAGTTTTTGAAGTCTTTCCACAAAGGTGGTAGCTTCTCAACTATCGCTGCTACTTGGAAAGCATCATTCACAATTAAACCTACAAAACAGTTTATGTGAGTATTAAGAACATTTTTAATTTGTTCAACTAAGGTATTTTTCAAAGATATACCTTCTGCTAGGAGATCATGTATGATGACTTGCAACAGCTGTACTTGAGAGACAACAGATTTGCTATCTATCATTTTGAAGTCCAGGAACCGTGCAACAAGGAATTTCTTAATTCCCGTATCCTCCGTCTTATATTTTCATTCAAGTTCCCCCCCCCCAAGTTCCTTTGATGTCTTGATTCCACTATAAACATTGTAGAGGTCGTCTTGGAGACCACTCAGAATATAATTCCTGCAAAGGAAGTCCGAATGTTTCCAACCTTCTACAATAACGAAGCGTTCGTTGTTTGTGGTTCCCTCGGGCACCGCAGGAGCGTCTTCGCTAGTGAACCATTGCAGACATAAAGTGGTGAGGAAAAAGAACATCTTTTGCTGCCACCGCTTAAAGTCAATGCTCGGAAATTTTTTGGGCTTCTCCGTCGGTGCCATTGTTGGCGGAGCATTTGTGCGATTTGATGTGACAATATTAGTTGCCCCCACAGACGTTGTAGCATCCATCATTTGACTTTCAGTTGCCATTTTTCTGTCACCACAAGATAAAAAATACTTAGCATTTTAAGAATACTACTTATAAAAATTAAGCAACTTTAAATTTTTCTTCTTGTTTCTAGTAAACAATGAAGTTTTTATGACTTTCAATTGTCAACTGAATGATCTTTAACTTGTGACAAAGTTTTTATGACTTCAAATCATTAGTTAAGTTCAGGCGGAGTAGAAAGTAAAAACTTTAATCTCCAAAAATAAGCTATACAGATTCTGTAATAGAATTATTTCCTTAAGATTGTTATTTCCCATAATATAGTCGGGTATGCAGAATCTGTATATTACAACAACAACTTCAACTCGAGTTCAAGTATAAACAAGAACACAATGAAGTATCAAATACCCTCAACACAAGATCAAAATGACCTTTCCAAGAGGTGTATTTATTTTTCAGAAAAATAAAAATAAAACAGAAATTGAATTGGTCAAGTCGTTCGAATTCATGAATTTTCATTAAGGAAATAATCCCCCCCACTGTACCCGAGGTTGTGGAATTTTTTCTCCCAGGATAAAATGGCTAACCAGACCAACAGTAGCGATACCTCAAACAGTTGGAATATCTTCTAACTCACAGAACGTTTTGTGTGATCACACAAAATATTTTTGAGACAAGAAGAGAGTTTTTAATCTGAAAAATTTCGTATCCAAACTTGTGGATGAAACCAGGTTTTTATAGCCACAAGATGCCTCTTCTGAAAAGTGGCAAAGGTTCATCTAAAAGGTGTAACCTTTTCTAAAAATTCATGTCTATTCGTCCAAACATTGTGATTGTTCTGAACAGGCATGCCATTTCGTGAATAAGTGTGTCAGTTCATTGAAACAATGTACCAGTTCTGAAGCAGTGCATCAGTTTACTGAAACAGTGCATTAGTTCAGTTTTGAAACTGTGCACCATTTCAGTGTAAAATTACATCAGTTCAAAAATTTATCTGAAGCATCTGTTTGAATTATATTCTCCATGCATGCTTTCGTTGCTTCCGTAATGAAACTGAAATCATATAAATGGAGTAATAAACACAGAAAATATTTACTGCATTACTGTTGGTATTTTCGGAATTCAACTAAATTTTGTCCAAAAAGATAGATCTCATCGATCAATCATTTGACAAATCCAAATGCAAATCCAACTGTTGGTATTTTTGGAATTCAACTAAATTTTGTCCAAAAAGATAAATCTCATCGATCATTTATCGAAATCCAAATCTGAAGCCGACCGAGCGACAACGACAATGGCGCGAGGTATCTCTTATTTCTTGCCTCACTTACCATGTGGAGTAAGTATTCATCATTATAAACACTCCAAAGTTCCTTTCTCCCACCAATGTGGGAGAATTAGTGAACTTTCCAATTTTGGGAGTACACTTTTCAAATTGGTGTCTCCTCTTCTCCATCATTTTTTCTCCATTTTCCATTCACACTTCTATGAACCCAACAACTTCTTTCCCCGTGCTCCTTAAAAAAGTATACGATAACACTTCTACACTCTGTGTCAACATACTCGTTGTTCTATCTCTCCCTCACTAAAATACAATCACATCAGCCCCTAGCCTCATACTTCTCATTTTGAAATCGTTTCCATATATTGTCCAATCGTGTTTGCTAATTTGCTTTTCGCGGAATATCCAAGAAACATGCACTGGGACTTCCTATCAGGAGTCATTCCACCGCCATTGTCTTCAACTAACAACATCTTACTCCCAACATCTTTCTTATTGTTCAGCACGTCTACATTGACATACCTAGCACCATTGCAAACCTCATCCATGGCATTGTCTAGTACCCAATGCCCATTTATGACTCGTGGCATTCGAATGCAAGAATTTTGGGTTTACTCTCACATGATCCATCCCAACTATTTGATCATAACATGCACCTTCTTTATTACCATCATAATCTCCAGGGTTCCAGAATTGCTTACAACTAGTTGTAGTTGAAATAAGAGTAAATACATAGTTACACCACTGATCTTGTCCGAAATTTTTAAAAAGACACCTAAACTTTGAATTCGACCTATTACCCCACGAATATTTTTTATTCTGTTGCAAATACACCATTTTGGACCTCTGCGTGTATACACGCACCACAGGCGCGTGAAAGGGCTCAAATTTGATTTTTTGACCAATTAAAAGCTGTCATGTGTAAATAATTTAATATATAATTTATATTCTTTTTTAAAAAAAATTATTTTCTTTTTAAATATTACCCCGTACCTCCCTCTCTCCTCCCCCCCCCCCAT
Organism: Capsicum pubescens; assembly: GCA_030864215.1. Taxonomy (NCBI): domain Eukaryota; kingdom Viridiplantae; phylum Streptophyta; class Magnoliopsida; order Solanales; family Solanaceae; genus Capsicum; species Capsicum pubescens. Next base: position 265,066,967 of record CM061549.1, on the reverse strand, counting down.
TTCTTCTTCAACACCATTAAATCCTCCATTAAAGCTTCATTGAAGCTTTTTTTAAAAAAAATCATGTCATTAAAGTTTCTCATTTTGTAGTTAATCATATCATTTAACTACCCATTAAAGATCCTCAACACCATTAAAGCTCCTCCATTAAAGCTCCAATGAAGCTTTTTTTTTTTTTAAATCATATCATTAAAGCTCCATTTATCACTTTTGAATGTTTAATGGAATTAAATTTTGATTTTGAAGAAGAAATTAATATGAAGTTTGAATTAAAGTGGTTGAAATTCAAGAAAAAATCAAAAGTGTAAAAATGGAGTTTCAATTTCATGATGGTGGTGAGTGTGTTTTGATGGTGGTAGTGGTAGTGATAGTGGTGGTGGTGATGGTGATGGTGATGATGGTGCGTGGGTGGGGGGTAGGGGGAGACATTGACGGGGTGGGGGTGTTGGATGAGGAAGACGATGGGGGTAGGGGGTACTGTTGGACGCGGGGGAGGGGGAGTTGCTGGATGGGTTGGGGTGGGGGAAGAAGGGGTGGGGTAATAAATTAAATAAAAAATAAATCAAATATAAAATTAAATATATTTAACACGTGTCAGCACCTGATTGGTGTGTGTGTTAACTCTCTTTGTTGTGACTGAGGTTCAGCAAAAAATGATGTATTTGCAACAGATTAAGTAAGAATCATGGGGTAACAGATCGAATTCAAAGTTTAGGTATTTTTTTTAAAATCTCGATCAACATCAAGGGGTAATTATGTATTTACTTTTGGAATAATAGAGGGGAAATTTACTACTGATTCATTCTTCAGGCAAATCGACAAAGGAGCAATAATACATGGCACACTTTCAACTTTCATATGCTTCATAGGACTTTGTTGAATATCATAAAAACAAGAACCAATATCATAATTGGTTATTGGAATCATATGTGTAGTTGTGTTTGTTGTAGTGTTTTGTCTATCATCTAACTCGTCTGTTAACTCGATGATTTCTTGCATGATAGACATGGTGATCATGTTTGTAAATATTAACTAAAAATCAAGAACTAAAGTTTTTTTTGGATGTTAGAAGAATGTAGGGTGGAACAACATACACAGAGTCAAACACAGCGGAAAAATAACAAGAAAATAATTATAGAGTTTTCTAGCCTTATCAAAGTGTATGTCAGACTGACTGACATAGTTGAAGGCATATTTATAGGTAATATACAGACTCTTAGGCAAATAATTTTAACTTATTTATTATTTTACTTGAAAAACAAGTAATATTTAATTATTAAAAATATATGGGTCATTAATACTAATATTTTTATAATATGGACTTAGTTCTCATATAATAAGTGGCAAAGAAGTAGGCTGCTCATGATCGACATACTTGCTTCAACTGTGATTTTTCTATATTATCCCTAATTAACTATTATAAATCATTTACGTATTAAAAAATTAAAAATATTTAATAAAAAAATTAAAATAGACATTTATAACATGACTGGTTCAGCTGTTTCAACCGTGATTTTACTATGTCACTTATAATTAATTATTATAAGCTATTTAAATATTAAAAAATTAATAATATTTAATAAAAAAAATATAAAATAGACATAAAATAATAAATTATTTTTTGATGTTTTTTTAAGTCATTTATGTATTAAAAATTAATAATATTTAATAAAAAAGATAACATAAACATAAAATGATAAATTATTTTTTGATGTTTTAAATTAACTTGATGTCTTATATGTGACCACTAACAAAATATAAATTATTTTTTGTTGTTTTAAATTAACTTTACGTCTTATATGGGACCACTTAAAAAAGTTTCACAAGTATTTGTTAGAGAAAATACCCAATTACCCCCCTCCTCCGAACTATACCCGAAAGAGATGTAACACACCTTAACTTCAAAGGGGTCTCATTAACCCCCCCCCCCCCCCCCAAATTAATTAAAAGTGGAATTTTCACCCCCTAAGTGCCTATGTGGCGCTTACATGGCACAACACACTGAAGTGTCCACGTAGGCACACGTGTGTGCCACATAGGCACTAAGGGGGTGAAAATTCAACTTTTAATTAGTTCAGGGGGGTAATAGGACCCCCTTAAAGTTGAGGTGTGTTACAGCTCTATCGGGTATAGTTCAGGGGGTAATTGGGTATTATCTCTATTTGTTATAATAATTTTACTATGTCACTTCTAATTAGTAGAATAGAAGAAAAAATATTATAAATCACAGTAATTAAAAAAATATATTATTTAAAAAATATAATTGACAATCAATTCCACAAAAGTTTGAATAACTTAAAATATTGTTATGAAAATTTCATCTATCTAAATATAATAATATATGCCTAACTTAGAATTTATCAACCAAACAAATAAAGGTTTTAACTAAATAATAGAATTATACATAACGTAGAATTTTTAAGGATCAACATTGGACCGTGCATTGAACGGCATAAGCCGCCTAGTTATATAGATGTTGGTATCTCCTTTTCATATTAGAATATGGATTCATGAAGGAAAAAAAATAATGTTAATAGGTGTTGGGTATCTCCTTTTCATATATGAATATGGATTCATGGAAAAAGTAGTTTAATTTGTTGTGAGTTGAGGGTATAGTCCAAATCCAAAAAGGGAAATCTAAAGTTGCTCCAAATTCAAAAAGAATAAGGAAAACAGAACTAGTGCAACAAGTACTCTTTGTTTTTGTATTTTTTAGAGAAAATACCCAATTACCCCCTGAACTATACCCAAAAAGGTTGTGACACACCTCAACTTAAAGGGGATCCTATTACCTCCCCGAACTAATTAAAAGTGTAATTTTGAGACCCTTAGTGCCTATGTGGCACACACGTGTGCCTACGTGGATACTTCAGGATATTGTGCCACGTATGTGCCACGTAGGCACTAAGGGTATCAAAATTACACTTTTAATTACTTCAGGAGGGTAATAGGACGCCCTTTATGTTAAGGTATGTCACAACCTTTTTGGGTATAGTTCAGGGGGTAATTGGGTATTATCTCTATTTTTTACTTGCACTGTACAATGAATTGGTATTTACTTAAAACCAATCTTAAACAAACTATGAAATGAATTGAGAATATACAGAACTAATATTTACAAATAATTGAAGTACTTTTTTTCTATTTCCCATCCGCTACCCGCATTGGAGCCCGACAAATCTGGATTCGCGCCGAAATAATTGAAGTACTTACTACTTTGCTAAACTTCTATCTTGTTATAAACTAATAAAGAATAAAGAATAAGAATAGAGAGAATAAAGAGTAATTTTTATTTCTCTTGAGAGATTCTTGAGGAGTTTCTTACAATGAAGGAAACCCCCTTTATTTATATTGGAAAACTAACCTTGGGGTTTCTAAGACATACACTATATATGGTAAAGTAGACACTCACTATATATTATAAAGTAGACGTTCACTATATATGGTACATTTATAACACTCCCCCTTGAATTTCTAATTGATAGATAATGTGTCTCGCTAAAACCTTACTAGAAAAAACTCAGTGAAAAAAAAATCTAGTGAAAGAAAAAGAGTTCACATCTCTAACAATACGCATATAGATTTCCTCATTAAAAAACTTACGAAGAAAACCCAATGGGACAAAACCTCGTAAGGGAAACATAGTACAACACGTATTAACTCCCCCTAATGAGAACATCCTTGATCCTTTACATCTCAATCTTGTGCACCATCTTCTTGAAAGTTGCAGCAGGAGGAGACTTGGTGAATAAGTTAGCCACACTGTCACTTGAACGAATCTGTTGCATGTTAATATCACCATTCTTTTGGAGCTTATGTATCCGGAAAAGCTTTAATGAAGTGCGCTTCATTCTATCTCATTTTATGAATCCTCCCTTAAGTCGTGCTATGTATATTGCATTATCTCCGTATAAATTTGTGGGTACATTCTTACATTTAAAACCATATTTTTCTTGAATAGAACGTATCATGGACCTCAACCATATACATTCTTGGCTTGCTTCATAAATAGATATTATCTCAGCATGGTTCGATGATGAAATGGATAGATAGACTGCTTTGCATATGTCCAAGATATGACAGTATCCCCACATGTGAACATATAGCTTATTTGAGATCGAGATTTATACGGATCAGATAATTACCCAACATCAGCATAACCAACAAGATCGGGACTACAATTTTTAAAATAAATAAGCTCATATGTTTGATCTTATTTTGATGTCTCCATGTAGGAGTAGAACTATACCTTGCTAACAAATTGAGCGAAAGGCTATGTTCGGTCTTGTAGTATTTTACAAGATACATTAGTACACCAATTGCACTAAGATATATAACCAATCCAATTTGGTATACTTCTTAGAGAAAATACCCAATTACCCCCCTAAACTATACCCAAAAAGGCTATGACACATCTCAACTTAAAGGGGGTCCTATTACCTCCCTGAACTAATTAAAATTGTAATTTTGACACCCTTAGTGCCTACGTGGCACACACGTGTGCCTATATGGACACTTTAGTGTGTTGTGCCACGTATGTGTCACGTAGGCACTAAGGGTATCAAAATTATACTTTTAATTAGTTCAGGGGGGTAATAGGACCCCCTTTAAGTTGAGGTGTGTCATGGCCTTTTTGGGTATAGTTCATGGTGGTAATTGAGTATTATCTCTACTTCATATTTCAGCAAATAATTTATTGCTTTTGAAAACTCTCCAAGAGTTTCAATAATTTTCAAGTTATAAGCTCATACAATATATGGATTATAAAAAAGCTTCCCAGAAACTTTTATATGCCTCAAACATTTTGAATCCTTAAAAGTTTTCAAATAAATTTTGTCAAGTGACAAAATTTAACATTTCATGAGTGACATCTTCAAGTATCTAGACTGCAAATCAAATAAGTTTTATCTTACCAAGATGCATGATTTCACATCACTTAACAAATATTTCTACGTCAGCATGCTTAAATAAACGTAGAATTTAGATCCTCATAATCTTTTACAATATTGAGCTAATATTGTATCAAAGATCTTAATGATGTATCATTTCGTATCAGTTCACAGTGTGACATGATATTTTAATATCTCATCACTTCATTATTTTTAGGTACTTGAACCTCTCATAAGATTTCATGAAGTGTTATGCCGTAGGCTCTTCAGGAGCGCATTGCCTTCTTATTATGATTATTTGCTTCTATCCCTTTTAAGAACTATTTCATTTGTAACTGATTAGTCTACCATGCTTCATGCATGCGTTGATTTTATCCTTTAAGAATGCAAAATGGGAGCACTTGTAGCTTAAATATGATACTAAATTTGAGTCAACAGATGCTTCCAGTATTTGACTTGAATTATCTTTTGAATGAGGATTTGATGATAATTTCTAACATATGTAATAGCTACTTATAATCTCCCCCTTATGTTAGGAAAACTAACATTCATCCTCAACTTCTTTGAGGAATCCATCTTTGTGCATCATGGTATATTCATTAATCATATACTGCACATTAACTATTAGATAAAATAGTTGGTTCCTAACCTTGAACCAATTGAAAGGGAAAAAATAATCATAATTTATTGGTCTAAGGCGTGCAAGTGCTATTGTATGCAACATATCATATTTCAGACCAACACGTGAAGTTTTGTTCTCATTAGTAATAGTTTAGCTATTAATCGAAGGCATTCAATGCAAACCATCATCATCAAGATGAATTGTCTTGATTACACAATCTGAAAGTTATTCTCTTAACTCAATTTTACTAAGCAAACAACTTTATGAATATCAAACTTTATGAATAGAGCCTTCACTTCCTATATGTTTAACCCAAAACTATATGCCTAATATGCCCCCAATATCTGTACGTCCATTTCATTTGAAATTTCTCGACTTCACACTTTCTGCATTTATATGTTAAAGTCACAGTATTCATGATTCTCTTGTCAAGCCAAGTATCAATAGAATTACACCTGATAATACTAGTATTCATTAGAAATTCTTAGAAGTCCTATGGTGTATAGGTGTCGCATGCTATAAATTAAAGTAAATGTCCATAACATAGCTTCACTAGTATAGTTGACCACATAAGAAAGCATTATAAGTTGATATAATGCAAGGACTAGAATTTAAATAGATGGATCATATTAAGGAAGTTAGTTGAATATGGAATACTATCTGACTGGCTAAATAATCATCAATATAATTTACTTGGGCCTATAAGGCAGTACATGTTAAAGGTTTATTATTGTCGAGGGAGGGTATTAGGTTTTGCTTGGCACATGTGCGACGTAATTCTATGCACATAATTGTGACCATACCATTACAGTGAGCCCAAACATTGTGGCGTACCCGCCCTTGTGGCATCATTTGTATTTAGAGTCATCTAGGGTGACCCTGACTCGAGCCAATATATGAAACATATAGCCTGCGGGGAAACCCTTATAGTGAGCCCCAAGGAGGGGAGTACCCTGTATCAGACCGCGATTACAGTTCTACGTATAAAATCATAGTCATCAGGAGTATATGGGCAAAACATATGGTACCCTTGATAGAGAACGCTCTTGGTGGGATATCATATGATTATTTGTATTAAAAGTGGGCACAGGACATTACTTAGTCAAATTACTAGGCCCTTAATAACGATGATTTACTCATAAGTGGTTACATGATAAGTTAATAAGGCAGATACTACGTATTAGTCTTAATGGTGTATTTGTCACCCGTTCTTTCATAGGTTATAGTTTCATATAATAGGTTCTAGTATTCAGTCGTCCGTAACTGCTTATTCTATTATTTGACTCATTGAGCATCCTTATACGTTTACTTGTTATTCTGTCTACTTTACATACTAGTACATATTTTATATGTACAAACGTCCCTACATTCAGGGGAACTGTATTTCTGTAAATACAGAATCAGGTATATTGATGAGCAGACTTTTATACTAGGCACTTGTTTGCATTCAGCAAAACAGTCGGTGAGCTCCTCTCTTATCTGGGGCTATTAAACGTTGAGTACCATTTAATCATATTTCTAGTTATAGTTTGGGTATGTAGGGCCCCGGTCCCGGCTACCTTCTCCAGTACAGTTATAATTTCTCTTAGAGGCTTCGTAGACCGAGATAAGTTCTCATACGTGGTCATAGTTCCATATGTTTATATCAAATAAGTGTTCAATGAGATAGAATTGAGTTGTACATAGCCCTTTATCATTGTTTGTAAATTGTAACTCCTCCTCATAGTATATATGTCAGTCACATAGCTGATGCTCATACGGTTCTTGTCCACCCTGTCTAGGCTAGGCTAGGGGCGTGACAATTCATTTCATGGAATAGAGCATATCAATGGGATAACATGCACCCATTATTTTTCCTTAGCCATCATAATATCATCAGTATGGTGCATTGAGATTCAAACTCAACGTCTTATCCATATAAAAGCGTCTTAGGAAATAAATCGATGGGACTTAACCCAACATCTTATCATCTCTTTAAACAATATTATTCTTCGGGAATAAATTTTAAAGTATAAATGGTTTCAAACCATTACTTTTCCTCAGATCCAACAAATTCAATAATAATTATATCATTAGTAGCAAAATAGAAATAACATAAAGGAATTACTAACCTTAAAATTACCTTTAGATTTATAATCTCACCTTGTTTGGCAGAGTCTCATGCTGATAACGTGTTATAAACTAATAAAGAATAAAGAAGAAGAATAGAGAGTAATTCTTATTTCTCTTGAGGGATTCTTGAGGAGTTTCTTACAATGAAGGAAACCCCCTTTATTTACAGGGGAAAACTAACCTTGGGGTTTCTAACTTTTTCATAAATAAACATACACTATATATGGTAAACTAGACATTCATTATATATGGTAAAGTAGACATTCACTATATATGTGGTACACTTATAACATATCTATATTTTTACGGTAATGTGTCAAAATATATCATGAGAGTTTTTTTCTTATTTTCTAATAATATTTTAAAGTTACTTTCACATTGTATCTAACAAATTTAACACCATAAAATGCAAAGGATTATACACATCTTTAACTTAAATCACAAGATTCAAAAATCTTACTTGTTTCTTAAATTTTGTATCTAGTCAAATTATGATACTTTCTTTGTTCACGTTTACTTGTCACTAATTTCCTAATTATATTTCTACTTTTACTTGTCATTTTTGACGTATCAAAAAAATACCTCTTCTTTTTATGAAAAAATACCATGTACTTCGTTAGATTGAAATCAAGTGACGGTTGGTGTTACTAGTCGATGGGCTCCTCATATAAATCATGTTGATTTTTTTCGTTTGTGTTTTTTGATTTAAAAGTAGTAGTCCATTGAAATATGTCAAATTGTTGATTCACTTTTATACTCTTTTGTACATAAATCTTAAGCTGTAAAATTCGTCCCCAAACTTTTTAAGGACTTCTTTCCAACTTATTTCCTTTTGTTTGATTTTAAATTTGGGTGCTTAGGTTAGTTTCCAATCAACTTTTTTACGTTCATTATCTGTATTGCTAATAATATAAATTAATTATGATGGAAACAGATAATACAGATGTGGCTTTTTCTTTGATTTACACTTGGTAAAAGTCAACTCAAGATTTAGGGAAGTTGTTTGTTATCATTGTCAAAGTATTTTGCACCAAAAGATTGTTATTTTATATATATTCGGGTACAAGAATCAGTATACATGCAACACAAACTTCAAGTCTAGTTCGCTGCATTTGTTTTTTTTAATATTTAGACGTCTGAATCAGAATGCACATCTGAATTATTAAGATGTTGTCTCTAGATCTGAAAACTGAATAATTAAGACCGTTTATTTTTTAACATCTGAATGTGCAAAAAAAATTATTTTCATATATAATAAAATAAAGATACAATTCAAATAAAAAAAACTAATTATATATCAGAAAAGTATGTAATTTAATACAACAAAAAATATAAATTGATTGAATTTTTTTTTATGTTTGTTAGTGATAGTGCAGATGTTTTATAATGGTGGTTGCGGTGATAATAATTGATGTTAGTGATTAGTGATAATAATTGATGTTAGTGATTAGTAATATTAGTGGTGATAATTGTGATGATAAGTATTGTAGTGACTGTTATGATGGTGGTGGTTGATAGTGGTGGTGGTGGTTGTGATGTGATGTTGCTTGATGTTAGTAGTTGCAGGTGTTGATTGTAATGACTGAAAAATGGCTATTTTCATATACTTTGAACCCAACAATAATTGATGTTCGTAAAATTTTACGAACAAGTATGTGATCATTAAGTAAAGACTGATTGCATCTGGATAAGTGGGTTTTCCTTTAAACTTTTCGTAGTGGACATGCATCGAATTCACTTGGTCAATCGGTAGATTTGATATCTTTGAACCGTTGAGCTTTAATGTACACCTAGACAACACATGTCACACAACCAGCCTTTTACCATTTATGGTTTTCATAATTTTGTTCTTTTCAGCCATGAACACATCCCGATTTCATGAGAGCTTAGAGAATAGGCCTTTACTAACATTCTCCTTGAAGTAACTTCCACTTCACCCTCACATAGGTGATTTCTAAACGTTCAATCCTATAGATTAAACTATTTGGTCAAATCTGTCAAATTTAGATAATCATTAATAGACTTTTCACCTTAAGTCTTATCCTTGTTTACTAACCATTATCTACATCATGAGAATAGGTTGGGTATATTGACAATTTTGAACCTGTCAGTCACAACTTTGTTTGATCTCCTTGAACCTAGCTCTTGGGATCTCCAGTCTTCTAGGTAGAGTTACCGTCATTCTGACTTATCCTAGGCCTTAAACCCATTCTCTTAGATATCATTTCCACTCCTTCTCTATATAGGCCTTTTATAAGTGGATACGACACATTATCCATTGACTTTACATAGTCAACAGTGATAATTCCACTAGAGAGAAGTTCCCTAACGGTATTATGTCTTTGTCCTAAGTGACGAGATTTACCGTTGTACATCATGCTCCCTGCCCTACCTATTGCCGCTTGTTTATCATAGTCTATACATACTAGTGCCACTGGTTTGGGCCAATAAGGAATATCTTCTAAGAAATTTCGGAGCTATTCTGCTTCTTCACCGGCTTTATCCAATGCGATAAATTCAGATTCCATTGTAGAGTGAGAAATACAAGTCTGTTTGGATGATTTCCAAGAGACTACTCCTCTACCTATGGTAAATGCATATCCACTTGTGGATTTTACTTCGTTCGATCCGGTGATCCAATTTGTATCACTATATCCTTCGAGTACTGTAGGATATTTATTATAATGCAAAGCATAGTCTTGAGTGTATTTAAGATACCACAAAACTCTTTTAATTGCCATCCAGTGAGTTTAGTTGGGATTACTCGTGTACCGACTCAATTTAATAATAGCGCATGCTATGTCTGGTCATGTACAGTTCATTATATACATTAAACATCCCAATACTCTTGCGTACTCCAATTATGAGTCACTTTCACCTTTATTCTTTTGAAGTGCAAAGCTCACATCCAATGGAGTCTTGGCAATACTGAATTCCATATACTTGAATTTGTCAAGTACATTTTCGATATAATGAGACTGTGACAATGCCAACCCTTGTGGAGTTCTATGGGTTTTTATTCCTAAGATCACATCCGCAACTCTAAGGTCTTTCATATCTAACTTGCTCTCAAGCATTCATTTTGTTGTATTTATGTCTGAAATGTCTCTACTGATGATCAACATATCATCCACATATAAACACACAATGACTTGGTGATTTGGAGTGTCTTTAATATAAACACATTGATCACATTCATTTATCTTGAATCCGTTTGACAACATGGTTTGGTTAAACTTTGCATATCATTGCTTAGGTGCTTGTTTTTGTTCATAAAGTGACTTAAGAAGTTTACACACCTTATTCTCCTTCCCTGGAACCACAAAACCCTCGGGTTGTTCCATGTAAATTTCTTCTTCTAATTCTCCATTTAGGAATGTAATTTTTACATCCATTTGATAGATTTCAAGACCATATACCACTGCTAAGGCAATTAACATTTGAATCGATGTTATCCTTGTTACCGGCGAGTATGTATCAAAGTAATCAAGGCCTTCTTTTTATTTGAAGCCTTTTACTACAAGTCTTGCCTTGTATTTGTCAATGGTACCATCCGCTTTCATTTTTCTTTGAAGATCCATTTAGAACCTAAAGGTTTATTTTCTGGAGGAAGATCAACCAATTCTCAAGTATGGTTACTTAAGATTGAATCAATCTCACTATTGATAGCCTCTTTCTAAAAGGATGAGTCTGATGATGACATCGCTTCTTTAAATGTTTGAGGCTCATTTTCTAAGAGAAATGTTACCAAATCCGAACCAAACGAAGTTGACGTTCTTTGACGTGTACTACATCTTGGATTTTCTTCATCCTGTACATTCTCACTTGGTTCATCTCGAGGTCGTTTAGACCCTCTACTAGACTGTTCATGTCTAGTTTTATACGGATAAATATTTTTAAAGAATTCAGCATTATCTGATTCAATTACCATATTTTCAATAATATCCGGATGTTCAGATTAATGAACCAAAAACCGACATGCTTTACTACTTTTAGCATATCCTATGAATACACAATCCACCGTCTTAGGTCCTATCTTAATCCTTTGCAAAACACTCCTACACTTTGAAATATTTCAAGTTAGGTTTCCTTCCTTTCTATTTTTCATAAAGAATTGATTGTGTCTTACTATGGGAAACTCTATTGAGTATACGGTTGGTTGTAAGGATAAATTCCCTCCACAAGTTTTGCGGTAAACCTGAACTTATAAGTAACGCATTCATCATTTCCTTCAAAGTTTGATTTTTTCTTTCCACAATTCAATTAGAATGAGGTGAATATGGGGCTATAGTTTGATGGACAATTCCATTCTCTACACATATTTTGGCAAAGGGGGATTCATATTATCCGCCCCTATCACTTCTTATCATTTTGATCTTTTTCTCTAACTGATTTTCAACTTCAGTTTTGTATTGTCTAAACGCATCTATTTCTTCATCCTTACTATTTAGAAAGTTGACATAACAATATCTAGTGCAATCATCAATAAAAGTTATGAAATACTTTTTCCCACCACGTGATAGTGTTGACTTCATATCACAAATGTCAGTGTGTATTAATTCTAAGGGATTGGGATTCCTTTCAACAGACTTATAAGGATGTTTTGCATACTTTGATTCTACACACGTTTGACACTTTAATTTATTGCACTCAAAGTTTGGCAAAACTTCTAATTTAATCAGTTTTCATAATGTTTTGTAATTAACATAGCCTAAACGTTCATGCCACAAATCATAACACTCAGGCAAGAAAGAAGAGATTAAGCTTTTATTGATTTCAACATTCATTACATTCATCTTATAAAGGCCCTCTTTGAGATAATCTTTTCCTACATACACTTCTTCTTTGTTAATTACATTTTTTCCAGAAATAGTTACACATTTGAATCCGTTTTTGTCTAGAAGTGAAATATAAATCAAGTTCCTACGTAACTCCAGAACATACAAGACATTATTAAGTGTCCAAACCTTTCCTGAAGTCATTTTCAAGCACACTTTTCCTGTTCCTTCTACGTTAGCAGTAGGGGAGTTAGAAAAGAAGACCATTTCTTCTACTTGAGCTGGAGAAAATGACGAAAACAAGTCTTTATTGGTACAAACATGGCGGGTGGCACCATAATCCATCCACCATTCGCGTGGATTCCTCACCAAGTTGCATTCTGAAAGCACAGCACACAGATCATCACATTCTTTGTTGGACTCAATCATATTTGCTTGGTCCTTTTTCTTTCCTTTCTTAGGGGCATGGAAATCCGTGGACTTATGGCAAATCTTGCCACAGTTGAAGCACTTTCCCTTAAATTTCTTCTTCGGTTGATTGCTTTCTTGTTAACTTTCTTCCTTTTCTTAGAATTATTTTGGTCATCTTCTACAATATGTGCTCAATTAATTGTAGAATTCCCTTTTGATCTTCTCTCAGCAACTTTATTATTCTCTTCAATACGTAGTCGGACAATAAAATCTTCGACAGTCATCTCCTTGCGTTTGTGCTTCAAGTAGTTTTTGAAGTCTTTCCACATAGGTGGTAGCTTCTCAATTATCGTTGCTACTTGAAATGCATCATTCACAATCAAACCTACAAAACAGTTTATTTGAGTAATAAGAAAATTTTCAATTTGTTCAACTAAGTTATTTTTCAAAAATATACCTTCCACTAGGAGATCATGGATGATTACTTGCAATTCCTGCACTTGAGAGATAACCGATTTGCTATCTATCATTTTTAAGTCCAGGAACCTTGCAACAAAGAATTTCTTAATTCCCATATTCTCTGTCTTGTATTTTCATTCTAGTGCCCCCCATAATTCCTTCGATGTCTTAGTTCCACTATAAACATTATAGAGGCCGTCTTGGAGACTACTCAAGATATAATTCCTGCAAAGAAAGTTCGAGGGTTTCCAAGCCTCCACAATTATGAAACGCTCTTTGTCTGAGGTTTCCTTGAGCACCTCAGGAGCATCCTCACTAGTGAAACTTTGAAGACATAGAGTGGTGAGGTAAAAGAACATATTTTGTTGCTATCTCTTGAAGTCAATGCCCGCAAACTTTCCGGGCTTTTCCGCATGTGCCATAGGTTGCAGAGAATTTCCTCGAATTGTTGATGCAATACTAGTTTCCCCCACAGTTGTAGCCACATCATGCATTTGACTTTCGTCAGTCATTTTTCCTATCACCACAAGACTGTACCTTTAGTATATTGAAATACTTATTAAAAAGTTGAAACAACTTTAAACACTTTTTGTTTCTAGTTAATGATGAAGTTTTTATGACTTCCAAACATCAACCGGGTGATCTTTAACTTGTGATGAAGATTTTATGTCTTCTAATCACTAGTTTAGTTCAAACAGAGTAGAAAGTTTAAAGCTTTAAACTCCAAAAACAAGCAATACAGATTTTGAGATTATTCCTTAAGATTGTTATTTTGTATATATTCGGGTACAAGAATCTGTATACATGAAACACAAACTTCAAGTCTAAGACAAGAACACTTATGAAGTTATATAACACCTTCAATACTATATTATGAATAATCTATCTAAGAAATGTGTTAATTTCAGAAAAGAGATAAAATAGAATTTTTAAGGCCAAGTTTCCCGACTTCATGGAGTATCCTTAAGGAATAATTCCCCTCACTGTACCCGAGGTTATGGAATCTTCCTCCCAGGATAAAATGGCCTTCAATCCGAAAAATAGCGGTACCTTAAATTATTGGATTCAACGAACTCACTCAACAGTTTGATTGATCACACAGAATGGTTTTTGAAGACAAGAAGAGAGTTTGTATTTTAGAAAATTTTGTTTTTAAACCTGTGGATGAAAGGTTTATATAGCCGTCATATGCCTCTTCTGAAAAGTGGCAATGGTTCACATTTCCGAACAGGCAAACCATTTCATGAATCAGTGTGTCATTTCGTTGAAGGATTGCATATGCATCCTTCTAAAGCATCAGTTCAAAACACTGCATGCATGCATATAATTTACTTTTCCCTTCGGATAAAATTTTTGTCCAAAAAGATAGATCTCGTCCAAATTCGAAGCCAAAGCCAAGAGAGCAACGACAACGGCGCGAGGCATCTCTTATTTCTTGCCTCACTTACCAATTTGAACAAGTGTTTCTTAACATAAACACTTTAAAGTCACATTCTCCCACCAATGTGGGAGAAATGGTATACTTTCCATTTTAGAGTACACTTTCCATTTTAGTGTTTTCTTCTCTATTTTTCCTTCCACTTGGTTTCCTCCATTTTCCATTCACACTTTTCATGTACTTAGAACCCAACAAAGATTTTACAGCTAGATATTTCTCCATTCACATGACAATATTGAAATTTACATCTTCCATTAATATCATGGATGACATCAACAAGCCCATTCTCATCTCTATAGATAGGGAATTTTTTCTCATTCATAACGTGTTAAATTCAAGGTGAAGTCAGAAGTATCAAGGAAGTATCTATCATCAACACGTTAATGTTTCTTTCATTTTCTTGTATTTCTTCTCCCTTTCTATTAGAGTATTTAGTTAGAGAGTGGATGTTGGAAAACACTTGTGTGAGCTCTTTTTTTGGAGTGATCATGTGAGGTTGTTCTCTTGGGATATTTGGATTAATTAGAGTAACTACTCTAATTTTTGTACTCATTATTATCAACTTGTTATTGTCATTATAACATTGTTTAGCTAAATTCCGCAATAACCGAATTCTCGATCCTAGCACCAAATATTTATATACTAGTTTAGTGTTTAGCCTTTTAGATAATGAATTCATGTACAACTACATGTACTTATGAGGAAACGGATATGCATTGTGATGCCCATGAGGGAGTGTGCGCCTGCGAGAGTGGGTCGAAATGAAGGATTAGCTTTTATGGTCTGTGAAGACATCTACATAAACTCCATAGAGATAATGCCTCTAAATCTTCAAGGCAAAAACTACCGCTGCTAACTCAAGATCATGAGTAGGATAATTTTTCTCATGTGGCTTTAACTGTCTGGAGGCGTAGGCTATGACCTTACCATGCTGCATGAGGACACAACCTAAACCCACTCTGGATGCATCACAATAGACTACAAAACCGTTTGAACCATCTGGAAGAGCTAGAACTGGAGTTGAGGTGAGTCGAGTCTTCAACTCTTAAAAGCTCTTCTCGCATGAATCTGACCACTGAAACTTAATCTTCTTCTGAGTCAATCTGGACATGGGAGATGCAATAGAAGAAAATCCCTCGACAAACCATCTGTAATAGCCAGCCAAACCCAAGAAACTCCTGATATCTGATGGAGATACAGGTCTGGGCCAGTTTATTACTGCCTCGGTTTTCTGAGGATCTACTCTAATGCCATCACCGGAAACAATATGGCCAAGGAATACTACTGATCTTAGCGACAATTCACACTTGCTAAACTTAGCGAATAACTGGTGATCCATAAGAGTCTGAAGAACAATCTTGAGATGGTCTGCATGATCACGCTCTGTGCGAGAATAGACCAGAATATCATCTATAAAGACTATGACAAACATGTCCAAGTACTGCTTGAACACACGGTTCATCAAATCCATGAAAGCTGCAGGGGAATTGGTCAGACCAAATGACATGACTAAAAATTCAAAATGACCATACCGAGTACGAAAAGCTGTCTTTGGAATGTCGTATTCTCTAACTCTGAGTTGATGATAGCCTGATCTGAGGTATATCTTGGAGAAGTAACTGGCACCCTGAAGTTGGTCGAATAGATCATCAATCCTGGGAAGAGGATATTTGTTCTTGAGCGTGACCTTGTTGAGTTGACGATAATCAATACACATCCTGAGAGAACCATCTTTCTTGCGCACGAATAGTACTGGCGCACCCCATGGGGAAATATTGGGTCTGATGAATCCCTTATCTAAGAGATCCTTCAACTGATCTTTCAGTTCCTTGAGTTCTGTTGGTGCCATTCTGTATGGCGGAATAGAAATAGGTTAAGTATCTGGAAGAAGGTCTATGCCGAAGTCTATTTCCCTTTCGGGAGGAATTCCTGGAAGATCTTCAGGAAAGACATTTGAGTCTTCATTAACAACTGGGGTTGTTTTGAGACTGGGAGATTCAGAACTGGAATCTTTAACATGCACGAGATGATACACACACCCCTTAGAAATCATTTTCCTTGCCCAAAGGTAGGAAATAAGTTGACCCCTGAACGCTGAAATGCTACCCTTCCACTCTAGGACGGGCTCATTCGGGAACTGAAACTGAACTATCCTATTTTTGCAGTCGACTGTGGCATAGCAGGAATAAAGCCAATCCATGCCAAGAATGACATCAAAATCAGTCATCTCTAACTCAACTAAATCTGCTGATGTGGATTTCTGAGATACCATAATCGGGCAGTTCTTGTATACCCGCCGGGCTATGATGGTTTTACCCACTGGGGTAGAGACTGAAAAGGGATCTGCTAGAATTTTGAGACTGATTCTGAAATCGCCTGCTATGTATGGAGTAACAAAAAACAAGGATGCACCTGGGTCTAGCAAAGCATAAACATGAACAAAGAAAATCTGTAACGTACCAGTAACGACATCAGGAGAATTTTCCTGATCCTGCCGGGACTGAAGAGCATAGAGTCTGTTTGGGTGTTGCCCACTGGTAGCATTGGAAATGGCACCCTGCTGATTCGGGCGACCGGACTGAGCTGCAGAATGATTTTGCTGACCGTGAAGACTTGACTGCAGACACTCCCTAATCCTGTGTCCTAGCTTACCACAACCAAAATAGACATCACTATCAGCTCTGTAAATGCCCTTGTGGTCCTTACCACAAGTCTGACAAAGGAGATTCGTTCGGGCACTGCTAACACTGCCCTGAGATTTAGAGCCTGGAGTTTTATCTCTGTTTCCATCTCTGAACTTTGGAACTGGAGCACTGGTAGAGGAAGGGGATGGAACGGCTGACTTGGAGCGAAACTATGAATGGTTTCCTCCATCTGACTTAGGGTGAGCAAAGTTGAAGTTACCTGACCTTGCTCTCTTGTTCTGCCTCTCCCTAGTCTTAACTTTCTGCCTTTCTACTTGCTGGGCATGGGTCATGAGTCTGGCTAAGGTCATATCACCGATCAGAATTACAGACCTACACTCATTTACCACTCTATCATTGACTCCTGACATGAACTTGCTCATCTTAGCCCTATTGTCTACAACCACATGAGGAGCATACCTGGCTAGCTGAGTAAATCTGAGAGAATACTCCCTAACTATCATATTCCCCTGCCTAAGGTTGATGAACTCAAGAACTTTGGCTTCCCTCAGCTCTTGGGGAAAGAATCTGTCTAAGAAGGCCATGACAAATTCCTCCCACTCGATAGGGCCTGCATCATCTAACCTCTCAGACTTTCATTGTTTGTACCAATCATGAGCAACATCCTGTAACTGGTAGGCGGCTAACTCGTCACTTTCAATAGAAGTAACACGCATGATGTCAATGACCTTCTGGACTTGGTCAATGAACTCCTGAGGGTCCTCATCAGACTTAGACCCATGGAAAGATGAATGGTTCATCCGGGTGAAGTCCCGAACCCTAGCTGCTTTGGGATTGGCCACTGGATTGGCCGGAATGACTGGTGGTCGTTCATTTTGTACAGCCACGGACTGAGAAAGTGTGGTAAATACGGCTCTAAACTCCACATGGGAAACATGTTGGCCCAAAGGATCTTCGGGATGAGGAGCTAACTGGTTTCTTCTCTTTGGGGCCATGGTCTGGAATAAGAGAAGAATGGATTAGACTGAGAGTTTAAGTTGTGATTATGCTCACTAGCATGACATGAATACTGAAGAAAGGGGACTGTTCCTAAAACATCTTATAGATGCAACTTTCAGACTTCCTAGGACTCTATTGAACCTTAGGCTCTGATACCAAGTTTGTAATGCCCCGATTTGCTGAACCGGAACACTACACGGTGCTCATGACTCCGAGGGACCACAAGCTAACCCATGACTAATATCTGTACCTGTATACTACAAATCATCATATAATAATGCGGAATACGTAAAACTGTAAGGCCATAAGGTTCAACTGAATAAAACCATGTGGATGAAAATACCCAAAACAACTCAATCTGAAAGCTAAGTCCGAACGTAAATTTGAACATAAATCTGAAAGCCTCTAAACTATCTGAGTAAGGAGTTGAAGGAACATGTCTCCAACTAACTCCGTAAAACTGAACTAAAGAAATAAATAAATGTATCAAATCTTATTATCCTTGAATTAATGAGGACTCACTGTGTCTCGACGACTGGAATGCTACCGCTACTGCTGGGCTAGAGCTCGTGTCTCAGAATCTATGGTGTAACATGAAAAGAAAGAACCATAGCGCAAATGCGTCAGTACAACTGGAGTACTGAGTATACGAGGAAGGTAGGCTGAACATAAAGGGTTTCATGCATGAACAACACTGACTGACTAATATGAATGTGGGAGTGCAAACATACGTACATAGAAACTACGACCATGAATGGGTGATAGCAAGACCTGTAAGCTAATACATCGTTTACTGCAAGCTGATAACATGGACGACTGTATCTGACAGTCCTGTATATATTGAAATCTGAAGAACGTAACGACTGTATCTGACAGTCCTGTACATACTGAAATCTGAAGAACCCCCTGAGTTCTTTTACTGAGACTGATACTGAAACTGTGGGAGGTAGTGTTTAACCGACATGCCCTATGTATGCCGTTAGGTCTAAGCTGGGGTCCAATCTCTGCCCCGACTGGAGGGGTGTCAATACTGTGCCACGGGTAAGGACAACTTGTGAGTGACCCTTATCTGGAAGGTACTAAATGAGAATGGTGGGAACCCTAAACTGATAGGTTAAACCACCTCATCAACACTAATCTGACAGGTTAAGATGTCTCAATCTACGCTGGCTACGTAGTTCTGGAACACAAGGATGACTACTAAGAATAACACCCTGAACTGGTGGGTGAGTTCCCATCCTTGGGTTCACTCGGTTCTAACCTCTACTCCCATCTGGAGGGACTGCACATAAATAACTTACTATACATGAGTTAATCTTACTGAATTCCATTGACTGGCGGAATGTTACTGATATCTGACAACTAACTGAGATCATGAGGTTTTCCTGAGTCACATGACTGACTGAAGTCTATGGAATCATAGCTTGAGTTCGGATATCGTGAAACATGACATGGATCTAGGCACACAGCTATAGTTTTCGGGTACGAATACCCCCAGGACTCGATAGGAGGAAACTGACACACATGACATGACTTGATCACAAGATTTGAGTCCACAATTCATAATATCATAAGTAAGGATTTCATAATAAGAATGATTCTCAACAAACTATCATATGATCGGGAATGCACACAACATGTATATACTTGCATGGCTTCAATAACATGGTCATTCCATATCACAACAATATCATTAGCATCTCATACAACATCTTCAATTCAAGACAATAGCATGGAGATCACGTTGAATATAAACTTAGAACATGGAATAGTCATTTAGGACTTATTATGTCATAAAAGCATGATTTCTATTCCCTTAGGTATTTTCACAAACACCTTACATGCACATCTTAGGCATAGGTGGATTCATCAAGATTACAAATATTCAACCACCAATTTAACATATTTATACATTAAATACCACCATATCCTCACACAAAACATACAAAGATCCCATCTTAGGCATCATCAAAACTCCAACCACATGAACATCAACCACCAACAACATAAACATCATAATACATAATTTAGAAGAAGGTTCTTAAGCTTCATGGACGAAAGGATTCCATGAATCAACTCACGCATACCTTATAAGGAAGATTCTTGATGATTGACGGAGGAATTTCCTTAAAGTTGGATCTTCAAGCTTAATTATGAAACCCTAGTTGTTTTTATCTTTTAGTAATCTTGGATGATGAGCTTTGAGATGTTAATAGGGTTGTAATATATTTAGAACCTATATATTTCGTAGGGTTAAGTTTAGGGACGTGTAAGGAGTGTTAAAAGACTTAATTACCCTCAAAATAACTCAAAACGGAGTGTTTTTGGTATTTGGAACTGACTTAGCCGGCGCCCAAGTAATTGCACAAGCCATTTTGGGCGGCGCCTAACCAATCGCATACCCTTACTGTCTCTCACGAAAATGGGCATAACTTTTCGCTCTGGTATTGGATTAAGGAGAAATTGGTATCGTTGGAAAGCTAATTTGATTCTCTACAATTTGGTGGGTCTAAATCTACCAAAATGTCATATATCAATCACGTTATTCTTGTTCAAAGATGACCCTTGAAAAATCGAACGCTAAGATTTGATGGATTCAAAAACTCTTAGCTTGCATCACTCTAAGCGACTCATATGAGCATGCTTAAGAAATCGCAAGCTATCCTATCGCTAGGTTATTCATTGTAAGTCATGCACTAAAATGCTACTCACAGGATAGGAGGTTTCATATGTAGGAAAACTTATTCACTTCCTAGCTTAGAACAAGCGGGGTATTACACGTGGCTTAAAAAAATATAAAAGCAGGTTTTTTCTTTTTATAAAAGTTGATTCCTTAAATATTTAATATTTTTTAAAAAAGGGGAAAAGGGTCAAAAATACTCCTCTACTTTGATTAATTGGCTAAGTTTTCCCTTCATTATACTTTGTGGTCATTTATACCCTTGATGTCACGAAAGTTAACACATATACCCTCAAAACTAACGGTGTGCCCCAAATTGATTGAAATTAACTGATTTAAATTTTAACCCGACCTGGTTCACAAACTACTGACCTAATACCGTCCAATTTAACCCTTTTTCATCACATTTCTTTCTATTTCCCTTCCTTCTTCATCTCCTCCACCTTTGAAAGGAAAATACAGAGTTAAATGCAAGAAAAAAAAAAGAAAAAAAAACATAGCAACAAAGTCCAAGGATGATGATCTCAATATTGAGTTCCTTTGATGCTCTCTCCGATGAGATTTTTGTAAGACCATCGCTTCTCTACTATCTACATCTTTAATAGTTAGCGTGAAAGTCGATAGTCGCCGTCTAGTTCGTCAGTCGGTATGTGAAGAAGGTCGGAGAGCCATCGCCACATCTACATCTTCAATAGCTAGCGTGAAAGTCGATAGCCGCCGTCTAGTTCGTCAGCTAGTATGTGAAGAAGGTCGGAGAGCCAATATCACCGCCACTTCCACCATCACATCAAAGTCATCGGTACACCCGCAAAAGATGCAGAGGTTTGCATTGGAATTCGACGGCGTCCACGTTTATCAGCACTATATTGATATTGATACAATATCAAGTCCATTTGAGGTTTGCACTATATGTTCCTTCCATGGCTGGTCATTTGCACTGTATTCTTTGAAATTTGAAAATAAAAGGTGGAGAAGGTGAAGAAGGAAAGAGAAATGTGATGGAAAAGGGTTAAATTGGACGGTGTTGGATCGGTGGTTTGTGAACCGGGTCGGGTTAAAATTAAAATCAGTTAATTTTGATCAATTTTTGGCACACCGTTAGTTTTAAGGGTGTATGTGTTAACTTTCGTGACAGCAAGGGTATAAATAGCCACAAAGTATAACGAAGGACAAACTTAGCCAATTAATCAAAGTAGAGGGATATTTTTTGCCCTTTTCCCTTTAAAAAAATACCCCCTTCCCCACCCTTTTCTTCTTCGAACCCCACCACCCCCACCCAATCCTTATGCGTTGCTGTTGTATCGACGACTATATGAATGCCTGCCTCCAGGACCGACTACTATGAAATAATAATAATTCATTTTATACATTCAAGTAGGCAAACAAACTAATGGTGGCTGGACATTTCAACTCCGATCTAGTAGTATTTTTAATTAATTATATGGTAAACCACTTGAATCAATCAATGAATGAATTAATCATACATCACAAAAGGAGTTGATGCTAGGTGCAGTAAGGTAGGGGAGAATCAGTAGTTGTTCCTGATTAAGGCGGAATCATAGCGGAAGGTTTGCATTAGACCGACATTGTTGCCGGAGCCGACGAGCCTCCGCAGCTCCGACCTTACTTTGTAAAATACGTGGCTCCAGCTGCCTTTGTTGTTGCATCCTAATACGGTTTACTCCTCTTCATTCATTTTCAAATTCTTGGCAAATGTGGGCAGAGTGTTTGTGTTTGTTGAAGAAGAAGAACGAATGAGATGGGCTTTGGGTGGGGAGGGATCGAACTGGCGTGGGAGTGGGGGTTATTTTTTTTTTTTTGCTTAACTAAATTATTAAATAAAATACTTATAGTTGGGTTACATTTTTTTAAAACAAATTACAATGTGACGATGATATGGCATTGATGTGGCGCTAATGTGGGTGTGAGTGCAATGCACTCTCCCTTGTGAAACTAATAGTATAATTATAAGGTGATATTCAATACCTTTAGATACGCATCTTGTAAATTAACAAATATGTATTTAGTTATACATATTATGTATTAATATATATACTTTCGGATATTCATAATTTCAAGGTCAGGACAAACTTTTCAATATAAAGTGTATATATATAGTAAGTCAATTCTGGATACACACATATTTTTGAAATATTATAAATATTATATTAATTTTTATACCCAACATTTATTAGTTTAACTAAATGAGTACTGATTTATGTAAAGTATAAATACCTCCTTGAACTTGTCGCCACAATTTACTTTAGCATTTTAACTTTATCGGTAATTATTTATCCGCATAAATAAATTTCGCGTGAATTATATACCACCCCGAAATGTAATTTCACTCTCACAATGGAGAGTGTAATACACTCGCCCCAAGTCAGTGTCATGTCGTTGTCACGTCGGCTCCACGTAAGCCACGCAAAGAAAAAAATTCACCTCCCCAACATTGTTCTTCACCCCACATAACCATCTTCCAACTGCCACCCCACCCCCTCCCCGTCACCCCATTTTCTCTCTTATTCAGCCCCCCTCCCCATCACCCCATTTTCTCTCTTGTCCAGCCCCCTCCTCCTCCGCCACCCCACCTCACCCAAACCTCTTCCTTTGTGACAAACTACAAACACTCCCCCCCCCCATTTTACTTTAAGGGTAAAAGGAATTAGCGATAGAAAATATGTTGAAATTTTTTATCAAATTCGACTGTCACATTTTGAGAAAAAATTTGTTGGATTCAATTCTCTTTTTGCAATTTTCTTCTTCGATTCAATCTCAATATGTATTTTTCAGTGTTTTTTATACGAATACTTTCAATTTGTTCATCAAAATTAGAATTCAATAAATTTGAAATTAGTTTAGTTATTGAGAAAAATTGACTGTGATGAAATAAATTAAATTTTATTAAAGATTTATTTTAGAGAAAATACTTATTACCCCCCCCTCCCCCGAACTATACCAAAAACGACTTTGACATACCTCAACTTAAAGGGGGTCCAATTACCCCCTCTAAACTAATTAAAAGTATAATTTTGACACCCTTATGTCTACGTGGCACACATGTGTGCCTTTGTGAACACTTTAATGTGTTGTGCCACGTATGTGCCACATATGCACTAAGGGTGTAAAAATTACACTTTTAATTAGTTCAGGAGGGTAATAGGACCCCCTTTAAGTTGAGGTGTGTCTCTGCCATTTTGGGTATAGTTTAGGGGGGTAATAGAGTATTATCTCTTTATTTTATGAAAATCTGAACTTATTATAGAAATCTACATGAAAAAATATTTTTGTACATTTTGTTGGAGCTGGTTGATGATGGTGGTAAAGAAAAAAGAAGGGAAAAAAAGATAGGGATGGTGGGGTGTGAGAAAGAAAAAAAAAGGGGGTGGTGAGGTGTGAGGAAGAAGAAAGATTAGTGGATGAAAATTTAAAGGTATGTGTAACACCCGTAGTAGTAACGCTCTATTAAGGCGTTTAAAATGACCTTTAGGACCCCCGTAGTGATGGTAGACCATGTGTAGACATTGTGGGAGGTGTTGGGGTGTTTTAGGACCTCAAAACTTAGTGTGCGACGCAAGATAGGACCTATGCAATGGCCGTGCGTCGCATTTCCATCACCTACCGTCACTAGAAAGGCTAGGCAATGGCCTAGGCGTCGCCCAACTGGGAGCTAGGCCATAAGCTAGGCGCTGCCCAATTTTGTGGCTAGGCCATGGGTTGGGCACCGCATGGACAATGCATAGAGGAGTAGAGGCTCTGTATTTATGTTATTTTAAGGGAAACAAAGTCATTTCACGCCCCATAACCATCCCTAAACACTCTTAGACGAAATTAAAGTCCATATTCACGTTATATCACTTAAAAATCCCTAGTTCATCTTCCTTAAGCACAAAAGGAGAAAAACAACCTAGGGTTGATTGATTTAGCCTCAAGAGTCAAAGTTTCTCAACGTTTTCATCCATCTCAGGTACATGGGGTTGTCCTAATTCTCATGGGCATAGGTTTTACGATTTCTATAAGCTTTAAAGATATATGCACATATATGCTATAAGTTTTGGTAAATCATTTTAGGAGCATGTATTGTGAAATCAATTCCATGAAATTATGTAATTGTTATGGGGGTTTTCCATAAACTGCATTTATAATCTCGTGCATATGTGATTTGCGTTTAAAAAGTGATTTACGAATGTGAATTGTGAAAAAAAAATTCCCCATGATGAACTTTATGGACTTTGCATGACATGAGTTGTGAATTGTTTTTAAGAGCATGACTTAAGAGCCCCCTTTTGATCATGAGATTTATATATAACCAATGTTGGGGCTGGTTTATTAATGATAACAAATTCTTAATGAGTCTTAAATGTCTCTTTAACCATTATGCATGTGTTAAATAAATGAAATGGCCACCATGTATTAATGTCTTGTAAAGAGAATGGATTTGCATAAGTTTCATATGATTTTGATAATAAGAACCGACGAGAGATTTGATAAATTTTTGGTGGTCATTTACATATTTTGAATGAGAAGGGTTGTGGAATTGATATGATGTGAATGACTTGTAAGTTTGGGTATGACGATACCCTATTATGATATTCCTTTAACAGAATGATAAAAGAATTATTTGCAAGCATGACATATGTTTTTACGAGGCTAAAATTGGGTTTAAAGAAAGTTAGATGGTTACCCGAAGAAAGTACGAGTTGAAAGACTCTATGCTGGAAATCGTGATTTACCGACATGAGATTTTGGTACCCTGCTTTGTTTTCTTGTGTACCTTGTATTATGTCATCCCAATTTGGGACTATGGTTAGGAGTCCTACTTTGTGATCTCATGCCCAACCATGACATGTTGAGTTGATCTGGGAAGTTTGGCACCCTGCTACGTGATCTTGCGTGTTCCCTCTTACTGATACTCTAATCCTTGCGGCAAACATGGATTGGGGGCTTGGCCGCCGAGTTAAGGGTGGATTCCATATAGCCCGTGGAATTACAAATTGTAGGGTGTACCATCTAGCTAAGTAGAGAAATGAAGAGTTGAGTCATGATTTCAAGAATATGTTTAGAAACTCATCAAATTATGCCCATGTATTTTCAAATGTTTTATGTTGACATGTTTTTATGAAATGCTCTTACTTTTGTTGTATAAAAATATTTTATTTTTGGATTGTTCTACTTATCAGTACCTTGTGTATTGACCCCCTATATTCCAGGTTCTGAGGTCCAGTCCTGTGGTTCTGCTAAACAGTAGATTGTTATTGGAGTTCAGAGTTGGTGAGCCTCCCTTAGCTCTGAAGGCATCTTTTCACATGTGTTGGATTTCTTCTGATTTTAATTTATGGTCTGACTGGGGGTCTTGTCCCAATTTTAGAAAGAATGTTGTTTCCAGTAGAGACTTCATAGACTGGTTGTAGATGAATTTGGGTTGTAGATGAATTTGGGTTTTCTCATGGGCTTTTGTCCCGCATTGTTAAGTTTAAATTATAAGACTACCACGTTTTCAGTTTACTTCCGCATTATTATAATATATGAGTTATACTTATGATTACAAAGTAACGGGTCTCTCGGGTCTTCATGGTTCGGGATGCCCGTCGCGATCAGGGCCTCTCTTCGGGTTGTGACAGTAGGTTCACTTATTTATTTATTTATTTATTAATCAAAATGCATTTTATTTTTCTTTTGCCACGTCCGCCCTTAAGGGGTTAATATAATTCACGTGAAAGTTATTTAGAGGGTAAATAATTGTTCATAAAGTTAAAGTGCTAAAGTAGATTGTGGCGACAAGTTGAGGAGAATATTTATGTTTCTCTCCTAATATCACGTATGAAAAGTTGATCTGACTCTACATCATGCTCCTTATTATTATGGTATTATTAATTTTAAGTATGTCTAATATTAACATGATTTTAGGGGGGAGAAATTTTTGTTTAAGATAATTTTAGGAGAAAGAATAATATCAAGAATATGATGCAAATTTAGCTATACTAGTTGTTGACATTTAATATTTGCCCTCCACGACTAAATTTAATCTTGAGTTTCTTCGATTTTTAATAAAATTAAAATATTTATTTCATCCGAATAAAAAAAATTTAAAATATTTTTTGTACGTGATTTTGTCATTTTAATTAGCGATTATATATTATCGCGTTCAGTTATACGAGATTATATAATTTGATTACTTAAATATTTATTCTATGGAATATTGGATTTTATTAATTAAGGATTATTTTGAAAATAAATATAATAATTAAAATCTTGATTTAAATATAATTTATTATCAAAATAATTTATTTGGATAAATATGCATTTGATTTTATTAAATCAAGAAGCTCGGGATTAAAAGAAGTATTAATTTGTATCGAATTTCAGTTTAATTTAGCCAATCTATTAGATTTGGCCATAATTGAAATCAAATTGGATATAATTGCAATGCAATCCATCAATTGATTTTTAATTTGGTCAAAATTAAACGAATATGGCTAAATTTTAAATTCCAAGTGGGGTTATATTTTAAATAACCTCAAAATTCCCAAAAACTCTCATAACTTCTACCCAATTCCCACCAAAAATATTTTCAAATTGTACTACATTGTACTATTTCCCCCAAACTTTGTCCTTTCTCAATTTTGAAATTCAAAAATTATACTACATTATACAATCCCCCCCACCCCCCCACCCCACATTATCTTTCGCCTCACCTTATCTTCAATTTTTAAAATTCCAAAAACACCTCTAAATATTTTTTTCTCCCACATTGGTGGATGAAAATAATGGAAGCCCCATTCTTTCCTATAAATACTACCATTATTTTGGTAGAAAGACCAAGTCTCAAAGCCTCAAAGAATTAAAAAGTTTTTGAGCAAATAGTTGAAAAAAAAATTTAGTGAAAAAAGAAGTCTCAAGGTTGAAAAAAAAAAATTTGAGCAAAGAAGAGTTTTTATTTTAGTAAAAATAATTTTTTATCCATGAATTTCGTGGGCTAATCTAAGTTCTTGAAAGATTGCTTTCCGGTGGTGATCAAGACTTTGAACAAAGTTTGAAGTCCCGTTTTACTGCCCCAAAAAAGGTAAACACACCTTTCTCGTTTTTTAGTTTTATTATCTTTTTCTTCTTCATCTTTTTCTTCTTCATAGTTCGTAGTTCGTAGTTATAATTTTGTTTGTTGGAATTGTTTGTTGTAGACGACCTTGAAGGCCGTAGGACGTTGTGGTATCAATATTATGGTTATTTTCACGTTCATGGTATAAAAATGAGCTAGCAATAGTTGTATATGCCTTTTTGACTTTATTCTTTGATTATTATAGATAAAGTTTCAATCTTTGCTTAAAAAATGTACTTATACTTTTTAAAATTCATTGTTGGCGGATATATTTGTTTTTAGCATGTAAAGTTGTTTTCTTTATGTTGAAAAGAATAGTTAACATTGATTGTTTCTCCTTTTTGACTTTATTCTTTGATTATTATAGATAAAGTTTCAATATTTGCTTAAAAGATGTACTTATGCTTTGTTAAAATTCATTGTTGGCGGATATATTTATTTTTAGCATGTAAGTTGTCATCTTTATGTTGAAAAGAATAGTTAATATTGATTGTTTCTACTTTTTGACTTTATTCTTTGATTATTATAGATAAAGTTTCAATCTTTGCTTAAAAGATGTACTCATGTCTTGTCTAAACTCATTGTTGGTGGATATGTTTGTTTTAGCATGTAAAGTTGTTTCCTTTATGTTGAAAAGAATAGTTAATATTGATTGTTTTAACTTTTAGCTTTAATCTTTGATTATTTTGTATAAAGTTTTGATCTTTGCTCAAAAGATGTACTCATGTCATGTTTAAATTTATTCTTGGCGGATATATTTGTTTTTAGCATGAAAAGTTGTTTCTTTTATGTTGGAAAAATAGTTACTATTGTTTGTTTCGCCTTAATAAAAATAGGAATTGATTAAATCAAGAATTTATCATTTGCTTGTTAATTATTTTAAGGGATTTCCAAAATCCTCATATAAGAGATGAAGTGCTAGCTTTATTTTCCATCCACGATGTTTATTTCTCTATTTTTTTTGCATGTTTTTTAATTTGTCAAAATGATGAGAAAGTTTGAATTTTTGTGGCTAAATAAAATTATTTAGATATTTTTGAGTCATGCATAGTATGATTGTGAGACGATATTTCACTTTTAGAAATGCTAAACTTTTACTTTAATTTTCTTACTCCCTTTGAATTGTTATATGTGCTCTTCGTGGGTGTAAAGACTTGATTCGTGTCTCTCTTTGATTCATAATATCAAAAGAGAATCAACGATATCTTAGAACGATAAATCATAGGTCGTTACATGTTTTTCCTAAAGTTGGCCATGATTTAGATGTATGAATCTTCGTTAATGTCACCTTAATTAAAATTTAAAGATTCTCTTTCTTGAAAAGTTAGCCTTTGTTTAATTTTGTTATATGAATTAGTGTCTATGTTTGTTCAATTTTAGAATTCAAGGTTATTTTTCTTATTGCCTCATCCCTTTACTTTTTCAAGCTTGCGTTGTTTGTTCTCGCATTAATTCATTGAATATGGCCTTCTTCCTTTCACCTTTATTCATTCTTAATATGAACATAAATATTGAGGCATGTAAGTGGGCGTCTTTGCTTTGCATTTTATCTGTTGACTCTCATTCTTGTTATACGTGTGAAAATGTGTTTATCATTGTCATTCAAAAATTGGTTCTTGATACTTTCTTTTGCTTTGAAATATGTCACTTTTATGCCTTGAATGTAAATTAATTTCCTTATCTTTTCTTTGCATGCAAAAAATGTCTCGAGTCCAAATGGACTCCTCTCCTCTTTCATTTCGTAATGGGTCAATGAGGCCCACCTTTTCGATTCAAGTCCAAAGTTGACTATATGGCGTGCAGGTGCAAGAAGATAGACGAAGAAGGAAAACGGGTCAAAATCCATTGATGAGGTCACTAAGAGACTTGAAAAGTTTTAATTTTTATTATTGTCTTCTTTTTATTTATTCATTACGTCATTTATTTATTTATTCATTTGGGTCTTGAAGCCAAAGTTGTAAATTAACACAGGTGAAGCAGGTTGTGGGTCTAAGGACCAAAAATCTAGATTAGGACAGGTGAAGATGGGCTAAAAGCCCAAATGAATAGTCTAGGACAGGTGCAAGTGGGTTTGGGACTAAAAGTCTAAATCTCGTAATTTTCTCCCTACCCCCTTTCTATGCTTATTTGCTATTTATTTTCTTAGGCTTGGTTAAATTTCCTACTAAGTCGTCAAAATTGATTTTATACAAGTTTTTCCTGAATGACTTTCTTTTCAAAAATCAACTTCTTCTTTTCAAAGTTAGTCAAAGGTGGTTTTCAAATAGCTCGGATAACCGCAAGTTAGCGGACATTTTAGGTGCCTTAAAAATCTTTCTAAAATGTTAATAAGAACCTCTTACCCGAAATTTTCTTAAAAGCCTAAGTCTTTTTTTTGTTTTGAGACTTAGGATTTTTTTTTAAAGCTTTCTTAATTTCTTTTCAAAAATTAAGTGGTGGCTCTGTGATTTCTTAGATTATTTTAAAATTTTCTTTAAAGTTTCAAAATAATTTAAAAAATCAAAATCAATGTTTTCCAACCCTTCGACTCTAAAAAGGGATAAAACACTAGTTTAGTGTACGTGCTTTGCATGTGTATATCACGTTAATCGATAATAAAATATATTGCAATCTACTGACCCTCTATCCTAACTTATGTCCTCCACACCCTCCTATATCAGGTCATATTCTCGATAAATTGTAATTACATCATGTTCTATCTAATCGGCTTTCTTTAACACTTAGTCAGTCTAGTTCTGTCTCTCCTAAAATCATGTATAATCAACCTCTCACACCTCCATATTGAGGCATTCGTGCATCTCTTTTTCACTTGTCCGAACCATCTCAGCCTCACTTATCATGATTGTTTCTAAAAAAAAGTTGTGAACTAAATACAACGACAATAAGAGATATTAAGATACACAATTAAATTCAGCCTTTATACAAATTTTCTCAAAGTCGGTCGATATTAATCTACCACATGTAAACTACAACAAAATAATACGATAATAGAAATATTAAAATGACACAATTAAATCTAACTTTTCCACAAAATTTTGTTCAAAGTTGGCTGATATTCATCCATCACTTATAAACTGAAAAAAATATAATAATAGATATATCAAAATAATACAATTAAACCTAACATTTACACAGTTTTTCTCAAAGTCAACCAACATTCATCTGCCACATGAATTAAGCAAAAAGACAATAAATAGTAAGATAATAGGACAATATGATTAACTCTAACCTATACATAAAAATTTCTCAAAGTCCGACCGACCATACAAAACAAAATGATATTGGAGATATCAAACAATACAATTAAACCTAACCTTTACACAAATTTTTTTCAAAGTCGATCAATATTTATCTACCACCTGTATTAAACATAAAAATAATAAATAGTAAGATATTAGGACCATATGATTAATTCTAACCTTTACATAAATATTCCTCAAAGTTCGATCGAACATACAAAATAATATGATATTAGAGATATCAAAACAATACAATTAATATAAACCTTTACACAAAAAAAATCTCAGAGTGGAACAATATTTGTCTTTTACCTGTAAAAACAACCAATCAAAAAAGAGAGAAAAATATTTCAATGTTAAAATTGAAGTCTATTTTGGATTTGTTCCTATAATTTTGCTAATTTTGACAAATTTAGCATAATGCAAGCAAATCACTTGAATCCAAACCAAAATAAGAAAAGAAAGAAAGTAGAAGTAGAAGAAAGACTATCTTTTAGGGTAAAATTTAATCCAAATATTACTTAAATAGAATTATATAAATTCTTTTTTATATAAGGTAACATTCTAATTAATTTAGAAGTGTTAAATATTATAATTAATCCCAGAACAAATTTCCCTAATAAAGAAAAGTGGAGTTTGATGTCCTTAAATTTTCTTAATTATCTTCTAAAAACTAAGTCACTTTTTCTTTTTGGGTCATGTTTTATTCAAAAGCAAAATTGTTTTACGAAAATAAAGTAACGTAAGATTTATAATTGGTTCCTAAGTCTAAAAGGAAACAATTAGATAATTATTTTTACCTAAATTTTACAAGGTAAATTAAATCTTTATCAATAAAAGTTAATTTTAAATTAAATAATAATTTTAGAAAAAAAAAGTCAAAAGACTATAAGAAGAGTCTTTTAATGAAAGTAAAAACTTCAAATCACTTTTCTAAAGGTATTCACACTTTTAATATATTGTAGATGTAGATTGTAGATAAATGTAGATGTAGATGTAGATTGTAGATATAGAATATCTATAATATAATAATAATCTCTATTATATTAAAAGTGTGAAGGGTCTTATAAATATCGTTTGAACTTTTTGTCCTTCATTAAAAGTCTCACCTTTAGACAAAATCGTCTTTTTGCCTTTTATGATATTAAATATTATCTATAATAAATTTATTATAATTTAGCCATTAGCCAACAAAGTCCTATTCTATTTAAATTACAAAGTCCTATTCTATTTTCCTACGATAATATGGTAAGATAAATTAATTAGAGGAATTAATATATAAGGAGTCCTAATAAAACCTACAAATACAAATACATAATGCATAAAGAGACGGTCGATTATGTTGCTCTCTCTGTTTTTCAATGCTAGGGTTAAGTTTCCATAAATATATACTATTAAGGTACAAGAAGATGAAGAAAGGGATACGTGAAGAGAAAGTTATAGAACTTATGTTTCCAAGGTTTCATGTTAATGATAAATAAAGGCAGGTCCAAAAGTCCTTCCCAAAGATACTATCCCGGTGATTTGCCTCTTTAACAGTAGTAGCAGTGCAAAGTTGGTCCATCCTCACTCAAGCCAGGTAAACCATGTTCAAATAATTGTATTTTACTTCATAGTAGATACATTGTTTTGCATCGTTGGTGTTGCTGGGTGTCTTTAGCCGTTGATTAGCAGCAACAGTTCCATGATTTATAGTTTCTTTTGTATTCATATCGAACTCTAAGGAACTTAACTCTAACTCAAGTATTTTGATTTGAATGGGGAATATATAAGTTCTGAAAGTTTTGCAACTTCTATATTCAGCAATGTCAGATACGAGAAGATATTCACCCTTAAATCAATTGTTTGTAGGTACTTAAGATTAGTTATGTACGATGACATGTTTTAGAAAGTGTGGAAACATGGGTATCTCAAGTGCACCAAATTATCAATTGTGAAGTTATTGCACAGACGATGGAATACAGTCAAGGTATATGATGTGTCTATTGATTTTTCTTTTTGTTTTCTTTTTGAAGCATCATCATCACCATCATTATTATTATTATTATTATTATTATTTTTTATTATTTTTTTTTATTCTGTCTAGAATCTATTAAAAATAATTTTTTACTCCATAAAAATACTAATAATAGGGTAGGGGTAAGTTTTGCGTGCACGTATGTTATTGTTGCAAATATTAGATGTGCTTGTAGGCTAGAATTTTACTTGGGTGCCTACTTGTGTTAGGAAAAAAGCACATCTTAATGATATCGAACGCCTTAGTGATCTATACGACATGAATAGTTTTTCGAGGGAGGAGTCTAAGGCATTGCTAGCACGGGAAAAGATGAGATTGTTGTTTTCTAGATTAGATGGTTTGAATTGAACTGCTTAAGGTGTCAAGAAAGCTGCTATGGCATAGACAGATTTGGAGTCATTTATTGAAAAAAAAAAGTAAGACCTTTAAATCTCAATATTAGAAGAAAATGAGGCCTGCCCTTATTCTATGACTGCATGCACTTTGCCAGATCGATGTAAGATTTTCCTTTCTGCGATAAGCTTATGGTACTTCATTAATATTCATTTTTTTTCAATTCTTTTTGTACGTGTCAATATGTTATTGTTGTAGAATTTTCATTACTAGAACCTTATGTATTATTTGTTAGAATTTCAATAGTAGTATCTTTAAATTCATTCCATAGCTAGGATTCTATGATTTTTTGCTCGTTTTAGCCTCAATTTGATTTCGGATATTTGCTTCTATAATTAGAAGGCAGTTAAGCTCACTTTCTTTTCTTTCTTTTTTTTTAAATGAATTACTGACTTGTTAATTATTTTCTTTAGTTAATTGTTTGGATTCAACAAATTCTTATTTCCTTGTGCTCAACCTTCAATGTTTTGTGTTTTTCTATTTATGAAATGGTAAAGATCATAGAATGAAAGCAACTTTAGTTGTTTAAATTCAGCTCTAGATTTAGTTGCCTTACACAATCGCAAGATATCATTAGGATTTGAATATTAAGATTATATCTTTTTTGTTGAAGTATTTGATGTTATGTTGGAATAACACATTTTACAATTCAATTGTACTATCTTCTTTCTCATTGATTTGATTGTGTTGCTTTAGTTTTCCTAATTATTTCGTGGTAAAGTAGAATTTATTTGGTTTGAGCATTGGTAGTGGCGGGCATTAGCAGAGGAAGAGGTCAAAGAAGTATCGAGGGAAGTGATTAAGACGGACCTGGTTCATTTTTATCTTACCATGGACATGAACTTAGATAGGAGAGAGTTTGAAGGTCGTGTATTAGGATAGAAGGTTAGTTGATAGTTGAGCATTTCTCTCGCTTCTATGTGATGTAGGCTCAATGGTTATTCTTGAACCTCATCTTTTTTAGGATTATTTTTGTTTTTTGATAACTAAGGTGTCTGAGAGTATTATTATTAGTGCCAACCATTCTTATTAAATACTGAAAATTTCATTGATGTTTTGTGTGCCAACCATTCTTATTAAATACTGAAAATTTCATAGTCAATCTTTACTATATTCCTAAAATTTGTATTAATCGCTCACAAAAATATATATTTTATCTTTCATATAAAATTATTCATTCAATCTTTTATTTTAAATATATTAATATCATCTTTCAGTATTATATTCTACATGACTTGATATACACGTGCAACGTACGTGGGTTTAAACAAGTAATATATTAAAAGTGTGAAGATCCTTAGAAAAGTGATTTAAACTTTTTACCCTTCACTAAAATACACTGTAATAGACAAAATCGTCATTTACTATTTTATTCAAATTATTATTTAATTATTTTGTTATATTAGGACTTTTAACTCAACTAAAATTTATATAAGCAAAAAGTTCTAATTTTAATCCATGTAGGGATTGTTTATATCTTTGTTACGCACACAAAAAAATTTCATGGAATATCACAATTCTCGACCAAGAAAGATGGCCGTCAGAAAACCAATACTATATTCTTGGAATTTCGGTAATTAGAACATTAGGTTAGTATTTTAATTCTTTCTTCTTTTGCTATTGGTTTACTACATTGCATTTGTGTAAATTTTTCTTGCTTTTTTTGCTTGAATGGTCAAATTGAATAGATTTTAACGAGAGGTTAGTATTTATTTATTTTTGAATTTATGGTAGGTGATTCAAATATTAAGTTTTACGTCGTTGTTTTTTTTAGATTCTTATGTCTCCCTCGACTTTAGATCGTCTAGGTCAGCAACCTTATTTATTATATTACTATTAATAGTTTATTTTTATATTTTTGATCTATGATAGGTGATATTCAGATCACTCTGCTTTTAATTTCTGTTGGGATCAGATTTTCACGCCTATATTGAAGTTAAACAATAAGGTAAGAATTCTAAGTTTCTTTTTTGTGAAAAAAATATCGTGTATGTTTTATTTAGGTTTAGATTTCTTTGTTTAAGATTCTTTTATCACTGGTTTATGTTTCTTGTTTTTTTAGGTTTTACATATATTTTTTTTGTTATAAAAGTTTATGACCTTAACTTTTGTTAATGAGTCTCCGATGTAGTTTTCAAGTTTCAAATCGTGAATAGCATATCGCCTTTTTACATTTGTAGCTTTCGTTCTAAAGTCTCCGACATAACTTTGTTATTTTTAGGTTGTAAATTTATTTTTCTATTACGTCAATTTTATTAATCATGTGTAATAAATTCTCCTTTTATATTTGTAAGTATAGATTTATTCTGTACGTAATCCAATCTAGATCTAGTTTTGATATGTGCATTCACGCTATCATCTTCTTCCTTTTTCGTTGTGCACTTTCTTTCGTTTTTGTCATAGATACCTGTATTCTCATTACTTGTAATTCTTACAGCTCCTTTGTTGTCACTTAAAGGCAAGGAAACTTAAAAAGAAAAAGGTATCAAATTTTATGAGTACGCACGTTTCGATTATTTAGGTAAATTTGATGTTTCTTTATATAGTCTTGAAAATTTAACAGCTTGTGAATTAATTAATCCAGCAAATTTATCGATATTTTAATTTGGATAGTTTCCTTCTATTCTTTTTTTGAGTTGTGCCTAGGAGTGGTAAACGGACGAGTCAAATTGGATATGAGTAGGTAAGGTGCTTCTCCAAGTGCCTTTTGTCGGAGAATACCTGAGTATATATAGTCAAAGTTCTTTCTATGTGTGTTTTATAGATGTTAAATTCTCTTAATTTCTTAGTGTGTCTACTTCTTTATATTTTGAATTCATTATCACCGATTACAATAGCCATGTATAGTTTGTGTATGTTTGCTTCAAGTCTTTAGCCTCAGATTAAATTTGCAGGAAAGGTCTTGATTGTTGAAGCGCTAGCAATTTGAGAAGCTTGAGCTCTCCAAAATGATTCGGCAAATATTCATATTTTACTTGATACAAAAATCGTGGTCCAAATCGATACAAAAGAAGGTGGATGTCTTATGGAAGATAGCATATTTGAGATACAATATTTATTTATACCATGTAAATAGATATAATATTTATTTTAATATCAGTTATTGCTTTTAAATAATTTATTCTTATATACAAGTATACAATTGTATTAATTAATTAATGTGACGATGTGAGACACATTGCTGTAATTATTAAACTTATTTTATTTAAAGGATGTAAAAAGTCCTAAAATTAGTTTACCTTTTAATAATCGATTCGTAAATTTAAGGATTTCATAGTACTCCTTTTAGGTTTGTGTTTCAGGTAGTGATTAGCATTCTAAAAGAATTATAAACTAAAAATACTTGACTTATGTTTTTAAAAAAATTGAGTTAATCAAGGATTCCTTTCAATTCATTATCTTGAAGATTAGGTTTATGTTGGAAACAAATTCTTAAAATATTTTGGCTTATTTATAGAGCTCAATGACTACGTATATATTGTGTAAGTGCACGCAAAGTTTTTACTATTTACTTTCTCCGTTTCAAAATAGTTGGTCCTCTTTTTAAAAATATTTTTTTTAATTAGTTGTTCCATTTATGAAATCAAGAGAATATTATACAATCAAAACTATTTTGGAGTATATACTTTTTTATTTTACCTTTAATGGTATTAAGTACATCTACATTTTTTTAAAATTATTGAAAACACAATTTTACATTTTTAAAACTATATTGAATATGCAACTTTACCAATAGTAATTTTAAAATAAATTTACAAAATATACACATAGGAATTATGAAAACGAAGAGTCCATATGCGGAACGACGTACTCTTCATATGCTTAGATAGTGTAATGGAATAGTGCACATGATTTCAATTCTAAAAAAATGAATTATAGTTTCAATGTAAATACTTCAAGTTCTAGGCGTGATGCATGGAATGAAGTAATTTGCATCAAAGTTCTCTCTCTCTCTCTATATATATATATATCTATCTATCTATATATATATATATATATATATATATATATATATATATATATTACATACATATATACATACATATATATATATACATATATATATATTTAATTATTATATTGATTATTGAACTTTAAAAAATATACAAGGATAAAAAAGTAAAATGTACTTTTAATTATTGATTTCTTAATGGACTTGTCAATTACATAAGAACCTGTAAACTACAACAACCTATTTTGAAATGAGGGAGTGTAAGTTTTGTGCTTCTCTTCTCCTCTTTCTTTCTAGGTCAATTTATTTCTCATGTAATGTTGCTTTGCAACAAGTTTCCAACCTCTAATATTATCATATATTAAAATACATTTTTGAAGTTTTAAACTATATCAAATTCACACAGTTTAATCTTTTTTTCTTTAGCTATTGTTGGAGGCATTAAGTTTTCTAAAGGTAATTAATTTCTTTCATCACATGAGTTCTCTAAAATTATTGTCCCATGTACGGGCATGCATTTTGGCTTTATTTATTTTTATAACAATAATTTTACAATGATACAATTTTAATTATCATATTTCGGAATATGATTCTCTGGAGGTAAGTAATTTTCATTGTTGTGTTTTTATTAGGTTGCGTTTGTTTTTTTAGAGTTTATGACTGTCCACATATTTACAAAATCATGTCATTATTCTTCTTTAACTAAGAAAATTAAAGTGAGGAACTCATCATGTTCCTATTTAATTACACTATTTATCTAAAAAATATATTTTACTTTTTAAGTTTTATACTTAATAATGTAACTTTCACACAAGAATTTAATTTTTATTTGCAGTTATAATTACTTAACTAACATACACGTGCAACGCACATATCCTAGACTAGTAGATATATAAATACACACACACACACATATATATAATACATACATACTAATCTAGTGTATGTGCATTGCACATGTGCTTCATATCAAGTCCTCAATCGATATAAATAATGGAGTAATTTTTTATTCAATTCCAACAAAGAAAAAGGAATTTCAAGGATTTTGTTATAAATCAAATTTAATAATTAAAAGTTGCACGTTAGTATATAATAGTTTCTATTAGTTTAAACTTCAACTTTAGAAGATGCATTACATATGTACACACATTCAAAAATTAATACATTAATTCAAAATTATTGAAAGACAAAAATAGGACAACTATATGTAAGATTATTAAAGGAAAAGATAATTTATAGTATTAGATAATTAAAATATTAGCTGACTGTAAAATTCAATGTTATTTTTCTTTTTTACATTATAGTCAGATAAGAGAAAATCAATGTTCTAAAGGTACTTTCAAGAAAGGAATAAATTTTTAAACTGTTATCATACTTAATTCAAATATGAAATTTATGTCTTCTTTTTCATGATAAAAGTTGGGATTTGTAAAATTTTAATAGAAGGAGTCATTTGTGAGAGTTTTAAAACTTACATAAAAATTGAAAATTGAAAAATAATTAACATTACTTATCTTTTGCCATTGACATTTTACAATATTTACAAAAAATTAAACATGAAAAATAATATTATTTATTTACCTGATTGTCCAATTAGCAGTAGAGCGAAAATTAGGGAGAAATCTAATCAGACTTTTGCTTCGTCCATCAGTAATGTTCCTGCAAAATATAATTTTGTTGCAAGAAAAAACATTAAAAATATTGAATTAGGCATATATAGTGAGGGACAAAAAAATATAATTCACTAATCAAATCATAATATGAGAAATTCTAATGCTAAACAATTGAAAATAAGCAAATAAAAATAAGAAGAATAATTCTTAGGAAAAAGGAGAGCTAAAACAACGAAGTGTAGTTGGCGGACCCTTGCATATATTTCGTCTCTTTATTTTTACTTTTTGTATGAAAAAGTTTTATAAGGAATGAGGTTGGAGTTTTAGTTCATAATAAAAAAATTAATAAATAAATTTTTAGTTGATTTCAACGTGGAGTTTTTACCTATTATAAATAAGTAAAACTTTCATATTTATTTTATATTCTTTCCATATATTTTAGGAGTCCTTAGTTTAATAAAATAATAACTAAAAAAATAGGAAAGAAGATTTTATTTAAAGTGAAGACTTTTAACGAAGGGCAAAATGTTCAAATCACTTTTCTAAGGGTTTCACACTTTTAATATATTATAGATATAGATATAGATAATGTCATTATTTTTAGATATGATTTAATAAAAATATTTTGGTCAAGAAGGTGCCAATTTTAAGTAGGTCTTGAGATACATGTGAATCCCTTCATATGGATGTGGCAGAAACATTTAAAACTACTAGTTTAGGTGTACGCGCCTCGCGCGTGTACCTCATTTTATTAAGTTCAAACGTTACACTAAATAGGATATTTGTTTTAATAATAAAGATGAATACAAAAATTAAATTCAACATCTTTTGGAGAATTTATTTAATTAAACCTAACATTTACCAAAAAAAATTATCAAAATCAATTGACATTCTCTACCACTTGTAAACTGCAACAAAGAAATACAATGATAGAAATATCAAAATAATATAATTAAATCTAATCTTTACACAAGAAAATTTTCAAAGCCGTCTGACACTCATCTACCACCTATAAACTATAACAAAATAATACGATAATATAAATATCAAAATAATACAACTAAACTTTACCTTTACACAAAAAAAAATCTCAAAATAGAGATATAAAAACAATACAATTAACCTAACTTTTACCTAAAAGTTTTCTCAAAGTCGACCGGCATTCATCTACCGCCTGTAAATTCATCTACGACCTGTAAACTACAACAAAATAATACAATAGTGATCACAAATCTTTAGTTTTGATGAAAATAATTCTTGTTTGAGCGAAAATTTTTACCCTAAAGAATTACTTGAATGAAAACAAAGAAGATATATATACACACACGTTGAATTCTATTATGTTGACAAAAATAGTGAAGAAGTTGAGGATTAGAAAATTAAGCATCCATCAATCTACACATGCAGCCGAATCAAGTTAAATGAGCATCAATTATATTAAACTGATTTCTTTGGTAGCTTAACACGCATCTCAATATTTATAGAAGTATTTTCTTAATAGAGTCCTATTTTTGGAGTATTTTTCTATCCTATTTTAGGAGTATTTTTCTTCAAATCACTTTTCTATGGATCATCACACTTTTAATTATAGATAAATTAGCCTTTGTGATTTTTTTTCTATGTTTTGTTTTGTTTTTCTTTTTCTTTTTCTTTTTTTTCCCCCCTTTTTTCCTCCACATGATTTCTTTCTTCCTTTTCAATTCAATTTAGTTATCTTTCCATTTTTGTATTTTCCTTTTTTTTTTGTTCTCTTTTTGCTTTGGACATTTTTTTTCTTGTTCTTTTCAATTCAAAATAATATTATTTTTTATTTATTTAATTTATTAATAAATTACATGTAAAGTAAGATTTGAATTGATTTAAAACTTTTTTTCCTAACACAAATAAGGATTTTAATTAATTTTAAAATTCTAATATTAATAATAACTTAGTAATAATTTGAGGAAAATAGTGAAAAGACGATTCTGTCTAAAGAGGAGACATTTAATGAACGGTAAAAAGTTCAAATCACTTTTTTAAGGATCTTCATACTTTTAATATATTACAGATACATATATATTGGTTTTAAGTTTTCATTACTCCTGATTAATCAAAAAATTACATTATCATACTATGAAATTTACTTTTTGAATATTCAGAGTGACGTGTTCACTGAATTTTTTGTTTTCATATTGAAATTGTTTTGAATAGTTTTGACAATTTAGTGTTTGATTTCCTTAGAGCAGTCAATACGGGTTGGTCCAGCCCATACGGGCTTTGAGTTTGACGGGTCAGGCTAGGCTGACCCATTTAAATGACGGGACAAAAAACATCAAGTCCACGCTATTACCCTGTGGGCTGCGGGCCTCACGGGCCAGTCCACTTTTTAAAAAATAATATTTTATAATTTAATTTTACACTGTTAATAAACATAAATATTTATCACACAATAACACATAGTATTAATGTTTGTTAATCAAAAGGGAGTCAGAGCTCGAATCACACAAAGTAGGAAGAAAACGAAGAGGTGGCACTACTCAATCGGAAATATCACGGTTGAAAGCCGATGGCGCGTTAAGAGAGATATAGTGAAGAGGAGGCGGCTAGCTGAACTAAGGAAATAAGGAAAGTGAAGAGTACAATGTACTCTTTATGTTTTAGTGGTAGATAGTTAATTATTTTATTATTTATTAGATAGGAAAGTAGGAAACTTTCCGGTTTCCATTTTCTTTGTTAATGGAACCGGTCAATAGTCATCATTGGACTTGATTGTTTTTTAACTCTTTTATTATTTTTCAGTATTTTATTTTATTTTTAAATTATTTATTATTTGACTGACGGATCGGCCCACGGGCTAACCCAGCCCACATTCCTCAAGCCCTACGGGCCATGGGCTTATCCGGGTCGGGCTAAAAGGCCCTGTTCTTAAATGGCTGCAAAAATTGAAGCCTATCCCATCAAATTACAGGCCAGGCCGAGCTGGCCCACCGGGCCTTGGCCCTTAATGACGACGCTAAATTTCCTTAAGGTGGTTTGGTCCTTAATTTTGTCCTTCAGATGAACTGAATTTTTTTTAAAATTTTATCTCTTATAAAATTATTCGACACGAAATTTATAAACCTATATATCGCAGAAAAAGTTATTTATTACAATAGGCATAAGTTTAAAGGAAAAATATGTGGGATAGAAAACATCAAATCATAATTATCAGTAGCTAATGTTTAAAATAATTATTATTTGCGGATAAAGCTTAGATTAAATAGGTAAGCTAAATATACATTTATGATGTATTTGTATAGTTCGAAGTTCATATACAAATCTCGGGGTTCTTATGCAAATTTCTAATTTCGTGGAGTTTTCTAATTCTAGGGCTCATATATATTTGTATATTTATACACAGTAAAATTTAGGGCTCATATACAAATCTCTAAAGGTTTGTATCTATATACAAAGCAAATTTCGGGATCTAGTACAAAATCTCTAAGGTGAATTTGTATTTATATATATACCGTCTCTAATTTATATATTTAGCTGCT
Organism: Capsicum pubescens; assembly: GCA_030864215.1. NCBI lineage: Eukaryota > Viridiplantae > Streptophyta > Magnoliopsida > Solanales > Solanaceae > Capsicum > Capsicum pubescens. Next base: position 265,024,109 of record CM061549.1, on the reverse strand, counting down.
AAACTATAGTGAAAAAAAATACAGAATTAGCCACTTTTATAAAAATAATTACATATCCATGTAGCCTTTTTTAAACTCTATAACTACATTTTATAATTAGACAAACTTTAACTATAATGCCCATCTTTATTGCCTAAGTATAGCTATTTCTGAAATTTTGCCTAAATTAAAGACCAGCAAAAGTGCAAAGGACCATTGAATCCTGAGTAACAAAGCAGCCCATTGGCTAATTGGACATATAAGTTATATGAAGCCCAATAAGATCCATAGAACTAAGGCTCAGCACTAAAGTAGGCCTTTCAATCAACAATGAATAGACAAAAGGACAACATAAACTCCAACAGTTTGGATTTAGTTAAATTTTTTTTTGATATTTTGGTAATTATTAAAAATCTCAATTTTAAAATTTATTAAGATACATAATTAGCTCATGATACATCCAACGAAGATATATTTTTCCTTTATAAAAATACATAATCAGCTCCCAATAATTTTTTTCGATTTTGAGTCTATCGAGATACATAATACAGCCAACGAAGATACATTTGTTTGTTTTGTATGATATATAATTAGCTCCTGATACATTATTTTTTATTTTGGGTCTGCTCCGATACATTCAATGAAAATACATAATTACTTTGTAATTTCTGTAATTACTTTATAAGGATGGGGACCGCATAAATATGATAAGTTAGGGTATATATTTGTGTTATTTTTCCGCAAAAGAATTTTGGGAACAATCAAGCCACAAATATTTATATGATACTTTTCGATTTTCGATGTGGGATCTAATCAATTCGGATTCATTTCGAGAAATCCTACTTCAAGGTGTAAACTGCTCAATATCAAAAGTTGCTTCATCTCCTTGAATAGGAAATCTTTCGTGAAGGATGGAGGAATTACCTACTAACTACGTACCATCAGACATGAATTATAAGGTGTTAATTTAACTTTTTTTAACAATCTAAATTAAATAAATTACACTGAATAATTTTAAGTTCGCCATCACAAATTAAACAATTTTAACAAGAAGGAGAAGTATAAGATTTAATAAAAGATATGGTCAAAGATAAAAAGAGAAAATGATGATTTTCTACTCGATGATGATCAATATATCTATTGGGAAAGGCATAAAATATGTATAGATATTTTAGATTTTGCAGACAACTTTCTGCCTTTAAGCTGGAAGTTGACGAAAAAACAACCATTGGGTTTTTAATGGATTATTTATGATAGAAAAAAAAAGGGAAAAAGAAAGGAGAAGTGGGGGTCATAAAATTAAAATAAAGTTGTAAAATGTTTTTTCTTAGTTCTGAAAAGTCGATTAGCTTTTCGTATGGTTGATTAGTGTAGTACAATTTGATTAGACCTAAGTAATATATAATTTTCTGGTGTAATTATACATTTACATGCAAAAATATATTTAAATTACATTTATATAATATACATATTTTCGGCTTGTTTGCTTTACATCGTTTCATAATGCGAAGTATTTGTTAACATTCGAAGTAAAAGATGAAGATCGAGCAAATCAACAGCAAACAATGAAAATCAATAGAAGTTTCTAGAGAGAGAAAGTAGAGAGAAGCAGGAGCATTTTTTTTATTTTTTATTTTTTTTTGAAAATTTTCAGGAAAACCCGCAACCGCTACACCCTATGCCACAGCCTCTGCCCTTCGGGTGAGCACTCTGTGGTGAGCACTGTGTGCGTACTGGGTAACCCCCCCCCCCGATGCAATAGCCTGCAAACCACATGAGGATGTAAACCGCACTAGGCAAGCCCTGTGCGACAGGCTCAAACCCAGAAAGCATTGAGGGGGGAATCGATTCCTGGTCACCCGGGTGGGTAACTGCCCTCCAAACCAACTAGGCTGTCCCGAAGGACAGCAGGAGCATTTTGTCATTACTGAAAAGAGAGAAAAAATGAATCGTCCTTCCAAAATTATCTCTAACCTGTGCATATATACATTGTAGTATGGACCGAATCATATTATGGACCATAAGCTCAACGGGCCAAGCCGAATACATAAACATAAGAGAACAATATTGTATAATGATCAATGAGTAATGAATAAAATCAGTCTCCAACAGTATTATATTGTGATGTGATAGTGTTTTGCTGAATATAACATCTACTAGATAGATTACATTATTTCTTATCGTTAACATCACACATCAGCTATTTAAAAAATAAATCTAACATAAGAGTAGGTTTTGAATAGAACTACTACAAAAAAGGTATAATAAAGATTTAAATAGAATTATTAGATAATTAATAAGCAAAGACAAAACCAAAAAAATAAATTAACGACGCGATCACATCAAATAGATTATTAGGTATTTAACAGTAATTTAAATAATACCCAAAACAAATATTACATTCAAACTAACAATATGATATAATAAATAGTTAACAACCATTCAAACAAGTAGGTAATTTCATCTCATCTACTTAATCTTGGTGGATGAAGTTACTCTGAAGATAATCGATATCTAATATAAAATTTAATTTATTGATATGCACATAAATTAATTCAAACACTTTCGTGTAATAAAATTATTCATGTTGAACAAATGTGCTATGAGCGAAATAATACATCAAGTTCCTTAAATTACACTACTAAGTACAAAAAAGTACATAAACCCATACCTGATATTTAGGTTTAGGCATTATCATCAAATGTTAGTTTTTGAGATAGATAAGATTCTTTAGACTTTTCTGATACTAAAGGAGTCACCTCAAATAGATTCATTATTTCGATCTATTTTTTATTAAAGATTTTAATTTTAAGTTCTAGAAGAAAAAAACGTGATAAGAATCGCTTTCATCTTTAATAAGATTTTTTCAACGCAAATGAAATTAGCCGCAAGATTTCCACATGAATATCAGACATCAATATTAATTGTTTTTGTTAAAAAAACAAAAAGGAGGAAGGGATATTTAGGCACATTCATATCATACCAATATATGTATTGAGAGTGAAGACCACAAAAGATTAGCTAAGGCAAAGAGACAATGGTCAAACACAACTTTCTAAACAAACACCAAGTATAATTAGTTTAAATTAATTAATCATACTTAAATCTTAACAAGCCCCTCCATTTTGTTGTGTAGTTTGACTAGGTGACATATGTCTGCGTCAAACACATAATCTTAATTGTTTTTAAGGCCTAATTTTTTGTGATTAACAACTGGCAAATCCCACAAAAAAAAAAAGTCAAGTAATACTCCATGCGTTCCTTTTTTACTTGTAGTAATTGTTATAATTCGTTTTGCAAGAGTGAATTTGATTAATTTATGGAGCTAAATTGACTTAGAATAATTTAATATTTTAAATAAAAAATTAAATATTTGAAAAATACTCCCCCATTTCATTTTATATGACATTCTTGAACTTGGCACAGTGCTTAAAAAAAATAGATAATGATCCTTCAATATTTCATCAAGAGTAAATGAAATTTTAAAGTTAAATTGTTTCTAATTATTGTAATGTGACATTTGTTTTGGGACGGACAAAAAAAAAAAGAGTGTCAAATAGAATTGGATGGAGGGAGTATAAGTTACAATTATTTTTATATCAATATAATGAAAAAGTACATTTTTAAACATCTTATTGGACTACTGAATTTATATTCTTAATTTCTTGACATGAATATTAATAAGAATTGATTAAAACTTTTGACCCTCGAGAAATGAAACGTGAGAAATAATAAGAAGCGAAGGGAGTATTGGACTGGCAAATGCAAAATAATCTTATCTTTGGAATTTCATAAATATCTTTTTTAAATGCTTAATGATGCAGCTCCCATGTGACATCCATTAATCTGAATTTGGCAGACAATTACCTTCCAATCTTTTTCTTAACATGTTACTCTTTAATTAAAATTGGGATCCAGAGATTAACTAGTTGGATTAAATTTGAGTAACTAAAATAAAAAATAAAAAAGAATGAAACGAGACACATCTTAATTACTGATTAAGATTTTTATTGATGGTGGGAAATTTAGGTTTTGCTGGTATTTGAATAACTTTACTTTTCAGGTTAGATTGAGCTGCATATATTTCTTAATCACAATAGAGAAGTATAGTAGTCACTATTAATTTTAACTTATCTAATATTAATCTAGCAAATCTTTAGGATTATTATACATTAAACTCAAAAAACTGAACCAATGTTCTCTCAATTAGTCCACCAGACTCCTTCAACAACATTTATTAATTAGAAATTTAATTTGAAAGTAATGCTTTTTCGTTAATTACGTGCTTTGGTCAAGAAATAATTATAACATTGTTAAGAATTCGTGCCCAACTGATTTTCTTATTTTCGTCTAACTTTTGCTTATCGATGGAACGTGTTGCCTGACGTGTTTCAAGGAAGCAGTAAACAGAAAGTAAAGAACACAATAATTTTTACGTGGAAAACACCCGGCTCAAAAGGTGTAAAAAAACACGGCCTGCACCTCTACAGGATTTAACCCCAACTTCACTAAAAAATTCTGAGCCTCAACAACGACTGATTACAGAACTCTTGTAACCAACAAATAGGAATTATAAACTCTAATTCCTATAACTCAACAACTAAGAATTATAAACTCTAATCCCTATAACTCAATAACTAGGAATTATAAACTCTAATTCCTAACTACACACACAACTCCCAAGGTATGTGTTCCCAAAGTCTCTGAGTTTTCCCCAACTCGAAGATTATGATCCATTTCAATTGAACATCTAAATCATGATAAAGTGTACATATTAGATACTTTCAATTCAATTCTGGAGTAAGTTTTTTGAACGAAGCGTCTATTATATGGATTGATTAACCACATAAAATATGTTACTACACCTCTTTTGGCTATGTACACCAGCCTCAATTGGAACGTATTCGAGATTTCATGACTTATTGAGGCTAATATGTATAATTGAAGAAGGTGACATATTTTAAGCAATTAACTTTTCTACGTAATTGATGCTTGCGAACACCTGAAGAAACTTCTCCAAATTTTGAATCAGAAATATCTAATAGAAAGATTTTCTCACATGTCAGGTACTTGATTAAAGTATACCTTAACTTAAATATCTCACGTCTTGAATAAAATTTAAAGAAAAATATCAACTATGTATTTCAGCTATACATTATTTACAAGTGTTAATCAGTCGATCAAGAGTCGTATAATAGTTCTCTGCTCCGTCCATCACATATCTATTATCAATAATACGAGTCAAAGACTCAAAAGTAGATTGTATCATGATCAACCCAAATTAAATAATCGAACCTAACCCCATGCATGTATCTCCACATTTTAGGTGTAAAATATATTTTTCTCCTAAATTTTAACATATTTATCTCTCAAATATAGATCAACAGATAAAACACTATTACTTCAAGCTATAGCCAAAGTTGTTATGACACACCTTAACTTTGCGAGGATTTTATTACCTCCTACACTTAATTTTACTATATTATTGTCCACCTTTGATACTTAAGTGGCGTAAAAGATGTACAATTCAGGTGTGTTGTAAAAGATGCTATGTAAACATAAATGGTGTCACATAAGCACAAAAGATGAATAGTAATACGGTAAAATTAAGTTTAGAAGGGGGGATTAAGAGGGGGAGTTGGTTAAGAGGCCACTTCCCAAACCTTTTTTGACATTTAGACACCAAGTTTTTTTAATTGGAAAAATAGACACTTTAATGGGACCACAAAAGAAAATGCAACTCTAGCACTCAACTTAAAAAATATACACTTTAACCCCTTCCCCATTTTAGCCCCAATTTTTAAAAAACTACACTTTAGTCCATCTCCAAAAATATAAATATTGGATAAATAATTAAAAAAAATTATCCAAAGCTTCTCAACCAATCCACTAGCAACCACCCAATTTTGGCATTATTTCCTCGATTTTCCGACCATTTTTCGTCGAATTTTTTGGCATCCATCGAAAAGTGACATTATCTCCATTGTTATAAGCCATTTTTAGCTCCAATTTTTCTTCTATTTTCATACAAAAATCATAAAAATCAGTCTCACATTTCGAAATTGATTCTTGGCTCAATAGCAACATTTCAACACTCCTTAGATTGTTTGTAAGCTGAAATTCGTCGAATTATTCAGGTGGTCGTCGGAAAAGGGTCTATCGTGCACTGTACGACCAGCAGCTAAGAAGAATAAGACTTCAATCTATTAAGTCTAGGCGCATAAATCACTATTCAAGTCTATTGAATACTATTATCGAGGTATAGCATGTCTATTATAGATTACGTGGTGGTTGGTGGTATATTTTCTAGTGAATGGGAGGAGACTTCTAAATGTTAAGTTTGGAAAATCGCGTCTAAGGAGACAGTGTCCATTGCACTTCGTCGCAATGGTTCATACACCGATATGGTTAAAAGCGTAATAGAGAGCGGTGAATTAAGTTGTGATCAAAGCGAGGTGGTAATTAGTTACTTGATGAACGGGAAGGGGAAAATCCATCCAACGTTCATAAGGAATGATAGACACGTGGAATTATATATGCTTTGTGTTGATTCTAATAACTCCAGACCTATATTGTGGGTTAAAGTTGTTGAAAGGTCCCGGGAAGAAGCTTCCACATCAGCCCCACCCCTACCCTCACCCCCATTCCCACCCCCGACAGCGGATGATACGTCAACGGAATACGATTGCATGAGTGGTGATGAATGGGATAATAGTGAAGATTATGAAGAAGAAAGTGTGGAGGAGGTGAAGACGGGCAACTCTAACCACAAAGAAGCCACACTTTCTCGAACGACACCAATATTTTTGTAGGACAAATATTCAAGGATAAGAAAACATTGAATCTTTTGTTAAAGTAGGCATCGGTGAAATGTCGTTCAATTATACAACGGTGAAGAGTTGTAAGAAATACTTGAGGGTAAGGTGCGTACATCCTACTTGCCAGTGGATGGTGCGCACATGTGCTATCGGACAATCAGTTTGGTTTCATATCCACAAGTACGTGGGAGAGCATACTTGTGGCATTGATCATGTCACGAAAAAGCACAAGAATGTCATCGTGGAGGTCATTGCCTCACTTATTTTGAACTTTTTCGTCGACAACAAAGGTCCAAGCCCAAAAGAGGTCGAGAGGATCATAATTAGGGAGCTACATTGCAGGCCGGGCTATTGGAAATGTTGGATGGCAGGCATCATTGCGAAAAACATAGTTCGAGGTACGCCCGAGCACGGATATGCAGTGTTTCCCGTATTTTCATATGTTTTCAATGGCCTCAATCCCGGGTTTATTAATTCCCTCATGGTCGATTAGGAGTCTGGCACGTTTATTTAATACTTTATGGTGTTTGGGGCTTCCATCCGTAGATATGCACACATGAGAAAAGTCGTTGTCGTTGATGGCACACATTTGTTCAATAAGTACAAGGACGTGTTGTTGTCCGCTGTCGCTCAAGATACGCAGAATTATATATACCCCTTAGCGTATTGTGTGGTGGATAAGGAGAACGATGCTTCAAGGGGCTTCTTCTTCGAGAAACTTAAGGCCTTGGTCGTCGACGAACCAGAATTGTGCATTATCTATGACAGACATATAAGCATAGCCAACGGCCTCGCAAGGCATTATCCGCTTGTGCATCACGGTATTTGTATGAGGCATCTTGGTGAAAATATCCGAACAAATCACCATTGTTCCGATTCTCTCTATTTGTACTACCATGTGGCCAAGGCGTACACGTTGGGAGAATTTAATGACTACTTCAACGCCCTTAAATAAAGATGCCCCAGCGTAGCAGCTTACCTCGAGCATGAAATTGGATTCGCAAAGTAGAGTCGGGCTCACTTTACAGGTAATTGATTCAATGTCATGACCACAAACATCGCCAAGTCGCTCAACTCAATGTTGCGCAATGAAAGAGAGTATCGGTGGTGGCCATCTTCAATTCAATTCCACTTAGGTTTGGAGAAATATTTAGAAAGAGGTATGTGGAGGTGGACAATTCAAAGACAACATTCGTTCCCGTAGCCGAGATGATCTTGAGGAAAAACATGACCGAGGGCGACAAATTATATATGAACAACATAAACGGAAGCACCAAAGAATTCACCGTGCTTGGTTATGGTCGTTCCGCCAAAGTTAATCATTCGAGATGGTCATATTCTTGCAGAAAGTACGACTTGGTGAAATTGCCATGCGCTCATGCAATGGCAGCGTTGCATTTGAAGCACGGGGACGAATACGAAACTAGCATTTACAACTACTCTTCGCAAATATATTCGAAAGAATCATACCTCTTTACCTACTTGGAACCTATTTGTGCAGCCCCACTGGAGTTGAAGTGGAGTGTGGCGCGAGAGTATCTAGAAATGCAAGTTTTTCCACCCGATTTCGATCCCAAACTCGGAAGGAGGAAGGTGAAACACGTTAAGGGTGTGTTGGAGCCTTCAAGGTACAAGAAAAGAAACAAGTGCTTCAAGTGCAAAAGGCCGAGACATAAGATAACAACATGTATCCTTAACGTAGGATAGTATAATTGGCATTGTATTTTATATTTTTGTTTGTTCAAATGCACTGGACAGTATGTAATGTATATTCTTTTTCGAAAACCACTGAACTGCAGTTTAAATTGATTTTTTTGGTTATACATTATCGATTCCAGTTCATATATTATATACTACATACTAATTAGATTATAGATTGATATAATCGACCAACCTCATAATATATAATATATCAGTATTTGGTCTACAGAGTAAATATTCAATACGTAGTGTATAATAAACCTACCTGGTTGTCTATTAAACAAACATTTTTCTTCATACAATGTTGAATTCAAAATAATTATGACACATTGGAAAAAGTGTCATTTTAAAAACAGTCATCCCATGTTATGAAATCGACTATACACATTACACATCGACTGGACTCAAAATATACAATGGATCGATGCATAGTCTACAGGTTATAGTTTAAACTACATAGTATATCATCGACCTGTCGTGTAGTCTATTAAAGAAACCCTTTTTCCTCATACATTAAACCTTTAAATGTAATTATTACACTTCAGGAAACGGTGCGATTTGAAATACCTCGACTGCCACAACTTTTTGTTTCTTATTCTCACACGTTTTCTCCTTTCCATCAACACGTGTACAACTTCTATTGGTCTATTTTCTCATGCTCTGATCTATTTAAAGAGGCCTTTGTCGATTTTAAACTCATTTTTTGAAAGAAAAAGACTAAGGGAGAAGAAGATGGCTAGGAGGAGGTATACAGTATGGCCAATGCACAGAATGACAACAATCAACAATATAAAGCTTCTTAGGCTTCGGAGCGACTTGGATTTCCTTTTCCAGGGTCTAGCCGCCGATCAACGACGACTGGATAGAGAGCTCCGACGGATGGCTCATTTTCTTTGGGTCATAGCTGAGAGGCTCAATCTGGACCCCCGTGAACTCATCACCCCCCTTCATCCCCCTAGTCTAGTTTAGGCTTGTTTGTTTTGTAGTTCATTGCCGAATGAAGCTTTCATCGTAGGATTATGTAAATGAAAGCTTCGTTTTTGCCTTTTTATTTGGGTTTTTTTTTTCAAAAATTGTAAATATAGATGCAATGAACATTTATATATCTATAAACATGTTTCTGTCTTAATGATATTCTATTTATCTATAATGATTTGTTGGTTCTTCTTCTGTAGTCCCTGTTTAAAGATTTGCAAACATTATTTAAACTCAGAGTACAGTACGAATAAATAATCGACTATGCTAAATGCAAATTCTATAATCAGCTGTGTCACGTATGTATTATATAATGTTGTCAGTATTGATGATCCTGTATATTGAGATATTATCGATTTATACAGAGGTCGATTATAGACCTTTCTTATAGTCTATGATCAACATACTGAATATATGGACAACATAAAATAATGGCAAAAAGGGAGAAATTAAATAAAATAAAATTAGAGTATGTCAATTAGCACCATTAAAACATTGTAAAGCAATTTTGATACATCAATTGTGATTCACAATCACTTTAGGACGTGATCAAGTGTTATCTAAGACACGGTGTAGTCGTATATCATTGAGATGACACAAAAATAAAATAAAATAAAATAAAATAAATATTAATCATCCAAGCACTAAAGAACGACTACTTATCATGACAAGATATTAGACTTGTGTGATGGCCATAAGGAAGAGTGGTGGTTGTCACTTGTGAGTGTTCAATGGACAAGTAGTGCATGAGAACAATGAGTCCTTCTTAACAGAGACGCTTGTTATGAGTAATTGGTTGTTACTATCATTGCCCTCCCCTATACTCATTTGATCGAGTGTTCAATTATTTTGTAATCTCATATTATGATATTTAGTCACTTTACATTACATGAATGATGCTTATTTATTTTATTTATTTTATTTCTCCCTTTTTTTAATCTCACCTCCTTTGAAAATATACTTAGTTGGTCGATACATGACTAATAATATAGTCTGGTATAGATGAAACTAATTATCTATAATATACTCAACATACCAACTAAGTCTATTTTCAAAGGAGGTGAGATTAAAAAAAAAGAAGAAATAAAATAAAATAAAATAAAATAAACATCATTCACTCAATGTAAAGTGACTAAATATCATAATATGAGATTACAAAATAATTGGACACTCGATCAAATGAGTATAGGGGAGGGCAATGGTAGTAACAACCAATTACTCATAACAAGCGTCTCTGTTGAGAAGGACTCCTTGTTCTCATACACAACTTGTCCATTGAACACTCACAAGTGACAACCGCCACTCTTCCTTATGGTCATCACACAAGTCTAATCTCTTATCATGTTAAGTAGTCATTCTTTAATGCTTGGATGATTAATATTTATTTTATTTTATTGTATTGTATTTTTGTGTCATCTCAATGATATACAACTACACCGTGTCTTAGATAACACTTAATCACGTCCTAAAGTGATTGTGAGTCACAATTGATGTATCAAAATTGCTTTACAATATTTTAATGGTGCTAATTGACATACTCTAATTTTATTTAATTTAATTTCTCCTTTTTTTGCCATTATTTTAAGTTGTCCATATATTCAGTAAGTTGATCATAGACTATATGAAAGGTCAATAATCGACCTTTGTATAAATCGATAATATGTCAATATACAGGATCATCAACACTAATATCAGTAGATAATTCATACGTGACACGGTCGATTATAGAAGACATAAACATTCTTTAGAGACCCTTTGAAGTAAATGATAATCCAATTAAATTTTTTCTAACGGTACAATTTCAAATAGGCAGAATTTTCCAACGGTCAGATTTAGGTAGCCTACAATATTAATTAAAGAGACCCTTTTGAACTCCTCTATGTTCATTTATTCATCACTTTCTAGTTTTGCTACAACAATAACAATGTCGTAGTCATCTCAAACGTCTAAAAGTTCTTATATTTGTCGTTGTGGTAATCCTGCGGTGTTAAAAATATCACAAACCGACAGAAATCCGGGTCGAAAAATCTACAATTGTGTGGTTGGAGAGGTTTGTTTTTGTTTAAATAAAAATTTATTTTTGTTCATCACATAATTCAATGTACTAATTTATCCTCGTTTATTTAGGATAATGGTGGATGCTCTTATTTCAAGTGGCTTCCCTCCGATTTTGGGGTATCAGAATTTCAAGGCTTTGCAAAGTTTGAAATATTAAAAAGGCTCAGAGATTCCGAAGAAAACAGGAATCTTCTTATGTCATTATATAAAGAATCGGAACACAAGATTGATCACTTAAAGGGATTGTTGAAAGACGTCGAAATTGAGAGGGATCAACTTAAGCATAAGTTGGCTATGACTGAAGAAAAAAAAAGGATATGAAAATTATGGTGTATGATTTACTATTAGTTTTAGCTTTTTGGAAAGGTGTAATGGGGGTGTAGTGGGATTGAATGTATTATGACTCTTTTATTAATCGACTACTTATTATTTATATTGTATATGGTTTACCTTTTTCATTCATCGACTATACAACACTCTACTGTATATGCTTTACCTTTTAGTCAGAGTCTATAATCAACGATGACATTCATGTAAAAGCAATGATACGTTGATTATATAAAATGAAGAATGTTTATCATAAACTATAAAGGCGGTTTAGAAAATAAAATTGTCCAGCTCTACACATCCCGAGCTAAAAATTTAAAAAGCAAAGATTGTCTAGTCTAATAAAAATAATCATCAGCCACAAATAAAAATTAAACATTGTCTAAACATTCAACATTTTCGTCTTCCACTTGCATCTTGTCGATATCCTAAGTTTCTTCATTAAGAAATTCATCTAAGTTCAGAAATTCATTTTCTTTCTCTACGATGCCTTCTTTTTCTGGTGCATCATTTTTTCCTTCTTCTTTATATTTTTCTCCCTCTCCGTTCTCAACTTCTTTTGTATTCTTCTCTTCTACTTTCTCTCCATCTCTTTCATTGTGTTCTTCTTCACAACCATTTTTCTCATTTTTATCATCTTCATCATGCCTGCCTTCGTCATCATCCTCCTTCTCCACACCAGCTGATCCACCAACTTTATTTTTTTCTTCACAAAAAACTTCTTCATTTTTTTCTTCTTCTTTCTCTTCATCGCCTTCATCGAGATTTTCCTTCTCTACAACAGCTGTAATCTCAGGGATCATCACCTCATCAGCATTGATCGAGGACCATTCCAAAGCTGCTATCTCAAGGAGAGCTTCTTTAATGTCGCTGTCATCGCGGACAATCCTCGCCGCTGAATGCCGACTTTGCACCTGCACACCTGTATTTTTGAGTATTTACCCTTTATAATAAACTAAGATATCGATTGATGAAGAATGGTATAAATTCTATTATAAGTAAAATGAATTATATAAAATATGCAACTTCTATAATATAGAGAGCAGATATTACCTTCATCTTCATCTCTCTTCTTTTGCTTCTCCTTTTTAACTCTCCTCAACCTCTCCTCTTTCACAAAATCAGTGATGTCCTTGATCGACTCCTCCAGCCTAAACACACGCTCTTTCAGATTTTTAATCATCGGTGTTTTTTCTGATGCTCTCAGCTTACTCGTCCTCGCACCCCGAGTGACATGCCTTGAAACAGAATTTTCACCCAAATCCCGGTCATCATCCCCATCCTCACTATCCTCCGATGAGGTGATGACAGTCACACCCTCCAGATAGGACTTCAAGCCATCGATGAATGTGTCATTTGGTTCGTCCATGAATGCTTTGAACTTTTTCATATAGTGTTGCTTTATTTCACGGACTGTAGGTATAATGGTACGAGTGCACTCTCTACAGATAAATAGACAAATGTGATTAATTAGCAACACAATATTGGTAAAAGTATTCTTCAGAAAAATAGTTTCATACCTTTGTGCTTCATCCGTTCAAATATGGATCACCTTCGATTAGTTTATCGCCTTTTAAGGTGTGTTATCTGAGCAATCAGAAAATGAACAGCGGGTCTTCAGTTGATTTACCATTTTCCCTGCCAAGCACTGGAAAGCCTTCGTATATCCAAATCTGTGATCAAAATAAAAAATAAAAATATATAACTAAGAGTCAGTATATTATAGACACCATAGATGAATTATAGTATATAATAAACTACTTCAATGGTTTATAATCAAATATCATAAATGCCCAGAAAAATTCGTAAAGCGCGTACGATGAAATTTCCTTTGTCTCAAATATCTTCTTCTGCCTGTTGAAGTCTATCCGCTTTTTAGATAGTCTAGAGTCAAGGCAAATGGCTCTTTACCCCAAGGGTATCTCTCAAAGAAGCTCAAGCTATCCACCATCTTGATGGTGTTTATGTCCACGATTTTTGACAAGTCGCGTGCAAGTAATATGCGGTGCACGAACCAAATCAAGAAGCATTTGAACTTGTCCTCATTGTCCATCCTCCCACCTCTAATAAGCTGCAACAATCTCTTCGCATTTACGCTCCTCTTTTTCGCAATCTTTTTGAAAAAAAAATCACCCTCCTCTAGGGCTTTGACATATTTTAAATTACGGGGATAACGCCCACAGTTTAAACCCGTGTTTGGCGCAAACTCCTTCAGGCCAAAACATGCAGGCCTGTCATTGATGCAGAACCATATTTCATGCAGCATGTTGTCCTGTTCAACTCGGCGAAGAAGTGTATAGTGGACAAGTTGTCCGTTGAACTTCATATGTTCTGGCAGGTCACATAAACCACCAAAATAGGAATTCTTAAACCTAGACTTCAGACGTTGATCAACCACGACTTGTTTGAATTCATTAAACATTTTCAAACGGGACCTAATGAATATCTTAGCCGGAAATGATCCGACATCATCTAGGATTGTGGCGAGGTCGTACCTCTCAGCTGAAATAAATCTTGCATGGTGGGGCAAGATCAATACTTCCGCGTCTATCCTAGCCTCAATTTCTATTTCCTCCAACTCATTTCGAACCGAAGCTTCAACATCATCCTCGCTGCAATTTCTATTCTCTAATTCATCGACTACTCATTTTTTTGTTCTCAGACCTATCAACTTCTACAGCCTTGCGTTTGTTAGCTCTAGCCATTTGTTATGATCTACAGACAAAAACTAACATTTCTCAGTTATATCAGCAAATACAATACCTAATCGACCTAGCAGTCTATTAACATGGCAGCAGTTGCAGCACCAAAAAAGCCAATTTACAGAAGATGTTTCTTCCAAAATAATTTCATCACTCACAAAAACATGCATCTAAATCACCATTGTATTGAACAAAAATAGAAAGGAACCCAGATTTTTAGCACGTAAATCGAGAAAAACTGACAAAAAAATTTCAATGCTGTTATCGAAGAAAATTAAAATCCAACAAAAATAATGCACAATCAAACCAAATTTCAATATAAAACACACAAATTTTAAGTAGAATCAAGCTCCATTTAAAAAAACAAACAAACAATTTTTTGGGTCCAAATATCAAATACGCAATGAAGAAATTCCCAACATGAACATGTTTCTACAATATCAATACATTGGAGAAAAGTTTGAACAAAAATGACATATCTTACCACATTCTGACGAAATTAGTAAAGAAGTTTCAACAGGCAATCGCCAAGGATAATCGATATGCACCAATTATCCGTCAATAATCAAGTAAATACCAACTAAAAACAACCACTTTCAGTAAAATCAAGTCTCATTTTTAAAAAAATCAATTTTTTTAACTCCACCGAGTTCAATCGCCACAAACGAATTCGGAAAAAAAAAATCATCAATATGGAGCACAAATTAACCGGAACAACAATATAACTTACTTGAAGTTGAAGATCGAAGTTGGAGATGATTTACACGAGCTCGAAATTGAAAAATGGGGAAAAGGGGAGATGAATCGGGAGAGAGAAAATTGAGAAGATGAGAGAGAATTTTTTTTTGTATTTAATGGAAGAGTAGGGTTAAAAATGTATTTAATAAATACATAAGGGGTTCCAAAATATTTAATAAATATATAAGGGGCGTTTGTTTCCAAAAAAGTTTTTACAATGACAGAAATAAATTACAATCACAATTAAAAATATGTAGAAACAAGAATTTTTATTGATAAACGATGTAGGTACAAATTTGTTCCTCCCTTGATTCTTCTCTCTTGATTTTCTCCTTAATTCGAGGGCCGTCAGTAGCGTATTTCTCGAATGTAGGAAGATTTGGATATGAATTTTTCCGTAATTCGAGGGTCGTTAGTGGCGTATTTCTCTAACATAGGAATATTTGAATTTCTCCGTAATTCGAGGGCCGTTAGTGGCGTATTTCTCGAACATAGGAATATTTGGATTTGATCTCCATGAAAGGATGATTTGTCGATCTTCTTGATTTATTTGATTAATCAAGAAGAGAGGATTTTGATCCCTTTGACCATTGAGATATTCGATATTTATGAATATCTCATTAATTTATGAGAGGTTTGGGATCTTGGAGATAATCTTGGAGATGCCTCTTTAAAGGATATTTGTCCCCTTTATATAGGCGTAATTTAGCGTTCAGGTAGAGTAGCCATCAAGCTAGATTTAGGGTAAAGTAGCTCCCAAGAACTCTAACAAAAATTGAACTCTTTTTGTAGAGTCCACAAAATTTCAATGTTACAAATGTCCCCTGCTTCAAGGCTTGTCGGAATGTAGACTTGATGAAACTCAAAGACGAGTCTTGAAGTACCGCTTCCATCTTTACGATCCTGTGGCTACAGGTTTGCATATTTGATTTATGAGAGAAGAGATAAACTGCAGATTTGGTCCCACTGGGCGTGCCAATTTGTTGGAATTTTTTACAATGACAAAAATAAATTACAATCACAATTAAAAATATGTAGAAACAAGAATTTTTATTGATAAACAATGTGGTTACAAATCTGTTTCTCCCTTGATTCTTCTCTCTTGGTTTTCTCCTTAATTCGAGGATTGTCAGTAGCATATTTTTCGAATGTAGGAAGATTTGAATATGAATTTCTCCATAATTCGAGGGTCGTTAGTGGCGTATTTCTCGAACATAGAAATATTTGAATTTCTCCGTAATTCAAGGGTCATTAGTGGCGTATTTCTCGAACATAGGAATATTTGAATTTGATCTCCATGAAAGGAGGATTTGTCGATCTTCTTGATTTATTTGATTAATCAAGAAGAGAGGATTTTGATCCCTTTTGATCTTTGAGATATTCGACATTTATGAATATTTCATTAATTTGTGGGAGGTTTGGAATCTTGGAGATAATCTTGGAGATGCCTCTTTAAAGGATATTTGTCCCCTTTATATAGGCGTAATTTAGGGTTTAGGTAGAGTAGTCATCAAGCTAGATTTAGGATAAAGTAGCCCTCAAGAACTCTAACAAAAAATGAACTCTTTTTGTAGAGTCCACAAAATTTCAATGTTACAGTGTCAAAAGTTTTTTTTTATTTTACACTTAAATCCATACCCCACAAAACCCTAAAAAATTAGATCAAGCCAAAAGAAGTGTCTACTTCCCAAAATAAATTTTCAAAGTGGACTTCTACCTAAATCTTCTCGATTAAGAGGACCCCGTGAAGTTAAGATGTGCCTTAGAACTTTGATTTTAGTTCGGAGGGCTAATAGTGTGTTATCTCTAAATACAACTTGTCCCGTTTTCCTTCTTTCGTGTTGTTTAAGTACTATTGTTATATGTACTAATTAAAAGCCTTTTCAAGCCTTGGAAACAGCCTCTGACAGAAATGCAAAGTAAGGTTGCGTACGATACATCCTTGTGGTGGAGCACTTCCCCGGACACCGCGCATATCGATAGCTTTAGTGCACCGGGCTACCTTTTTTCAATTTTAGCAAAATAAAAATAAAAAAAAATTATCAAATCATTTCTAAAAAAGTAATTTAAATTCTTATTTAGATAATACTAATTGTGAATGCTTACATCTTTTTTTGTAATTTGACATTCAAAAGTATTTCTTAGAAAGATTAGTCAAATACAATCAATTTATCAAATACTAAAAGAAGTATTACTCAAATTGATTATATTGTTCAAACAAAATTGTTTCTTTTTTAAAAATACTCTTCTAAAAAGATAGTTTAATAATAATATTTATCAAAATAAATAAATTTTAAAAGTTTGATCAACCAACTCTTAGATATTTTGAGTGCTCAGAAATGGCAATGGTCCTCTTTATAAGTTCTATCCAAACATGTTTTGATCGTCAAGTCATACTTTACTCGATTTTGATAGACATAGCAATATCTTTTAAGATTTCATTTGGAAGAAAGATGAGATAGAACTTTGAGATATAGCAGTATTTTGGTTTATATTTAACTTAGATTTTACTAATCTATATTGATTTTGATGTAAAATACAGCAATAAACTATTTGCATTAGAAATTCTTGATGTTGAAATTACAAGTAGCTTTCAGATATCCTATAATCAATGTGAAATCTGAAGTGCATGTTATTCAATTATTAGTAACAGATGTATTAGAATGACACTAAAAATTGTTGAACACTTCATATGGATAAGTTCTTTTCCTAATAGTTTAAATTTTTAGACAAAACAAAGAAATAAGTCAGCATTATAATAGATATACATTTGTACGCAGCATTATAATAGATATACATTTGTACGGATATATTTTCTTAATTCCTTTTTAATTACTCTTCTTATTTTTTTATAAGTCAACTTAACTAAGTTTTAAAGCTAAATCATATTAGATTAATTTAATTTTTTTAAATTAAAATTTAAATATTCAAAAACTACATAAAAATTTCTATAAACTATAATTTTTCTTTTTTCAATTTGATTAAGCAATACATCTTAAAATATTAGTCAAAATTTATATTATTTGTCTCTAAACATAAAAGAAAGTAATTAAAAAAAATGAAGGGAATAGTCTATTAGAAAAGAAATAGTATTGAATATGATCTATTAAAATGTGGATAGTATTTGATATCGTAAATGTCATGTTTTATTATATATAAAAATAACAAAAAATAAAGTGCATAGCTAATACATGTTAAAAATGGTAGTATTATTTTTTCTAATGTCTCCACCGAGCAACCCCTACCAATTCTACCTTTTAAATAATCATGCACGTATATCAACAAAAAAATATTAGTGCAATTTACATTCAAGAATGTGAATTAGCAATCAATAAAGTGGGATAAAATCCTCGAGATTTTATATTTAAATCCCAACTGGGACAAAAGATGCTAGATAATTTTTTTAATAAATTACAAAATAAAATTATCCGAAAGGTAAATTTCTCGAATTCCCAGAAGAAGTAGATGGATGCGTCAAGTGAGTAATTAGGAATTGCACCAACAAGGTGGAGTTCTTTCTACTTAGCCAAAAGCCTCGAATTTGAGTGTATATAATCGCTTTGCTAGAAAGGTAAACGTTGAATTTAATCATCTTTTAATATAAATATCGGACATTGAATGAAAACGGAAAATGACAGTGGCCATTGGAAGGCTTAAACGGCCAGTGACACAACCTATCTCTAGTAGGAACAAGACCATAGCTGTTCAATATCCAACTAAAAACAGTAGCCCAAAAAAGGCAAAGAATTGAATGCACAAGAAAGAAGGGATTGATTGGTTATGGAACTGGCAAAAAAGAGAAAAAAAGGATGACGATCTCATTGCCCCATACTTGCTACAACTTGCTAACCAACCAGTATCTAGCTAAGGCTAACTTTGTCCCTGACACCATTTGTGCAGTGTCAATACATAATTAGCTGTAGAGCAGAAGTGCATCAGAGGAGACAGACATAAGGTTGGCTCTGTAAAATTTGCAGTAAATATGAATATGAAATGAATAGAAATCAGAGGTTGTCTGGTTGATATATATGACACTACATACATACTTATCCACTTACCATTTAAAAGGAATGGCCTCTGTCTGTCTATTTATCTTTGTGTTGACATGGACTAGGACTACCCCCCCCCCCCATGTCTTTGGATAAATTTTCCACTGGACTTATCATCATCTTATTGCCTTTTCCAGTTTTTGGACCCCCAAAATATCTCTCTATCCATTTTTTCCTTAATTTTAAAGGCAGTTTGAATACTGGTTTGGAAGTGAGTTTTTGTAGATATTAAATTCTGTACATATAATATCACGTTTGATAGTTAATTAAATAATAAATTATTCAGGTTTAAAAATTAATATGGTGTTTATTTTGTAATTAAAATCTCTCTCGATCCATTTTTCCTTTGGTTTTGCAAATTAGACTTTTAATTTAGGTGGTCGTCTGGTAGCTGATCTGGAGGTGAATTTTACGGGTATTGAATTCTGTAAAGATAACATCAAATTTAATAATTAATTCAAATCACAGTGCCGATGTTAGAAACTTCATTAAGGGTGTCCAAAATTTAATATATACTTATGAAAAAATTAATATTTGACCTTAATATTTTATATAATTTTTGAGGAATAGTGTTCAACTACCGCCTTTCACTATATGTATCTCTACCACCGTCAAGAAATAAATTATTTACGTATAAAATTAATAAAATATTCAATTTGCAATTTAAAAATATGCATAACTAATACATATATAAAGTTATGAAAGAACTCATATGTTATTTTATTTACGACACAAGGACTTGGGATGATTTCTAACAAGTTGAAATTTTAAACCTGTTTGTTGAAATCTAATATTTGGTGCAACTAAAAATACAGATTAGTTACACCAAATATTAGAATGTGTTCGATACGAAGAATAATATTTTTCTAAAATATATTTTCTTAGTTTTAAAGAGAAGTCATTTTTCTAAATTTGAGAAAATAAGCTCATTTAGAAAATATGTTCTTTAGTCATTAAGCAGTTTAATCATTAACAAATTATATGCTAAAGCAATTTAATCATTAACTATGTGGCTATTTCAACAGAACAAGGTAAGGTAAAGCATTTTCTTTCCAACCACCTCAATAGCTTTTGCCATCCCGAATTTTTATTCAAATACGTAAATTACTTGTACATAAAATCAGTTTTAACACGTAAATATAAACGAATAGTGCAAACGCTACGTTAAAATTAAGTAACAGGATGTGTATTTAGTGTGGGTTATCAGGTTTACGTGAACTCATGTTGTCCTAACTCCTTAGATCATACATACAATCATACATACATATAATATATATATATCTCCTTAGATCATACATACAATCATATATACGTATATAATATATATATATATATATATATATATATATAGGATGTGTATTTAGTGTGGGTTATCAGGTTTACGTGAACTCAGCCTTAGTTCCTTATATCATACATACATATATATATACTAGTTTAGGTGTGCGCGTCTTGCGCGTGTACTTCACTTTATTGAGTTCAAACGTTACACTAACTATGATATTTGTTTAAATAATAAAGATGAATACAATAATTAAATTCAACATTTTTGGAGAATTTATTTAATTA
Source organism: Capsicum pubescens (assembly GCA_030864215.1). Lineage (NCBI taxonomy): Eukaryota > Viridiplantae > Streptophyta > Magnoliopsida > Solanales > Solanaceae > Capsicum > Capsicum pubescens. The sequence continues at coordinate 265,003,196 of CM061549.1, read as the reverse complement.
AACCTAACTTTTACCGAAAAATTTCTTAAAGTCGATCGACATTCATCTGTCACTTGTAAACTGCAACAAAATAATACGACGATAGAGACATCAAAACAATATAACTAATCTAACCTTTACACAAATATTTACTCAAAGTCGTCCGACACTTATCTACCACCTGTAAACTATTACAAAATAATATGACAATAGAGATATCAAAATAATACAACTAAACTTCACCTTTACACAAAAAAAAAATCTCAAAACAGAGATATAAAACAATACAATTAAACATAACCTTTACCTAAAAAAAATCTTCAAAGTCGACCGACATTCATCTATCATTTGTAAATTCATCTACGGCCTGTAAATTACAACAAAATTATACAATAGTGATCACAAAACTTCAGTTTTGATGAAAATAATTCTTGCCTGAGCGAAAATTTTGATACTAAAGAATGACTTGAATGAAAACAAAGAAGATATATATATACACACATGTTGAATTCTATTGTGTTGAAAAAAATAGTGAAGAAGTTGAGCGTTAGAAAATTAAGCATCCACCAATCTAGACATGCAACCGAATCAAGTTAGATGAGCATCAGTCATATTTTTTCAATAAGTAAACCAGTTTCTTCTCTAGTTTAACGTACATCTTAATATTTATAGAAGTATTTCCTTAATAGAGTCTTATTTTAGAAGTATTTTTCTAATTGATCAGTACAAAGAAAAATATTAATTAATTCTCCTTTCATATATTTTAAAAGTCTCATTTGTTTTAGGAGTCTAGTTTATATAATGAAAATAATTAAATAATAAATTAAAGAAAATAATGAAAAGTTAATTTTGTTTAAAGGAGAGTTTTTTTGTGAAGGACAAAAAAAATAAAAAAATGCATACAATGGGAGAAAAGGGACAAAATTCATCAAGCACAAAGTTGAACAACTGTCAGACTACAAGTACTATCTCAATTGTGTATAAGTCATTATTATAAACAAAAATTACAAAAAAAAAAATAATATATATGATAATTTATTTTTATAAACATAAAAAGATGTATTAAAATTTTAGAAAATTTACCTTAAATTATAAGTAAATTTGTCTCTACAATTATAGATACTATAAATAATTTCTTTTAAAAATAATTAGCAATTGTCTCAAGAATATGATAATTTATTATTGCAAACTTCAAGAATATACTTTCTACGTTCTATTTTACTCGTCCCAATTTTTTTAATTTATTGTGTCATTTTACTTGTCTTTTTTTACTTATCAAGACAAGATAATTTTTTTTTTCATTATACCCTTAGTGTAATTGATTACTCCTTATTATTAACATTCTTGAAAAATGTTGCAAAGAGGAGTACCACTAAGAGTATACCATTAAGAATACAATTGGTGTTTTGGTATCAGTCATCCATCAATATTGGAATTAACAATAAGACACAATTAAGAGGGGCAAAATGGTAAAGTTACATTACCAATCATTGTTTCTTTAAAAGTTGTGTCATCCCAATTTGAGACAGGTAAAATGGGACGGAGGGAGTACTAGAATTTTAGAAAACTTACCTCAAATCACAAGCAAATTTGTTTCTTTAATCATGAGATATTTCAAGCACATACACATGCTCAAAAAATCTTAATTTGCAATTGTCTGTCAAGAATACATAATAATTTATTTATTGTAAACCTCAAAAACATACTAAAATTTTAGAAAACCTACCTCAAATCACGAACAAATTTATCTCTTTAATCATAGATAATATCAAGTGTAAAAATGAAGAACATACTAAAATTTTCAACAACTTACCTCAAATCACAAGTAAATTTATCTCTTCAATCATAGGATATATCAAAATTTTACAAAAAAAAAACTTCTCAATTAGAAATTACCTATCAAGAATACGTGATAATTTATTTGTTATAAATTTCAAAAATATGCTAAAGATTTAAAACACATACCTTGAATCACAAGTCATCTCAAATACTTTACTTCAATTCCTCCCAATAAAGCCTACAATAAAATCACAAAAATTCACACACTGTATCTAAGTTTGATTACAATAAAATCACAAAAAATCACACTCTATCTAAGTTTGATGTGCAGTAAAGTATTGTGGCATGTAGACTTGCACCCACTTTTAATAACAAAGGAAAAAATGAATTTTTGGTGACACATAGTCAGATAAAAGAAAACCTAAAAGGTTGGCTATGTTTTTTCTTGTCCTAATTTAAAAGGTCGAATCCTACATTCAATTCTATTTCGGGTAACCTTTTAATAGTGACTCCTATATCAGAAAGGTAGGAAAAGAAGCTCTATATTTTAGAAAATATAATTAGATATTTATTTTTAAATATTAAAAAATTAGTAAAGACGATTTTGTCTAAAGAAGAGACTTTTAATAAAGGGCAAAAAGTTTAATTCACTTTTCTAAAGGTCTTCACACTTTTAATATATTATAGATATAAATTATAGATATAGATTATAGATATATCAAAACTCCTCCGAATTTGTTGTCAAAACTTACTTTAGACCCTAAACTAACTGGGTAATTATTTACCCCCTTAACAACTTTTAAGTGAATTAAATTCACCCCCTATGGCTGACATGGCCAAAAAAAAAAAGTGAGTGAATTTTTTATTTTTTCTAAAAAGACCCACTTTATTATTATTATTATTATTATTATTATTATTATTATTATTATTATTATTATTATTATTATATATGTAATAGAAAAAGAAAAAATAAATCCCTCCTTCTTCTTCCCCCATCCCACCCGCCAACACCCCCACCCCCCTGCTCCCTTCAACTGCCATATCTACCACCATCACCACCACTTATTTCTTGAATTTGACAACAAAAAAATGAAATTTCTTAATTTGTTGTGGAATAAACATTGTGATTTTGATCTTTGGGGATCTGTTATAAAATGAATCATTTGATGCAAATTCACAAATTTAAATGCAAGTGCTAATCAATTATGTTTTTTTGTAGGATTTTATGATGTTCTGTTTATCTTGTTCCTGTGATTTTTTAATTTCTTTTCAATCTGGGTGATTTCATCTTTGATTATGTTTTTTTTTTTCAAGATAATTTGATAAAATAAAATTGGTACCGTAGAATTAATAAATTTATCTAAATCTTGCATATTTTTCTATGCTGAAAATGATTGGTTTGGATGTTTGTTTTGATGGTGGTAATGGCGTTTTTCGGCAAAAATTCACCGAAAAAATTGACAAATATGGTTGTGCAGGGGTGGACGGAGGTGGATAAGGGTATGCGCAGGTGTGGTTGTGTGGGGATGAACGGGGTGTGTGCAGGTGTAGGGATAGACGGGGTGTGTACAAGTATGGCAGTGGACGGGAGGTGGGGGGGCGGGGGGCGAGGGGAGGAGGGGTGGTTATGAAGAAGATGGAAAACGGGGGGTGGGGGTATTTTTTTTAATTTAAAATATTTTATATATATATATTTAAAAATATGTATATATATATATAAATATTTAAAAAATACTTTATTTACGTGGCTCCGACGTGGCGGTGATGTGGCGCTGATGTGTCAGCGAGTGTGGTGCACTCTCCGTTATGAGAGTAGTATTATATATTAAAGAGTGAAATTAATTCACTTTAAAGATATTAAGGGGGGTAAATAAATAAAAGATTAGTTTAAGTACTAAAGTAAATATCAACGACAAGTTCGGGGGAAGGTTTGATGTATTATCTCTCTATATATATATATTGATGTTATATTTTCTAAAAATATTTAAATAGAGATGTGCGAATTCAGACTCAAAGTATTTTTATAATAGTATATATATATATATATATATATATGTATTAGTATTATATTTTCTAAAAATATTTAAATAGAGATGTACGAATCCACACACAAAATATTTTTATAATAATATATCCATCCTCTCAAAAATCTGAATACAGCTCTGCAAAGTAATGGCTATGTTATTTTCAAATGGTTATGAGTGAATTGTGGACATAGAGCACAAATTAAATCACACAACTCTTGTCCTTAAGATATTATATGAAATATCTATTACAAAGGCTGACAATCCAAAGATGGTACATTTTCCAAATGGTGATGTGATCAAGCACCATATTTATATGATAAACTAGATATTGGAGTTTGTATCAGTACGGATCCAATATACGTTATTTTTTTATCTCAATTTATATGATATAGATAAAATTTAAAAAATGAATAATTTTTTTTTTTGTATATTTTAAAATATTTACGTTATTAGTTATTGATTTATAGTACTTTTATATAATTTTCAGATACTATATGCTATTTTTTTTGTTTCAATTTATGTGACACTAATGAAATATTTGAGAATGTTAATGAAATTTGTAAAATTATTTTAGAATTTTTAATTTGGTAATTATATTATGATTTATACGACTTTCTACGTAATTTTAAAGTAATATTCCTCTATCCCAATTTGTACAAGATAAATTATTAATTATTGTAATTTGTAATATATTTTACACAATTTCAAATATATAACAAGTTAAATAAAATAATTAAATTAAAATTTAGAAAATCAATAATATTTTTAATATATTTTAGATTTTTAAATCGTTAACTATTGTACTTTATAATACTTTTTTGGCATTGTAATTTACTATTTTAAACTGTTAGCTATTGTAATTTATTATACTCTTCTTGTTCAAACTTTTGTTGCGCTGATAGTCAGTTATATTTTAAAATAATTTAAGTTTTTAATTATTGTGATTTATAATACTTTTTATTCTATTTCAATTTAAGCAACACTGATGTGATTTCAAAACTCAACCAAATATAACGATTGAAGTAGCAAATCAACTATATCTTAAATGACTCATAATAATTAATTAGAAGTGATATAGCAAAATTGCTATAAAAAAATACTTGTGAATTTTTTTAACTACGCCCCCTATAAGATGTTAAATTAATTTAAAACGCCAAGAGTTAATTTATCATTTTATGTCTATTTTATTTATTAAATATTATTAGTTTTTTAATACTTAGATGCCTTATAATAATTAATTAAGGATGATATAGTAAAAATATGGTTGAAGCAGCTGAAAAAGACATGTCATAAATGTCTATTTTACTTTTTTATTAAATATTATTAATTTTTTAATACATAAATAATATGTAATAATTAATTAAGGGTGATATAGTAAATCACGGAGCAAGCAAGTAGCTGAAAGCAGGCATGACAACCGCCAACTGTCTACTTCCAGTTTACTGACTTATAATAATTACTCAGGGGTGATATAGTAAAATTACAGTTGAAGCAGCTGAAGCAGACATGTCATAAGTATCTGTTTTAATTTTTTTAAAATTAAATTTTATTAAATTTTTAATACGTAAATGTCATATAATAATTAATTAGGGGTGATGTTTTAAGTGAGTCTCATATAAGATGTCAAATTAATTTAAAACATCAAGAGTTAATTTATTATTTTATATTAATTTTATCTTTTTATTAAATATTATTAATTTTTTAATAGTTAGATGACTTATAATAATTACTTATGAGTGATATAGTAAAATTACGGTTGAAACAATTGAAGCAGATATGTCATAAATATCATTTTACTTTTTTTAAAAAATTAAATTTTATTAATTTTTTAGTACGTAAATGTCATATAATAATTAATTAAAGGTGATATAGTAAAATTATGGAGTAAGTAGGCAGCTGGAATCAAGCATGACAACTGTCCGCTGCCTGCTTTCGGCCACCCCATTCTCGATATAGAAAAATTGAAGCAGCTGAAACAGACATGACATAAATATTTATTTTTTTTAAAAATAAATTTTATTAACTTCTGATACATTACGGAGCAAGCAGACAACTGAAAGCAGTTATGTCAACCGTCAGCTATCTGCTTCCTAGAGCTGCTACTCGCTCTTCTATATAGTAGGTAAACACCATGTCAAATGTATGTCATGCATTGCAGTTTAAATACAACTTATTGTTGTGTTTGGAATAACTAATTCTAGTATGTTCAATCTAATTCATGTTGATTTCTTGAATTCTTATAGAGTAACAAACACTTGATGATCATATAACAAGATTTACTTAGGTGTTCTTACTTAAATAGAGGGTTGATATATGTGTATTTTTACTAGCATTTCCCCCCTACTACTAAAAAAGGTTCAATAAAACAATAACTAAAGGTGATAAAAAGAGTCTATGACTGAATTTATAAATCATTTATGCAATATACCCAATTCTAATCTTTTTTTCCACGATAAAATGGAGTGGGTTTAAGAAAGCATAATCATTTATTGGAGCACTTCTTCTTTTTTTTGATATGTCCTAAAAAGTTTTTTTTTTTTTTTATATTTAGTGTGTTTTAAAATTTCAATACTCTACACAATAAATTTAGGATCATAAGATTTGAAATATTATTCATACTTTTAAATTTAAGATCATAAAATTTAAAAAAAATTATGTACTTTTTAAATTCCGTATCCAATTGGGAATATCTTTTATTTATTTAGATTATATATGATTATATTGATTCCTCCATCTAGTTGCATTTAAATCCATTGTTTTTCTTTCTTTCCTTTCTTTATTTATTTCTTTTAAATCACACGTGTTGCCACGAGAAAGCAGTTCACCCCCACCCAACTCCAAATACCCCCACCCGCACTCGTGCAATCGCCGTTATGATTTTAATTGCTTGTTTCCTTGGAATGTTTTCATTCTGTTCTATTATAAAATTATGCAAAAAGTGTTTTGTCCAACATTAGATAGGTCACTTGAGAAAATTGAAGAAAGATGTCTTTTAAGTGTTGAATGAAGGATTGATGATATTGATTAATTTAAAAAGTTAAATATCATTAGGAAATTTGATTAAGTTAATTATGGACTTGATTAATATTTTTAAAACATTCTAATATTTTTAAAAATACAAATCAACCCAATCCACACCCATCTTCAATCCAAATCAACCACTCTCTCCTCTCTCTCGATAACTTCTCTCAACTTTCTCCCAACCAACAGTTCTGCAAAAAAATTTCCTTCAACCCCCGGCGACTTCTACCTTCGGCGATAAATAGTTGGGCTTCGAGTTCCCCTCTTTTCTCCCTTCAACCCCCGACGACATCTACCTCTGACGATAAATAGTTGGGCTTCGAGTTCCCCTCTTCAATTCAAATCAAACTGTCTTTCATCCCTCTCTCGACAGTTTCTCTCAACTCTCTCCCAACCAACTGTTCTGCAAATTTCTCATTTTAATCCTCGGCGACTTCAATATCCAACTACAAATAGTTGGGCTTCGAGTTCCTTTTCGACTTCAACCTTCAATCGACGTGGCAACCTTACTCTCTGTCCACAACAGCTTCGAATTCTTCATCGTTCCTTTTCTTCTTTCACAGGTAAAGTTTATGGCCTTTTTAGTTTTGAAGAAAACGATGAGCTTGAGCCAACTTCTCTTATAGTATTAGTTAACAATTTCAATATTTGTTGCATTAATTTGAAATGCGGTCTGAATAAAACCCTAATTTCTGGTATTTCTTCTCTTCTCTTTTCGAAGTGAATTATGATATTTTGTTGTTTGTTGTATTTTTTTGAAGTTTGATTTTTATTGTTTGTGTTTATAAAAACAAAACAACAACTTGGGTTGATTTGTTCTGTTCTTGTTCTTGGTAAAAATGATGAAATTGTTGTTTGTTTGTTGAACAAAATTGTGCTACTGTTTTTTGTTTCCTCCAACAGATTACCCATCTGATACAACATATTAATCATCTGATGCAACAGATTTATCATATGATGCAACAGATCAACCATATGATGCATCAGAAAAACTATCAGATTATAATTTTGATGATACAGATTAATCATCTGATGCAACATATTAACTATCTGATACAATAGATTAACCATACGTTGCAACAGATTAAGCATCGAATAAAAAATCTGATGCAACTAATTAACCATCTGATGCAACGGAAGAACATCAGATTAATGATCCGATGCAACAAATGAACCTCATGTTGGATAAAATCCTATCAACTCTTCCAACAGGAAATGTCCAAGACTTGATTTTTCCAACTGATCATTCATCTGTCGCGATAGATGACCCTATGTTGGAAGAAATCTAAACAATATTGACCGTTGATAACTGTTTCAACAGATCACTCATGTGTTGCAACAGATGTGTGACCTGTTGCACAGACCATTCATCTTTCTCAACGGATGAGTGATATGTTTTGTATTGTGACAATAGATTACTCAGCCGTTGTTGCAGGTAGGTTAGTTAACTGCTCTGATAGATCACTTATATGTTGCAATAAATGTGTGATCTGTTACATAAACTATTCATCTTTCTCAATAGATGAGTGATATGTTTTGTATTGTCGCAACAGATTACTCAGTCGTTGCTACGGGTTATTTAACTGTTTTAATATATCACTCATATGTTGCAACAGATGATGTCACAACAGATATGTGATTTGTTGCACAGACCATTCATCTTTCTCAACATATGAGTGATATATTTTGTATTATCGCAACAGATTACTCAGTCGTTGCTACAAGTTATTTAATTATTCTAACAGATCACTCACATATTGCAATAGATGATGTTGCAACAGATGTGTGATCTGCTGCACAAACCATTCATTTTTCTCAATATATGAGTGATTTGTTCGCAACATATTACTCATCCGTTGCAACGGGTTATTTAACTGTCCCAACGGATCACTCATATATCGCAACAATGTGTGATCTATTGCACATAACATTCATCTGTCTTAAAAGATGAGTGATATGTTTTGTATTGTTGCAACAGATTACTCATTCTCTACAATAGGTTGGTTATATGTTGCAATAAATATCTTACCTGGTGCAACAGATCGGTGATTTATTGCAACTGATATTTTACTGTTTTGCTTGCTTGATTTACTGTTATCCTTTTTTAACGATGCATTAATCAACTATAATATTTTCTTTTATGTTTCTGTTAATTTTAGATAATATGGTTCTCAAAAGAACAGAAACCGAATCAAGTTCAAGTAAAGGAATAAGTGAAGCAGCTAGGCTACATCCAGCACTCTATGAGCTTGCTTTACAAGCGTTATCTCAATTGGGAGCAAACTATGATGAACACGGGGAGGAGAAATATTACAAAAGAGATGATGCAAATGCTAATAGCCCTTCTACAGAAGAGTTGGTCAAAGCCTTCAGCATTGATCGGTATTCTATGAGAATGCGGTGCGATGGTGCCGCATATTTAACGGGTGATTTCGCGGTTAAGTCAACCATGGGAAAAATTTTCAACGCCTTCAGAAAAATACTTCGAGAACAAAAATTAGATGCTTATTTCAGGGACAACTACTTTTGGAAATATCTTGATTTGCCGGAGGACAACAAAGCTCGTTTCCAAATGAAAATGGTAAATGAACTTCTCAAACGTAGGTTTATGTATGAATATAAAGATAAGATGGATGAGGTGTGGATAAATTACTGTGGCATGCCTGTGTGTTTTGGTTGGAAAGAGTTTGCCATAGTTACTGGACTAAAATGTTATCCTTCTTCTCAAGTTATACCTATTCTAACCCAAAAAAGCACCCCGCACACCCAAAAAAGGCAAAGGCAAGTCGTGTGATCATGATGATCTGGTGTCCATTGTTGGTACAAGCTTCAAAAACAAAAATTTGATAGAAGCGTTGAAAGGTAAAAGACTTTCAAAGAAGCACAAATAATCATTGTGCTTGGTTTGGTTTGTACATAATATTCTTTGGGCGAGAGACGTTAACAACAACATAAGCCTCAATTTAATAAAGCTCTCCGAGGATCTTAAGGCGTTTAACAGCTATTCTTGGGGTTATGAATGCTTCAAAATGACTGTCAAATATTTGTTGACTCCGTTAGCGCCAAAGACAGTCAACTTATATGGCTTCCCATGGGCTTTCATGATAAATGTTTTTTTCTTCTATTATGATATCATTCATTTTTTTTAACTCAATAATGGTTTTGATTTATTAGCGTTATTTTATAGGTTTGGGCGTTTGAAGCCATTCTTTATTTGAGACAACAAGTGAACTACCAGGAAGGAGTTTCCTGTCCAAGAATCTTGAGATGGTTGTCGGCCAAAACTGATAAAAATATAAAATTTCTTAATCTCTTCAACCCCCCGAAGGATGCAGTAAGTATAATTATAATTATTTTTTTCTTTTAATTAATGATTTTTTTGAATGATCTAATCATCATTCTAATATATGTAATGATTTATGTTAGATTGTGCATCCGTCGCTAGTTCTGACCGATCGAGAGTTGAAGATGCCATTTTTTCTTACTTTACGGTCTGTACAAACTTTATCGGACCCTAAGGTCATCAATAGAATAAAAATAAAATTATTTGGAGCAATATCCATTACAAGAAAAATAATTTTGAAGGGTGGGCTTATTGTTGTTGATGGTCTTAGTGGTGATGGAGCTGTTGGTGGTGGTAGTGGTGCTGCTATTGGTGCTAATGATGCTCCTCTTACAGTATTTAAAGCAAACCATTATGAGTATGATCATACTGGTTATACAGATTTTGCCTCTCCCAACGGATGTTCTACATGCAAATGTCAAGACTGCAGGGCGAAACATGATGTAGTGATTAATGCTATTAATGCATTAACTGCTTCTGTAAAGAAATTGACATCTAAGAGGGGTCTCATCCCATCAAAGAGGATTTTATTTCCATCCGCTCCATTAGAGATTAGGGCTAAAAGAAGAAGGAGAGTGATTTCCAAGGCATTATCAAGCATTCAAAAAAGCAAAATTACAACTCCTCTGTCTATGTGTTGCACTCAGCAACGTACAATGTCCAAAGAAGAGCAACACAAGATGAAGAAGGTGAATATATATGTCTTCCAACTGACAAAACAAACAGACACATATCGGTTTCAACAGATGACACATCTGCTGGAAATTATCAAACATATATATACATCTATTGCAACAGTTGACTAACTTGTTGCACCAAATAAAGTATCTGCTGCAACATATGTCTCGTTTGTTTTAGCAAATCAAACAGCTCTTCGTATCTTTTTTATTTATACCAACAGACGACCTATCTGCTACAATAGATGATTCATATGTTTCAACGGATGGATCATCCGTTGAAAATTATCATACAGGGTCTTCCTCATGTAGAAATTTATCCTAACAGTTGATTCATTGTTGCAATAGAAATATAATCTGTTTGGGACAGTTTAAAACAGGAGGAAAACCTATTTGATTTGCTAGAAGAGATGCGTTATCCTTTTCCATTTTATTGTATCTCTGTGATTAGCATTGCCCAATTCTGGCTTTCCAGGTGGATATAAAAGAATCTACTGCTGAACAACATTGACAATATGCTACTTCTTTTATGGAAATACGGAGAACAAAAAGCGAAGAAACCGTACGTAAGCGACAATAAAGATCCACGACGAGCAAAGTTGAATTCCATAGCACCGGATGAAGGCAACTAGTCCATACTGAGTAGATATTTATAGCTTGATCCAGTCAATGTAATCCTTCGCATCATACTTAAATTTTTGTTGATGTATTTGTTCAGATCTGTACCTATAACATTTTTTTTATATTTCATTTATTCGTTGACTTATTTCAGCTAATTTCTGAAGGCTTTGATTTATTTTATTTTCTCTATGAACTTTATTTATTCCTTAGATTTGAACCTATTAATTGAAAAGGAATACTAGATTCAAATATTACAACAGATAATGTATCTGTTGCAATAGACGACACATCTATTGGAAAAATCAAACAGATTTAGACATATATTGCAACAAGTAGGTAATCTATTGGAATTTATCAAACAGATCTTCCCACTGTTGCAACAGATGAACTTAGATAGAAACATTGAGATAATGCAACGTATGATCAACCTATTGCAACAGATAAACTATATGTCAGAACAGGTAGAATAACTGTTACAACGGATGGAGAATCTGTTGCATTATAAAAATTCAACTTTCGTTGGACATAAAAAATTGCCACTACATGTAAAAAGGTTAAAGTGAATTGAAATAAAAACGGTGGAACCCATAAACGGTGTTTAATTCAAACACCTAAAATAAAATAGGCATCAAGTAGACAGTGTTCATTTTAAACACGTAAAATAAAATAGGCATCAAATATGTCAGTCTGGCACATTTTGTTGACTTACCGTCACTTGGCCCCCAACGGTCATTTTTCCCCCATTGTCTTATATATTCATCTTCCTCCTAAAATCTAACTCTAAATTTCCAAATCTTCTTCTTCATCGTCATCTTCTTTTATTTATCCAAATTCTTCAAATTATTTCTTTTATTTTTTCCAACTAAGCTTGACAATGTCGAGCGCATCTTCCATTGTTTTATGAGATAAAGATTTTTGATATTGTAAGTGCGGTCATGAAGCCTGTTAAAGACTTCTTGGGCTCAACAAAATTCGGGTCGTAGGTTTTTTACTTGTAAGATTTCAAAATAATATTTTTTTTATTTAATTAGTTGATTAATTATTGACTTTTAATTGTTTTATAATTGTGTTCTCTTTTTTATAGAAATTGGGTGGATGCGATTACTTTGATTGGTATGAAGAACGACACCCTTCACAAGCAAATCGGGTAATCTGGGATTTGTTGAACAAAGTCAAGGCTTTTGAAGAGAAATAAAATCGAGCAAGAAGATACTACATTGTTGTCGTTATTGCTACTGGTTTGGTGTTGTTGGGCACATGAATATTCAAGCCTAATTGCTGAAATTTTTATGATGGTTTGTGTATTTGCTACTGGTTTGGTGTTGTCGAGCACATGGATATTCAAGCGTAACTGTTGGAAAATATCAAAAAGATTTAGGCATATGTTGTAAAATTTAGGTCATATGTTGGAAATTATCAAACAGGTCTTCCCGCTGTTGCAACAGATTAGACAGATTATTAGATTATTTATAGAAATAATATCGGCGTAATCCAACAGATGACCAACCTATTGCAACAGATAAACTATCTGCCAGAACAGATTAAATATATTTTACAACAAATTGACAATCTATTGCATTATAAAAAACTCAACTTTCGTAAAAAAAAATTATTGCCACTACATATACATGTAATAAAGTGAAGGGTGACTTAAAATTAAAAATTGTTATTTCACAGGCTCTGCTATATACACAGGCTTCAAGCGTCCAGTTAGTACCCCACCAGCCCAGATCTCTTGCAGGTTTACCACAACATTATCGTACAGAAAAGTCATTGGCTCGGCCATTTCTATGTCGGTTAACAAACATTCGATGTGTGTAAGAGCGTGTGAGCCGCTCGCTTTAGCGACATCATTTTTTGGAAGAATCATTCCCTTGTTTCGACCTTCAAAATCTAATGATTTCTTCATCAACACTTCCTTTGGCAAATGATTCATCAGTTTACTCTCCCTCAACAAGATGGGCAACAACACCATCAGTGGCTCTACGAGGAGAAAAAGATCGAAATCATCGATGAGAGGTACATTGGAGTCATAAACATTGATCTTTACCTCCTCGAGTAGTATCTCAATAGCCCTATAATTCATGGCGTTCACGGTAATGACGGCAAGAATCCTTTTTGCCTTGGTCCATCTCTTGCCGTGTGGATTTGGCCTCTCCCTCTAACATATTTTATCATTTCTTCTTAATTCAAGACCAACGTAGGAACTAGGAAATCAAGTCCCACGCCAAGGGCTAACGCCTCCCCATTGAGTTGATCGTACCTATCCTTGAGCTTCTCGCAGAAGTCGAGGTCCATTATCCTATCGGCATCGTCATAAGCTTCCCGGTATGTTAATTGCCTTTTCCTCATGAGGCAGAGAATTATGTCAACATGTTGTGATATAAGAACTCAATTTTTAAATAGGTTAGTAATTGTAAAGATGCAATGGATGGTCCATCTGTTGCATAGGGTTCTCTGAATCAATAATTCAACGCAACTTATACAACAGAAGGATAATAAGTTTCAACAAAACCACTACCAATTGCACCAGTATACCTAGCTGTTGCAACAGATGTGAAATTTGTTGCATAGCTTCTTCTTTATGGGGTAGATTAGAAGGGCTAGGTTAGGAAAAGTAAACTTGTCTTGTCCTCGTATGGCATATGCATATCAGTCATAGTCTGGAAGTCTTGGGGGGGAAAGGGAAAACTGGGGTAATCTGGTGAGCCTAGCTTGGCATTCTTGGCATGTCGCAGATCCCTCTTCTCTTCGGCGCTAAGTTCCGCGTATATGTCCACCCTATTGACTGGCCCCTAAACTTTAACAGCTTTTGGAGAGGGAGGAATTACAATTTCTTTTGATTTTCAACCGGATTGTACGTCTCTAATTGCTCTTTTCTTTCTCCTAACCAATACTATAAGAGTGTGTGGCTCCCTCACCTTCTTGGATGGTATGACACACCTCTTGGATTTGAATTCCTTGATAGCTTTAGAGATAGCCTCTACTTTTTCAAAGAGTTTATCCTGTCTGTCCTTGCACTCTTCGCATTTGCAACGAGAACATGAGGGTGAAGAGGGGTGAGAGGGACCTGTGTAACAGTGAAAAAGGGTGTTTTCAAACATATTTATTCTTTTTTGAGCTTTAACATGCTCATAATCACAAGTGGTAGCGGCATCATCATGCCTACTACCAACACCAACAACTCCACGGAAAGAAACACCCGGATCTACTTTAGCAGGTTGGTCATGAAGAGCCTCAACATTAGGCTGACCTTACCTAACTGCTCTTCTAATGGCTGTTGCTCCAGCCAATTCCTTCTTTGTTAAATCCATCGTTGGGTATGTTATAGTATCAACATGACCTAGAGTAATATAAGAAGTCAACACCGACTCCTCCCCAGTAGGCACGATCCATGGATGCACAACCTATAAAAAAGAAAAAAACCCAGATGCATTTAAATCATATAATATAATATTTTTCACAGTTGGGTTACATTTTAAAAAAAGACCCATCTGTTGCATTGTTTGCAGTATATGGTTAAAATCCATTTGAGTCTGTTTCAGAGAAACAGAGCAACACATGGAAAATCTGATGTAAAATATCAATCATCTGTTGCAACAGTTGCATAAGATGGGTAATCTGTTATGCAACAGATAATCTGTACGTCACAACAGATGAACAATATGTTATCATATTACACATCTGTTGCATAATTTGCAATAGATGGTTAATCTGTTAGGAGTCGGGTTCAGAGAACTAAAGCAACAAATGGGTAATCTGATGCAAGATATCAATCGTACCCTGTGGCAATAGATGTCCCATCTGGTGCATCAGATATAACATCTGTTGCACCAGATATAACATCTGTTCAATATCTTTCTTTGAGTAAAATTATTTTACTTGAAGAAGATGTACTGTATCATCCGGAGGGTTAAGGAGATCAATCTCCTTAATATTGGTGTTGATCTTTGCAACCAACCACCTAAACATTCTTGGATGAGAAACCTCATCTGGGTAATCAATTAACTGCTTTCGGAGGGGAGGAATGGATTTAAATGTCCAAGCCTAAAAAATGTAAACATGAAGCAAGCAAGAAAAAAAGTCATAATAACTATATTCAATATGAATTAATGGATGAGTAAAATTAGTAATTAATTTTACCATGAAAGCCCAAGGAAAGCCGCATAATGTGGTAGTTCCTGAGGATAGCTTTGTCAGTAAATATTGGACAGTCAAGTAGAAGTTGTCATATCCCCAGGGATAATTGTTGAATTTATCGAAATCCTCAGCAGGCGCCAACAAATCATCTTCTATGACCTTGTTAACGTCTCTTGCCAATATAACCAAATGGGCAAACCAAACTAGGCATAATTGCTCCTTGTACTGCTCTGGTATAGTTTTATCCTCGAGATCTGTCAACAAATTCAATGCTTTGTAGCCACGTCGAGCAATGTCAAACAACCTATCTATTTTTTCCTTGTATTTTCTTGCCTTGGATCTTTTGCGGGGTGGTGGTTCTTTTGGACGATGGCATCTCAATCCCGTCACTATGGCAAACTTTTGCAAGCCAAAACAAGCAGGCATGCCACACTAGTTGATTCAGATTTCATCCATCTTCTTTTTTCCCTCCTCCGAATCTTTATCATCCCCCACGTACTTGATCCTGCGCTTGAGAAGACCATATACCATCGTTATAGGGAAACGAATACGGGTAGAGAGGTCCTCAGGCAGCTCAAGAAAGTGTCCAAAACAGCTCTTCTTAAAATGTACGCCTATGTTTTCGTTCTGCATAATTTTCATAAAATGTTCAAAAAACTTCCTCATCTGACATTTAAGTATAATTTGACCAGTTAGTTATTTTGCTTTTGGTTCATTTATAGGCATCGCAACTTGAAACCTGTGAATACTAAAAGTTTTGGCAGGATCATGCTGGAATGACGATATTAATTCATGCCCCATTGGTGATCTATTATCATCATGTTGATGATCATCCTCTTTCTCTTTCTCACTCTCCAATTCCTTCTCTTTCTTACTTTAATTTTCTTCATCACCATCTACAGACCCTTGTCCACCTCCATCAACGTTATTTTCACATCTCTCCATAGCTTTACTTTTTCCTGACTGAGATTGTTCAGGAAGCTCCTCTGAATCCCTCTGTACTATAGCCTTTTTTTGGGTGGTCAGACGTTGATCCACTTTCACTTTTTTCCTTTTAGGAGACATGTTTTACCTACAAACAACAAAAAAACAAAAATTACATTACGATTGATGTATGCATAAATTTTAAAAAAATATATTACAAACACCACGAATACCGACACACCAACAACCACCACCACAAACACCACCAACCAATGCCACAAACAAACACCACGAATACCGATACAACTGACAACCACCACAAACACCGCCAACCAATGTCACCACCAGTGCCACCATGATGACCACAAACACCACCACTACCACCAACACCACAAACACCATCTAACAATACTACGACAGTCAACGGAATACTGCGATAAAAACTAGGGATTTCTCGAGTTCTTTCTACGATTTAACCATCAAAACTTAAAATTGTAAACCCATTCTCGAAGATAATACAACTAAAAGTTTTATTTTTCATCATTAACTTAAAATCCCTTATTTTTTAGAAAAATATAACAAATATAGAACTCTTCTCAAACTCTGTTGCCTACGAAGACAAAGAAAATGACTGATACAAGCAAGAATGAAGTCGAAAATAACACCTATGTGGTCGAAAATGAGAAGAAAAACGATTGTTGTAGAGGGTTGAGCAAATTTTTTGAGTAGTTATTGTTTGTACTGTATTGTTGAGTGAGAATGAGAGAGAAAGAGCGAGAACTCGAGATTTGAAATGATGAAATATTTTGTATGGGTTGATTTGTATTTTTAAAAAGAATGACAAGTTTTGAAAATGTTAATTTGGTCCGAATTGATCTTAATTTTTTTTTAAATCATAAAAAATATGCGTAATTTTTAATCCTCTCATTATGCAATTGCCAAAAGGGTAACTCAATTGAAATTGTATAAAACCAATTGATGTTGTAGTTGACCGAGTACTTTAGTTGACCCTATGAACTCAACCCTGGTCCTAGATTAAACAATTTAGGTACTATTAGTCTAACATATGAACTCAATTGAAATTGTATAAAAATAAATGTTCAACATGTTGCATCAGATTTTGCATCTGTTGTAAATTATCAATCAGATTAGGTAACAATAGATTACAAATCTGTTGTAAATTATTAAATAAATTAACTCATCTGTTGCGACAAATTATCCATCTGTTGTAAATTATCAAATGGATTTTCAAATGTCGTAACAGATTACCCATATGTTATAAATTATCAAATAGGCGCTGCCATCTGTTGTGGCTGACCCTATGAGAAATCACCCCTAGTCCTAGATTAATCAATAGTTGACCCTATGAGAACTCACCCCTAGTCCCAGATTATTCAATTAAGGTATTAGTACCATGTCCTAGATTAATCAATTAAGGTATTAGTTGAACATATGGGGTAGTAAGAATCGGTTCGACTCAGAGTTATCGATCGACGACTCGAGTCGGGAGGAACGTAGTACCGTCTCATCATGCAATTGCCAAAAGACTCAATTGAAGTTGTAGTTGACCCTATGAGAACTCACCCCTAGTCCTAGATTATTCAATTAAGGTATTAGTACCTTAGTCCTAGATTAATCAATTAAGGTATTAGTCTAACATATGAGGTAGTAAGAATCGGTTCGGCTCAGAGTGATCGATTGACAACTCTGGTCAGGAAGAACGCAATACCGCCTCATCATACAATTGCCAAAAGACTCAATTGAAGTTGTAGTTGGCCCTATGAGAACTCACATTCAATTAAGGTATTAGTCTAACATATGAACTCAATTGAAATTATATCTAAAAAAATGTTCAACCTGTTGCAACAGATTTTTTTCTGTTGGATCAAATCAAACAGATTAGGTAATCTGTTACAATATATTACGCATCTATTGTAAAGTATCAAATAGATTACGTCATTTGTGGCAACATATCACGAATCTTTTGTAAACTATCAAACAAATTAACTCATTTGTTGCGACAGATTACCCATCTGTTGTAAATTATCGAATGGATTAAGTCATATGTCGCAATAGATTACCCATCTGTTGTAAATTATCAAATGGGCGCTGTCATCTATTGTAGTTGACATTATGAGAACTCACCCCTAGTATTAGATTAATCAATTAAGGTATTAGTTGAACATATGAGGTTGTAAGAATCGGTTCGGCTCAGAGTGATCGATCGATGACTTTGGTCGGGAGTAACGCAGAACCGTCTCATCATGCAATTGCCAAAAGACTCAATTGAAGTTGTAGTTGACCCTATGAGAACTCACCCCTAGTCCTACATTATTTAATTAAGGTATTAGTTGAACATATGAGGTAGTAAGAATCGGTTTGGCTCAGAGTGATCGATCGACGACTCTGGTCGGGAAGAACGCAATATCGTCTCATCATGCAATTGCCAAAAGACTCAATTGAAGTTGTAGTTGACTCTTTAAGCTCATTCATTCATTCCTAGTTCCACTTAGATCGCTGTAGGTACTATTATTAATCTTAATATTAAGTTAATGAGAACTCATTTCAACTCAGAGTGATCGATCGATGACTCAGGTCGGGATGAACACAATACAAACACCATGCAAATGCAACGACTCAATTGAATTTGTAGTTGACCCTGTGAGATCATTTATTCATCCCTCGTTCCACTTAGATCGATGTAGGTACTATTATTAATCTTAACATTAAGTTAATAAGAACTCATTTCAACTCAAAGTGATTGATTGATGACTCAGGTTGGGATGAACGCAATACCAACACCATGAAATTGCAAAGACTCAAATGGATCATTCATTCATCCCTAGTTCCACCTAAATCAATTGTAATGAAATCTGTTGCAATAAACGACTAAGCTGTTTGAGAATTTCAAATAGATAATAATATCTATTGCAACAGATGACATATCTTATTTAATTATCAAATAGACATTTGCATCTGTTGTGACGGATGACTGAGCTGTTGAAAATTTTCAAACAGTTATTGATATATGTTGTAACAGATGACATTTCTGATTTAGTTATCAAATGAACATTTCCATTTGTTGTCACAAATGACTGAGCTGCTGGAATTTTCATAATAGATATTTATATCTGTTGGGATAGACGACATATCTGTTTGAAACTTTTTTTTCTTTTAATTTTAAAGCAAGTTTCTGTCCCAGTAGATAAAGTAGTACTACTAAAGGCGGTAAAAAATGTTTCTTGGATATCTAAAAAATCTCATTGAGTAGTTTTGTCTTGTCTTTTCAATATCACCCGTTTTCTTCCTCATACCCCTCAAATTATTAATGAATATTAATTAATAAATATTGAAACCCTTAATACTTCTTCCGTTTCATATTATATTAGTTGACCCCTATTGACTTGGCACACCCATTAAGAAAATATTAATTAGGAGTTTATTTTACCAAATTAACCTTATTAATTATGTTTTGAAAATATAAATTTGAATAAATACATTTTGTTTAGTCATTTAATAGTAAGGGTAGTACAACTAGAAATTAGAATTATCTTATCTCTCTTTCAGCCCTAAATTTATTTTATTCGTCTCTCATCTTTTTCTTTCTATCACAACCTTTTTTTTCTCTCCTCTTTCTGATAAATTTCCTTTCGAATCTAAATTTATATATATCTTAGATTTCTCGACTGAAATTGCTATTTTGATCCCCTTTTGACATTAAGGTATGATTCACTATTACTCTTTCATTCTCGTCTTCTTCTTTGCAAGTTATTTACAACTTTTTTAAATTTAATTATCATTTACCCATATCATATTTATTTAAAAAATTTGAAGGAACTTTTAATTGTTGAATAAACGAACCGAGAATTTTTATTACAAGATGCGAAAAAAAGTCATCTGTTGGGAGAAGTTTAAAAGCCTTGTTGGCAGTATCATTTTTTTATGTATTTTATTTGATTCTTTGTTGTTGAGTTGTTATTGATGTTGTTGGTGGGGTTGGCGTTGTTGGAACTTATGGTGTGGTGTTGTTGACAGTGGCGGATCCAGGTTTTTTAGACGGTGGGTGCTTCTTAGCTTAAAAATAGTGGAGTCCGAACAATCAACAAAAGAAGTAAGGGAGAAAAAAATAAAAGAGAGTTTAAAGTGAATAAGGAGAGAAGAGTTGGTTACCAAAATTAAAAAAATATGTGTTGAGTGGGAATTAAATTCAAGACCAAAAGAAATAAATAGCCTTAAGCACCCATAAACAACCACTAGGCTAACCAAACAACTTTTACTATGAGTGCTCACATATTAGATTATATACGTTTTTTTCTTAATTTCCAAATACATATATAAAGTTCGATACGAGTTTAGTTTGTGCTCGCGTACCCGGAGAACTCCATGTGGATCCTCCCTGGTTGTTGATGGTGTTGGAACATAGGATGTATGCTTCTTTGTTGTTGATGATGTTGTTGGAATAAATGTTGTTGATGTTTTTTATTTGTTGTTTGTAGTTTATGCTATTATTGATGTTGCAACAGACGGAGCAACTGTTGGAACAAATCAAACCACCATCAAGGCTGGTATGTATTCCAAGAGACTTCACATCTGTTGCATCAGACTCCACATCTGACGCAACAGACTCCACATCTGATGCAACAGACTCTACATCTGTTGCAACAGATGGATAATATTCTTTTTGTGACATTAATTTTTACTTTCTTCTTTGTAGATATATAAGGAACTGAAAGTTGATCAACTTTTGCCTGACCATCACAAGAGGCTGCAGTAAAGATAGGTTCAGAGGAATAAGCTGCATGCAGATGAAACCACTTCATATGTGGGAGGTATGTATTACTGATTATGATATCATGAAAACACACATAGAGTACACTGATTTTGTGAATGCTGTTTTTATCGATTAGTCATAGATCATTCAAACAAGATATCTGTAATTTTACAGTTAAGTTTGGTAGGTTCGAACTGATAAGGCTGAGGGACCATGAATATAGTTTTGATACCCTGCTAAGATTTAATGTCGGATGCTGCTCATGTTTATTTGTCATGCCTTCTACAAAGTTTTGTTGTGGCAAAGATTTCTAGCGACGGTGTAGACTTTTACATGACAGATATGTTGTCCTCTATATGGGAGAAGAATGATTAATCTTTCCCCTCCTTGCTTATCTTGTGCATGCAAATATGAAGAGTGCAAGACAAAATATGATGGAGTGATTAATACTGTTAATGCATTAACTGCTCATGCAAAGGAATTGATATCTAACAGTAGTGTCATTCGATCAAAGAGGATTTCAGTTTCATTCACTCCATTAGAGATTAAGGCTAAGAGGAGAAAGAAAGTAATTTTCAAGGCATTATCAAGTATCCGAAAAAAGAAAAATTTTGGATCTGAAAAAGGTGAGAAGATAAAAATGAGAGGAATAGGAAGGAAAAATTGAATGCTACATTTAGTTTAACTTGTGTCGTTATGTAGAGATACTCCATTTAATTTTGAGTGTTTTTTCTTTTCAGGATGGTGAGGAAGGCAGAATCTCCCTATCATTAGCTAATACCAGAAACAAGACATCTGATGTTATTGAACCACCAGACTGCCCTGTGAAGTTTGATAATCCCGAAGACGTTTTTGCTCGAGTTAGTCAACAGATTAAACAATCTCAATCACTTGATTTTTCTGCTGATCAATCTTCTCCCATAGAAGATAAAATATCAAAAGAACTGTTTGACACAACGAAAGCTAATACCGAGAGATTACTGATTATATCTTCTCAAGACTTGCTTCTACCATAAAACTGTTCTGCATTGAGTGTTGCACTATCCATATATGCTGCAGCACCAGATTTATCAGCCGAGAGAGCGCTTTCCTTAGAAAAAACTCAAAAAGAACCTTCCATACTTCTCCATGACCTTGCGTAGAGCTAAGAAGGACCAATAGGAGTATTATAAGTAAGGTTCCAAGAAAGAAAGTGATCCTCGTTGACAAACTCACAAAAGATCAAGAGCTCTATACTGAGCTTAACGACCACAATGACAAAATGATTGAATTGGAAGTGGTGACTTGACTTAGTCAAACAAAAAGCCACGACTGTTCATATCCCTTAATTAAATAAAACTGGTGGCTTTTTGAATATGTAAATTAAAAAAACGGATCTAAATATACCATGTTATCTTTTTATTGTATTTCGAAAAGAGACAGATTGGTAATTTGTTGCAAAATATATTCCACCTGTCAGATAACTTACAACATATTGATAATCTGTTGCAACAGATGGATATATCAGTTTGCATTTTCATCAGTTGTGGCGTCTGTTGTAACTTGCTAGTCATCTGTTTATTCAATTTCATCGAGAGCAATAGGTTTTTTCAAACACTTCTTGGCCAAACTCAATTTTTGCTCTTGGATTGCTTCTCTTTTATTCTTTGCATCCTTCAAGCTGGCCTCCAAATTCAATTTTTGCCATAAATCCCAGAGCAATGTTGCAACAGATGATATATCTATTGTCACAGATTAGTTATCTGATGCAACAAATATATAATCTGTTGTCCAACTCGGTGTAAAAAAAATAGTTCCTGGAAAGAACTAATTATTTTAATAATAATAAAGCTGAAAAGTCATAAATTATCGCAATATTGCTTAATTTAATTAAGTCATAACTTTTTACAGTAATCAAGAATGTCATTAATAAATGGAGGTGAATAGTTGCGCCTTTAAATCTGTTTTATTAATTTATATAATTAAAAAATCATGTCATGACTTATCACAATATTGCTTAATTTAATTAAGTCATAAATTTTTACAGTAATCAAGAATGTCATTAATAAATTGAGGTGAACAGATGCGCCGTCAAATCTGCTTTATTAATTTATATATTTAAAAAGTCAGAAAATTTGAATGTGATGAAGATAATTTTTAAAAAAAGATATATAGATTATATGTTGCAACAGATATATTATCTGATGCAATAGGTTATCTATTTGTTGCAACAGATTATATATTTCTTGTCACAGATGAGTTATCTAATGCAACAGATATATAATTTGTTGTCCAACTCAGTGTAAAAATGGTTTCTAGAAAGAACTAATTATTAATAATTATAAAGTTGAAAAGTCATGACTTATCACAATATTGTTTAATTTAATTAAGTTATAACTTCTTACAGTAATCAAGAATATCATTAATAAATGGAGGTGAACAATTGCGATTTTTTGCCTAACTCATTTAAGTTGAATCCTCTATAAATAGGTCCCTCCTTACTCAATCGTTCTTTCTACTACACACTATTTATTCCTTCCTTTTGTTACACCTTCAACTACTTTCTCTTCAAGGACTTGATAGCTTTTTCCTGGCTTTGGTAAGTTTTTTTCTTGATTTTTGTGTAAATATACGTTGTATTACATTACATTTGAATTCTTTCTTTTCTTTACTTTTATTTTTGCGTGTGTGTTTTGTCAACTTATGCGTTTTCTAGATATGGCTGATCCTATGTGGGATGCCGCAATTTTACGAGACATCATGCGGGAACTGCAGAAGGAGATTCATGACCTGCATTGGGAGTTGACCGCCGTCAGAGTAAGGATGCTGCGGGAGATCCGCAGGCTGAGGAGGGCGCTGCTGCTGCCAGTTAAAGATTGGTCGGCTGGCCATACAAATAATAATGATGATAATAATAATTAAGCTTTTTTTTTCTTTTATCTATGTATTTTTTTGTTTGTTTTATAAAAAATTATGTTTGATGCATTTGACTTTTTATTTCTTATTTATTTTTGTGTTGTTTATTTTTTTTTCTCAACGAATGACATGTCTATAATTAAGGAATAATTTGATTCCAGTATCAATAACAAGAGATCAACATATGAGTTGAGTTATCTGTTGGGTTTGTGACAAGAGTTGTATTTTGTTGTTCGAAACAGATTAGTAATCTGGTGAAACAGATTATTTATCTGTTGAAACAGATTACTAATCTGGTGCAACAGAATACCCATCTATTCGATTCTTATTACGGGCACCTAGAATCATAAACATGAATCCAACATGAGTCTACAGTTACAACAGAACATTTTTCTGGTGCCGCAGATAATGGATCTATTTAAACAGATTGCTCTTATGTTGCATTCATGTTCGCGTGCTAGCTATTGTTGAAAAAACAGCAAACTAACAGTTACCCAGATGACAAATTCAACTAAAAAGCATAATTTGACTTACCAAAGTCTCCTCTTAAGTAAATGCCAAAGTTAAAAGTGATTTACGAAATAAAATTTGACATAAGAATTTGGTCAAAGAGCAGCAGTTGGGGTAACAACAACAACAACAACAACAATGATTAACAAGAAGAATATGAAGATGATAATAAAGTATAAGATGGTGATAATGAATCAGAAAATGATCAATAAAATAGCAGCAATAATGAACAACAAATATCGTGAAGAGAGAAAATAACAACGGATGAGTAGAGAGAGAAACGCGCCTTTTTTCTTTCTTCTCCCGTTATATTAACTAACATTTGGATCAAAGTGTAAATTTAAAAACTTGTGGGTTATTTTAAAATTTCCCAAACTTTCTTAATCCATTATTAAGTAATTGTCATCTCTACTCAATTATTAAGACTTGTGTCACCTACACCACATTTTAAATCTATTTTGTCACCTGTGGCCCAAAGCCCCATGTCACTTCATACTTTCTTCCATCTTATATAAAAATTGAATGCATTTGATTAAAATGGGATATAGTTGTAATTACTTGTAAAGTCGGTAAAGAGTTTGTCTGGTTATATTAAAGTCACAGTTAATATGCGTCCTTTCTTTGAACATAACGTTAAATATTATGTGTCAGGATAAGTTGCATGCATTACTCCATTAAGATGCGTCCTTTCTTTGAACATAACGTGAAATATTTATAGGACAAAGTCGGAATGACCCTTTTTCTAGTTAAAATAGGGTAGGCTAGACACGTTTTAGAGTTAGATTGGCTGATTTGTAATTTTCTTTTTAGGCAATAGGTTGCGTCTGATTGTACTAATATGGTTAAAATGGGATATATTTGTAAAGTTGGTATATATATATATACTTATTCGTTAATATTTGTGCAAAAAGGTTGCATGCATTAATTACATCCACTAATGTGTTTTACTTTTTTTATATCTTATGTGAACCTGAAATATTCATGTATCATACTGACATTTTTTGTTAAGATCGGATATGACTAACACATTTTAAAGCTAATTGCCTAATTTGTAATTTCATTATAGCAATAAGTTGCATTCAATTGTTGTCCGGTTAAAATAAGGTATTGTTGGACACATTTTTAAGTAAAATTGCTTAATTGGTTTGTTAGAGGATTGGTTGCCATCATGTGCCACTTGTTTTTATTTGCACTATCCATGACAATTGAGATATATTTGTCTACAACTTGCTACAGTTGTGATTGTTTATGTTAAGAACGGATCTACCAAATAAAACTATAATGGTATATTAGGGACGAATTTACCACTTGCTACAAAAAAGTTATCAATCACAAAATTCATAAATTTAAAATTGTAATTCGATGTGCGTTGCAAAATAAAGTTAATTACAAGACAGTCGAATAAAACAAATCAAGATCTTCCTTTTTTCTTGGCGGTGCCTTTGGTAATATTATAACAAGAATACTTAGAAGTACTAGCTGACCTTTGTGTTAATATAATGAAAAATTGATTAATTAATTAATTAGCCATTGATTTACTCTAAAAGATGTTTGATTAATTAAGATTACAAATGCAGAAAACAAGTAATTTGTTTACAAAGTGATATGTAACGTACATGACTTTAAGAAGATAGCAACAAAATCTATTGCACTTTTTGTTGCTTTATTTATTTTTGTAGTTTTGTGGACATTACTTTTAAATATGTTCTTTTTGGTTTCACTATTATTATTATTATTATTATTATAATTGTTTTCCATGTAAGCATGTTCTTGTCTTGTTGTTCATGTCTTAATCTTGTAAAGCTTTTAATTTATCATTAAATGACTTAATTACCTCTTCATGTTGTTGAACATCACCCAAAAAAAGTTGTGAGTGTCTTGTGCACTCCTCTCCATTATCTTCAAAGGTTTTTTAGATAGGTGAGATACATCAACAAAAAAGCCAATGTGCACAACTCAAACTCTCAAAGTGAAGATCTATTTGTTTTCTTGTGTATAAAAGAATCTATGCATATAATCATGATTTTGACAATATGATCAATTGTTGGATTGTAAAAGTAGCTAAAAAGAATATATAATATCGTTAAAATATAATCTTAAAAGGCAAAGAAGATTTATTTGTCTCTTTGTCCACGATATGGGGTGAAGGGAGCTTGGAGTAACTGATAAATTAAAATTATTGATATTTGACTTGGAAATTACGGATTCAAGTCGTGAAATTTGTTAGAAATTAAGGGTAAAGTTGCATGCAATTTAAACCTTGTGATCCGATCATTCCAGTGAAATACCCAAGCTTGCATGAAGATTAACATTATTATACGACCACTTCGCCATGCCATATTCACATGTACATAGGATTGTAGGAACAAAAAAAACCATCATACATATTCAAACGATCTCTCTTGATTTCGTCACTGAGTGCCACAATTTGCTGGAAATGATTTAGAAACGAAATATTGTGTACCTAATTAATTAGTTTACTTTTCCTTTGTGAGGGTTATGTAGAGCTCTAATGCAGCTATGCATGAGTATCTAGGAATGATTGGTAGTACAATTGTGACAATGGAGTTTCGATAGAAGTAGAAATTTAATTAATTTGAGATTTAATTTCTTCATTGTTTGAGTTTAGGTGGAATGATTTGAGACTTTTGAGGATGGTTACAAAAAGATGATGATGTTATTATCGCCGCAATATTGATTCTACTTACTTTAAAGTTCATACGCAAATTTGGGCCATCTCGCATAATTCTTTTAAAAAGAAAAAATCAAAATTCAACTTCACTCTTGTTATGAAATATAAAAATAAGAACAAGAAAATATAAACAAGAACAAGAATAAATAGAGAGAGTAATTCTTTATTTCTCTTGGGATTCTTGATGTGTGTATTGCAATGAAGGAAAATCCTTTATTTATAGGAGAAATTTACTCCTCGTTTCTGACTAAAAGACAGATACTCTGAATCTTATCCTAATAGATATCAACTAGATCTTGATAAATCTTATTTATATTCTTGATAGACATTCACTATAATGTAAATACATTTATAACACTCCCCCTTGAATGTGCCTCGTTAAAGCCTTACTAGAAAAAACTCAGCAGGAAAAAAATCTAGTGAAGGAAAAAGAGTACACATCTCTAACAATACACATGTCGGTTGCCTTATTAAAAATCATACAAGAAAAACTCAGTAAGATAAAACCTCGTAAGGAAAAAAAAGTACAACGCATATTAACTCCCCCTAATGAGAACATCCTTGAGTCTTTGCATCCCGATCTTGTGCATCATCTTCTTGAAAGTTACAGTTGGAAGAGATTTGGTGAATAAATTAGCCACATTGTCACTTGAACGAATCTGTTGTAGATTAATATCACCATTCTTTTGGAGCTCATGTGTATAGAAGAGCTTTGGCGAAATGTGTTTCGTTCTATCTCCTTTTATGAATCCGCCATTAAGATGTACTATGCATGTTGTATTATCTATGTATAAAACTGTGGGTACATTGTCACATTTCAAATCACATTTTTCTCGAATGAGATATATCATGGACCTCAACCACACACATTCTCGGTTCACTTCATGAATAGCTATTATCTCAGCATGATTCGATGAAGTGGATATAATAGACTGCTTTGTATATCTCCAAAATATGACAGTATCCCCACATGCGAACACATTATATGTTTGAGACCGAGATTTATGCAGATTAAATAAATACCCAGAATCAGCATAATTAACAAGATCGAGACTGCAATCTTTAGAATAAAATAAGATATTGTGTTTGATCCCATTTCGAACAGAAATATACCTTGCTAACAAATTGGCTGAAAAGACTATATCAGGCCTTGTAGTATTTGCAAGATACATTAGTGTTGTGCACCAAATACACTAGGATATGATACTTCATACTTCTCATTTCAACAAATAATTTATTGCTTTTGAAAACTCTCCAAGAGTTGCAATAATTTTCAAGTTATAAGCTTATACAATATAAGGATTCTAAATAAGTCTCCCAGAAACTTTTATATGCTTCAAACATTTTGAATCCTTAGAAAGTTTCATATAAATTTTGTCAAGTGACAATATTCAACATTTCATATGTGACATCTTCAAGTGTCTAGACTGCAAATCAAATAAGTTTTACACTTACCAAGATGCATCCTTTCATGTCACTTGATAAATGTTTCTACGTCAGCATGCTTAAATAAACATAGAATTCGAATCCTCGTAATTTTTCACAATACTGCACCAATATTAAATCAAAGATATCATTGACGGTTTCTCATTTTGTGTCGATTCGCAACATGACATAACATTTTGAGATCTCATCACTTCATTATTTTCAAGTACTTGAACCTCTCATAAGGTTTCATGAAGTATTATGTCGTAGGCTCTTCAAGAGCGCATTGCCTTCTTATTATGATTATTTGCTCCTTATCCTTTTCAAGGATTATTTCATTTGGAATCGATTGGTCTACCACGCTTCACACATGCATAGACTTTGTCCTTTATGGACACAAAATAGGAGCACTTGCAGCTTAAATATAAGATGTGTTCGACATTTGACTTAAATTATCTTTTGAATGAGGATCTGATGATAATTCCTAACATATTTCATAGTTGCATATAATCTCCCTCTTATGTTAGGAAAACTAACATACATCCTCCATCTTCTTTGAGGAGTCCATCTTTGTGCATTATGGTATATTCATTAATTGTATACCGCACATCAAAACTATTAGATGGAATAGTTGGTTCCTGACCTTGAACCAATTGAGAGGAAAGAAATAATCATAATTTATTGGTCTAATACATACAAGTGCTATTGTATGCAACATATCATATTTCAGACCAACACATGAAACTTTTGTTCTCACTAGCAATGGTTCAAATATTTATTGAAGGCATTCAATGCAAAATCATTATCATCAAGATGAATTGTTTTGATTAAACAATCTGAAAGTAATGCTCTTAACTTAATTTTATTGAGCAAGCAAATGTATGAATGTCAAACTGCAATAAATATACATGCGATCATCTTATTGATGCATCTTTTCAACATATCACATGATAGGTGAACGGACCCATGTTCACCTTTTATACTTTTCAGATTTCGAGGGATCAAATCCCAAGATTAGTTGGTCCAACCAACTTATCATGAGAACAAGCAACATTAAAAGCGATGAAGAATTTTCTGATTCATTAATATATGTTGAATACTCAGTATACACATCTTTGAGATGTCGCAATCGTTCATGTCAATTTATGAACTTTTATTCTAGCAAACTCCAAGTTTACCATGGCATGCATCTTTACTTTAGTAAATTTCAGATTTACTATTACATGAATAAATTTCAGATTTATCAAGTGCACGATTACATTAATAAGCTTCTTATTCCAAGGAATAGAATATAATTGTGTCTTAAGCGTATCAAATTATGATAGCTTATAACCTCTTTCATGATATTGCTACTTCAGGAGAAAATCGAGACAGAGTATATCATATATTGCTACCACATTCACTTCAAGAATGGAGCATATTTAATGGGATAGGTGTCATGACTTTTCACCAAATATATATTATTTTGCCTTAACCATCATAATATCATCAATATGGTGCATTGAGAGTCAAACTCAATGTCTTATTCATATAAAGGCGTCTTAGGCATAAATAGATGATACTTAAACTCAACATCTTATCATGGCGCATCGAGACTCTAACCCGATGTTTTACCCTTTGTGCAATAAAATTAAATTCACTGTCTTACCTCAATCAATGACATCAAAGTTCGATAAAGCTAGCCCATAAGTCTTACAAAATATTATCAATTTGTAATTATATACGTGACTGAATTAAATCCATTACAATAAGACATAAAATACAACAATTCTTGTTTTGAAGGTCATACTTTTGACTTATAACATCCTTTAATTGTTGCCTTGTAGCTTCCATTCGATAATCTGCATCATATGTCATGTTGACTCCAAACTTACAGAATATATGTTAGTAGCAAAACAATCTTAATTATCTCAATATTATTTTAAAACTAAACTTTCATAAGATCAATACAACGGACAAATCTTGAGGCACTGTTGACATGATTATGTCATGTGACTTCTCCTTTATTTTATAAAAAAATAGCCTTCGGCCATATTAGTTTTTTTTTTCATAAAAAAAGTCATTTGGATTTTTCTTCAAATCCAACCAATTTAGAACGTAACAATTTGCAAGTCATTCACTTTACCTTGTATAGCCACTGTACCTTGTTTAGTAGAATCTCATGCCGATAACGTGTTATAAAATATAAAAACAAGAACAAAAAAATATAAACAAGAACATAAATAAATAGAGGGAGAAGAGTGATACTGCATGAGGAGCACAAGGATTACAAGTTTTTGATCAAAGGTCCAAGTTTCGAATTTGCAAGTGAATTGAAGACCTTTTGAAGCCCTTTTCAAAGCCTTGTCCAAGTGAAGGAAGGAGGATGAGTTTTTACACTCAAGAGGCACCTCAATTGAAGTACAAGATGGAGAGGATTATACAGGTATCATGGGCTTGAGACCAATCAATAGGAGCCAAGCGCGGGAACTACAAAGGCTTCAAGGCACGTTTATGAAAATGAACGTATTGGAGCATGTATTGGAGTCGTCCAAAGGAGTATATGCATTGACATGTGAGGAATTTCCTTAGGTGTTACAAAACACACCAAAGCTGTCCACTTTTGCATCCCAAACCCGCCCCTTTCATTAAGGGTAGAAAGGTCCTTTCCTCATGACTTTTGTTATAGACTATTTATAGGATCCTTTTAGTCTTGTTCTCCTTAGTCAGCTTATTTTGAATGAAGATTGTAACATTTAAACACCATTTTCCTCTCAAGAAGAGGGTAGACCACCAATTTTGAACATCACAAAGTGAAAGGTTCCACTTGTGTTGTGAAACGGCTAGAAGCGTGAGTGCTTGAGTGAACCGAGTTCCTTTTGTGTTCGCGTAAGAACTTGGTGCTTGTTAATGTGATATGTAGAGGTTTTAGAGTTTGATACACTCTTTAGTTGTTACATTTCGTATTCTCTTTGTGTCAAGTTATATATTTCTTTATCTTTTAAGTTTGTGTTTGTTGTTTCCTCTTGGTATCTTGTATGTGTGGGCTATTTTTGCGAGATTGTGGACTGTTTTGTGCTCATTTAGATACCGTTTGGTATCAGAAGAGAGAGTAATTCTTTATTTCTCTTGGGATTCTTGATGTGTATTACAATGAAGGAAATCCTTTATTTATAGGGGAATTTGGACTAAATGTCAGATACTCTGAATCCTATCCTGATAGATATCAATTAGATCTTGATAAATCTTATTTATATTCTTGATAGACATTCATTATAATGTAAATACATTTATAACAACTTGTATCTTTTGACGTGAGATCCATATATACATATTTTATGGTAGTGGTTATCATTCTCCTTTAACACGTGGAAGTGATATTGTTTTTCAATCCTTAAGATGTCTTTTGGTGGATAATTAGTGTTATGCAGAGTTTAATTATATTAGGAATTAGTTATTCATACATCATAAAATAATATAAAGGTTTTTTCATAATTCATAATTTATACGCTGGCCTTATACGTGTACTAGTTATGTAGAATTCTAAATTGCTAATCAAATATGTTATTTCATATCTTGATTCTATGCAATATTATAAATGCACTAGTTGTGTAGAATTCTAAATTGCTAATCAAATATGTTATTTCATATCTTGATTCTATACAATATTATAAAGATGTTTGCTATCAAACATGATATAATTATACAGGATTTAATATATAAAAAAATTAATTGCCTCTTAACCAGCCAACAAACGACTCTAATATTAAGAGGATACAGTAAAATTGGCTATTAAAATATAGTTAAATCTATCTCACGGATATATAACTAGATATATATATATATATATATAGTAAGAGAGAATTTTAGAAGAAGTTCTAAGTCCACCGAGCTATTAACTTTTTTCTGCCTTTTTGTAATAGGCAATTCTCTGGATTTTTCTGCCCTTTTTTTCTGTTGAGTCATTCATGGTTTGCAGTTGTTGGTTGTTTCATTAAGGTACCGTAACGTCTTCCACTACCCTAATCTAAAGTTCCTTTTTCAATAATAAAAATAAATATATTTATTTAGTGTTCGATATTTGTATTTAAATTTCAAATTATATTCTATGATATTTACACGAGGTCCGTTTTTAAGAAAGGCTCTGATATGACTTTGATGATCTGTAATTTATGTTTTATCTTTGATTTAATTCAGATTCGCGCATTGCATAACTCATTTATGAAAGCTACACTCTTAACATAAGTTGTTCAGTTTCTAGAGTTTCGAATCCAAAACCTTTGATCAAGGGTGAAAAAACTTATTCACTATTACTCATGTTAGATGATAAAAAATTTGTCACATAATCGACGTTAGCTTATTTGGTAGGTGTAGTTACCCTAAATATCTCTATAATAACCACGTTTATTTAAATTTTGATACATCAATATATAATTGTATGAAGTCTCATAATCAAGGTGAAGATAGAAAATTCGATAAGAATTCTTCAAAAATTTAAAAATAAATATATATATATATATATATATATATAAATATATATATATATTCATTTATACATAGCTCTAGATTTAATGCATTTGCCAATTTGTTTTGGCAAACTTACAAGTAGTGCTAGTTTAAAGCTGCAAGTGATCAACATGGGTTGTGGTGCAGTGGATGGAGCTGCTCCACCTTTAACCAAAGGTTAAGGGTTCGATCCTGGGTATGGAGAAAACTCTATTGGGAGCGTTGCCACCTTAATGAGCCCTATAATGCACGATCCAAATTAATCAAGACTCCAATATGGACACCGAATGGAAAAAAAAAAAAACTACAAGGGAGTTGAATGTGAACATGTGAATTATATATTAGGATTAGTTGAAAATAAATAAATTATATATTAGGATTCCATCTTTGGCTTTGGGCCAAATGACCATTACGGATTTTTCTTGTGTCATTGTGAACTTTTTTCTCTTCTCCTTGCAACATCTTAATCATATATAAGCTTTTCATTTGTCTTATGCAATACTCATTTATATATAAAAGTTCTTTCTTTTCCGTTTAGTTTTAATCTGATGTTGAGTACTCATATTAGAGCTCGATTGATTTGAAATTATATTGAGTAAGGCGCATTCAGGTATAATACTCATTATCAAAGATTTTTTTTATATTTGAGGCTCATAATAGACCTCTCAAGAAAGGAGCAACGTCATCTACTCGATCACATTCTTTGACAGTTCATTTATAAATGTTCGTTACCAAATATCTTGCGAAATTTATGAACATTCTTTGCACTTTTCTGCAAATTACACTAGTAAATGTTATCTACTTATATAAGTTTGCTCAATTTATGAATTAATAAGGGTAGATTAGCTAAATTATAATTTTTTTCATTAATGATAAATATGTTAGATGTTTGTTATAAATTATCAAAATAGGGAAAGTAAATATTCTCTTATATTATAAGATTGAGCAGCTGATTGAGGAGCTTCTCATTTTCCTTGCCGATCTGCTTGCTCCGTGATTTTATTATATCATTCCTAATTAATTATTATATGTTATTTATGTATTAAAAAAATAATAAAATATTTTATAAAAAAGGTAAAGTAGACATTTGTGACATGTCTGTTTCAAATACTTCAACCGTAATTTTAATACATCGCACCTAATTAATTATTATAAGTCATCTAAATATTAAAAAATTATTATAAAGTCATCTAAGTATTAAAAAGCTAATAATACTTAATACTAAATTAACTTGACGTCTTATATGAAGTCCACTTATTTTTTTTCCTAAAGTAATTTTTTATGATAATTTTGCTATATCACTTCTAATTAGTTATTATAAGTTATTTAAAATATTTTTGCATTGTTGTTTCAATTGTGATTTTACTACATCACTCTAATTAATTATTATAGCCATCTAAGCATTGTGCCACTTAAATTGAATAGAAAAAACAAATTATAAATCATAATAATAATAAAAAAAATTATTTAAAAAGTATAATTGAATATCAATGCCAAAAATTTTTGGACAAGGAGAGTAATATATATATTATTTGAAAATTACATAAAAAGTATTATAAATTACAATAGTTAACGATTAAAAATATTTTAAATAAAAAATTAATATGTTATATGTTTCAAAAAGTATGTATAAAAATACTATAAATCATAAGAATTAATAACTTAAAAAATTTAAAGGCCAATCTGTCTACTTTGACACAACTTCATTGGTCCTTTCCATTGCCTTTTTTTTTATCCATTTTAATTTGTTTGTCTTATTTTTTTTTTAATTTGTTATATGTTTCAAAAAAATACAAAAAAACCCTGTGAATCAAAATAAATAATAACTTAAAAAATTAAAAGATATAAAATATTTGATTGACTTTCAAAATTATATCAGTATCGTTTAAATTGAAATAGAAAAAATACACTAGAAATCCCAATAATTAAAAATTTAAATTCTTTAAAAAATATAATTCACTATTAATGCCACTAAAGTTTGAAAAAAAAAGGAGTAACATAATTATTTAAAAATTATATAAAAAGTATTATAAATTGCAATATTTAACAGCTTAAAATATCAAAAAAAAAAAACATGAATCTATTATATATTCCAAAAAGAAAACGTAACAAATACTGTAAATTACAATAATTAACAACTAAAAAAATTTAAAAGATATAAAATATTGGTTGACTCTCGAAATTATATCAGTGCAACTTAAATTAGAATAGCTAAAAATATAATTAACTATCAATTACACAAACGTTTGGATGAGGAGAGTAACATGTATTATCTGAAAATTACATAAAAAAGTACCATAAATTAAAATAGTTAACAGCTTAAAATATTTAATAAAAGATTTAATCTGCTATATATTTTTTTAAAATACCTAAAAAAATTATAAATCACAATAATTAATAACTTCAAAAATTTTAAAGATATAAAATATTTAATTAACTCTCCAAATTATATCAGTGCCACTTAAATTGAAATAAAAAAATGGTACTCAATAATTTAAAACTTAAATTATTTTAAATATAAGTGACTATCAATTTCACAAAATTTTGAACAGGGAGAGTAACATGTATCATTTGAAAATTACATAAAAGATATTATAAATTACAACAGTGAAAAACTTAAAATATCTAAAACATATTAAAAATATAATTATCTAAATTCTATTTATATCACATAAACTAAGATTAAAAAATAACATATATAGCATCCTGACACGGGCCATCGACATCTAGTAATACCACAAAGCATAGAAATTGCTTTAATTTATCCCTAATTGTTATAGTATTGCAAAGCAAAATCTAGAGGGAGATTTTTAAAGTTATCCCTAATTTCTTATTAAATGCACGGGGGATATTATTATATTTTCTTTAAACTTTAGCGGCCATAGCGAAGGAAAAGGTGCGTGCGCATTTCGAAAATGCTTAATAGACCTTTCCATAGAAAGTTTAATCTAACTTATCTCATGTTGTTACTGCAACTAAAAATTTATGCCTAGTGGAATATATATTCTTTAAAAATTAAATCATGCAGGCTATAATTTGATAGATATTATTATATAAAATATATATTTATGCCTTAAAGTCTTTTTAGGAGAGACATAAATAAAAGGTTAGGACAGATTATAAGAATATAAAAGTATAAATGATCCGACATGTTGAGCACTGTGTTTTCATAGTAGATAGAGATGGATATAGCTCTTTTTAGATTCATTTGAATTCAGTATTTTCAGTGAAGTATAATTTATTTATTTATTTTGGTCATTATTTAACTTATATCCAAAGTTAAAAGTTTATTACTACTTGGAAACCAACTTCAGTACGTACGCAATTAAAGTTGAAAACTCACTTATGACTCTGGACATTTTTGTTTGAAATGTGGACTTAAAAGACCACATATTAGACATATCATCATGAA
This sequence comes from Capsicum pubescens, assembly GCA_030864215.1. Lineage (NCBI taxonomy): Eukaryota > Viridiplantae > Streptophyta > Magnoliopsida > Solanales > Solanaceae > Capsicum > Capsicum pubescens. The sequence continues at coordinate 264,966,495 of CM061549.1, read as the reverse complement.
GTTTGGTATCATGACTTATCAAGACTAATTTTAGATATTTTTTATACTAAAGTTGTAGATTGAAAAAGATTAAACTTCAAATACTTTTGATTGATTATAACCTTCACAAAACTTTAAGATTGTTGAATTGATGGAGCTTCAATTTCTTCCCCTCAATAGTGGTTTTGTTGAGGCAAGGGTCTGTGGGGATTGTGGAAATGGTGGAGGGATATGTGGAATTTTTTTTGTGATGATTATTGAACCTTGAAATATTCATACAATTTCATATAAAGGTGTCATATAACAGATCTTTGTATGTATTTGATTGACAATTAATTCACATTATTAAGTATGTGATGTGTGATCGTAACGGACCTAGATAGCGTCAAACGTAAATACACTCTTCATCATTATCATCTTTGTGGTCATATTTCTCGCATATACGAGCGAGAGCTAACACGTCGACTAAAGATTTATCGAGGTTTACAAGCATGTTCAAATTGAAAACCTCCGCCAATACATTTACAAAAAAGATGCCTTATAACCGAATGAGGGAATATAGGAGATATATATGGGACTCAATTTTTCCTTTTTACACACAAATATACGAATTTTTAATTTACGTGCACATTTTTTCTGATCAGTTATATTAGATAAAATATTACTTGTTTTAATAAATAGGTAATAATTGTTGGTACGAAATTGATAGGGGAAAGTTAATAATTGCAAATTAAGACGATAATAAATTAGATAACACATAAATTTATATTAAAAAAACTTAATATTATTATATGATTTGATCAATTAATAATGAAAGATTAATATTAAAAAATATAAAATCTACTTGAAAAAATCTCCTTCTAAATAAAAAATTTTAAACACATGAAAAAATAAAAATTCAGCGCCAAATTCTAAAACACTCCTTTTATATATATACAGTTGATGCTTATTTAGTTATATGAGGTGTGATTTTTTTATTTATTTCCATCGAGAGTTAGTGGGTGTTAATTTCTTTGATACCCATAGGGATCAACGTATCAATATCAACAATCTTTGTATGTGTGTTATAAGTGTAAAATAAACTCTTTAAATACCCTTCTTCTCTTCAATTTCATTCAATTCATAAAAAGAGTAACAAAATAGAGAGAGAAGACTTGGTGGTCCAAAAATGGAGACCTACAGTTCCTCTTTCTCTAGTATCAAATCCTACCTCAAAGCACTCTCCGATACTCCGCTCCGGCTCGCTCGTCGAGCCGGTTCCGTCTCGACTTCTTTCGAGGAAAGAAGCCGAGTACGAGCCCGGTCAGGTGGAGACATGAAAAAGAGTCTTCGATGGTATGACCTAGTTGGATTCGGCATCGGCGGTATGGTCGGTGCCGGCGTGTTTGTTACTTCGGGGCAGGCTAGTCGTGTATATGCTGGTCCTGCTGTTGTTCTCTCTTACGCCATTGCTGGTTTTTGTGCTCTGCTCTCGGCTTTTTGTTATACTGAATTCGCCGTTGATTTGCCTGTTGCCGGCGGTGCTTTTAGCTATATTCGTATCACTTTCGGTGAGTTTCTGTATCTGATTGAATATTGCTATGAGTTTTTGTATCTGAATTAGTTCATGATCAATGTTGATCATTGATTAACTCTGTTTGAGAAAGTACATGTGAATTTCTAGCGTTTTTGATGAGTTTCTGTATCTGAATTAGTTCATGATCAATGCGCATTTTAATTAACGATTAAAATTGATTATTGATTAACTCTCTGTTTGCGAAGAACAGGTGAATTTCTAGCGTTTTTGACTGGAGCGAATCTGATCATTGATTACGTACTATCAAATGCGGCGGTAGCGAGGAGTTTCACTGGTTATTTATGTACAGCGCTCGGTATATCCAACAAATTGAGAATCACCGTCAGTGAATTACCAAAGGGATTCAATGAGATTGATGTTGTAGCTGTTTTAGTGGTTTTATCCTTGACAGTAATCATCTGTTACAGGTATAACAAAAAATTGACAATCTCAATGAAATTCAATCGACTTGAACATTTCTAAATATTGTTACTGTTTCTTCCTTGTTTGCAGTACAAGGGAGAGTTCGATGTTGAACTTGGTGTTAACGGTGTTACATCTGGTATTCATAGTGTTTGTGATAGTAATTGGATTTACGAGGGGTGATACGAAGAATTTTACGAAAGCAGGAGATACTCAAAATCATCCGAGTGGATTCTTTCCATATGGTGCATCAGGTGTGTTCAATGGAGCAGCAATGGTGTATTTGAGTTACATAGGTTACGACGCCGTTTCGACTATGGCTGAGGAGGTTAAAAATCCTGTTAAGGATATACCTGCTGGGGTCTCGGGTTCCGTTATACTCGTGACAGTTCTTTATTGCCTTATGGCTGCTTCAATGTCCATGCTTCTCCCTTATGATATGGTAAACAAATAATGTTATTCTCCTTTTATTTAATCTTTCGTTTTAATTTAATTTACGTGATATATTTTACTTTTCGAGATTTGAAGTTATTCTTTGTTGTTTGATAAAGTGTCGAGTGATATGGACTGCTCAGAGAGTGATAGGGATTGTGTATACTTTATCGACTTCAACTGTGTGAAAATATATTGAGTGTATTATTGTTTGTTGGTTCGGGGCAAAGTGGGACATTTAAGATGAAGCTTGGTAAAATAAAGTTTTTTTTTCCTTTCACTCCAAATTTTGAATGAAGTGGGATATTTCATAATTAAGCTTGATAAAATTAAGTTATTTTTCCTCATTTTTTCTCACTTAAGCTATAAGTTTATAATGTTGTTGATTGACTGTTAATTTGATCACATCCTTAATCGGTTGGTCATATTCATATAATCCGACGTATTCCACTTAATACTCAGTTTGAGATAATTTTATTTCGTTACCTTCCAAATGAGATAAGTCAGTTTAAGAATTATATTTCGAAAACTGTCACCCATGATAATCTAATTTGCGTATGAAAAGATCCCTATACATGCTTATGTTTAGGTACATTTCTGCCCTTACTACTATCAATTTATTTTTATTTAGTTATATGATATTTGGAATCGATTCATTGATTAGATTAGTTCAAATTTGCCTACTTGAATCACTTTAAAGGAAGAACACTTCTTATTTTAAAAATTTCCATCCCCTAACTCGAACACAACGAGTGTAGAATGACCACAAGAGTGATCCCTTTTATATCAACTTCCAAATTTCATCTTAGGTAACTTTGAAATTTTGATCAAGAATCTAATTCATTTTACCATTTATCAGGAGTATTATTTATCACTCAGCGTAGATGTGCATTAATTCTGGTTAAATGTAAATTATTAAATGTATTTATATATTAATTGAATATTTTTTTGATGAACAGATTGATCCAAATGCGCCATTTTCGGGCGCATTTATGGGATCAGAGGGGTGGAGATGGGTGTCAAATGTGATAGGAGGTGGGGCTAGTTTCGGTATTTTAACATCTTTATTAGTGGCGATGTTGGGTCAAGCTCGATACATGTGCGTAATCGGACGGTCTAGCGTTGTCCCCGCTTGGTTTGCTAAGGTCCATCCTAAAACATCTACGCCTCTTAATGCTTCCCTTTTTCTCGGTACGTTTTATCTACTCGTACATCGTGTTTATATTTATGTGTTAATTATTTTATATTTATTGATTTAGGGTAATATCGAAAGATTTTACTGTTACAATGGTTCTTGACATTTCAGTAATTAAAAAAAAGGATAATTTGAGGGGAAAAGAGAATATAAGTTGCTTTATTTTAAAAAATGTTAAATATTTGAAAATGAACTAATTTTGTTAAAGTGACTTATTATGTTGAAATGGAGTTACATCAACAACAATAACATATTTAACTTAATTTTTTTTTTCCAGTAGAATTCAAAAAGAATTATTTTATTTGTGAAGGTGGAGAGACTTTTTTTCAATTTTATTGCTAGTATTTGTCTCTTGACATTTCGATAATTGAAATAATAAAGATAATTTTGAGAGGGACAAAGAAGGATAAATGACTTCTTATTTTCTCAAAGAGGTTAAGTACTAGAAAATGAAATTAGCATTGTTAAATTGACATATTATTTTGAAATGACGTATTAACATTAATAACAACAATAATAACAACAACATTGCCCGTCTAATTTCATAAGGTTTGTGGAGGATTTTGAGGGCGGTTCATTTTTAATTATACATATATTTTTACAAATAAACTGATGTATGCTTAGAGATATAAAGATTAAAAGGGCAAACGATAACTTGATGCATTTAAACTCTCGATATGCATAGAGTGAAGGATCTAATCCGAAGAATCAATTATATGTTACTTCATCTTATATTTACTGTTTCACGTCAAAAATGCAAAATCTCCTTATAATGTTAAAAATATCATTTTCTATAAATCTTTCGCTCTGATAAAAGCATTTCAAAAATAAAATATTGAGATTTGAATATGGTATTTTGTTGTGTTACGTATGTGTATGTGAGTCACTTAATATAAATGTCGTGTGTGATTTTGTTTTCCTGTAATTGCGTGGATGTTTGCTCTTTGGATTATTATTATTAGCTTTGCCGTTATAGAATAGTTGGGGTCCACTAAAGAACCGTTTCAGTTAAGGATTATATAACTTTACATTTTAGGGAAAAATTGGTCATAAGTTTATCATGGGACTCATCATATTCAGTTAACTATTTTTCTGGGTTTTGTGGGTCCTGTAATTTCATGTCAATAATATGATGAGCCACTCATAATATCACAAAGATTTCTGAAAGAGCCTTTGACTGGTATTTTATGTGGGGTCTATCCTTTAGGATAAACCTTGGCTCATATCCCAATGTTTGTCATGACCCTCTTTTATTCCGTCTATCAAAAATAATTTCTCCATCTCTACATACGGACACTCTACCTTTTTCATGTCTGCTTATATACATCAATCGAATATGTTATTATTATTATTATATTGAAACATACTCAGCATATTGTTATGATGAGTTTAATAGAATCTAGTTATTTAGGATCAAAATTTATATTTTTATTAAAAAATATTATTTAATATATGATAAAAAAACGTATTCAGTAAAATCTCACAAAAAAAAATTTGAGAAGAGAAAGCATACGCACCACTTTACCAACTAGCAATAGTTTCAAACTGAATGAAAATATGTACTCCAAGGAGAAATTATTTCATATAGGTTTTAAAAAGTTGAATAATCCAAGGTTTTGGGGGCTGAGAGTCAAATTAGTGGTGACAAATAACCGCCCAAAGGGAATTAAATCCTTTTTCTTTATATTATCCTTAGTTTATGAACTAATTCGTGATAATAATGTATTTGTATACACCTTATGGTATAATAATATATGTAAGATTCCTTATTAAATTGAGAAGCTCAGCAAAGATTTAACTGCAATTATTGGTCCAAATACTAATTAATTAGTAAGGTTCCTTCCATCATTATCTTAAAGGATGTTCTCTACATACTTTAATTCACTATTGAGACAGGTATTTGAGCTCAACAAAGTATAAAACCTTTTTGAAGTTGCTGACCAATCTTGAATTCTTATTCTTTGTAAAGATTGTGTGTGAGTGACTTATAGTTACTGGAATAAGAATTCAAGTAAGTTGGGAATGTTAGATAGACTTTGAAAAATAGAGTTGAAAATGACATATCTAAACTCCTTTGTTCGTGCGGAGCCAGGTTAGATCGAGGGTTCATTGGAACTTTTTTTAATAAAAAATTACATAATTTATAAATGATTAAAATTATTTTATACCAATATATAGTAGGTGTTAAAATCTTCTTTATGTTCTCTTCTACATAATTTGAACCCCCTTAGTTAAAAACATTGTTGAAAATGCTATATCTAATGCTATATCTAAGGATTAATCCTCTGTTCATACAGAGTACTTAGGGGCAGAGCTAGGTAGAGTTGGGGTTCATCCGAACCTTCTTCAATAGAAAAATATTTGTTACGTATTTATGATATATGCTGAATAGAAGCGGCTTTTTCGTGTGTTTACTTCTTCATATTTTGAATCTGATTAGTAAAAATTTTGGCTCCGACATCGGTGAGAGTAACGTTTCAAAGATCTGGTCATGTGCTTTTCTGAGACCCAAAATCTCGTCACAAGTGCTTACAAGGCCGAAACTTTTGACTGAAATGACATATTGTTACCAATTTTAGAATAAATTCTTGCTAGGAATTTCTTCCTAATTGTGCTATAATACAAGTGTATCTGTTTGGTCTTTTTCAGGACTTTGCACAGCAGCAATTGCCCTATTCACTGATTTACAAATACTACTCAACCTTGTATCAATTGGTACACTTTTTGTATTTTACATGGTAGCAAATGCTGTTATTTACAAACGTTACGTCGCGGTTGGTGTGACAAATCCATGGCCTACATGGTCATTCCTGTTTTGCTTCTCATTGACATCAATTTTATTCACCTTGCTATGGCAACTTGCACCACCAGGCAAGCCAAAAGCCTGCATGCTTGGTGCCTGCACTGCTATTGCGATTGCTGTATTACAACTATTTCATTATATGGTACCACAGGTGCAAAAACCGGAATTTTGGGGTGTGCCATTAATGCCATGGATTCCTTCCATGTCCATCTTCCTCAACATATTCTTGTTGGGTTCACTTGATAGACCATCCTACGTGCGATTCGGATTCTTCTCAGCTCTAGCTGTGCTATTTTATGTTCTCTACAGTGTTCATGCTAGCTTTGATGCTGAGGAAAATGGGACTCTTAGTCAAAAGTGTATTGAATTGGTGAAGGAATCTATTGAAGTCCAGGACCCTACTCTTAAAGTGTAAAAATGTTCTCTATTTAAGCTGACTTTTTCCTTAGTATGACTTCTACTTTCTCTTTTTTGGGGGTGGGGTGGGGTAGGGACATGGGGGGAAGTAATTTATGGATACCTAACATAGAAATGGGAGAGGACATATAGGATGGAATAGGCTGTAGATTTTGCAGTGATCAAGTTGTATAGTTTACTATGACGATGAGATATGATATGTGCTTAAATAACGCAATGAGGATTTGTATCGCCGTTTCTAACTTATTTGGGACTGAGATATTTATTATTGTTAATGTTATTGCAAGTTGTATAGTTTATTGTTATCACAAGTTGTGACTTGTGATACTCTTGTATACTTTTTAGTACTTTGTTAAGTCAACTATTGATGGATTACAAGCTCAAGCACCACAAAGTCAAAAAAATAATAATTGTGAAGATGAGCATGGAAAGTTGGAATAGCCTGTTCATTAGCCCAATTTGAGTGATGCAAGTGAATTGGGTACCATTTGACAGTTAGCCAATATTCTCTTCTTTGCATTTGATTGCAAATTCTATAATTGGCCATCATTTGAGTTTAAAATTTATGAAGTTGTATATCATGTTTTTGTAAGTTCAAATGTGGCATCATCTATTCAAAATGAAAGGTCCTACATCCCTTCCAACCATTGGAGAAATTTTTAGTCCACTCTAGTATGGAAGTCCATTTTATTGTGGAATCTATCCTTCTTGAAAATGAAATGGGAATAAGATATAAATGTAGTTAAAGGGTCTCCCTTTTGGAGTATAAGAAGGGGAAAAAAAAGGAAAAAAGCTTTGAAGGTGAGGATGGAACAAAAAAGAAAGTTGGATAAAGACTAATGAACCCCTTTTAACTATTTCCCTTTAACTACCAAAATATGTGATAAGATAGATGAAGATTTTCGTCACCTTCAATTGAGAAGTTACAAGTTTGAGTCATCCAGAAAAGGCACAATACATAATGTTTTTTTTATTTTGGCCATATTTATGTTGTTTTTTTTATATAATTTTAGATGCATAAATAGATACTTAAATTATCATAAAATAAAAAATAAATACATATGTCCTATGTGATAAATTGCATGAAATGTGCTCGTCCTACATATCAAAATGACATGAGATTTGTCATTTAGAATATGTATATCTACTTATTCTATTTTATGACCGTTTAAGTATTTATTGGTACATATTCATAGTTAGAGGACATAGATATCAATCGAAGTCAAATTAAATGACACATTTATTTATAAGCAAAAAAAATAAATTTAAAATCTAAAGTTAATGAACGCTTCATTTCAAAGTATACGAATTCTAAAATTTATTATATACATATAATTTCAGTGAATTTCTTAATACATATAAAAAAAAAAATCAAATCAAAATTACTAAATTTATACCAAATTCACACTTTTCATGCTAGATTCATTCATATATAGGGAGCACATCCTCCTCTTTCAACAACTTTTATGAAATGTGAATCAAAATTAATGTGACTAACTATATTCTGGATATCTTATCTCGAGAAGAAGAGATAGACATGAGGGGTATTGTTATTATCATCCAATGCGGCGCATTTCACTTTTTTCCTGTGCGCACAATTGTTTCCTTTTTGGTCGGTTTTTCAACCCTCTATTGGACCCCTTTCTTTGCTATCATCAAGTATAATAGTACTTCATCCCTTCATTTTAGTTGACCTTTTTTTTAAAATTATTTATTTTAATTTAATTATTTTTTGATAAAATTAAGAGAATTTTAATATGTTCTTTTTATAATATTCTTATCATTAAATGATTAAATAAATTATATAACTTAAATTTATATTTTCAAAACATAATTAATAAGGCTAATTTAATAAAATAAATCTCTAATAAATATTTTTTTAAATGGGTGTGTCAAGTCCATAGGGGTCAATTAAAACGAAACGGAGGGAGTATTATTTTTTCATTTTAACTTACGTGATACTTAAATTTTAAAATTTAAATATTTTAAATTATTAATTGTTGTAATTTATAAAATTTTGTACGTAATTTTTAAATATATGAAATTTATTTAAAAAGTTTACAAATTTTATATCTAAATTTACAGTTAAAAAATAAAAATGATACATAAATTGAGATAGATGAATTATATGGAGTCCCCATTTATTCAGTTTGACTAGTTTAATCGCACGTACTTCCTACGTATAACATTTTATTATTTAAAATTAATTTTTTTTATTTATTACAGAGATTTTTAATGTACAAGTTTATATCATTTTTCAAAAATTCTTCAGACTTTAATATAATAATATAAACAAAAACATATACTTTAGTGTAATCACATATACATTTTACCAGCAGAAGTTTCAAGTGGTTGATAAATCATTTATTTTGCATTTGTCATGCAGTACCTTTTTTTCTTGCCACCAAAGGCTAAGAGAGACCCATTCATTTGAATCATATTTGTGGTACAGTTATTTTTTTACTATATTTAAAATTTGGTGAAAGGACACCTACTGGCCACTTTGAAAACAAATGACTGGCATTTGGTCAATTTGTCATATTATGGTCAGTCAGCTAAAAATAATTCCCTTTAATAGCCATTGGACTACTTTGACCCTTTTCCGCATATATAATTTTATATCAAATTAATACAACGTGTACATCCTATTGATACACTTTTTCAAAAGGGTCGAAACCTATGCATGCATATACAAGCCCTATACCAAATTGATACAGTATTTATACAATATTGATATACTTTTAAAAAAATATACACATGCATATACAGTTCCTGTATCAAACTGATACAATGCTTATATCATTTTGATAAATATATATATATTTTTAAAATTTAATAGTGAAATAAAAAAATAAAAAAGTTGAATTGCTTTTTCATAAGAAAAATGGACATTTTTTTTAAACAGAAACAAAAAACACTTACAAAATGAAACGGAGAAGGAGACAAAGTCTACAGCAAAATGGCTAAAAGAGAAATCAGTTGATTGCTAATACAGGTAATTAGTTTTGAATAACTATTGTGATTGAATTATTTTAGAGTGAAGTGTTATTTTTGTCCTTTCTCTTTTAATTTTTTATTTTGTTTTTAAAGACAAATCTTTACAAAATCATTGATTATGTTCTTATTACATACTTAAAAGTTTTAAAAATTTGATATTTCTTAAAATTTTCTCAATCTAATATTTTATTTTCTAGATTTTTTAAATTTTCTTAAAATTACATTTAGTTGATTTAGAATTTTTAAATTGATGAAAAAAGTATTAGTTGTCATTAATTCTGATTACTTCTAATAAGAAAAGGTTTTACCATAAATATTTAATTAATTTTCAAATCAAATATTATGAAAAAATAGTGAAAAGACGATTTTGTTTAAAGTAAAAAAATTCTGAATATAAACAAACAAAAGATGATTTGACGACAACATACTTGTTTCATCTAATTTTTTTCAATCAAAAAATTTCAATGAAAGAGAAAACACGAGAAATTATCAAAGATAAAAATATTCTGTAACTAAAAACTAAAAAGAAAACATAAAAATAAAAATAAAAATTATAAATTAATCAAGAAACTGGACGAACTAAAACAAACAAACTCAAAATTATAAGCAAATATTATTATAGAATTCTAAAACAATAAAAACTTACACATAAGAACAAAATTGAAGAAAAAATCCACAAATTAAAACATCAACAAATTACGTCGGCAATATGACCATACGACGAAAGTGTATATTTAAACCTATCAACCTTTTAGTTTTTTTGATAGAATTCTAATTAATTTAAAAGTAATAAATATTATAATTTAGTTGATTTAAAAAATTTAAACTAATAAAAAAGTGTTATAAATGTATTTACATTATAGTGAATGCCTGTCAAGATCTAGTTGAAATCTATCAGGATTTGAAGTATCTGTCTTTTAGTCAGAAACTGGGAGTATTTTTTCTTATAAATAGAGGAATTTTGTTCATTGTAATCTCAATCTTATAATCTCTTATATAAGAGAGAATCCCTCAAAAGAAATAAAGAAGTCTCTTCTCTCTCTATTAATTATTCTTTTTCTTTATTCTTTATTATTTCATAACAAGTTATCAGCACGACACTTTGCCAAATAAGGTGAGATTTATTATTCTTTTTCTTTATTCTTTATTATTTCATAACACGTTATCAGCACGAGACTCTGCCAAATAAGGTGAGATTCTTAATCTAAAGATAATTTCAAGCACGAGACTCTGTCAAACAAGGTGAGATTATCAATCTAAAAGGTAATTTCAAGATTAGTAATTCCTTTTATTATCTGTCTTTTGCTACTAATAATATAATTATTATTGAATTGAAGGAAAAATAATTGGTTTGAAACCATTTATGTTTAAAATTTATTCCTCAAGAACAATATTGTCAAAAGGGATGACAATATGTTAGGTTCAAGTCCCATCGAAGATAAAACAATGGTTATTTGGTGAAAAGTCATGAAACATGTCCCATTAAATATGTTTCATTCCTTGAATTGAATGTGGTGGCAATAAATCATATGTATGTCTCCATTTGCTTTTGTAGTAGCTATCATAATTTGATACGCTTAAAGCATGATTATATTTCATTCCTGGGAATGAGAATTTCGATTATTCTAAATACAGATGTAGACCCTAGGGGTAAATATGAATGTATATAAATTTGATCGTGCTCGTGGTTGTAAGAAAATCACAATCCACCTCCGAAAGAGGCAAAATAATTGAGAAGGGTTATTTTGAAATCTACTTTTGAAGTAGCAAATCTAAAATTTATTCATGTAATAGTAAATCTGAAATTTACTAAAGTAAACTTGAATCTGCTAGAATAAAAGTTCATAAATTGACATGAACGATCGACATCCCAAAGATATGCATACTGAGTATTGAACATAAATTGAAGAATTCGAAAATTCTTCATGAACTTTAATGTTGTTTGTTCTCATGATAAGTTGATTGGACGAACTAATTTTGGGATTGGATCCCTTAAAATTTGAAAAGTATAAAAGGTGAATAAAGGCCCGTTCACCTATCATGTGATATGTTGAAAAAAATGCATCAATAAGATGATCACATGTCCATACATTGTCAACCTGACATTCATAAAGTTGTTTGCTCAATAAAATTGAGTTAAGAATATAATTTTCAGATTGTGCAATCGAGACAATTCATCTTGATGATGATGAATTGACATTAAATGCCTTCAATAAATAGCTAAATCATTACTAATGAGAACAAAACTTCACTTATTGGTCTAAAATATTATATGTTGCGTACAATAGCACTTGTATGCATTAGACCAATAAATTATGATTATTTCATCTCTTTCAATTGGTTTAAGGTCAGGAACCAACTATTTCATCTAATAGTTTTGATGCGCGGTATACGATTAATGAATATACCATGATGCACAAAGATGGAGGATGTATGTTAGTTTTCCTAATATGAGGGGGAGATTATAAGCAGCTATGAAATATGTTAGGAATTATCACCAGATCCTCGTTCAAAAGATAATTCAAGTCAAATGCCGAAAGCATCCCATATTTAAGTTGCAAGTGCTCCTATTGTGTGTCCCTAAAGGACAAAGTCTCTGCATGCATGAAGCATGATAGACTAATCGGTTCCAAATGAAATAGTCGTTGAAAAATAAAGAGCAAATAATCATAATAAGAAGGCAATGTGCTCTTGAAGAGCCTACGACATAACACTTCATGAAACCTTATGAGAGGTCCAGGTACCTGAAAATAATGAAGTGATGAGATCTCAAAATATTATGTCACATTGCGAACCGATACAAAATAAGAAACCGTCGATGATATTTTTGATACAATATTGGCGTAATATTGTAAAAGATTATGAGGATCTGAGTTCTACGTTAATTTAAGCATGCTGACGTAAAAATATTTATCAAGTGATATGAAAGGATGCATCTTGGTAAGTATAACACTTATTTGATTTGCAGTCCAAACACTTGAAGATGTCACACATATTGATATTGTCACTGGAAAAAAATCTATATAAAAATCCCTAAAGGATTCAAAATGCCTGAAGCATATAAAGTTTCTGGGAAACTTGTTTATTATCCTTATGAGTGATAAATTGATGGTTTGAAAATCATTGAAACTCTTGGAGAGTTTTCAAAAGCAATAAGATTATTTACTGAAATGTGAAACATACCGAATTGGATTAGTCCTGAAGTACCATATCGTAGTTCAATTGGTGTACTAGTGTATCTTGGAAATACTACAAGGCCTGATATAGCCTTTTCAGTCAATTTGTTAAGCAAGACATATTTCTGCTCCACTAGGAGACATCAAAATGAGCCAAAATACATAAGTTTATTTTATTCTAAAGATTTGTAGTCCCGATCTTATTAGTCATGCTGATGTTGGGTGCTTATTTGACCCGCATAAATCTCGGTCTCAAATATGCAATGTGTTCACATGTGGGGACACTGTCATATCTTGGAGATATACAAAGCAGTGTAACTAGCCACTTCATTGAACCATGATGAGATAATAACTATTCATGAAGCTAGGCGAGAATGTGTATGATTGAGGTCCATGATACATCTCATTCAAAAAAAATGTGGTTTGAAATGTGACAATGTACCCACAGTTTTATACAGAGATAATGCAGCATGCATAGTACATCTTAAGGGAGGATTCATAAAAGGAGATAGAACGAAACACACTTCATCAAAGTTTTTCTACATACATGAGCTACAAAAGAATGATGATATTAACGTGTAACAGATTCGTTCAAGTGACAATGTGACTGATTTATTCACCAAATCTTCTCCAATTGCAACTTTCAAGATGGTGCACAAGATCGGATGCAAAGGTTCAAGAATATTCTCGTTAGGTGGAGTTAATACGCGTTGTACTCTTTTTCCCTTTCAAGATTTTGTCCCACCGGGTTTTCCTTGTAAGGTTTTTAATGAGACAACCGAAATGCGTATTGTTAGAGATGTGTACTCTTTTTCCTTCACTAGATTTTTTTTCCACTGGATTTTTTCTAGTAAAATTTTAACGAGGCACATTATCTATCTAGACATTCAAGGGGGAGTGTTATAAATGTATTTACATTATAGTGAATGTCTATCAAGATCTAGTTGATATCTATCAGGATTTGAAGTATCTGTCTTTTAGTCAGAAACTAGGAATATTTTTTCTTATAAATAGAGGGATTTTGTTTATTGTAATCTCAATCTTATAATCTCTTATACAAGAGAGAATCCCTCAAAAGAAATAAAGAAGTCTCTTCTTTCTCTATTTATTATTCTTTTTCTTTATTCTTTATTATTTCATAACAAAAAGGTATTAGTAGTCATTAATTCTAATGACTTCTAATAAGAAAAGGTTTTATCATAAATATATTTAATTAATTTTTAAATTTTAAATATTAAAAAAATAATAATAAAATAATTTTATCAAAAGCAAAGATTTTTAATGAATGACAAAAAATTTAAACAATATTTTTATGATATTTCTCACTTTTAATATATTATAAATATAGATATAGATTATAGTTATATTGCCTTTTTGCATCTCGTCTTTCATTAAAAAAAAAAATGCCTGTCACACTTTCTTGCTTTTTCTTTCCTCCTTTGGCTAATCTATTCATTTTATAATACTTAGCCAATTACATTTTAAAGTTTAAGGATGATTCTATTGAACATGGTGTTAATAGATTATCCACAAGTTTCTTTAGGGCCCGTTTGGGATGGATAATTTTCATTTTTTTTTTTTTTGTTGGTGGATGAAGAATGTGTGGTGATTGATGATGTTATTAGTAATGATTAGCGACGGTGTTAATTATGATGGTGAAAGTGATTTATGATTTTAGTATAAATATCTGCAGTGGTGATAGTTACTGATAATTGTAGTGGTGGCGGTAGAGGTGATGGTAGTGAATATAGTTAAAAAATGAAAAAAAGCACTTAGTTTAATTAGCGATGACATTAATGATTTACACTAGTGATGGTTGGTGGTTGATAGTGATAGTGATGATTGTGCTGGCAAGAATGGTTAGTGGCTCAAACCTGAGGCATATAATTAAGGATAGAAAATTGAATTCACGTCACTACTTATCTCGGTGATAGTTCTTCCCTTTTATATATACATGTGTGATTTTCCTTCTTTGCTCTTTGAATTAGGATTCCAAATCTTTTGATCAAAGAAGGTAGAAATCTAGTTCATTACACTGTATGCCTTAAAAAATTGTATGAAATTATGGAGGAGATAAAAGGTTCGTAGTAGCTGAACATATCTTAGATTTCTATCAAAGGCATATCAAATTGGTTAGATTCCACTACTAGGAAAGTCAAATGATAAGAAAGTAAACTTTCCAATTGATTTTGACATGAAAGTTGGATCAATTTTCCATTATTAGTTCACTTTTTATCCACATCTGAATATTTTTGTGAACAAATGAATAAAGGGAATTTTTGCAAGTTATAGCATTGACTCAAGCAATTATTTATGTATGTGTATATATATAAAACAATTTTATTAAGAAGAAATTGTTACCAAAGACTATTGAGTAGCAGATAGAATATGCTTTTCTGTTCGACTTTAACAAAATATTAGAATGTGTAGAATAATAGGTAAGTAATTAAACTATATTGATCTTCTATTAAAATATTTTAGGTAACTATATATGCAAAATATTTAATAATTTCCCTGATGGAAGTAAACATGATTCTTATTAAAAATCTCTAGGGCTACTGTATTTTATTGAGTCTCTCAAGTGACATGTTTTTGATGAATATATAAAAGTACCTCTAGCATACCTATATAAATATTAGTATGTTTATGTAACATGTCAAGGTAATTACAAATCTAATCATATTAAGAGCCTGTTTGGATAGGCTGAAAAAAAAGCGGCTGAAAAAAATTTCTTTAAAAGTGTTTTTGAAAGTGTTGAACTTATTTTAAAAATAAACAGTTAAGTGTTGGGATAAAAGTGCTGAAACTGAAAAAAAGTTATTGATGTATTTGGTAAATAATGCTTTTAAGCACTGTTTTTTTTTTATCAAAATGACTGAAATACTCTTATAACTGTTAATAACATATAGAGTTGATTATTATTAATTTTTATTGCTAAAATGATTCAAATTAAAATTAATATATATTTTAATATATATATATATATATATATATATATATATATATATATATTAAAAAAATATTTTCATGAATGACTATTAATTTGTGCGCTAAAAAAATATTTCTTTTAAGAGTTTCAGTGTTGAATGTTTGTGTTTGAAAAAAATAGTTATATATTAAAAGATTATTCGTTTCTTCATGATTACGTTAAGATTTCGTATCATTAAGGTGCAATTTACGACACTTTCATTTTTTTATTAAACTGGACTTGTTGCTTTTAACCTTCGAGGGTGTAAGTTGTCAGCGTAGAGAATAATATAAAGAGAAGCCACTTGAGGTGGTTTGTTTATGTGTTACGTAAACCTCCATATGCTCTGGTCCGTAGGTGCAATGCTATTGGGATTCACGGTTATAAGAATAAAAGCAAGGTAAACCTCAAAACCCTATGGAGGGAAGTTGTCTGAGAAGACTAATGATCCAGTGAAATCAAACATGCGTATCTAAGTATTTGGATTGAGGTATAATAGTTGTTATTCTTGCAGGCCGCATATTTACTTCATCACCTAAGCTGGTAGTAACTAAGTAGAAAGGAGTAGTGAAGGAGAATTGGGGCTTAAGGATAAAATTGAAATAAATAATAATTACAAGGGATACAAAGGAAATTTATTTGGTCAACTTAAATAGATTATAAGTTCAAAAAAAAAATAAGTTAGGATTTGGTGCTTCTTATTTTTGGCTTAAAAAAAAATCAAAAATAACTTTTTTTTAAGCAATTAGAAAAATTGCCAAACACATTTTTAAGCAAAAAAACAACTTATAATCTATTTTAACTAGATTATAATCTCTTCCAAACACCCATTAAGTCAAAGATTGAAATTAGTAATTTAAATCCAATGGCAAGTAAAATTATTTAAAATACAACAGTACATAGGTTAACTTCAAGAGAAAGTGACAAATATATATCAATTGACCAGCCAGTTTATCAATATGATTGAAATATATACACCATCAGTGTATATATTGTGTATAGATATGTACATACTATGTATAATATATGTATATCTAATATAAAGTATACATAGCTTATTCATTTTTTATGCAATTTATAAATTAAATGGATGAATGATTCAATTCCATAATAATCCCTGAATTCTAAAAAGAACCCTTTACAAAATATGAAAATTAAGGAGAGCTTAATACACCCTTGTGGTAGGGTTGCGTATAATACACCTTGTGGAGGGATTTTTTTTCTCATATCCTATGCATAACGGAAGTTTTATTAGCACACCAAACTGCCCTTTTTTTAATGTATCATTGGTGATGTACCGATGTTTCAATTTGGTCATATTAAAAAGTAGAAATGCTTGATACAACTTGCAAAATTGCAGTTACAAAAGTAGCCACATGATATTCACTTGTCCACTAATAAATATTATATGGGTGGTGGAAACTATTCCACCAATTTCTATCTCTAATGATGTTCTCATTATGCTTCTGAGTTCTAATTAGCGAATTTTAGAACGAACTTATATGGCCATCACGATGTTAATTAATTAATTAATACCACTTTCCTAATTTGTTTACTTCTCCTTCTTTCTTTTTGTTAATCTAACTAATCAAGGATTAAAGCCACAATGAAAGAAGTTGCTCGAATATGAGCACATGCATACCATATTGGCAAATCACTCTCAACATGTGCTTGAAAAAATGACTAGAAATCCAAAATCCGCGTAAAAAAGCAGTCCGGTGCACTGAAGCTACCGCTATGCGCGGTGTCCGGGGAAGGACCCCACCACAAGGGTGTATCATACACAGCCTTACCTTAAATGAAATTAATAGCCTAAAATTAAATTTTACAATGTATAAAAGGTCTTATAATATCGTATTTGATCAGATTCATATATAGGAGTAATTTTTTATGTGATTTGAATGTTTTGACGAAGAACGTAAGAAAGAATACAAAAAGAATGCACACTTCAAATTATTTGTGGTTTTTTGGACAATTCTTTGGTTGATGATGAAAAATAAGCCAAGTTTTTGAAGTTTATTGAATTTGGACATGAATTTTACTTGAAATATTAGTCCTTGAAAGTTTATCCACTTTCACGTCGAAGTCAAAATAATGTGAATTAAAATTGAAAAAAACATACAGGTTATACGAATTAACGAAAAAGGGAATGAAATTTATTGAATATTAGTATAGAAATATCTAAAATGATGATGATAAAAAGAGTTAAATGGAAAAAAGTAGGGCAGCTACGTTGATGGTTTAAAGCCAAAATCAAAGAGAGCTTAAGTTTTTAAGATTCTTTTAATAAAGTCTATTTTTAAAATAATACAATCAATTTTTTTCTAATATTTTTTTAAATTAATAATATAACAATGTATTTAATCTTTCTTGAGGCATCTAGATATATCAAAATTCTTCTAATCATTCTTTCCTTTTATGTAGAAAGTTTATAGTTTTCTTACAAATAATATTTAATATTTTCTTTATCACTTGTCAAATAAAACGTTTCTTAATCATCCAAAAGTTTTCTTTTTTCGAAATCTTTGAGTAAACAGTTTAGAACTCATCTAATGGAGCCAAAGACTAGAAAATGAGTGGAAATTTCACAAACCATGGTGTGAGACAATGTAGGGTAATACAAACATTCACTTTTCCATTTTTATAATTGAAAAATAACTACTTTTATGAAATGTTAAATTTCATGGATGAAACTTCATGATTTTATCTTGGATTTTCACTTCCCAGAATTTTTCACGGTTTCTGTCCTTAGAGTGAGCACTCTGCAGTGAGTCATTTACCGATTAATAGCTGGCAATTCACATTGGAGATGTATACTGCATTAGGCAAGCTCAATGCGATGAGCTCATGATTGAGTGGCAAACTGAGGATGGATTCAATAACATGGAAAACCCACCTCCCAACCACTCAACCACATGCCCTTGTCGGCGCTCCCTAGAATTTAAAACTCTATTTCATTAGCTAATTTCTATTTAAAGACATAGTCGAAAAGTAGTCGATGGACACTATTTTTATGACAGAGACTTAATATAGAGTAATTGAGTGTCATGGAGTTTTACCTATAAAATTTGAAACTCCATGACACGAGCTACTTTTTAAATTACATTATCGAAAAAGTGATCAGTAAATGTTATTTTCACGATAGACAATGTAGGGTAACTGGTAACCTTTTTAAAATTTCACTTTTCCTTATTTTGGTTTTGTATAGGTTAATGTAGGATGTGGGAGACAATGACCAAACCTTAGTGGTGTCATGACTCTCCATCCATCCATTACTAAATCAAGAATTATATGTAATTTGTCTCTATGAAACAACTTTATGTGTATACACTCTTGACTTATGCATTGATGTGGCTGCTTATATATATCCACCAAAAAAAGAATGTGCTTTAATGTGCTGTTTGAGTAATATTTTCATGAGTGGTAAATCAAAGTTTTTCTATCACTTTCTTACTTATAATCCTAGTCAAAGATATTCTATAATGATACTTTAAGCATCTTGTATGTGTATATTTTTGTGTTTTTGTGTGTAATTATTTTGCTATTTGTGATAAGAATTGGATCTGGATGATAATAGACAATGGAGGGGCCAATTTTATCTACAATTGTCTCATACCAACTTTTTTATGGTCCCATAGCTTCTTTTTACTTATCCGTTTGATCTAATGGGGTTTTGGATCTCTTTCACCTTATTATTGATTCTTCAAAGTCAATTGGTTGGTATTGGAAATAGAATCATGGTGGGTTTTCTTTTTATAGGGAAAACAACGTTACACAAGAAGAGAGATGGCTAATTGGTTCCTTTTTAGTTTGAACTACTTGTTGAAGTGTAAGTTTCATAAATAAGTTAAAAGAGTTTCACGTAGGGTATGGTTTAGTCGACAATAAATTGAGTAATTGATCAGGTCATGTAGGAACAAGCATGAGTGGATCAAGGTGGATCGAAGGAGTTTATTCAAACTTCTTTTGTCAGAAAAGTGTAAATTATATTAAGGGTTAAATTTTTATTTTATGTATACATTAGGTGTTGAATCTGTTTTACCCTACTCAAATCGATTGCTTAGCTGACTCGTAAAATTAGGAGAGTATTTTTTTTCTTGAGAAAGGTAATATAGGGGAGTATTTTCTTACCGGTTAAATCGAAAACCAAACTGATAAAGATCAAATATTGATTAATCGAAAATCGATAACAAATATCTTATCGTTTGGTTATAGGTTTAGCGTATTTACAAATCAAAAACCAATAAATCGAACCAATAATGTACAAAATCAAACCAAACCGACAGATGTTCTCCCCTAATTCAAATTCTCTTGAACGATGTACGTTCAATTCCCCCAACAGTTTCTAATATTTTAGCTTGTCGCGTGTTTGTTTCTTTAATTTCTTGAATTTTTTCATCAAAAACTGTGCCTCCAGCGACACTGATAATAAGGTTCAAATCTATCAATCTGTTAAAATGCGTCAAGTGCATATACACATTTTGACACTTCTGTTAAATTATTATATTCATCTTTATTATTTTAAAAAATATCAAATTTAATGTAATATTTGAACTCATTAAAGTAAAGTACATGCACAAGACACGTACACTTAAACTAATATATATATATATATAAGAATAATACCCAATAAAATAATGGAAGTACACAACTTTAACTTGACCACCATCATTGTGAAAGAGAAAGGTATGATATGTGGTAATAGCAAATGTAGCTTATCAAGTTTTCCTTGTTTATGTGGAAGTGTCTTTGCTTATGAAAGCAACACTTGTGATGGATGTTGAAGGTAAGGGTGTCTAACGGGTCGGGCCGGGCCAACCCGGAACCGGCCCTCCCATTTTACCCGGGTTCCGGGTCGGTTCCGGGCCGGGTTTGGGGTTAACCGGGCCGGGTAGGGCCAAACAGTAAAAAAATTAAAACCCACCCGAACCCGGCCCACTTAATCCAATCCGGTCAAACCCACCAAGACCCGGTCAAACCCGGTTAAAAACCGGTCAAACCCGTTTAAAAAATAAATAAAAAATCCAATATACACTATATACACTCCAATATACAATATATATTTTTAAAAAAATATATAAAGTATAAACAATTACACATATATACGTACCATTCAATATATAATTATATATGACTATACGTACTACTTTAAATAAAACATATGCTATAATAGTATAATATATATATATATACACTACAATATATATATATACTAATTTATAAAACATATACACATGTATACGTTAAATATATACTACTTTAGAAGATATATACACATATATATGCACCATTCAATATATATGTACTACTTTAAATAAAATATATACTACAGTATAGTGATATACATATATATATATACAACAATATGTATATATATATAGTTACATACTAATTTATAAAACATATACACTTGTATACTTTAAAGATATACGTCTATAGAAGATATATACACATATATACGCACCATTCAATATATATGTACTACTTTAAAAAAAGTATATACTACAATATATATACTAATTTATAAAACATAAAGTAATGTATACGTTAAATATACACGTCTATAGAAGATTTATTCACATATATACACTCTATTCTATGTATATGTAATACTTTAAATGAGATATATACAATATATATACATTACAATATATATTTGTATAGTTATATACTAATTTATAAAATATATACACATGTATATGTTAAATATACACGTCTATAGAAGATCCATTCGCTCTATTCTATGTATATGTAATACTTTAAATGAAATATACTATAATGTATATACATTACAATATATATTTGTATAGTTATATACTAATTTATAAAACATATACACATGTATACATTAAATATACACTTCTATAGAAGATATATACACGTGTATACGCACCATTCAATATATATGTACTACTTTAAATAAAATATATACTACAATATAGTGATATACATATATATATATATATATACAACAATATGTATATATATATAGTTACATACTAATTTATAAAACATATACACTTGTATACTTTAAAGATATACGTCTATAGAAGATATATACACATATATACGCACCATTCAATATATATGTACTACTTTAAAAAAAGTATATACTACAATATATATACTAATTTATAAAACATAAAGTAATGTATACGTTAAATATACACGTCTATAGAAGATCTATTCACATATATACACTCTATTCTATGTATATGTAATACTTTAAATGAGATATATACAATATATATACATTACAATAGATATTTGTATAGTTATATACTAATTTATAAAATATATACACATGTATACGTTAAATATACACGTCTATAGAAGATCCATTCACATATATACACTCTATTCTATGTATATGTAATACTTTAAATGAAATATACTATAATGTATATACATTACAATATATATTTGTATAGTTATATACTAATTTATAAAACATATACACATGTATACATTAAATATACACTTCTATAGAAGATATATACACGTGTATACGCACCATTAAATGTATATATACTACTACTTATAAAATATACTACATTACAATATGTATAGATATACTTATATACTAATTTATAAAACATATACACATGTATACGTTAAATATACACTTCTATAGAAGATATATGCACAAATATACAAAACATATGCTACTTAATATAATAAATTAATAATATTTGGTAGTAAATTAATAATATATTAGAAGTAAGTTTTTAATTTAAAGTAGAAAACTAGAAATTCAATTTAAAATTTTAAATCGTTAAATAAAAAAAAATAAAAAACAACGACTAAGGAGTGAATGAATTTGGGGTATTTTATTGATTGCAAAATGATCCAAAATTTATAATTTACATGAATGAAAAATCTATAAATTATGCATCATTTTTTCCAACTCATTCATGTTAATATTAATGGGAACTTGCATAGGATAATCGAAGTCAACGGGGGCAAAACCATGCATTGGACTTGATTCTGCGGAGTTCTCCCGTGAAGTCATAATTTCTTCAAGTTTCAGCTTGTCGCTCGGCTCCGGTTCCATTCCTTGGTTTCTTCTGTCCGCTCTAATCCAATCTCTGAGGCAAACTAGAACATTCATTGCATTGCTTCCCAATGAGTGTCGGTTGTCTCCAAGCTGCTGTCGTCCCTGACTGAAGGCGCTCTCTGATGCAACGGTTGACATTGAAACATTCAAGATATCTCTAGCTAATCTTGAAAGCACAGGATATTGTGATTCATTATTCCTCCACCAATCCAGCGTGTTGATCCGTCGTCTGCGATCCTCTGGTGCCGTCCGAAGATAATAGTTCAGCTCTTCCCGATAAGTTGATGTGTAAGTTCTCTCATCAACACTGTTCCAACAATTTAAATCATAAAACGAATCAGAAAAACCACTATGTGCCGGCCTTTTAGAAGATGATGGCTCCTCGGGAGGATGAGGAGCGACAGTTGGAGTGATAATTATAGGTAAGGCTGAATCAAATAAATCAGCATAATGATTATATAATTTTTCTATATAATCCTTTGCATCAGCCGTAGCCGTCCACAAATCAGGCTGTACTTGTTCAGAATCATGGTTAGTATTTATTTCTAAGTTAGTATAAATAAGAGTACTAAAGTGACACATATGATTATATTTCATGCACGAATTTAGCATAGCACCAACCAAGTAAATAGGGAGAATCGGGAAAAAATATTTTTTAAATTTCGTAAACATGACGCCAACAACTTCTTTATAACCTTCTTTATTTTTATATTATTGGAGCAAACCAGAAATATCAGCTATATATGCCAAAATATTACAAACAGTAGGATAGTAAGCACCGGAAAATTCAACCGTAGCTACATAAAATTTTTCTAAAAACTTAACAAGATCATTAATTACAACCCAATCAGAATTATGTAGCATGCAATCAGCAGAATCAGCAAATGAACCGCAATGTTGGTTAAAAGCTAGTGTAATAGGAATTCTATATTTATAACAAGTTTTTAGAAATTCATACGTAGAATTCCATCTAGTATCAATTTTTTCAGGCATCAAAATCGGTGTAAGTCCATTTTCTTGACATTTAAGTTTAAATTCTCTAATTCTCGATCTACGATTATTTCCTTGAATAAAACCAACGGCAAGACGATTTTTTTCAATATAAAGCTCAAAAAACTCAAGACCATCTTTTACAATTAAATTATATATATGACATGCACACTTAATATGAAAAATTTCAGGCAAGGGTGGAGATAACGTAGATTTTATTTTTGTTATAGCAGTCTTGTTGTTAGAAGCATTATCAAAAGCAATACATAAAATTTTATTTTCTATACCATAATATCCGGCAATTTTAACAATAGAATCAACAATAAATTGTCCAGTATGTTTACGATCTTCATCATATAAAAAAGCAAGAATACGTTTTTGCATCACGAAATTACTATCTATCCAATGACAAGTAACGGTTAAATAATCATTTTTATTTACAGCACGACCAAGATCAGAAGTTAGGGACAATCTACATTGAATATTTTTTAACAATGTTGATAAATAAAAACAATATTGTGAATGGAGTCTAAAAATATCAGACCGACAAGTAGTTCTAGGAATACCATTAAACATAGGATTATAAATTGCTTGTATATAACGAATAAAAGCATCAGAAGAAGGAAAACTAAAAGGCAAACAACCCACAACTACCATTTTAGCTATTTCTTCTCTGTCCCTCAATTTATTATACTTTTTCGCTACTTGACCGGTTGTTGGGTCCATTCTAGTTTGCGTTGACCCACCAACATCCCCACCACCTTTTGCAATATTTAACTCTCTTTTGTGATCTTCAGCTATATGTCTCGTTAACGTACCCGTACCCCTTGCTTGCCTCCACTTCTATGCTTATATATTTGTTGACAAATATTGCACTGCACCTCAATATCTGATATACGTTCAAAAAATTATCATGCAATACTAGTTCTTTTACGAGGTTTTGGGGCACTGGGAGGACGGGAAGGGAGATTAACTGATTCAGATCTAACGTTAGCATCTCCTACTGCGGGTGTTTCAACAATATTTTCATTATCTTCGTCTAAATTAACTGTATCTACTTCATTTTCTTCTTCTATACCGTAATTTTCCTGAGCTTCTACATAATCCATATCGTGAGCACCTACACCTATTTCTTCCTCAAAAGGTGTACCAAGCGGTACCGGAGGCGAAGGCACACGGGTATATCTATTACTTGAACTACCTCTACCGCTAGTAATTCGCTTTTTACTGCCACTACTGCTTCCGGGACAAAAATTTTTAACACCTTTAGCAGCGAAGTTTTTTAATTTATCCATAATATAAATTAAATTAAACTAAAAATATTCAAAATACACAAATATAATAAAATTAAATATTAAACAATTAATACAATAAATAAAAATTAAACGTAAGAGATGGAACGACAATACCAAATTTTGGAAGTATCCGAAGATTGCGACTTTAGAAACTTCCGCTCGTACTTTGTAAACGAAAATTAAAAAATTAAAGTGAACACTTTAAGAAATTAAATATATTGAATATTAGAGAATTGAGAATTGAGAGAGAATGAGATTTGAGAGAGTGAAAAATTGTGTGAAAAATGATTTGAAGTTGTAGGGTATTTATAGATTTTTTTTGGGGATTAAAAAATATTTTTTGAAGTTTTTTTTTTTTTTTTATTAAATGGGCCCAAACTAGCCGTTTGGACCCAAAAACGGCTATATAGCCGTTGGGCCAACGGCTAGTTTGGCCCAAAATCCAAATTTTTTTTTTCCCGGGCCGGGCCGGTTAACCGGCGGGCCTGGACCGGGCTTGATCCGGGCCGGGTTAACCGGGCCATTTTAACAAAAAAACCAGCCCGGGACCCGGAACCCTAAAGCCCTAGGGCTTACCGGGCCGGGTCAAACCGGTCCAGGTCGGGCCGGGCCGACCCGACCCGTTTGACACCCTTAGTTGAAGGTAACACCTCATATTATACGGTGATTTTTGGATAAAAATGAAATAACGTACGCCACCTGCCACTATTAAGTGCAATTGTGGACTTATATTAATACCACAAAATTTTTTATCTGGTATTCATATTTATTTATTTATTTATTTATTTATACTTAGGGATGGACATTGTATGATATATATCGAATTATCATATCAGATCTAAATTTTTGACATCACAATTATGATATTATGATATTTATTATGATATGTGATATACACTTTAAATTTTTTTGATATTCGATACAATATTCAATATTTACAAATAATATGCCTAAATACCCGAATATCATACCAACGTATGTGTGTATATTATATATATTAAACTAACAAATATACAACCTAGTGTTAGTATAGAACTAAATATTTAGACTTTGAAATTTTTTCTATTTTATCTTTGATTGAAATGTCTTTTTTATATAATTGATTTGTAAAAGAAGTTGTTTGTACTTTCTTTTGTACGTATATTTCTACATGTGTAATATGTAAGTATGATTGTCACACCTCTTTTTCGACTCCAAAAAAAGATATATGTATTTTAAGTTCGAAAGGGTTTTATTATTAAGGTGACAAAAATAAAAAATTTGTTTCGAAAAAAAAAAGGATTATTTACATTATTTTTTCTTATTCAGAGTCGCCACTTGGCATAATCTGATGTGCCAAGTCACCTTTGGAAAATTCTTTTCGAAACGATTTGACTCTAAAAACTGATCCGCGAACAGAGATTCCGGCTAAGGAATTCTGTTGACCGAGGGGAAGGTGTTAGGCACCCCTCGATCCCGTGGTTCGACCGCGGTCTCTTGGTGGAGCGTATCGGCTAATTTGACATTACAAATGTACAAACCACATAAACACACAAAACAAGCAAACAAACAAATCAGACAAAATTCAAAACAAACCAAAATAATGTTCAGTCCAAATTATACAATCCAAAATAAAAGAGGTGCTGAAATATAAAACTTATTCTATTCTAAACTAATCCTAAACTAAACTCCACCCGACGTTCCGGGCCTTGATCACGAGCCTTCTTTGCGTACATACTACTTCGGGGCATTCCCCGGATAAATCAATACAAATCCTTCGGGGCATTCCCCGGCTAAATGAGTACAATTTAAACTTTTCGTGCAATAAAGTAGAAAGTACCATTCACGCACATATTCAAACACTCCAACAACTCGTTATTCCTAAATTTGCCTACCCGGCCTATGTTTGCCTACCAAGTTTAACGCATCATAATTCTATCATGTTTAACATTATCAATACATCAAAATTAATCAATATTCATTTTTCTCCATTTTTAATCCCCACCTTAATTCATTCTCAACCACGTGATTAACCCATTTCAATACACAATCCACCAATTGAGAATAACGAAAATTCACCAATCATGCTTAGCACATCACACACCCAAATGTCACCAACAGTTCACATCAACAAACAAACCACGGTATCGAATCACACGCAATTACAATCACATAAGAATTAAATAAAAGAGAAGAAAGAATTGGACCTTAAATTTGAAGCTTTCAAACTCAATGTTATTCTAATAAAGAGAGTCCGCACCCGAAAACCTCGAGCCGAACCTTAACACCAACAATCCAACTTGACAAATAATGACTCGTTCACCGTCACTTTTCACGCCATCACTGTTCACCGGTCACTGTTCACCAGTTACTTTTTTTTTTTTCGTTGTTGTTCTTGTTCTTGTGAGGAAGATTATTTGGTGATTCTTGTTATTGTGGAGAAGATTATGATCAAAGAATGAGCCCCCTTTTTCTTCTTAGAATTTTTTTTTTATAATGAGCATGGATTTGTTATGATGTGGGAATTTTGGTAGGTCCCCCATATATTCTTTCTTTGTGGACAAGAAAAAGGAGGGGCGAATCACATGGGTGGTTAGGGTAGATGGAAGCTTTTGATTGAGTAGGTTGTTAGGATAAGATAAATTAGTTAGAGGTATTTTTTTGTTTATTTTTGTATTTTTGTGGGATATAATTACATGGGGTTGGACACATGGTAAGGTGAACTAAAAATGAATAAAATTAGACTTCGGGAGGGACAAAATTATGTGTCTACATCATGCCCCCTTTGAATGTAAACACGAAGTATTTTCAGACAAAGAAGTAGACAGCGAGACCAAATTTTGACCCGACCATTATTCAAAGAAAGAAACAGAAGGAAGAAGGACAATCGGGTCTTGACTTAAGACATCCTTCCTACCCAAATTATGAGAGAATCAAGTCACGGGTATTTCAAAGGATTGGAAGAGAAGTGGACTATACCGAGTTGGAGAGTCGAGTGAGGTTCCATCGAGGTTTCGGTCCGCGGCTCTGTCATTACATCAAAAAATGAAAATTACAAGTTAAAACATAAATGAAATTACAAAAATCCTATCTATACAACTTCTGTTGGCTCTTGACCCGACTTTTATCACCCTATTCTTCAGGCGGGCTCCTGATTTGCAATTTCTTTCAACCTGTTTCTTGCCTTTCAATTTCTTCACCCTGTTCTCCAGGCGGGTTCCTGACTTGCTATTTCATCAACTTGTTGCCATGCTTTCAACTTCTGCACCCTGTTCTGCAGGCGGGCTCCTGACTTGCTATTTTTCAATCTGTTTAACTTTCAATTTCTTCACCTTGTTGCTTGGTTTTCCATTTATTCGCCCTGTGCTTCGGGCATGCTCCTGAAATCACATCAAAACTGAAAAGAAAATTATCCCAAATAAAGAAATGCAATTTCTATGAGTTAATTGGAATGACTCAACTAAAAGGTACGTCTTATAGGAATCCAAGGGGATGAGTCGACTAAAAGGTACGTCTTCTAGGAATCAAGAGAAATGACTCGACTAAAAGGTACGTCTTATAGGAATCAAAGGGGATGACTCGACTAAAAGGTACGTCTTATAGGAATCAAAGGGGATGACTCGACTAAAAGGTACGTCTTCTAGGAATCAAGACTTAAGTTAGGAAGTGCATTACCTAAGAAGCAAAATTCGAATTACCCAATCAAGGAAGTGTGTTTCCTTATCAATGTTGTTTGAATTATCAAAACAATGAAGTGCGTCTCCTTACCAAAGCTGCTTGAATTACCAAAACAAGGAAATGCGTCTCCTAGAGATCTTGAATTATGAATTTTACCATGGTTTTGATTACCAAACCTGTGCAGCAACCTTGCCTCTTGCATTTGTTGAGGTGAGAAATTACAGCCTTTGATGTTTAGGCTCTGAAATCCTTGATCTGAATGCAACATGTATTCCTATTACATACAAAGAAAACTTGTGAGTTTAAAAACATGGTGGCTAGTTTGTGGCTTTGGCTTTTGGGGCAATTGCTCCTGCCCCCGTCACATTTAGCTTTGCTTCCAACCATTAGCATATGTCATTGACTTGCTGTATCATTGACTCAAACTCAGCTTATTAAGAGTGACTCTGAAACAAACACAGTATTTCTGCTTTGTCGTGTATCTCAAATAAACCCTTTGAACCTTGGTATTTCCATGAGTTCCCCGACTTCTCTGTTGACAAAACTTTCTGCATGCCTTTTTTTTTTGGGCTCACAATCATGTCTCTTTCATGTGCTAGCTTTTTTCTTGCTTTGTGCAATTAAAGAAGCTGGTAGCCAGTTTTGAAATCTTTTCTCACTTGTTTTGACACGGACTTGACTCGAAGACAAGAAACAACAAAAACAACAAACAAACAAAACAAAAAAAAATAAAAAAATAAAAAAAAAATGACAATTTTTGTTTTGATAACTGACTTAAGAAAGATAAAATTAAAATAAAGAGAAGAAAGAAAAGACAATGAATATCCCCTTTTAAAACAAACAAACAAAAATTCATCTAAAAATGACAGTCAACACTAATGATTATGCCATGCATTTTGGATTAAGCAGCTTGATCTTTTCATCCAAACTTTCTACCCATTGTTGTTGAGTTAATGGCCTTGAAACTAAGTCACTTTCAATTGCATTTAAGACCCCATTCGGCTAGTGGCGCCTTGAAAGGTTTTCTCCAACAAGCTTCTTTCATTTTCTCTCGGCTCACTATCGTCTTATGGTGCCCGTGAGGATTTTCACCAATAAGACTCTCTCATTTTTATTTCTCTCAACTTACCATCGCCTTATGGTGCCCGTAAGGGTTTTCACCAATAAGACTCTCTCATTCTATTTTTCTCTTGATTTCTTATGCTGAGGAAGACAAGTAGTTCCCAAATGCATCATCATATCCCTGCATACTTAGCCTTAACATCCTCAAAGATTGATCTGAAGGTCTTTCTTTGGTTGTAACTTGGATTTTGGATAGGGTTGGAAAGAAAGGATGGCATGAGAACCAAACGACACTTAAAGTGGGTTAGGACATACAACTTTTGGAATCGACTCAAACAATGAGGATTAACTCATGCCCCAGTTTCTTTTGACTGGGTGACTCTAAATTGTTTATTTGGTTGGACCGAGCCCTAAGTAGGGTAGCCTACGTATCTCACTCTCGAGAGAGGAGAATCAGGTCATGCGTAGTTCTGGCAGCTTATTTTGCTTGATTCTGATTTCTTTTCTTTTTTTTTCTTTTGGGGATTTCTCTGACTCTATTTTTTTTCACACTCTTTTTTCTCTTTTTTTTTTGAAACATTTTTTTTTTTTTTTGAACTTTTCTGACTTTTGTTTTGCTCGACATTGTTCTTTCGAGCTTTGCTGACTATATTGATTCCAAAAGAGGTGTATGAAATAAAATAAGACTAAAGCTCAAATGGGGTATACAAAGGATGACACGATGTTTGGATGGCAGAATGAAATGCCTTCGTCATATCAATCTTTAAAAATGCAAGTACATATCATGCAATATGAAAGTGAAAGATGAAGATCTTTTGACATCTTTTACAGCATTAACTTTGACTGAGTCTGTGCATTACTATTTCTTCTGCGTTTATATGGCATACAACTCCACTTTTGTTGCACATTCCTCACATTGAATGACTCATGATTTTGTGAAGCTGATTTTCTTTTTGTTCCTCTTGATAGGATCACGTAGACACTGTTTGACCTAATTAAGACATGTCTTTTAATTGATGACCAAGTTATTCTCATGATTTTCAAAATAATAGCCTTAATTTTCAAAGAAGGTTTCCACTTGATCACCAAATGCCCCAGCACTCTATCTATTTCCTCAGATGCTCTCTTTTTCTAACTTTAACCCTCTGATTCAATGTTCATTCTTAAACTGGATGTTAAGATCTAGCTGTAAATTTCACTAGCATATCATATCACTAGAGTCAACATAAAATGTACTATGTAAAAAAAAAACACATATTTAAAACACAAAGAAAAAGGGGACACTCCATTTAATAAAAATAAAAGATAGAAGGGTTTGAACATAAACGACAAAGGGACAAAACAAGATAAATCCCGAACTACAACCCTGAAATAATTTGGAGAACAGAAAATAAAACAAAACAAACTATCAAACCCCTTCATGGTAAGGAGAGGGGTGACTTCTCCATTGCTCAGCCTGACATCTTAGCCACTGGCTTGCATATCAACATGACTAGAGCTTCCACCACTGTCAAACACATTTCCTTCAACAAATAAGCTCTGGATCCCCATGCTTAACTCATTGCCTCCCACAGATTGTGCAGTACCGCGTGCTGGTGAAGAATTCTGTGGGATGATCGAAGGGCCAATGTTTTGCACCACAATCAATTTATCTTGAATTATCTTTTCTATTTCTCGTTTCAAAGTGCGACAATCTTCAGTACTATAACCCTGAACATCAGAATGATATGCACATCGCACATTAGGATCAAAGCTTCTTGAATGCGGGTCAGGAGTATACCCAAGGGGATAAGTGATCATGCCCTACTGTACCAATCTCTGGAATAAACTGGCATAGGATTCCCCAATAGGAGTGAACTTATCTTTTTCCTTTCTCCTCTTTGCGAACTCTGGCCTCGGATGAAATTTGGATTTAGAGGTCCCTTGGTAAATTTGTGGGGGTCGAGGACGATGTTGAGGGACAGGGGCATGCCATTGTGGATAAGAAGATGGATGAGCACACAATTGTGCATTGTTCACAGGATATCGAGGAAGTGGAATGGGATTTCTTGGATTTCGGAGAAAGAAACCTTGTTGCAAGTGGTTATGTGGATCTGATATATAAGCTCGGTATTGAGGTTGACAGTATTGGTGGGTTGAACCTCTCAAACTCTGCTTTGGCCCTGCCATGACAATAGGTGCGTTTTCCTTCTTCTTTTCTTTAGTTTCCCTTGGTTGATTGCAATGTCGTCCCGAATGTTTCACAGAATCCTTCTGTCCATCAGGCTCCCCAAATTTTGGTGTCTCAAAGCTGGGAGGAAGGTTAACACTTGAAGACATGCCCCAGTTTTTATATGAAACATCTTCATAGCCCATAAGTCCAGGGGAATTTTTCATATCATTTTCTACACTCTTCACTTTCCCAACCATTTTCTCTGGCTCTTTTGGCATGCTAGGCTTCTTAGTAAGAAATTTTGGCGGTTCACTTAACTTAACTGTAGGCTCAAGAGTATACCAATGATCATCAACAGTATTGAACGTGGAGTCACTAGTGGACTGAGAAATCACAATCGTTGGATTGATAGACAAAGTGGAAGCCTTAGTAGAAGGTTGAGCAACAAAAGCACAGACGGTATATGGTGCTGTGAATGTGGTAGACTTATACTGAGGAGATAAAGAAAGAGTGGTGGAAGTATTGAGGTGCATTTGACGTGGAATGGATTCTAAGGCATGCTGTGGTGCATCAACAACAGTAGAAAACTGACTTTGCGATTTTGGTGGAAGACTCAAGGTATTTACAGGGTCAAAAGTGGGGAACGGAGGTGGAGGCAGCCCACTGGCCCAAGCTCGGTACATTCCCATCATTTGTTGTCTCAGTCTCAAATTCTCTTCCTTTAAACTCTCAATTTCCCGACTCTTTGTTTCATCCATGATGCCACTCTCTATATCCTTGTTGGACACAACTAACCCTTCCTTGGATTTGGTGTGATATGGAGGACCAGCCAGGAAACCACAAACCAACCACCTTAAACTAACTGAACAAGAGGTAACAAATATGTTAGAGTTCAACATTTTTTTTTTCTTCAAAACCTCTTTTTTTTTTCTTGAAGAAAAATCACTGAACCCTAGAAAGGCGCCTACGTATCTCACCCCTGAAAGGGGAGAATCAGGTGTGCGTAGTTCGTGAAGTTTTGCCAAAATGGCCAATTAAAATCCTTTTTTTTCTTTTTCTTGAAACTTTAAAAAGAAAAGAAAATAACAAATTATCAAAAGAATTGACGAAAATCTTTTTGCATTTTTTAGGTTTAAACTCCCTATACAAAAATGGAATCTATGATTACCAAAGAAGAATCTTTTTGGGTTTTCGATTTAGAATTTCATAGGAAAATGAAACTTGAAACTATTAAAGAAAAATCTTTTCGTAGTTTTCTTTTAAAGATGTATATGAAACACCTACTCTAAGTGAAGAGTGAAGAAAATCTTTTTGAATTTTTCAGATTCCTGTACAACATGAAATCTATGGTTACCGAAGAAAATATTTTTGGATTTTCAATTTTAAATTTCATACGAAAATGAAACTTGAACCTATTAAAGAAAAATATTTTTTTTTTCTTTCTTTTAAAGATGTACATGAGACACCTACTCTAAATGAAGAGTGAAGAAAATCTTTTTTGAATTTTTGAAATAAGATCCCCGAACCTAAAATAGGTTGCCTACGTATCTCACTCCCGAGAGAGGAGAATCAGGGGTGCGTAGTTCGTCCAGATTGGACACTTAACGATTAACTAATAAATTGACCCTAACTTAAGAGACAACCAAAAACAAACGAATGAAAACTTTTTGGATTTACAACTAGACATTTCAACTAAGACTGACACCACCAATTATATAAAAAAAAATCTTTTTGGTATTTTGTTTTTGACAAATAAGTAGAAAAGGCAAACAAAACCCTCTTTTTTCATTTTTTTTTTGTTGAACTTACGGTACTTTGAGAAGATAAATGCAAAACGTAAAAAAAAAGTTTTGGATCGTGAAGAACAAAATCCATAAAGAACTCTAAAATAAACTACGACACTCCTTTTGATTCATTCTTTTCGACTCACTTTTTTTTTTTTTTTTTTTTCACACTTTACTTCTAACACATGTTTTCCCCAAATCGGTCCGTCAAATGACCACGTTACTCTCAAAGATGCAACATTTAGCATGTAGGGATGCTTTAAAGGTGAGTCTCCTACAAAGGACCGTGTGGGCCCCGCTAGGTCTCAATATGATGCACATAAGAATGAACTAAAGGCTGACCTACGTTGTGGTTTACTAACAAGGCCGTTCGGGGGAGCATATGGTCGATAGTGGCTGCTTTGCTTTCCACCTACTCCATACATCCAACGGCTCCCCCCCTAAAATAAAGGTGACTCAACTAGAGTTCGTGCGCACGACGTGCGCTCCGAGACTTGTTGCAGAAAGAAGGCCGGGGGGATGGACTCATGATGACAGATATAAAGCGGTAACACATAGGATAAATACTATAAACAAAGAGCACGAAAACGCACAAAAGTGAAAACAATAACAAAACAATAATCACAAACAATGCTTATACACTCGTAATGCCAAACAAAGCCGATACGACTCAAAAATAAGCTCGAATTCTGAAACTTCCCCAGCAGAGTCGCCAGAGCTGTCACACCCCTTTTTCGACTCCAAAAAAAGATATATGTATTTTAAGTTCGAAAGGGTTTTATTATTAAGGTGACAAAAATAAAAAATTTGTTTCGAAAAAAAAAGGATTATTTACATTATTTTTTCTTATTCAGAGTCGCCACTTGGCATAATCTGATGTGCCAAGTCACCTTTGGAAAATTCTTTTCGAAACGATTTGACTCTAAAAACTGATCCGCGAATAAAGATTCCGGCTAAGGAATTCTGTTGACCGAGAGGAAGGTGTTAGGCACCCCTCGATCCCGTGGTTCGACCACGGTCTCTTGGTGGAGCGTATCGGCTAATTTGACATTACAAATGTACAAACCACATAAACACACAAAACAAGCAAACAAACAAATCACACAAAATTCAAAACAAACCAAAATAATGTTCAGTCCAAATTATACAATCAAAAATAAAAGAGGTGCTGAAATATAAAACTTATTCTATTCTAAACTAATCCTAAACTAAACTCCACCCGACGTTCCGGGCCTTGATCACGAGCCTTCTTTGCGTACATGCTACTTCGGGGCATTCCCCGGATAAATCAATACAAATCCTTCGGGGCATTCCCCGGCTAAATGAGTACAATTTAAACTTTTCGTGCAATAAAGTAGAAAGTACCATTCACGCACATATTCAAACACTCCAACAACTCGTTATTCCTAAATTTGCCTACCCGGCTTATGTTTGCCTACCAAGTTTAACGCATCACACTTCTATCATGTTTAACATTATCAATACATCAAAATTAATCAATATTCATTTTTCTCCATTTTTAAAATGAATAAAATTAGACTTCGGGAGGGACAAAATTAGGTGTCTACAATGATGCAATTGAATTTATTTTAAAAATCGAAGTCATAATATTCTTATGAGTATATATTATCACATTTTAAACAAATTATGATTATTGATTTACCATACCGCAAAATATCAAAATTGAATCATACTGAATTAATTTGATACATCAATAATATAGTATTTTTAAAAATCAAATACCAAAATTTTCGTACTAAAAATTTCAGATACTTTACCATATCATACCATGTCCACCCTATTTGTACCAACAAGAAAA
Source organism: Capsicum pubescens (assembly GCA_030864215.1). Taxonomy (NCBI): domain Eukaryota; kingdom Viridiplantae; phylum Streptophyta; class Magnoliopsida; order Solanales; family Solanaceae; genus Capsicum; species Capsicum pubescens. The sequence goes on along the minus strand of CM061549.1, from coordinate 264,930,734 downwards.
GTTGTTTCCATCTTTTAACTAAAAATTTTGTGTTCAAACACTGAAAATAAAAAAAATATCGTGATAAGGAGCGGTAATTCCCCGTTAATTGAAATCTAATGAATACTAAGTGGGAAAAAAAAAGATATTATCCTTGCTATTTCTCTATTACACTGAATATTTTAGATTAGAAGTGATAAATTAAACATGACAATTGTTTGGTAGCTCCATTGGAAAAGAGTTGTGTTGGTATTAAATCATGCATAAATAATATAATGTTTGATAGTTGGTTAGAAAGTAAGTTATTTATGTATATAATTAATACAATGTTTGAATTATATATTAAAAATCCGCATAACTAATATATGTATAACATATGAGAATATTTATGTATTATTTCATGCAGGATAGAAGATGAAATTAGTAATTCACGCATAATTAATCCCGCATAACTAACACATGCATATATAAAATAACCTCATAATTATTCTCTATATTATTAATATATGCATAACTCTAACCAACTACGAAACACCCTCAAAGCCGCCGCTAGATAACTCATAACCTCAATTTATTAGTGTAATTTACGCAGTATTAACAATAGGCAACACAATAACTAAAAGCAAACAAAACATGTCATAATACAACAACAACATATCAATATATTTTCATAAAGTGGATTCTCGAAAAGATAAAATGTACGCACTCAGTACCACTACATCAGAAGTAAGGTAGAGAGATTGTTTTCGAGAGAGTCTAGACTCAAATAAAAAACATTTTAGAGAATAATTTAATATAAGAACAAAAAAATAATGAGTAGAAACAAACAACAAATAATAACAAAAATAAGCATACCACAAAGTGATACTATGCTCGAACTATTCGAAACAACAAACATAATCAAAACTCTAACACAAATTAAAAACACTACTAACAAGCACAGCAACAATAAACACGGATGACTAAACAAAACATGTTATGATAAAATGAGAAATTAGTTGAACAATCTCTATGTGGGCTTCTTATGGGTCGGTTGAGGTTGAGGCTTCATTGAAAATTGGCCCAATCCAAATGCAAAAACTTGCTTCTATTTCTCTAGCAGCTCATAGGAATTATTTCATGGCCCATTATAACTTGACCCTAATATGGACTTTTAACTACATACTTCTAACCTAGTTAGCATAAGTTTCAATTTAATGGGCCATTTAATAATTTTGCTATTATTACACAAATACACAACTTATGTTTTCAATATTACAAAAAATTTCAACTCCCTAAACATATTACAAAAATTTCAACATATATACAAAATGATATGTATATGTCGGTTATATTATGTATATTAATAGGAAGAGAGAGTAAAGTAGTTAAAAAAGTGGGAGAGAGTGTAACTACTTCCAAAAGGATTAGTATTTATGTTATTTATACTTTAATTTTTGTATTTTGGGATGCAAGAAATTGCTGTCATCTGTGACCCTTCGATTTGTCCCATAATTCACATAAACATTTGAATCCACATTTGTACATATTGAACACTTAACTATTCAAAAGTCATTACTATAAGACAGAATGACAAATGACATGTGTGCCATTGCAATCGAAGTCGGCGTAAGCTTCTGAAATAAATTATGATCCGACTCAATAAAGAACTTGTGATGCTTCAATATTATTTTGGGCTAATCAAACAAGACAACTTGACTAAATATAACATAAAATCATATCGATTTGTACTCACTTTCATGATCAAATTCTAAATTGTATTTCTCTTTTGTAGCCTTCAAATGATAGAAGAGAAGAGTAATATAATGAATGAAATAAAATAATTATAGGAGAGAGGTATCATGAGTGGAGTGTAATAAATGGCTTAAGTTATCGATAACTTCTTAAACTTCTCGCGAGATTTCACTTGAACCCTCAACTGAGCCTTATACCTATTGGATACTTAAATAACTTAAAATTTGTACCTATTAGATATTTTTTTGATAATTAGCCAAAAGTATAAAATGGGTGTAATTTACTCCTGACGTGGCAAAACAATCTATTAAAAAAGAAGACGTGGCAAATTAGTCAAAAAATTAATTAAAAATATAATTATAAACTACATAAGATTTAATTTTAAATATTAAGCTTAATCTAATTTGTCCGGTCGCCTCTTTCATTGCTGTTGTCACCACTCCAGCTATATGACCAGAAAAATTGCCCCCACAATTTTGAAATTTGAAAACCGCTTCTGTTTTCTTTTCCTTTTATTTCTCTGTTAGAAAAAGAGATGTAAGGAGAAAATGCATTGCTTCCCTGTATTGTTGTTGATTTTCAAATTTTCTAATTTTCTATCTAACTCAATTAATTTTGTTTCTTTGTTTTTTTTTCTGCTTTCCTGTACGTTTATTTTTCTTGAATCAGTGCATAACCCGCTAATCATAATCAATGAAAATTCGTTTGAACAAACCAAGATATCACAAATTCTTAGCATAAAAATAGACATCATTAGTAACAACATTGGATTTCATTTAATAATCAAGAAAATGAATTTGATTAAAAAAATAAAGTTCTTGACAGAACTAAGTGTGAATTCATTATCTTTTTTCTCTTTTACATTTTCTTCCTCATCCACACTTTACATTTGATTTTCTTTTTTTGCAATATTATTTTCAGATTTGTTTGGTATGTAAAAAAAAAATCTCAAATTTGTTGTTTGAAAAACAGAGTAGAAATAGAAAAAGTGGGGAGGGGGTGGGGGGTGGGGAGAGAGTATAGAGAAAAAGTATAAGATTTGAATGTTGTAATGATAATCTCCATTTTTTTCGGTGAAAAAGAAGGACGACGATGGTGGCTAGTCTAAAATGGAAAATGTAATGGAGAAGAAGATCAAAAAAAAATCAACCATAAAATGATTTTTCACGCGCTCCTTTGTTGTGTACAACACCCATTATGTCATGTTAGCGAAAAGTGCTTAAATGATACAGATTTAAAGTGGTAAAAGTGTTCAATAGATACAGGGCTCAGTTGAGTAATCTAAGTAAAATTTCAGAACAAGATTAAGGGTTTGTCAAGAATTGTTGAGAAAGGGTGTTGGAGGGATTGTGGTGGCATTTTTGAAAGCTTAATTGGGAGGTCAACTGGATTTTCTCAATGATATTGTCAAAACACCTTCTCTTGCTCCTATCACTCTTGATCCAGTCATATCTTTGTTAAATAATTAAGACTGTCTTCTTGCAACTAAATCATATATGGAAATGTTAGTGAAAAAGATGCATTGAAAATAACATCTTATTGATTGTAACGTATTCTAAAATTATTAATAGACGATATGTGGGCTTGTATGAGTCTTTATTTGTACAGAGTTCAAAAATGCTTACTAAATCATATGAGTTAGCAAGTAATATTCGATTGTATATGGTGTGACCATGTTGTTTATATGAATGTATATTATATGCATGTGTATTAGTATAAACTATAAAGTGTAGATAACTTATATACTTTATACATACTTTGTATATTATATGGTCCAAAAGCATTAGACTGTAATTTTCTCATAATCTCATAAGTATTGTGAGCTTGTTTATCGTTGTGCTGAATTTGGTAAGATCAAGATATTCGTGTGCGTGTCCCAATTTTAGTAGGACAAAATTATAATTCCTAATGTTTAAGCGTGTCAACCGGGCCGGTTCAAATCGGCACTGGCCCACTTATTTTTACAGATTTCTGGGCCGCTTCGATATCGAGTCATTTTTAACGGGCCGATCCGATTTGGGCCCAAATTGTAAATATGTTGAAAATAGGCCGAGATTGGCCCACTTTGCATGAATCCGGTTTTGACCGGTCAAAACCGATCAAAATATAAAAAAAAAAATTAAAATTCAAATTTACATGTTTTTTTCAATATATACTATATACTAGTCAAGTGTACGTGTGGTGCACGTGCGTTTCATCTCAAGCCATCAATCAATATAAAACATATATAAAGAAAATTATTAATTAAAGAAAGGCAAAATGACCTTCTGGACCCTGTACTATGTCGGTTTTGTAAGTTGGACACTTCTACTTACATGTTTGTCATTTGGACCCTTGAACCCATTAAAGAGCAATATTTTGCACCCTTTGACCGTTGACCTTGCCTATGTGGCATTGAAATGGTGACTAGGACAAAGAGAGTGTAGCCACTCGCCTAGGGGTGCGAGTGGGGGTCAATTTTTGGCCAATTTTACATTAAAATAATTAAAAAAATAAAAATAATATTAAAATTAATTTTTTTTAAAAAGGGTCCTTTTTTTTCCTCCATCTTTTTAAATGTAAAAATATTTTAAAATATTTTTAAAAATTTAAAAATAATTTAAAAATATTTTTAAAAATTTTAAAAAATAAAAATGTTTTTTTCCCTCCCCACCCCACCCCAGCCCGTCCCCGTCCCCACCCCCACACCCTACCCAGCCCCGTCCCACCCCACCCCCAACCCCCTACCCCACTCCAACACCCGTCCATCCCTTCCCCACCCCCACCCCAGCCCGTCCCTACCCCCACACCCTACCCAACCCCATCCCACCCCACCACCTCCTGCCTCTTCCAGCCCCCACATCCCTCCCAGCCCCGTCCCCACCCCACCCCTGCCCCTTCCAGCCCCCACACCCCACCACAACACTCTTCCGCCCCCCTCCCCCACCACCAACACCTTCACTTTTTATTTTTTATTTTAATTTTTCCTCAATTCAATTCTTTTCATTTTTTTTGAATAAAAATTTAAATTTGAAATCTTTTTTTTTTGGGGGATTAAAACTTAAATTTGAATTGAAAGTGAGTGATAGTGAATATTGAAAAAAATTAGTGAATTTCGCTTGAAAAAAATTAAAATTTTTGTGAATTTTTTAAAGATATTCAAATTTAAAAATCGAAAAATTTATTATGTTTGTATATATGAATTTATAGTTAAAAATTTAAATTAGTTGGGGAAGAATTTTAATTATTTGGAATGAGTTTGATTTTTAATTTGTGAGCAAAAATAAAAACATGATTATTCAAATTTTTCTACAATTATAATTTTTTCTTATTTAATTAAATTAATTTTAATATTTAATTTGTTATTTAGCATTTTAAAAATGACTTGAAATTTAATGTAATACTTTTTTTAACTTTTTATTTTTTTTATTTTTTTAAAATGACGTGTCAGATGATGTGGCAGATGACGTGACAGATGAGGCAGACGTGACAACTGACGTGGCAGCTGGCGTGGGGAGAGTGTGTTACACTTACCAAAAAAGGGTTTAAAATATTGCTTTTTAGTGGGTTCAGCGGTCCAGATGACAAATATGTAAGTAAAAGTCTCCAACTTACAAAACCGACATAGTACAAGGGTCCAGAAGGTCATTTTGCCTTAAAGAAACAACAATTGGCTTTAAAAATAAAATATAGGCAGCTATATGCATCAAGGCATGCTTGAAGTATTGTATTTTGATTGTCTATTACAACGTGAATTATCACATAACAGATGATAACGAAAATAATATACAGTAATAGATCAAAAACTACAACAAACAATATGATTAAATATAACTTTTAAACAAAAATTCCTCAAAGACCGATCTAACCTTCACCTACCACCTTTAAATTACAACAAAATAATATAATACTAGAGATATTAGAATGAGGCGATTAAACCCTAACCTTTGTAAAAATGTTCCTCAAAATCCGACCGAACATTCATTTACCACATATAGTACATAATAATAATCGAACTCTTAGAACAATACTATTAAATCTAACCTTAACACAAAAAGAATTCTTCAAAGATGTGATCGAATATCCATCTGCAGTATAAACTTAAATAGAATAAAAATTATAATAAAATAATATGATAATTGAAATATTAGAATAACTAAAATATTAGAACAAAACAATTAAGTTTGTCCTTTTATGATTATTAGACGATACCTTTAAAGTATATCCGGCATTCACTCACAAAAATTTCCTAACAATAATATAATATAAAAATAATAAACATTCCCAAATATAGCACAAGTCCTGCACGTTCGAACAATAATATAATATAAAAATAATATTTCCTTTTTATTATGTCAAAAATAGAATAGAGGCCTAATACTACCAAATTCTCAAGAAAAAAATTATCGTGCTCTTGATTATTTTCCTTGTTTCAATTTATAAAAAAAAGTTGTTAAATTTTATTATTCTAATTTTGATGAAAATCTTCATATTTTATTTTTTTCTCTCTTATTTTATAGTTAGGAATCCTTTCTCAATTACATGGGGAGGAAAAAAATCTATCAATAATAAGTCTTCATATATTTTTTATTTACCATATATTTTAGGACTCTTTTATTACAAATATTATAAATATAATGATATAATAATTGTAGAAAATAAGAGAAAAGACAATTTTGTTTATTGCGGAGATTTTTAATGAAGGGCAAAAAGTTCAAATCACTTTTCTAAGGATCTTCACATTTTTAATATATTATAGATATAGATTATAGATACACACCTATATACATTTTAAATACGTTAAACAATATACATACAATACATATACTCTAAATACATACTACTTTAGAAAATATATACACATGTATACATTAAATATATACTACTCTAGAGTCTATAGAAAATATATACACATATATACGTACAATATAATATATATACTACTTGAAATAATATACATAAAACATATATACACTAAAAACATACTACTTTAGAAAATATATACACGTGTATACATCAAATATATACTAGTTTAGAGTCTATAGAAAATATATACACATATATACGTACAATATAATATATATACTACTTAAAATACTACTTTTAATAATATAAATACAACATATATACACTAAATATGTACTACTTTAGAAAACATATACTCATGTATACATTAAATATATACTAGTTTAGAGTCTATAGAAAATCTATGCACATATATACATACAATATAATATATATACTACTTGAAACAATATACATACAACATATATACACTAAATATGTACTGCTTTAGAAAACATATACACATGTATACATTAAATATATACTAGTTTAGAGTCTATAGAAAATATATACACATATATACGTACAATATAATATACATGTATACTACTTAAAATACTACTTGAAATAATATACATACAACATACGTACACTATATATGTACAACTTTAGAAAACATATACACATGTATACGTTAACTATATACTACTTTAGAATATATAGAAAATATATACACATATAACATATATACATTACATATTATACTATTTTAGAAACATATACACGTGTATACATTAAATATACTATTTTAGTTTATAGAAAAATATACACACATATATGTAGAATATATACTACTTAAAATGCCAATTGAATTAATATACATATAATATATATATACACTATATATATACTACTTTAGAAAACATATACACATGTATACGTTAAATGTATACTACTTTAGAGTCTAGAGAAAATATATTCACAAACATGTAGAATATATACTACTTAAAATACCACTTGAAAGTTGAAAGATATATACAACACATGTTATAGTATTTTAGAAAATATGCACACATATATATACAAGATTACAATGTATACTACTTAATATAATAATACTTAAAATTTTGAACATATGTTAAAAAATTTACAATTTTACATACAACACTTAAAAGATAAACTTATAGTATTTTTATATGTCAATACTAGTTGTCTAAGTAATATTTGCTAACATTATTTTAATTTTTTCATTATATGTATATATATTTGTTATGTTTGTTACTTAGTGCAAAGTTTGATAGTAATATACAAAGTTTGATAGTAATATATTAAAAGTATTTAATTCAAACTAGAAATTTAATTTAAATTAAAAAAAATAAGTAAGGCGTGAATGAATGTTGTATTTTATTGATTGCAAAATGATCCAAAGCTTATAATTTACATGAATGAAAAATCTACAAATTTTGCATCATTTTTTCCAACTCATGCATGTCAATATTAACGGAAACTGTCATAGGAAAGTCAAAATCAACGGGGGCAAAGGCTAAACCATGCATTGGACTTGATTGTGTTGAGTTCTCTCTTGAAGTCATAGTTTGTTCAAGATTTTGTTCGTCTTTTGGCTCCTCCTCCATTCCTTCATTTCTTCATTCCGCTCTAATCCAATCTCTAAGGCAAACTAGAATATTCATAGCATTGCTTCTCAATGAGTGTTGGTTGTCTCCAAGCTATTATCGTTCTTGACTAAAAGCGTTCTCCGATGGAACGGTTGATATTGGAACATTCAATATATCTCTAGCTAATTTTGAAAGCACCGGATATTTTCTTTCATTATTCTTCCACCAATCCAACGTGTAGATCTTTGCTCTATGATCCTCTATCAGCTGTCGAAGAAAATACTTAAGCTCTTTTCGAGAAGTTGTTCTGCGTGTTGAAGGCCGCACCCTGTGCCAAACATTTAAATAAAAAAAGTAATCAAGATCTATGTGCCTGCCTTTTAGAAGATGATGGCTCCTCGGGAGCTTGAGGGGCGACAGTTGGAGTGATATTTACTGGTACGGCTTCATCAAGTAAATCAGCATAATGGTTATATAATGCTTCTATGTAACTGTTCTCATCACTCATAGCAGTAAACAAAGAAGGTTCTGCTTCAGGCTGTATCTCTAAAGCATTATAAATAATAGAACTAAATACGGCCATCGTATTATATTTCATACATGAATTTATTATAGCACCAATCAAATAAATTGGAAAAAACGGAAAAAATATTTTTTAAATTCAGCAATCATAATAGTAATAGCGTCTTTGTAACCAATCCATGTAACTGTTCGCATCACTTATAGCAGTAAACAAAGAAGATTCTTCTTTAGGCTGTATCTCTAAAGCATTATAAATAATAGAACTAAATACGACCATAGTATTATATTTCATACATGAATTTATTATAGCACCAATCAAATAAATTGGAAAAAGTGAATTTTTTTTTAAATTCAGCAATCATAACAGTAATAGCGTCTTTGTTACCTTGTTTATTCTTATACTAGTTAATTAATCCGCACTTTGCGCGGTTATAATAATACAAGTAATTTATTGAATAATATATAGATAGATCTTTATATGAAAAGAATATAAATTAAAAAATACAAAAATAAATAAATAATGACACCGACTCAACCGCTTCTCAAAATAATAGATGTACAATTCATAGAGTAATAACATGTAATCATCTACTTTAGAAGGTGAAGAGCAAAATATTTATTCTTGTAACTATAATGATTAAAAATAAATCAGATAATACACTATTTCTCAAAGTTAAAAAGAAAGAAAAAGAAGAAATAAATAAAACATAAAGGTTTCTTTTTTATGTATATAATTAAAAAAAGAAGAAGATAAATACACTATTTTTTTAAAATTAAAAAGGGAAAAAAAGAAATGAACAAAACATAAATGGTTCTTGTTTGTGTATATAAAATTTTTAGAATTAATTACCTCATTTTCCTCCCTCGCCTCCATGTTTCTTTATATTTCTCAAATTTTATGTCATGCATATTTATTGATAGTCCTAAAACTTAATCATAACTAAGACCAAATAACAAATATATTTCAATTATTAAAATTTATTTAGCTATCGATGGATGTTGGTTGCTTTGTATTGTTTACATGTGATTAATGGAAATAAGCTAGTCACCTTTAAAAATTAATTATAAATTAAGAAACTTAATTAATAATTAGTGAATTTTCAACTAAAAATTATTCATTTGAACCAAAAGGAATTATAGGCTTAAAAATTGAATTTAAGAGGCATCATATATAAATATAGAAATAAGACAATACACATATTATTATATTTTTAATCATTAATTAAAAATAAAAAGAAAGATGAAACCAATGCATAATTGTTCAAGCTCTTGCCAATATCCACTTCCACAAGCCTTTCGCCATTTAAGAGCAACTTCTTCCTTTTCAAGTAAAATAAAAACATAAATATCATAGTGAAAATGAAAGACAACCTTGGGTAAAATCGCATGAAATAAAATATATGAACTTCTATAGAAAGAAAAACGAAATGAATACATTAATGTCTCGGTATGTACTTCCACAAGCCTAAAAAAATTAATTATAAATTAAGAAACTTAATAAATAATTAGCAAATTTTCAACTACAAAGTTATTCATTTAACCAAACGAAATTATAGACTTGAAAATTGAACTTAGAGGTATCATATATAGATATAAAAATAAGACAATACACATATTATTATATTTATAATCATTAGTTGAAAAATTAAAAGAAAATTGAAATCAAATGTTCGAGCTCTTGTCGATATCCACTTCCACAAGCCTTTCACCATTTAAGAGCATCTTCTTCTTTTTCAAGTGAAATAAAAATATAAACATCATAGTGAAAATGAAGGATAACCTTGGGTAAAATCGCATGAAATAAAACATATGAACTTCTATAGAAAGAAAAACGGAATGATACATAAATGTCTCAATATCTACTTTCACAAGTCTATCACCATTCAAAAGTCGTCTTCTTCTTTTCAAGACAAAAAAAAGCATGAATATAATAGTGAAAATGATGGGTAACCTTGGATAGCATCTCATGAAACAAAAAATATGAATTTATATACATAAAAATAAAGGAATATCATAAGGTATCATTAACTTTTGTACTAAATATTTAGGGGTTATAAATATAAAATTATGAATAGTTTGAAAGTTACAACTATTATTACTAGAAATTAAATAGATTACCTCAAACATTTTTTTTCTTTTATTACATAGTAAATAGAGTTTAAATGTGGTGACTTTTGATTTTTCTTTAAACATACAAATATTTAAAATAAGGAGAAAACTCAACAAATATCTAAAAAAAATCACAAAAAAGATAAATAGGTTTGGAAATCTCTAAGGCAATATATATATATATATATATATGATTCGTTAAGCAAACTGGAAATATCAGCTAAATAAGCTAAAATATTACAAACAGTAGGATAATAAGCACCAGAGAATTCAACCGTAGCTATATAAAATTTTTTCAAAAATTTAACACGATCATCAATTGCAGCCCAATCAGAATCATTTAGCATACACTCAAGAAAAGAATCACAATATTGATTAAAAGTCATTGTACTAGGAACTTTATAAGCATGACAAGTTTTAAATAAGTATAAGTAGCATTCCATCTAGTATCACATTCTTCAGGCAAAGACGAGTGCCTCGTCGCCAATGGCGAATGGTGAGGTGAGGCGAGCCTATGTCGCCTCTTCAGTCCATTGCGAGGCAAAAATCAAAAGGCGACATGGAGAGGCGAGGCGGCGAGAAAGGCGACGTGGAGAGGCGAGGCGGCGAGAAAGGCGACACCTTTTACTTGTGTTTTAAAAAATTAGGGTTTTAGGTATATAAGCTAATTTTAGGGTTTATTTAAATATTTTAACACTACCAACTTACAAATTGGTGACTGCGGCTTCTACCATTCACCTCAAAAGTTTGATTCCGGCGACCGGCGACGAACTCCGGCGACTGTCGAAACTCCGGTAAGCAGTGATTTCTATTTTTTTCTTTTTCCTTCTTGTTCTTCTTAATCCAACGACTGAATATGTCTTTTGGTACTGTTATTTTTTTTTCTTCCTCTTTTTATCTTCTTTTTCTTCTATTTTTCGGTGGTCGGCAACTCTGTAACAGTGAACTTTTGCTTCTATTTTCGTACTGTTATTAATAGTTTTACTGTTATAACCAGTGAGACTATTAATATACTTATTATGCAATTTTTTTAATACACTTATTATATTAATATACTTAACCAGTGGTAATATTAATATACTTCTTTTTTTTCTTATAACATTATGTAATTTTTTTAATAACTTATGTAGATTGTAGAATTAACATAGCATGATGATAATATTAATATACTAATTAAATTATTTGATCATTAACAGCTTTCAATTTCAATTGTTGAGTCATTTAAGTTCTACACTTTTAGTATCTATATACTATATAATTTTAATTCTTGACTTGAAATATTTCCTAATATATTAGTGTTATTGAAATTTTATCATATATATGTTATTTTAATTTTTTATATTAATTGTCGCCGCACATTCAAAAGGCGCTCGCCTCGCCGCGAGGCGAGGCCTTGTCGCCTTTCGCCTTCCAAAACACTGGTTTCTCCTTCTATTTTCGAAAAAAATTTCCATGCAATACTAGTTCTTCTACGAGTTTTTGCAGGAGCACGGGGAGGACGGCGAGGAAGATATCCGATTCAGATCTAACATTAACATTTCCTACCCAGGGTGTCTCACCAATATTTTCATCATCTACATCTAAATTAATCGCATCAACTTTATTTTCTTCTTCTATATTATAATTTTTCTAAGCTTTCATATAATCCATATCGTGAGCTCAGTAACCCGGAGGCCCACCGGGACGGATTAGACTGGGTCGGTCCATTTAAACGGGTCAGGCTTGCCGAAATGGGCCATCTCGACCCGATTGACAGATTTAGTTTAGAATTTTGAATTAACTAAAATTATGATAATTAAAATTTTCATGAAAGACGCGCTGGACTACATGCAAACGTTGAAATTAATATATTTTTAAATCAAAGTTCAATTCTGAAATTGAAATGAATTGAAAATCAAGTAATCATGGTGAAGAGAAGGTACCAAATTTTTAGGACATATTTGATGGAAGAAAAACTAAATCAATTTATTCATAGAAGTCACTAGCATGTTAATGGGATTCTTGCTTTGTAAATAACTTTTGAAAAGTTATGCCTTGCAGACTAGCTCCACAGGTGTTCAACAAAAACTCCAGCAACTAAATAAAGCTAATAAATATTGTAAATTATAAGAAAGATTATTGTTACGAAATTTAATTTGAAGCGATGGTAATTGAAATTATTCCAAAATATTATCGCCTTTGAACTTATTCAAAGATTTCACTACTAAAAACGGGAAGAATCGACCACAAAAACCGATCACAAGTGATCGTTTTTTCCACATTTCTGACCACAAAACCGACCAAAGTGTGTGGTCGGTAAAGTAGTGGTAGTTTTTTTAAAAACCGACTGCATGTGGTCATTTTTTTTTTAAATATATATTTTTAAAATTCATTATTATTTTATTAAAATTGGAAAAAATGATTTAAAAAAAAAACCGACCACAAGTGGTCGATTTTTTATTAAATTAATTAATTAATTTTAGTTTTCTAATAAATTAATTAACTTTAAAAGAAAACCACAAGTGGTAGGTTTTTTGCAAATTTTTTTTTGAAAAACTGACCACTTGTGGTCGTTTTTTCTGGATTTTTTTTTTAAAAAATAAAAATCAACAAATGGTCCAACATACAATACAACAACAACAACAAACCAAATGTAAATACTTTCAAAAGTGTACAACACATACAAAATGTCCAACAAAAGTGAAAGTGTAAAAACTACAACAATAGTTTCAAAAGTGTACAAACAACAACAAAATGTCTAAATTCAAAGTAGAACACATACAAAAATAAAAAAATTAAAAGTCATCTTCATCGAATTCGTCCTCGTTTTCCATATCCTCATCTGTGCTGATATCATTCAAGGGGCGTAGACCTTTTGCAGCCCGAACTGCATCACCAGGACACAAGGAATAATCCCTGCAATCTGAATGAAAGAGCTGAACTGCTCCTGCAACATCCTGATTTGTGATGATGTTTCCTCCTCCTTCTTCTTCGCCCTCTCTCTATTCAGCAAGGTCTTCAGTGAGTTTAGAAACCATATTTTCTAGTCTTTCAGTGGTTTGTCTATCAACTGAAGAGGTAGAATATGCAGGGCCGGACGAACACCTAATATTCTCGCCAAAAGATTTTCTACGGTATCCATAGTAATGGCCTCTAATTGCAGGACCCACAACTTTTTTCCATAACTCCTCCTCTACATGTTGGGGTAGTGGGTCACCATGACTTTCAGGAGGCTGAGTACTACGATACTCATTTACGAGCTGCGTATATTTGTCCTATATTCAAAGTAAAGTTAAAAATAAAAGTTAAAAAATATTAAAGTACTTATAATTGAATAATATCAACTTTGACAAAAAGATTAATAAATTCAATATTTGTTTCTTACATGGGCAGCTTTTGCACGAGGTTCAATCCAGACATCTTCATCAGTCGGTTTTTTTTTTTCCAGATGAGTCTCCTCGAATAGCTCATCGTGTGGTATGCTCCTACTATTTTCTTTTTCCTGCATATGAAAAATTTTTCAATGTTCAAATAATAAAAAATTTAAATAGAAACAAACAATTAAAACTGTAAAAGTTACATACCATTTTTTTCTCCACAACAATTACACTTTTGGCACCCGCAGTATGTAGGGATCCGCCCTTGGATGATGTCCGGGTTTTCTTTTCTTTTCCCCTCAGCAATTGGTATTCTTCGCTATTCCAATGGCGAATATGCTGTTGCCATAAGGGTTCACTAATCCAGTCAGGTCGTACCAAGTTGGTTCGGGCATAATCCAACAGATTGTTAAATCTGGATCTGCATCTTCTGAAAAAGTTCCTCTTTATAAGATATGCATTCACATCATCCCACCAGTAAAATTTCTACAACAAAAACAAAAATATAATATTCAATCTTTTGTTCTAACAAAGTGTTAAGTAGTCGATAAGTTAAATCCTTACATTAAATTCTTGAAACATTCTTTCCCTGTCAATTTCTGGAACCTTTTGCCAACTGGTCCAGTAGCCGTTAAAGTTTCGAAAAATGCATTTTCTCGCAACTTGTCCAACTCCAGCATCCGGCCTAAACCTACAACACAAGATCAAACAGTAATTTCATAGAGCATTATAATATAGTAATGAAAAAATGAATAATGTTATTATATTTAGAAATCTTACCCCCTTGCATATGAAACATGATAACGCCTCCTAGAATCATCTCTGTCTCCTGGCTGCGGATCAAGTGATGGTGGATGCACTGGCGTAGGCGGATATGAAGCACCAAATGGAGTGCCTCCAAGCTGAAGATTTGATAACCCAATAGATCCAGCAGAATCACTGTTTGAAGCTGCGTGATTGCTACAAGAGGGTATCGATGATGGTAGATGTCTAGATGTGCCAGCGGCTGTCAGCTAGTACTGTGATGACCGTGGCACGGTGATAGGAGCAGATTGGGTCGGTGTAGATCCATAAAGTATCCCTACATGCGTAGGAGTACGAACCGAATGGTGAGACGACCTAGAATATGAGGGTCATGTTGTCGCATCATCAAACCGACCTTCAGATATATGAATACCTATCAGTCGTCTATAAGATGGAAGTTGTCTTTTCTTTTGTTGGTTTCGTAAGATCAAATTTTTTCTTACCTTTTTCACCTCTACCTGACATCTAAATTATGTAAAGTTAACAAGTAATTAGTTCCTACAAAATGAATATACAAGAAAACATTCCTAGTAACTAATTTCAAGTTACTAATTCACATTTCAAATCGCTCTAACAATACGAGATAGACAAGAATATTTTTATTACTATATAAATTATGAAAAAGTGAACACAACAATCTTAAACAGTATATTACACATCAATATTAAACAAGAAACATAAAGGTAAATATATAGTACAAAGCATAGACATCAATACATAATAAATACAACCTACACAACTAATCTTCCTCTTCTGAAGACTCTCCACTAAATCATTCACCCTTTTCGGAAGTTTTCTCATCTCCTACCCACTCAACCTCTTCTTCCATAATATTAACTTCTTCAAATATATTTTCCGGGTGATTCAAACTGTCCACTAAGCCAACATCCACTAGCTGGTGATCAATCTGCATTTCATTTTGATATGCAGTCTCCAGCATATTCTCAACTTCCGCCCGTCCTATAGGTTTTGTTTTGATTACAGTCCACCAATCAGACTTATCACTGCGCAACAGATAAAGAGCATAATATACTTTTTTAGCATTTTACGCTAGAACAAATAGATCGTAAACAGGATACAACCTATTGTTCTTCACTTCAATGATGTTATGCTCCTTATGTACTCTTGTGCCTCCTGTGTTTTGATCAAACCACTTACATCAAAAGAGGATAATTTTTTTTATTTGGAAACCAGCATACTCCAGTTCTAAGATCTCGTGTATGATGCCAAAGTAATCAACATCATCATCACCCTTAACCCAAACACCACTATTGTTTGTTTTCCTTGTTTCGGAGTGTTGTTCGGTGGAAAATTTAAACCTATTTACTGTGTAATAGGACATTGCATGAGCTTCAACAGGATCTAAAGAAATATTTCTCAAGAGTTGATTGTATGCGGCTGCATTTGGTGACTGGTGTACCTAAAAATATTATACATATATATATATATATTATATATGTTAGTTGAGGAATGTATAAATGTTTAAAATTTATAGAAATATTAATAAACTTACGAACCTCATATGTAAACCATGTTACAAAGGATGAATACACTTGATTTTAATGGAATTGAGTCTTAAATGAACTGAAGACCCAACATGCGAAACACAATTAGTTTCTTTAAGGGAGTGAGTAAATAAATAAGATATGTTAAAATTTTAATCTCCTTACTTCAGATAGGACTCAACTTCCGGGCAATTCAGCAAGACATATAAAGTTGCTAATTTACGCTCCGTGAGAGTGAGCCGGCGACGTATGATCTTTTTAGCCTTACAACCAGATTTATTGAAAATTGATATCGGTTGCAAATGAGGATCATTCACATCGTCCTGATGATGATTCGGTTGGTTTTTTGAACAAGCAACTTCATCGCGAAAGTAGTATGAACAAAATTGAGACGTTTCTCTTGCAAGATATGCCTCAACTATAGAGCCTTCCACCCCATGTTTGTTTTTGGGATCCCTTTTTAATTTTCTAATTACCCTGCACAATCTTAAGATTAGATTTTTACTTTATTAAAATAAGATATGTATGAATTTAAATATGTTGTAATTGCTTACCGTTCGAATGGATACATCCATCTAGTTTGAACTGGACAAGGTGAACTTCGTGCACAAGGTGAATGGAAAGATGTTCCATCACATCGAAGAAAGCTGGTGAAAAAATCTTCTCCAGCTTGTTGGTGATAACAACAATGTTACTTTTCATTCGCGCTAGATTTTCTTCTTTTAATGTGGTGGCACATAAGTCTTTAAAGAACAAACTGATCTCTGCTATTGGTTTTCATATGTTTTCAGGTAAACCAATAAAAGCAATTGGAATTAATTATTCCATGAAAATATGACAATCATGAATTTTCATTCCATGCAAGATTCCTTGTGCCATATCATCCCTCTTTCCCAAATTTGAGGCATATCCATCGGGCATCTTCAAACTTTGGATCCACTCACATATTTGATGCTTTTGGTCCAACTTAAATTATAAACTAACCTTGGTCTTAAGAACATTTCCATTGGGCCCCGCCTGTAAGTGTAATTCTGTGCGTTGGCAATATTCTGGTAAGTCAAGTCTGGCCTTAGGATTATCCTTTGTTTTGTCGGTGACATCCATAACTGTGTTGAACAAGTTGTCAAAATAGTTCTTCTCAGTATGAATAACATCAACATTATTTCTAAGTAAATTATCTTGCCAATATTCTAACTCCCAAAATATACTCTACTTAGTCCAGTTATGCGAAACACCATATCCATCAAGCCTGTACAATAGTTCTTTGTTGGCTTTAGGCAAATCCTGAACTATCTCCTAGATGTCATGACCAAACTGCCTTGGAGGTGGACCATCATATTCCCTTCTATTCTTTCTGAATCCTAAATTCATGATCAAGTGGCAAGAAACAACGATGACAATCAAACTATGAATTTTTCCGGCCATGTCTTAATGTGAAAGATTTTGTTTTTTCCATGCAATATGGACGAACCAGTTTTCCAGCTGTCATCCACCCAGACAACGTTCCATAAGCAGGAAAACCATTAACAGTCCACATTAGATATGCATGCAGATTGAAATTCTGTTTAAGTGAGATGTCCCAAGTTTCAACCCCTTCATGCCATAAAATTTGAAGTTCATCTATCAAAGGTTGCAAGTAGACATCTATTCCACTTTTTAGATTACGCGGGCCAGGAACAACACAATTCAGAAATATATAGGGACTAGTCATCAATATTTCAGGAGGAAGATTATAAGGGGTGATAAATACAGGCCAACATAAATATGGCACAACACCAACTGAAAAAGAAGAAAAGCCATCCGCACATAATCCCAAATGAATATTTTGTGGCTCAGCTGCAAAATCTGGATAAGTTGCATCAAAATGCTTCCAAGCCTCTCCATTAGATGGATGACACATAACACCAGTGGGCCTTCTATTTTTAATGTGTCATCATATATGAGGAGCTGAGCTATTTGAAGAATACAACCTCTTCAACCTTGGTATTAGAGGTAAATAATGCATTGCCTTAATAGCAATTTGATTTCCACTAGAACCACGTTTATATCGAGGGTGATGACAAAACTTATAGGACTCTAGGTTCGCATCTTCCTTAAAGTATAACATGCAACCATTTTCATAACAACCAATTCTAACCTAGGAGAGACCTAACTTTGATACTAATATTTTTGCCTTATAGAAAGAATCAGGAACCTTATAGAAAGAATCAGGAACCTCCAAGCCGGGGTCAACTAACTCTTTAATAAGGTCTATCATTGAGTCCATTCCTCCTTCATCAATATTCCAGTTAGATTTAATACTTAATAATCTAACAGCAACAAACAAACGAGAGTGAGAACACCCGTCAAACAAAGGATGACTAGCAACATGCAATTGTTCATAGAATTTGCCCTCTTCGCTATTAGGAACATCTTCGACAATTTTTATAAAGTCACCACCGTGTTTCATCCCAAAAGCATCGTGCACCATTTCTGTCATCCTAGTATCTTGATATTCATTATGCCCTGCAGACCTACTACTTTCTCCAACTACAAAGTTATTTATCGCAACATCACCATGAATACCACGCAATCTTAAAAAGTCCTCGTGAAACCCCCTTCTATAAAGATGTTCCTTTACAAGATTTATACCATCACATCTAACACAAGGACAACGAATAGCCCGAAAACGTGTCCAAACATCAAGTGTCTTAGTATATTCAACAAATATTTTGACACCTTCAACAAATTCCTCCCTAATACCCATTCTATTATCATTGTTTCGTTGATATATCTAGCTATAATCAGGTTCCATCTATGCAATCAATCAGATTCAACTAATTAGATCAAGTCACAAAAATTCAATTATCACCAAACATAACCACATTAAAAAAACACCTTTAAAGTCCCCACACTTAATCGTTTTCAACCTACCAAGTCTCAAAACATAACCACATTCAACCTACCAAGTCACCTTTAAAGTCCCCACACTTAATCATTTTCAACCTACAATGTCACCTTTAAAGTACCTACACTTAACCATTTTCAAGTAACTAAGTCACCAACCAAACCACATTCAAAACAAAAAATCCTCTTTAAAGTCCCTACACTTAACCATTTTTAAGTAACTAAGTCACCAACCAAACCACATTCAAAACAAAAAATCGTCTTTAAAGTCCCTACACTTAACCATTTTCAAGTGACTAAGTATCAAAACAAAACCAAATTCAAAACAAAAAATTCTCCTTTAAAGTCCCTACACTTAACTATTTTCAAGTAACTAAGTCACCAACCAAACCACATTTAAAACAAAAAATCCCCTTTAAAGTCCCCACACATAACCATTTTCAAGTAACTAAGTCACCAACCAAACCACATTCAAAACAAAAAATCCCCTTTAAAGTCCCTACACTTAACCATTTTCAAGTGACTAAGTATTAAAATAAAACCACATTCAAAATAAAAAATCTCCTTTAAAGTCCCTACACTTAACCATTTTCAAGTGACTAAGTATCAAAACCAAACCACATTCAAAACAAAAAATCCCCGTTAAAGTCCCTACACTTAACCATTTTCAAGTAACTAAGGCACCAACCAAAACATATTCAAAACCAAAAAATCACCTTTAAAGTCCCTACACTTAACCATTTTCAAGTAACTAAGTCACCATCCAAACCATATTCAAAACAAAAAATCCCCTTTAAAGTGTAACGCCCCGAATCTGGTACCTGGAATGCCACACGGTGCTCATGACCTCGAAGGACCACAAGCTAACCCATGAATGATATCTATAACTGAGCACTACATAACATACTGTATATCAATATGGCATATCTATACCAAAACAACTAAAATAATTGTCTGAATATGCTAGTCTGAAAGCCTCTAAACTGTCTAAATAAGAAGTTGATGGGATATATCCCCAACTAACCCCAACTGCTAAAATAAAATAAGTACTGAAAGAATGAAATAGTCAAATAATAACATCATCGAATGATGAGGACTCACTACTAGTCTGTCTGCTAAACGGTTGATCTACTAAGGATGCTCTGGAGCTCGTGCTTCTGAACCTATGGTATAAAACACCATAGCACAAATGCGTCAGTACGATTGAATATACTGGTATGCAAGTGAGGTAGGCTGAATGCAAGGGTTCATATGCATGAACAATACTGATTGACTGAGTAACATGAACGTGGGAATACATGCATGAATACATAACTGTAAATAAGATTATGACAATAATGATTACTGAGTCTGAATACTGATAACATGGATTTTTTATAACAAATATAACTGATACTGTGCAACTGTGTCTGACTGTCTAGGTTATGATGGGACTAGCTGAGTTTTATACTGAGCTGAGTGATTGTATCTGATAGTCCTGAATTTTGTAGAACTATCTAAGTTCTATTACTGAGACCTGAGATTGACACTGTGGGAAATAGACATTTAACCGACATGCCCCTAATACGCTATTATCGCTGAGTTGGGGCCTAATCTGTAACCTCAATTGGAAGGGTGTCAATACTACGCCACTGGTAAGGACACATTGTGAATGATCCTCATTTAACAGGTACTCAAATAATAATAGTAGGACCCTTATCTAACAGGTTAAGCCACCTCATCTACCCTCTTCTAGAAGGTTTGTTGTCTCAACATACGCTGGCTACGTAGTTCTAGAGCGCAAGGATTGCTTCTAAAAATCACACCCTCTACTAACAGGTGAGTTCCCATCCTTGGGCTCACTTGGTGCTGAATCCTACTCCCATATAAATATACACTGAACTGCATATACTGGACTAAACTGGACTGAGTTCACTGAATTCCGTAGACTGACGAAATGTTACTGAATTCTGTTAACAGACTGAGTTCATGAGATTACTGAGTTTTCCTGAGTTATGTAACTAACTGAATTCTACTGATCATGGCGTGACTGAGATTATCATGAAATTGACACTGGCTCTAGGCACACAGCTAAATTTTTGGGTATAAATACCCCCAAGACTCGATAGCATAAAAGTAATTTATGGCACAAGTTCGAAAGCACAATAATGGCTACACATATATCCATAATTCATTGACTAATACATTTCATCAAACACTTGACATGCAATAACTTGTACATGAATGGGAGTTTCATACTATCATACTATAATGACACTTTTTCCTTCACATAGGCATTTAATCAAACATATGGGGAGCATACTTTGGTTATACCATCATCAATGCATATAATTATCATGGTTGCATAAATAAATTTGCAATTTGAAGGGTTTATCCTTAATATTATGCAAATCATCACACACTAGGATCAATCATTGGAACATGTAATTTAAAATATGAATCAAAACCCCACAACAACATGGACATGAATTTCAATTCAACTAATCATGAATATTCATAAATACACAATCTTGGAGTTTTAAAAGAGATTCTTGAGCTTCATGGGTGAAAGGGACCCACGATTCAACACTTGACATACCTTGATTGTGAGTTTCTTAAAGTTCTTGGACTTGAAGAACTTGAATCTCTTAGTTTCTTGAAAAAGGGTTGGGATCTTGTTCTTGGGAATTGATCTTTGAGAGAAACACTAATTTGGTGTTGTAGATGATTAATAAAGTTATGAGCCCTGGTCTGGTATAATTAGGTGTTAAAAAGGGTGGAAAAGACCCAAACTCCCTTATAAAAATGTCTTTAAATTGCTGAACAAGATCTACGACGGCTTGAATGACGTTCCATTGCTGGATCGACGGCCCGAAAACCTTCCTGTAGTACTAGGCCAGAATGTGATCTTTCTGCCTTGGTTGTGATGGTTTGGGCGATGGTTCGTCGCTAGCTCGATGGTCCGTCGGCCATTCTATCGCGCCTGGCCAGAAGATCGACCTCACTGCCTCCGCTGCGACGATTTAGGCGATGGCCCGTCGCTAGATCGACAGTCCTTCGGCCCTTTCCGTAGCACCTGGGTGGTTCATACTGCTTTTTGTATTTCGGCCATAACTTTGTACCCCGATTTCAGATTTAGGAGAATTTGATATCGATGGAAAGCTTATTCAATTTCCCACACAACAAAAAGTCAAAATCTTGAAAATTCTACATGTATAAAAGTGGATTTATCCTTTAAAGCAAGTCTTTAACATTTTTGGGATGATTTTTAAGCTAGGTAGAAGTACGGGGCATTATAATATCTCCCCCTTCGTCGTCGAATGAGACTGATTTAGATGGGAGAAATGATAAGATGAAGTACATACTAAACATGAACAACTGAAACATGACTACATGACTGACATTACTGAGATTCTTGTTGATCATGTATATCTGATGCATGGCTTTATGACTGAGCTGATACATGAATGCATGACTGAGAGTACTGATAAACTGATCACGCATATCTGATGTGTGAATACATGATTGAAATGACTCATGAACATGTGACTGAACATGTAAGGGTAAAGATACCAAGTTTGAAATAAAAACTAAGCATAGTTTGTAACTGAAATTTGATCCATAAGCTGAATGAACTTAAGGAAAGCTATTACCTTGGGCTGGGTCTGAATTAGCGGAGAAGAGGTGAGAATATTTGGTCCGCATATCTGCTTCTACTTCCCAAGTAGCTCCCTCAATGAACTGATTCCGCCAAAGAACTTTGACTAAAGGGACTTCTTTATTCCTCAGTCTGCGAATCTGATAGTCTAGGATTTTGACTGGGATTTCCTCATAAGAAAGACTGTTCTGAATATCTACGCGCTCAACAGGGACTACAACTTCTGGGTCACCTACGCATTTCTTAAGGAAGGAGACATGAAAGACTGGATGCACTGAAATAGGATTTGAAGGAAATTCGAGCTCATAAGCTACTTTGCTGAAGCGACTGAGAATTTTGAAAGGACTGACATATCGGGGACTGAGCTTTCCTTTCTTGCCGAACCTCTTCACTTCCTTCATGGGAGAGATTTTCAGGTACACATAATCACCAATCTCAAACTCAAGATCTTTTTTGTGCATATCTGCGTATAATTTCTGTCGGCTCTGAGCTGTCTTGAGCCTCTCTCTGATTAACTGAACTTTCTCTAAGGTATCGAAGACCAAGTCAGGCCCTACTACTGCAGCCTCATCGATTTCGAACCAACCGATCAGAGATCTGTATCTCCTACCGTAGAGAGCTTTGAATGAAGCCATCTGAATACTGGAATGATAGTTGTTGTTGTATGCAAACTTGATCAAAGACAAGTGGTCCTCCCAACTACCCTTGAAATTAATTGCATACGCCCTTAGCATATCTTCCAAGGTCTGAATGGTCTTTTTTGCTTGACCATCTGTCTGAGGGTGAAAGGATGTACTAAGATGAACTCGGGTACCAAGACCCTTTTGGAACGCTTTCCAGAAATGAGAGGTGAACTGGGTACCTCTATCTGCGATAATAGACAATGGAACACCGTGCAATCTGACCAAATCTCTGATATAGAGTTTGGCGTAATCCTCGGCTGAATAGGTGATATGGATTGTAAGAAAATGAGCTGATTTCAGCATCCTGTCTATAATGACCCAAACTGAATCATGCTGATGACGAGTACGAGGAAAACCCATCATAAAATCTATGTTTACCTCTTCCCACTTCTAAGTGGGTATATTGAACTCCTGCATGAACCCACTAGGCTTCTAATGCTCAACCTTAACCTGCTAATATGTAGAGCAATTAGCCACATACTCTGTAATATATCTCTTTATCCCACTCCACCAATAGATCTCTCGTAAGTTGCGGTACATCTTAGTGGCCCCTGGATAAATAGAGTAGCGCGCACCATGCGCTTCTGCAAGAACTCGTTGCCTCAAGTCATCTACACCTGGCACACACAGATGACCCTGACAACGTAATACACCATCTCCCCCTTGGGAGAAAACCTCAACCTTCTGATCCTTGACTGACTCTTTCAACTTGACTAGACTGGGATCTCTATCTTGCTTTTCCTTAACTTCAGAAACTAGGAATAATTCAGAGCTACTCGTAACCCATAACTACCCTCTGTTGAATCAACTAAGTGGATACCTAGTCTAGCAATTTGATGAACTTCGTGAGCTAGATTCTTCTTACTGTTCTCAACATGAGCAACACTACCCATAGGCAGTCTACTGAGAGCGTCGACCTCTACATTAGCCTTGCCCGGATGATAAAGGACACTCATGTCATAATCTTTCAAGAGCTCTAACCACCTTCTCTGACGGAGGTTAAGATCTTTCTGAGAGAAGACATACTGAAGAAACTTATGATCTGTGAACACATCTACAGGAACCCCATACAAGTAGTTCCTCCAAATCT
This sequence comes from Capsicum pubescens, assembly GCA_030864215.1. Classification (NCBI taxonomy): domain Eukaryota; kingdom Viridiplantae; phylum Streptophyta; class Magnoliopsida; order Solanales; family Solanaceae; genus Capsicum; species Capsicum pubescens. The sequence goes on along the minus strand of CM061549.1, from coordinate 264,906,049 downwards.
TTAAGGCAAAAACTACGGCTGCTAACTCAAGATCATGAGTAGGATAATTCTTCTCATGGGGTTTAAGTTGTCTGGAGGCATAGGCTATGAACTTACCATGCTGCATGAGGAAACAACCCAAACCTACTCTTAATGCATCACAGTACACTATAAACCCATCTGAACCATCTGGAAGAGCCAAAACTAGAGCTGAGGTGAGTCGAGTCTTCAACTCCTGAAAACTCTTCTCACAAGGATCTAACTACTGAAACTTGACTTTCTTTTGAGTCAATCTGGACATAGGGGATGCAATAGAAGAAAATCCCTCAGCAAATCGTCTATAATAGCCAGCCAAACCCAAGAAACTCCTGATATCTAAGGGAGAGAAAGGGCGAGGCTAGTTTCTTACTGCTTCGGTTTTTTGAGGATCAACTCTAATGACATCACCAGAAATGATATGACCAAAGAATGCTACTGAACTTAGCCAAAACTTGCACTTACTGAATTTGGCGAATAACTGATATTTTCTGAGGGTCTGAAGTACGATTCTGAGATGGTCTATATGATCACGCTCACTGCAGAAAGAAACAAGGACGTAATCTATGAAGACTATGACAAACATGTCCAAGTACTGCTTGAACATACGGTTCATCAAGTCCATCAAATTTCAGGGGCATTGGTAAGACCAAAGGACATGTCTAAGAATTTGAAGTGACCATACCGAGTTTGGAAAGCTGCTTTGGGAATATCACATTCTCTGGCTCTGAGCTGATGATAGCCTGATCTAAGGTCTATCTTAGAGAAATAGCTGGCACTCTGAAGTTGGTCAAATAAATCATCAATTTTGGGAAGTGGATACTTATTTTTTACCGTGACTTTATTGAACTGACGGTAATCAATGCACCCATCGTTCTTTCGCACGAATAAGACTGGTGTGCCCCACGGGGACACACTAGGTCTGAAGAATCCCTTATCTAGGAGATACTTTAACTGTTCTTTAAACTGTATGTGTTTTGTTGGTACCTTTCTGTATGGTGGAATAGATATAGGCTGAGTATCTGGAAGGAGATCAATGCCGAAGTCTATTTACCTTTCGGGAGGAATTCCTGGAAGATCTTCGGGAAAGACATCTGGATATTCATTCACTACTGGGAATGATTCAAGACTGAGAGTTTCGGAACTAGTGTCCTTAACTCGAACAAGATAATAGACACATCCCTTAGATATCATTTTTCGTGCCCAAAGGTAGGAAATAAGCTGACCTCTGAACGCTGAAGTACTACCCCTCCACTCTAGGACAGGTTCATTCAGAAATAGAAACTGGACCACTCTATTTCTGCAGTCGACTGTGGCATAGCAGGAATGAAGCTAATCCATGTCGAGAATGACGTCAAAATCAGTCATCTCTAATTCGACTAAGTCTGATGTTGTGACTTTTTGAAATATCATAACTGGACAATTCCTGTATACCCGCTAGGGTATGATGGTTTTACCCACGAGCATATAGACTGAGAAGGGCTCTGCTAGAATTTTGGGACTAACTCCGAAATCAACTATTAAATAAGGAGTAACAAAAGATCAAAAAACTCCTGGATCTAGCAAATCGTAAACATCCAAGTAAAAGATCTATAACGTACTAGTGACCACATCAGGAGAATTTTCTTGATCCTGTCAGGACTGGAGGACATAAAGTCTGTTTGGGCGCTGCCCACTAGTTGCGCTGGAAGTGGCACCCTACTGATTCGGGCGATCGAACTGAACTGAGGAACGGTTCTTCTAACCCCAAAATTCTGAATGGGGATAATCTCTAACTCTGTGGCCTGGCTTGCCATATCTAAAACACACATCACTATCAGCTCTACAAATATCCTTATGGTTCTTACCATAAGTCTGACAAAGAGGATGGGTGCTGGCACTGCTAACACTGCCCTGAGACTTAAAGCCTGACGCCCTATCTCTGTTACTATCCCTGAACTTAGGAGCTGGAGAAGTGGCTGAGGAAGGATCTAGAATAGATGACTTTAGGCGGAACTGAGAACGGTTACCACCCTCTGATTTAGGCTGATTGAAGTTGAAGCTACCAGTTCTAGCTCTCTTATTCTATTTCTCTCTCATCTTAATTTTCTGCTCTTCTATCTATGGAGCATGGATCCTAAGCCTGGCTATATCCATCTCACTAATCAACATTGCGGATCTGCACTCATTCACCACACTATCATTCACCCTAGAAACAAACTTACTCATCTTGGCCCTGCTATCTGCCACCACATGAGGAAGATATCTAGCTAGTTGAGTAAACTTAAGAGAATACTCTTTCACTGTCATGTTGCCCTGCCTGAGGTTGATAAATCCTAACACCTTAGCCTCCCCCAGCTCTAGGGGAAAGAATCTATCAAGAAAGGCAGTGGGAAACTCCTCCCACTCAATAGGGCCTGCATCTATAGACCTTTTTGCTTTCCACTATTTAAACCAAGTTTGAGCCACATCCCACAACTGATATGCAACTTGCTCAGCACTCTCACTAGTAGTATCTCCCTTGATATTCGTAACCTTCTGAACCTGATCAAGGAATTCTTGAGGGTCCTAATCTGAATTAGACCCAAAAAAGGATGGAGGATTCATTCGAGTGAAGTCCCGAATCCTAGCTACAGCAGTATTGTCCACTGGGTTGGCCGGAACAACAGTTGGACGTTCATTCTGAGCAACAACTGAGTTAGCAAGAGTAGTAAATGCAACTCTGAACTCTGCATGAGAAACATGTTCGTCCAAGGGGTCTGCTTGGACGGGCTGAGGGGCTGACTGATTTCTCTTTCTTCTTTTGGGAGGCATGTTCTATAAATGAAAGGAAGAAATGGATTAGAATGAGAGTTTAACTTGAGCTCATGCTCACTCGCACGATATAAATACTGAAAGAAGGGAAACTGTTCCTAAAACATCTTATAGCCTCCTGTACATAAATGTGGCGCGCAACACACCCATATACAAAACTCTGTTGGATGCGGCTTTCAGACTTCCTAGGACACTATTGAACCTTGGGCTCTGATACCAAGTTCGTAACATCCTGAATCTGATACCCGGAATGCCACATGATGCTCATGACCCCGAAGGACCACAAGCTAACCCATGACTGATATCTGTAACTAAGCACTATATAACATACTATATAAATATAAAATAAAAGGCTGAAAGGCCATAAGGTTCAAAAATCTGATAAAATATAACATCTGGACATATGGCATATCAATACCTAAACAACTGAAATAACTGTCTGAACATGCTAGTCTGAAAGCCTCTAAACTGTCTGAATATGAAGTTGATGGGACATTTCCCCAACTAAGTCCAAATGCTGAAATAAACTAAGTACTGAAAGAATGAAATAGTCAAATAATAACATCCTCGAATGATGAGGACTCACTGCTAGTCTGTATGCTGAACGGCTGATCTACTAAGAATACTTTGGAGCTCGTGCTTCTGAACCTATGGTATGAAACACCATAGCGCAAATGCATCAGTACGATTGAATGTACTGGTATGCAAGTGAGGTAGGCTGAATGCAAGGGTTCATATGTATGAACAATACTGACTGACTGAGTAACATGAGCGTGGGAATACATGCATGAATACATAACTGTAAATGAGATTGTGACAACACTGATTACTGAGTCTGAATACTGATAACATGGATTTCTGATAACTGATATAATTGATACTGCGCGACTGTGTCTGACAGTCTAGGTTCTGATGGGACTAGCTGAGTTCCATATTGAGCTGAGTGACTGTATCTGGCAGCCCTGAATTCTGTAGAACTATCTAAGTTCTATTACTGAGACCTGAGACTGAGACTGTGGAAAGTAGTCATTTAACTGACATGCCCCTAATAAGTTATTATCGTTGAGTTGGGGTCCAATCTGTAACCCCAATTAGAAGGGTGTCAATACCGCGCCACTGGTAAGGACAAGCTGTGAGTGATCCTCATCTAACAGGTACTCTAATGAGAACGGCGAAACCCTCATCTAACAGGTTAAGCCACCTCATCTACCCTCATCTAGAAGGTTTGATATCTCAACCTACGCTGGCTACGTAGTTCTAGAGCTCAAGGATTGCTTCTAAGAATCACACCCTCTACTAACAGGTGAGTTCCCATCCTTGGGCTCACTCGATGCTTAATCCTACTCCTATATAAATATATACTGAACTGCATATACTGGACTGAACTGGACTGAGTTCACTGAATTCCGTAGACTGACGGAATGTTACTAAATTCTGTTAACTGACTGAGTTCATGAGATTACTGAGTTTTCCTAAGTCATGTAACTGATTGAATTCTACTGATCATCGCGTGACTGAGATTATCAAGAAACTAACAATGGCTCTAGGCACACAGCTAAATTATATGGTATAAATACCCCTAGACTCGATAGCATAAAAGTAATTCATGGCACAAGTTCGAAAGCACAACAATGGCTACACATATATCCATAATTCATTAACTAAGACATTTCATCAAACACTTGACATGCATTAACTTGTCCATGAATGGGGATTTCATACTATCATACTATAATGGCACTTTTTCCTTCACATAGGCATTTAATCAAACATATGGGGAGCATACTTTGGTTATACCATCATCAATGCATCTAATTATCATGGTTGCATAAATAAATTTGCAATTTGAAAGGTTTATCCTTAATATTATGCAAATCATCACACACTAGGATCAATCATTGAAACATCTAATTTAAAACATGAATCAAAACCCCACAACAACATGTCCATGAATTTCAATTCAACTAAATCATGAACATTCATAAATACATAATCTTGGATTTTTAAAAGAGATTCTTGAGCTTCATGGGTGAAAGGGACCCATGAATCAACACTTGACATACCTTGATTGTGAGTTTCTTGAAGTTCTTGGACTTAACGAACTTGAATCTCTTAGTTTCTTGAAGAAGGGTTGTGATCTTGTTCGTGGAGATTGATCTTGAGACAAACCCTAATTTGGTGTTGTAGATAATTAATAAAGTTATGTGCCCTGGTCTGGTATAATTAGGTATTAAAAAGAGTGGAAGAGACCCAAACACCCTTATAAAAATGACTTTAAATTGCTAAACAGGATCTGCAACGGCTTGGGCGACGGTCCGTCGCTTGCTCGATAGCCCGTCGACCTTCCCGTCGTACTAGGCCAGAATGTGATCTTTCTGTCTTGGTTGTGATGGTTTGGGCGATGGCCCATCGCTAGCTCGACGGTCCCTCAGCCATTGGTATCGATGGAAGGCTTATTCACTTTTCCACACAACAAAAAGTCAAAATCTTGAAAATTTTATTTGTATAAATGTGGATTCATCCTTTAAAGCAAGTCTTTAACATTTTTGGAATGATTTTTAAGCTAGGTAGAATTACGGGGTATGACATAAAGTCCCTACATTTAACCATTTTCAAGTAACTAAGTCACCAACCAAACCACATTCAAAACCAAAAAATCCCCTTTAAAGTCCCTATACTTAACTATTTTCAAGTAACTAAGTCACCAACCAAACCACATTCAAAACAAAAAAAAATCCCCTTTAAAGTCCTAACACTTAACCATTTTCAAGTAACTAAGTCACCAACCAAACCACATTCAAAGCAAAAAAATCTCCTTTAAAGTCCCTACACTTAACCATTTTCAAGTAACTAAGTCACCAACCAAACCACATTCAAAGCAAAAAAATCCCCTTTAAAATCCCTACACTTAACCATTTTCAAGTAACTAAGTCACCAACCAAACCACATTCAAAGCAAAAAAAATTCCTTTAAAGTCCCTGCACTTAACCATTTTCAAGTAACTAAGTCACCAACCAAACCACATTCAAAACAAAAAATCCCCTTTAAAGTACCTACACTTAACCATTTTCAAGTAACTAAGTATCAAAACAAAACTACATTCAAAATAAAAAAAATCCCCTTTAAAGTCCCTACACTTAACCATTTTCAAGTAACTAAGTCACCAACCAAACCACATTCAAAACGAAAAATCCCCTTTAAAGTCCCTAAACTTAACCATTTCAAGTGACTAAGTATCAAAACAAAATCACATTCAAAACAAAAAATTCCCTTTAAAGTCCCTACACTTAACCATTTTCAAGTAACTAAATCACCAACCAAACCACATTCAAAACAAAAAATCCCCTTTAAAGTCCCTACACTTAACCATTTTCAAGTAACTAAGCACCAACCAAACCACATTCAAAATAAAAAATCGCCTTCAAAGTCCCTACACTAAATCATTTTCAAGTAACTAAGTCACCAACCAAACCACATTCAAAACAAAAAATCTCCTTTAAAGTCCCTACACTTAACCATTTTCAAGTGACTAAGTATCAAAACAAAACAACATTCAAGACAAAAAATCTCCTTTAAAGTACCTACACTTAACCATTTTCAAGTGACAAAGTATCTAAACCAAACCATATTCAAAACAAAAAATCCCCTTTGAAATCTCTACACTTAACCATTCAAAATATAAGTCAAAATAAAACCACATTCAAAAGAAAAAATCCCCTTTAAAGTCCCTAGACTTAATCATTTTCAAGTAACTAAGTCACCAACCAAACCACATTCAAAACAAAAAATCCCCTTTAAAGTCCCTACACTTAACCATTTTCAAGTGACTAAGTCACCAACCAAACCACATTCAAAACAAAAAATTCTCTTTAAAGTCCCTATACTTAACCATTTTCAAGTGACTAAATATCAAAACAAAACCATATTCAAAATAAAAAAATCCCCTTTAAAGTCCCTACACTTAACCATTTTCAAGTAACTAAGTCACCAACCAATCCACATTCAAAACAAAAATCCCCTTTAAAGTCCCTACACGTAACCATTTTCAAGTGACTAAGTACCAAACCAAAACCACATTCAAAACAAAAAATTCCCTTTAAAGTACCTACACTTAACCATTTTCAAGTGACTAAGTATCAAAACCAAACCATATTCAAAACAAAAAATTCCTTTTAAAGTCCCTACACTTAACCATTCAATATATAAGTCAAAATAAAACTACATTCAAAATAAAAAATCTTCTTTAAAGTCCCTACACATAACCATTTTCAAGTAACTAAGTCACCAACCAAACCACATTCAAAACAAAAAAATCCCATTTAAAGTCCCAACACTTAGCAATTTTCAAGTGACTACGTATCAAAACAAAACCACATTCAAAACAAAAAAAATTGCCTTTAAAGTCCCTTCACTTAACCATTTTCAAGTAACTAAGTCACCAACCAAACCACATTCAAAACAAAAAATCCCCTTTAAAGTCCCTACACTTTATTATTTTCAAGTGACTAAGTCACCAACCAAACCACATTTAGAACAAAAAATTCTCTTTAAAATCCCTATACTTAACCATTTTTAAGTGACTAAGTATCAAAACAAAACCACATTCAAAACAAAAAAAAATCCCCTTTAAAGTCCCTACACTTAACCATTTTCAAGTAACTAAGTCACCACCAAACCACATTCAAAATAAAAAATTCCCTTTAAAGTCTCCCTACACTTAACCATTTTCAAGTGACCAAGTATCAAAACAAAACCACATTCAAAACAAAAAATCCCTTTTAAAGTCCCTACACTTACTATTTTCAAGTGACTAAGTCACCAACCAAACCACATTCAAAACAGGCAACAACAAGACCAAAAAGATGTCAACAACAATGCTAGTGAATCGAACAAGGCCACACATGGCTTCACTAGACTTTAATATGAACAATAACAAGAAGATAACAACAATGCTAGTGAATCGAACAAGGCCACACACGGCTTCACTAGACTTCAATGTGAACAATAACAAGAAGATAACAACTTACCTTTGCTTGGCCTAAATTAAAGTAAAAGAGATTGATAAGCGGTCACCGAAAAAAATAGCCAAGATTTCTTATACCGGATTCGAAATCTGTCAAATAGTGAAATATTAGAACTCAAATGCTAGTAAATGTCAAGACTAACCAAAATTTAGGTAATTCAAACTCAAATTCGTAAACTTTAGCTAAAATCTAACTCAAAGATACTAAATTAGGGATTTCAAAATACTAAAGACACTAAAGATAATAAAATCTACTGAAGATACTAAAACCATAAAAGTAAATCAAGAATCTCAACAAATCACAACTAGAGATTCCAACTTTGAGGAATTCCAACCAATAATAACTTCAACACCACAAAATCCATATCAAAACTACCATAAAAGTAAATCAACAACCTCAAAATTTCATAGCTAAAGATTCAAAAGACTCAAATTTGAAGGGATTTCTACCATGAATAACTTCAATCAAGCGAAACCCATATCTAAAACAACAAACTAAACCATAAAAGGAATTCAAGAATCTCAAAAAATCAAAAAAGCAACACAAAAATATCTTCATACCCGAGTTATTGTCACTAGAGTAGATCGCGATGTGTGTGTGTTGGTGGGTAGGTGTGTAGCTGAGATCGCGGTTTTATTAGGTTAGGGGTGTGTGTGTGTTTTGATCTTTTATTGTTTTTCGGGTCAGGTCGGGTCGGGTTAATGGAACTTATTTTAAAAAAATATTTAAAAATCAACCACATGTGGTCGGTTTTCAAATAATTTTTTTTTAAATTAAGTTTTATTGATATTAAATTAATGTTTAACAAACTAAAATTAGTAAATTAAAATAAATTAATGAATTACAATTAATTTTTAACAAAATAATTTTTTAATAAATTCTATAATATTTATAAGAACATCCAAATAATTTAATACAACACGTATATATTTAAATTAGATAATTAGTTATTTTATCATCACATTAACACGAGTAGTATATTTCCCCAATCTTATAATAATATCAATTAATTTTGCAAATTAAGATAAGTTTTTGATTAATTAGCTTTTAAATACAATACTATATATATACCTCGTAATACAATGTGTTAATCAGATAAATTATCGATTACTTGTCTTACGTTATTACAACTTCAACAATATACGTGTATCTACATTGACACAAAATAGTACATCTATTTCCTCAATAATATGATATCAATGTATCATTCAAAATATTTTGATATATAGATTCAGTTATCTAGCTTTCAATTACTGCATACGTCACTACACGAGATATACGTATGTATACATATATTCAATTATCTATAATAGCTCTCAAATACGTACTATAAACATCACATACACGATTTTACTACCCCATAATAATATACAACGTATATCACAAATACTCAAAAACAAAACTTGTAAGCAAAAAAACTTTAATTCACCGCCAAAATTTGGCGGTCGTTCAAAATTTGAAATTCAAAGCAAATGGTAAGTATATGCCAGTTTCAAGATTCAATTTTTGGTCTCCTCCCCCCCCCCCCCCCCCAATTATACTGCATAATACTTGTCTTACATTATTACAACTTCAACAACATACGCTTGTCTACATCGACACAAAATAGTATATACATTTCCTCAATGGTATGATATATATCAACGTATCATTCAGAATATTTTAATATATAGATTCAGTCATCTAGCTTTAATTTTGATTACTGCATACGTCACTACATGAGATATACGTATATATACTTATATTCAATTGTCTATCAGCTTTCAAATACGTACTATAAACTTCACATACACGATTTTACTACCCCATAATAATATACAACTTATATCACAAATACTCAGATGAATTATCGATTAGATTATCTTATGTCATTAATATACCTTCACTATATAATATGTATATACTATATATATACCTATACATACACACACATATATACACTATCGACTATATCAAGTTCTAAATACGTACTATATATATCACATACGTACACGAGTATATTATCCAATAATATAATGCGATGTGTTTCATATACATACTCTGATGAGTGATTGATTAATTATATTTAATTATTAGCTTAATTATATTCTACTAAGTTTCGACTACATCGTTCATCAATCGATCACTACATGATATATATATATATATATATATATATATATATATATATATATATATATAAAGATATTTATATATATGAACTCTTGAATGCATATATATATATCATATCCACAAGTATATTACCTTATAATAGAACACGTTCATTATATTCTGATGAGTTATCGGTTATATATTACATTATTATGATTGAAATAGTAACATAATATCATTATCTTAACGGTATGATATATATACACACATATTCATTATACAAAGATTATGTATGTTGAATGTCATTTAACATATATACGAAGGAAAATATTTATTTTATATATTGAAACATATGTAAAAGATAAAGATTATGTTTAACGTAATTTGTTTATTTTATTTGATAAAATTTGAGAATGATTAATTTTTATTACTATTATACTGGTTATCGACTACGTGTGATCAGTGTAATTTCAAAAAATTATATATATATTACCTTATATATATAATTATTTTTAATGAAACCAATATATATATTTGATTACATATATATAATTACTGTTTACAAAATATTTTTTATTTTTTATTTTTTTTACTTCAAAAATCGACCACAAGTGGTCGATTTTTGTAAAATTATTTTCTTTTTTTTTTAATTAAAAACCGACCACTTTTGGTCATTTTTTTTAAAAGAAATTAAAAAAGAAATTTTAAAAACCGACCACATGTGATCCATTTTTAAAAATATTTTTCCATTATATTTTAAAAAAAAACGACCACTAGTGGTCGATTTTTTTTAAAATTTTTATTTATAAAATAAATAATAATTAATTTAAAAATTATTGAAATAATTATTTTGATTTTCTAAAATATAAAAATGACCACATCGACCACTTGTGGTCGATTTTTTCTGACAACAATGTGTGGTCGATTTTTTTAGTAGTGTTTGGTCACCCCATCAAATAAATGGTACCATCGGATTTCTTAAATGGTGCTCCTTTGGTAAACTATTACTCCCTCCGTTTCGAATTAATTGACTTTTATGCACTTGATACACTCATTAAGAAACTAATAAATAGAGACATATTTTACATATATACAGTAGACACGTAATTTTGTCCCTCCCAACGTCAATTTTATCCATTTTTAGCTCACCATCCTCACCCATGTAATTTTCCCTCCACAAAATGACAAAAAATAACAACCCAACTAATTTTATCTTATTCTAACAACTCCTCCCTATTAAAAGTTGACAACACATCACCTACCTTACCATACCCTACCCCACCTACCCTACCCCATACCCCCTCACCACCTACCTTACCCCACACGCCCTTTTTCTCACCTTTCTTGGACACAAAGCAAAAAAGAAATGAGCATACACTAAGAAAAATGGGGCCCACAGATCACACACGTAGAGAAGGGAATCTTCCAAGTATTTTCTTTTCCATAATAATAGACTAAATACCAAATAAGAGGGGGGTCCACGGGAAAGATTTCTTTGGAAATTTGTTTTTCCAAATTAAAACACATACGTAGGGATGGAAAAAGAAGGGGTAGTTGATTATTTAGGTGGTTTTCTTCTTCTTTCTTGAAAAAAAATTGATAAAGGGGCTCTCAATTCAACAGATGCAGGGATATACACGACAACTCACCACAAAACCATGACCATCATCTTCTATTTTCAGCTGCTACCGAGAGAAAACTCACGCACACACTCACCGAATTCACACTCCCTTCACCGCACGCACACATATAGATCGGAGAAGGTGGAGGGAGATAGATTGAGAGAGATATAGGGAGAAAATATCACTGTTGTGGTGGAGAGAGAGGAGAATCGAGGAGACGAGGGTGTTTCTCCGGTGAGTTTCGCCACTGTTCCGTCGAGGCTTGCCGAAAAACGGCGTTCCCACTCCGTTTTCAGATCATGTCTCACCGAAAATTCCAACAATTACGAAAAGGGATACGTAATTTCATTTGTGATTCAAATCTGGGTCTGATTTAGGTGCCATCGTTCTGGTTTTCTTTCCGAGTTATCGCGGGTCTCTTTTCGAGTTGAATTTCGAGGGACTTTTTTTGCTAGAATTGGTTCATAGTCGAGATTTCGGTATTCATTGAGGTTTCTGAAGCGGCTCTCATCTCTCTTCTTAAGTCAATTGAAAGCTTTTGAGGTTTAATTCTCGACTCTATTCTCTTATTATCATTATGTGTTTGACGATGAATGATTTATGCGTTGGGTAAGTTTGAATATTGATTGCGTATTGGTTGTTGTTGGATTTGAATGTTGAAGAGTGAATTGATAATTGAAGCATGAGTAATCATTGATTGATAAGAATGAAGTTGAGGGCGGGAATCGAAACTGGTAAAAGCGAATCTTATGATATTTTGATTCATTATTAATATTGAATGTGATATGTCGTCGGGTGGATAGGCGTACAGTAGGCTGGGTAGGCAAATTTAGAATTGGTGGATTATTGAATGTTTGAAATATGGTTGAATGTTTTGATTTTCTCGAATTAAAAATTGTACTCATTTGGTCGGGGAATGCCTCGAGGGATTTGTATCAATTAATTCGGGGAATGCCCCGAAGTATCTTGTACTAGAAGACGGCGCACGGTCAAGGCCCGGAACGTCGGGTGGAGTCTGGTTTATGATTAGCTTAGGATTAGTTTAGAGTAGAGTAGATTTACATTCCCGCATTTTTTATGTTTCGGGTCTGTATAATTGGATTGTACGCTATATTTTGGGATTCTTATGTTTGGTTTGTTTGATTGATTGTTTTACGTGTTTTTGTGTGATTTGTACATCGTAGTGCCAAATTAGCCGATTCACTCCACCAAGCGATCGTGGTCGAACCACAGAATCGAGGGGTGCCTAACACCTTTCCCTCGGTCAATAGAATTCCTTAGTCAGAATCTCTGTTCGCGCATCAGTTTTAAAGAGTCAAATCCGTTTTGAAAAGGATATCCACGGGTGACTTGGCACACCCGATTTATGCCAAGTGGCGACTCTGAGTTTTGAAACTAATAAATCCTTTTTGAAACAATTTTCATCTTTTGTCACTTTAATAATAAAATCCTTTCGAACCATAAAATCAATTCTTTTGGAGAATGAAAAAGAGGTGTGACAGCTCTGGCGACTCTGCTGGGGATTTTTCAGAATTCGAGCTTATTTTGGAGTCGTATCGGCTTTGTTTGGCATTACGAGTGTATAAGCATTGTTTGTAATTTTTGTTTGTGTTATTGTTATCACTTTTGTGCGATTTCGTGCTCTTTCTTTACTGTATTTATCCTATGTGTTACCATTTTTATATCTGGCATCATGTGTCTACTCCCAGGCCTTCTTTCTGCAACAAGTCTGTAGTACACGTGTTGTACACGACCTCTAGTTGAGTCACCCTTATTTTAGGGGGGGAGCCGTCGGTGTTATGGAGTAGGTGGAAAGCAAAGCAGCCACTATCGACCATACGCTCCCCCGAACAGCCTTGTTAGTGAACCCCAACGTAGGTCAGCCTTTAGGTCATGCTTATGTGCATCATATTGAGACATAGCAGGGCCCACTTGGTCCTTTGTGAGAGACTCACCTCTAAAGCATCCCTATGTGCTAAATGTTGCATTTCTTAGGGTAACGTGGTCATTTGACAGACTGATTTGGGGAAAACTTGTGTTAGAAGTAAAGTAAAAAAAAAAAAAAAGTGATTCGAAAAGAAAAAAAATGAGTTTCATAGTTTTAAAGTTCTTTATGGCTTTTGTTTTTCACAATTCGAAAATTCAAAAAGATTTCTTTATTTTCTGCACTCATTTGTTCAAAAACCAAAACATCAAAAAAAAAAGAAAAAAAATCTCAATTTGTCTCCTTTAGCATGCATTCATAATTCAAAATTTTCCAAAACAGATTTTTTTTAGCAGTTTTTATAAAAGAAAATGCAAAAAATGGTAGAAATTTGTACATTTCATGTAATGAAAATACCAAAAAGATTTTTTTCCTTCATAATTGTTGGTGTCAGTTGAGTTGAAGTGTCTAATTAAAAGAAAAAAACCTCAAAAAGATTTTATTCGTTTGTCTTTGGTTGTGCCCTTAAGTTAGGGTCAATCTGTTAGTTAATCGTTAATTGTCTAATCTGGACAAACTACGCACCCTTGATTCTCCTCTTTCGGGAGTGAGATACGTAGGCAGCCTATTGTTGGTTCGAGGATCTTATTTGAAAAATCCAAAAATATTTCTTCACTCTCCATTTAGAGTAGGCGTTTCATATACGTTTTTAAAAGAAAACTACAAAAAGATTTTTCCTTTAATAGGTTCAAGTTTCATTTTCACATGAAATTCAAAAATTGAAAACCCAAAAAGATTTTTCTTTGGTAATCACAGGTTTCATTTTGTATAGAGATTTAAACCTAAAAAAAAAATGTAAAAAGATTTTCATCAATTCTTTTGACACTTTGTTTCAAGAAAGTAAAAAGAGTTTAATTGGCCATTTTGGCAAAACTTCACGAACTACGCACACCTGATTCTCCCCTATCGGGGGTGAGATACATAGGCGCCCTTCTAAGGTTCGGTGATTTTTTTTCAAGAAAAAAAATAATAAAAAAAAATAAGAAGAGGTTTTGAAAAATCGTTGAACTCTAACGCATTTGCTATCTCTTGTCCAGTTAGTTTAAGGTGGTTGGTTTGTGGCATTTTGGCTGGTCCTCCATATTGCCCCAAGTCACAGAGGAAGTTATGGCCAACAAGGATACCGAGTTAGTTGTCACTAATCAGATAGGGAGTTCGGGGAATGAGAATGTAGGAGATAATGAAGAGATTCAAAAATTAAGGCGGCAAATAATAGAAATGCATCGAGCTTGGGATAATAGGTAGCCGCCTCCTCCAGTTCCCACTGATAATCTGGAATATCTTTCTAGCTTCCTCCCGTGTCACATGCACAATTTCCCATTTTTGTTGATATGCCACAATATGCATCAGGATCGACTCCGGGGCAACAATATCCAACCACTTCCAATGTTCATTTCCTCACTCCCCAATCCAAGACTACCACATACTCGGCTCCAGTTGTTGTTCATGCTTTTGCGGCGCCACCCCCACTTGAAGCTTCTACTTTTGATGTTCATCCACAAGTTGTGCCTCCCTACTCTACAAGAGAGCCTGCATTGAATATTTTTAGTGATCAACATTATGCTCTCGAGCCCACATTTAAGTCGACTGGTCCTTACGATTGCCCTCAACTGCCTGAATTTTCTCCCAACACTGAGAAGCTGTTATGACAAAAGAACAAGAGGAAATAGCCAGAAAATTGAGAAGTTTGGAACTGACTATGGAAAACTTGCAAGGACTTGGGGGGTACAAAAATGTCTCATATAAAGATCTGTGCATGTTTCCAGGTGTACATCTTCTTTTTGGTTTTAAAATGCCGAAGTTTGAGAAGTATGATGGACATGACGATCCTGTAGCACATCTGAGATGCTATTGTAACCAGCTAAGGGGTGCTGGAGGGAAGGAAGAATTACTCATGGCATATTTTGGTGAGAGTCTTTCAGATCTAGCTTCAGAATGGATTGTTGACCAAGACATCGACAAGTGGAACAACTGGGATAACCTTGCTAATGAATTTGTGCAACAATTTGAATACAATATGGAGTTGATTCCTAACAAAAAATCTCTGACTAATATGAAGAAAAAAAGTACTGAAACTTTTAGAGAGTATGCAATTAGATGGCGTGAACAAGCTGCTCGGGTGAAACCGCCAATGAAAGAAAGTAAGATAGTGGAGGCGTTTATTCAAACGCAGGATGAAACATATTATCAACACTCGTTACCTGCATTAGGCAAGCCATTTATTGAGGTCCTTAAAATGGGGGAGATGATAGAGGATGGAATTAAGACCGATAGTATTGTGAGTTTTGCAACATTGAAAGCGACTACTCAAGCAATTCAAAAAGGTTCGGGAAGTGTTGGAGGAAAGAAAAATGAGGAAGATATATCAGCCATTATAGTTGAACAACAGGCATGGGTAAGAGGACCATACTATCGTTACCCACGTGCTTAAACCCAAGTTTATGGCCAAGTTCCACAGAATCTTTCCCAAAATCCATTATATTTCATTCCCCCATCTCCATATCAAGTGTATAATGCGCAACCATATGTTTAACCCCCATCTTGCCCACACTGGCGCGCGCGAACTCTGTCGAGTTATCCTCCAGCTCTACATACATACCGAAGCCCTTCTAGGTTTGGTTTTCAATTTAAGCCAAATAATGAAATAAGACAGAAGTCGAGGGATAACTTCACACCGATTGGAGAGTCGTATGCAAGTTTATTCCAGAGATTGGTACAACAGGACATGATCACTCCTCTTCTTGGGTATACTCCTGACCCACATTCAAGAAGTTTTGATCCTAATGTACGATGTGCATATCATTCTGATGTTCAGGGTCACAATATTGAAGATTGTCGTGCTTTGAAAAGAGAAATTGAAAAGACGATTCAAGATAAATCAATCATGATACAGAACATTGACAGTGAGGAAAGCTCTAGTCATGCTGATATGCAAACCAGTGGCTAAGATGTCAGGCTGAGCAATTGAGAAGTCACCCCTCTCCTTACTAGGAAGGGGTCTGGTAGCTTGTTTTGTTTTATTTTCTGTTGTTCGAATTATTTCAGGGTTGTAGTTCGGGTTCTATCTTGTTTTGTCCTTTTGTTGTTTATGTTCAAACCCTTCTATCTTTTGTTTCAACTAAATGAAGTGTCCCATTTTTCTTTGTTTTAATTATGTGTTATTTTTTTGTTTTCTTTATACAGTACATTTTATGTTGACTCTAGTGATATGACATGCTTGCGGAATTTTCAGCCAAATCTTAAAGTCCAATTTAACCATGAAATATTAAATCAGAGGGTTAAGGTGAGAAAAAGCATCTGAGAAAAAATGATAGAGTGTTGACACATTTTGTGACCATGTTGAAGCCTTCTTTCAAAATTAAAGCAATTATTTTGAGAATCACAAGAATAACTTGGTCATCAATTGAAAAACAAAGCTCAATTAGGTCAAATAGCGGATGTGTGCTCCCGAGGAACAGAACAAAAATCAACTCCACGAAAGCATGAGTCATTCAATGTGAGGGATGTACAACAAAGATGGAGTTGTATGTTCGACAAGTGTAAAAGAAGAGGTGACACATATGCTCGGGGCAAGTTAGTGTTGTAAAATATGTCATAAGTGATATTGATTGTGTACTTTCACATTGCATGCTATGTACTAGCATCTTCAAGGATTGATATGACGAAGGCATTTCATTCTGCTATCCATATATTGTGTCATCCTTTGTGTACCCCGTTTGAGCCTTAGTTTTATTTTCTTTCATACCCCTCTTTTGGAATCAAGATACAGTCAACAAAGCTCAAAAGATAAGTGTCGAGCAAAAAAATAGAGTCAAAAGTTTAAAAGAAAAAGGGGTGTCAAAAAGAAGGAAAAGAAAAAATGTCAGATAAGATAGAATCAAAAAAAAAATCAGAATCAAGCAATAGAACAAGTTGCCAGAACTACGCATGACCTGATTCTCCTCTCTCGGGGGTGAGATACGTAGGCTGTCCTACTCCGAGCTCGGTCCAACCAAATAAACAATTTAGAGTCACCCAGTCAAAAAAATTGGGGCATGAGTTAATCCTCATTGTTTGAGTCGATTTCAAAAGTTGTAAGTCCTACCCCACTTCAAGTGTCGTTTGGGCCCCATGCCATCCTTTCTTTCTAACCTTATCCAAAAGCCAAGTTACAACCAAAGAAAGACCTTCAGATCAATCTTTGAGGATGTTAAGGCTGAGCATGCAAGGGATATGATGATGCATTTGGGAACTATTTGTCTTCCTCGGCATAGGGAATCAAGAGAGAAATAAAAATGAGAGAGTCTTATTGGTGAAAACCCTTACGGGCACCATAAGGCGATGGTAAGTTGAGAGAAATAAAAATGAGAGAGTCTTATTGGTGAAAACCCTCACGAGCACCATAAGGCGATAGTAAGCCGAGAGAAAATGAAAGAAGCTTTTTGGCAAAAACCCTTCAAGGCTCCACTAGCCGAATGGGGTCTTAAATGCAATTGAACTAAGAAAGCAACTGAGTTTCAAGGCCATTAACTCAACAACAATGGGTAGAAAGTTTGGATGAAAATATCAAGCTGCTTAATCCAAAATGCATGGCATAATCATTAGTGTTGACTGTCATTTTTAGATGAATTTTTCGTTTCTTTGTTTTAAAAGGGGACATTCATTGTCTTTTCTTTCTTCGCTTTATTGTAATTTTATCTTTCTTGAGTTAGTTATCAAAACAAAAATTGTCATTTTTTTTTTCGTTTCTTGTCTTTGAGTCAAGTCCGTGTCAAAACAAGTGAGAAAAGATTTCAAAACTGGCTACCAGCTTCTTCAATTGCGCAAAGTAAGACAAAAGGCCCACACATGAAAAAAACATGATTGCGGGCCAAAAGAAGGCATGCAAAAAGTTTTGTAAACCGACAAGTCTGGGAACTCATGGAAATACTAAGGTTCAAAGGGTTTATCTGAGAAGCATGACAAAGCAGAGATACCGTATCTGTTTCAGAGTCACTCTTAATAATCTAAGTTCGGGTCGATGATGCAGTAAGCGAGTGACACATGATAATGGTTGAAATCAAGATTAAATATGACCGGGGCAAAAGCAATTTCCACGAAAGCCAAAGCCACAAACCAGCCACCATGTTTTTAAACTAACAAGTTTTCTTTGGATGAAACAGGAACACATGCTACCTTCGAATCAAGGATTTCAAAGCCTAAACATCAAAGGCCGTAACATTCTTACTTTTTCAAATGCAACAGGCAATATTGCTGCATATATTGGATATTTAAATCCATGGAGACACACTTCCTTATTTGGATAATTCCAGCAACATTTGTGAGGAAATGCACTTTCTTGTTTTGTAATTCAAGTGGTATTTGTAAGGAGACGCACTTCCTTATTTGGGTAATTCAAGAAACATTTGTAAGGAGACGCACTTTCTTATTTGGACAATTCAAGCAACATTTGTAGGGAGACGCACTTCTTGGTTTGGGAAATTCGAGCAACATTTCTAAGGAGACACACTTTCTTATTTTGGTAATTCAAGAGCTATCATAAGGAGACACACTTCCAAAGGAGACGCACTTCCTTATTTTGGTAATTCAAGCGGTATTGGTAAGGAGACGGACTTCCTTGTTTGGTAATTCAAGCGGTATTTGTAAGGAGACGCACTTCCTTGTTTTGGTAATTCAAGCGGCATTTGATAAGGAGACGCACTTCCTTGTTTGGGTAATTCAAGCAACATTTGTAAGGAGACGCACTTCCTGGTTTGGGCAATTCAAGAAACATTTGTAAGGAGACGCACTTCCTTGTTTGAGTAATTCAAGAGACATTTGTGAGGAGACGCACTTCCTTATTTGAGTAATTTAAGCTGCATTGGTAAGGAGATGCACTTCCTTGTTTCGGTAATTCAAGCAACATTTGTAAGGAGACGCACTTCCTGGTTTGGGCAATTCAAGAAACATTTGTAGGGAGACGCACTTCCTTGTTTGAGTAATTCAAGAGACATTTGTGAGGAGACGCACTTCCTTATTTGAGTAATTTAAGCTGCATTGGTAAGGAGATGCACTTCCTTGTTTTGGGTAATTCAAGCGGCATTGGTAAGGAGATGCACTTCCTTGTTTTGATAATTCAAGAAACATTGATAAGGAGATGCACTTCCTTGATTGGGTAATTCGAACTTTACTTTTTGGGTAATACACTTCCTAACTTAAGTCTTGATTCCTAGTAGATGTACCTCCTAGTCGAGTTATTGCACTTAATCCTTAAGGAGACGCACTTCCCTGCTAGTTTTTATTTGTCAGGTGACACACTTTTAATTTAAACTTGTATCTCTAGAAGATGCACTTTCTAGTTAGAATTCCTCACTTTAATTCTTAGGAGACGCACTTTCTAGTGTTGGTTATTCAATTTTACTCTCAAGAGATGCATTTCTTGGTCAGAGTCTTGATTCATTATTGCAACATGCAAGTAGGTATGATGTGACTTTTCCAAAAGTCTTTTGATGATAAACTGGGGCAAAAATTCAATTTCTGTTTTTGAAACTTTACTTTTCTGGCAAATGAAACCTCTTTATAATGATATTTGTTTGGGATAATTTTCTTTTTAGTTGTGATGTGATTTCAGGAGCCTGATCGAAGCACAGGGTGAATAAATGGAAAATCAAACAACAAGCTGGAGAAATTAAAAGTTAAACAGATTGAAAAGTAACAAGTCAAAAGCCCGTCTGCAGAACAGGGTGAAGAAATTGAAAGCCAAACAACAAGTTGAAGAAATTGCAAGTCAGGGGCCCGCTTGAAGAACAGGGTGATGAAATGCCAAGTCAAGAGCCCGCCCGAAGCACAGGGCCAATAATTGAAAAGTTAAGAAGCAAGGTGAAACAATTGAAAGCCAAACAACAAGTTGAGAAAATTGCAAGTCAGGAGCCCGCCTGAAGAATAGGGTGATGAAACTCAAGTCAAAAGTTCAGAAGAAGCTGCATAGATAGGATTTTGTAATTTCGTTTATGTTTTTTAACTTGTAATTTTCATTTTTGATGTAATAATAGAGCCGCGGACCGGAACCTCGATTGGACCTCACTCGACTCTCCAACTCGGGATAGTCCATCTTTCTTCCAATCTTTTGAGATACCTGTCACTTGATTCCCTCATAACTTGGGCTGTTAGGATGTCCTGGTGTAGACTCAGTTTCCCTTCTCCCTTTTGTTTCATTCTCTTTGAATAATGGTCGGGACAAAATTTTGTCTCGTTGTCTACTTCTTTGTCTGGAAACACTTTGTGTTTACATTCAAAGGGGGCATGCTGTAGACACGTAATTTTGTCCCTCCCAACGTCAATTTTATCCATTTTTAGCTCACCACCCTCACCCATGTAATTTTCCCTCCACAAAATGACAAAAAATAACAACCCAACTAATTTTATCTTATTCTAACAACTCCTCCCTATTAAAAGTTGACAACACATCACCTACCTTACCATACCCTACTCCACCTACCCTACCCCATACCCTCTCACCACCTACCTTACCCCACACCCCCTCCTTCTCACCTTTCTTGGACACAAAGCAAAAAAGAAATGAGTATACACTAAGAAAAATGAGGCCCACGGATCACACACATAGAGAAGGGAATCTTCCAAGTATTTTCTTTTCCATAATAATAGACTAAATACCAAATAAGAGGGGGGTCCACGGGAAAGATTTCTTTGGAAATTTGTTTTTCCAAATTAAAACACATACGTAGGGATGCAAAAAGAAGGGGTAGTTGGTTATTTAGGTGGTTTTCTTCTTCTTTCTTGAAAAAAAAATGATAAAGGGGCTCTCAATTCAACAGATGCAGGGATATACACGACAACTCACCACAAAACCATGGCCATCATCTTCCATTTTCAGCTGCTACCGAGATAAAACTCACGCACACACTCACCAAATTCACACTCCCTTCACCGCACACACACACATAGATCGGAGAAGATGGGAGAGATAGATTGAGAGAGATATAGGGAGAAAATATCACTGTTGTGGTGGAGAGAGAGGAGAATCGAGGAGACGGGGGTGTTTCTCTGTGAGTTTCTCCACTGTTCCGTTGAGGCTTTCCAGAAAACGGCGTTCCCATTCCATTTTCAGATCGTGTCTCACCAAAAATTCCAACAATTACGAAAAGGGATACGTAATTTCATTTGTGATTCAAATCTGGGACTGATTTAGGTGCCATCGTTCGGGTTTTCTTTTCGAGTTATCGCGGATCTCTTTTCGAGTTGAATTTCGAGGGACTTTTTTGCTAGAATTGGTTCATAGTCGAGATTTCAGTATTCATTGAGGTACCCGAAGCGGCTCTCATCTCTCTTCTTAAGTCAATTGAAAGCTTTTGAGGTTTAATTCTCGACTCTATTCTCTTATTATCACTATGTGTTTGACGATGAATGATTTATGTGTTGGGTATGTTTGAATCTTGATTGCTTATTGGTTGTTGTTGGATTTGAATGTTGAAGAGTGAATTGATAATTGAAGCATGTGTAATCATTGATTGATAAGAATAAAGTTGAGGGAGGGAATCGAAACTGGTAAAAGCAAATCTTATGATATTTTGATTCATTATTAATATTGAATGTGATATGTCGTCGGGCGGATAGGCGTACAGTAGGCCGGGTAGGCAAATTTAGAATTGGTGGATTATTGAATGTTTGAAATATGGTTAAATGTTTTTATTTTCTCGTATTAAAAATTGTACTCATTTGGTCGGGGAATGCCTTGAGGGATTTGTATCAATTAATCCGGGGAATGCCCCGAAGTATCTTGTACTAGAAGAAGGCACACGGTCAAGGCCCGGAACGTCGGGTGGAGTCTGGTTTATGATTAGCTTAGGATTAGTTTAGAGTAGAGTAGATTTACATTCCCGCATTTTTTATGTTTCGGGTCTGTATAATTGGACTGTACGCTATATTTTGGGATTCTTATGTTTGGTTTGTTTGATTGATTGTTTTACGTGTTTTTGTGTGATTTGTACATCGTAGTGCCAAATTAGCCGATTCACTCCACCAAGCGACCGTGGTCGAACCACGAAATCGAGGAGTGCCTAACACCTTTCCCTCGGTCAACAGAATTCCTTAGTCGGAATCTCTGTTCGCGCATCAATTTTATAGAGTCAAATCCGTTTTGAAAAGGATATCCACGGGTGACTTGGCACACCCGATTTATGCCAAGTGGCGACTCTGAGTTTTGAAACTAATAAATCCTTTTTGAAACAATTTTCATCTTTTGTCACTTTAATAATAAAACCCTTTCAAACCATAAAATCAATTCTTTTGGAGAACGAAAAAGGGGTGTGACATATACCCTTGTATAATAGTTAAATATTAAAATTTGATATATATTACTCCATCTCATGCATTACGTCTACAACATTAAGTATTTATTATTGAAACTAGTAATAATCATTTGATTTTAATTTTGAGAATTGAGATCATTTATGCATCATTCAATAATTTTGAAAATCGTGAATGTATTTAGTATTTCTATCAAAATTAAAATGGAAAACATACATATAAAATACTCTTGATTTTAAAACTTAAACAATTAAATTGAAACAAATATTTTTAAAAAGAACGCCAACTAATATGAAACGGAGAAAAATATTTTTAAAAAGAACGCCAACTAATACGAAACGGAGAAAGTATAAGCAAACGTCTAAAGCAAATAAAATTATTAACTTAATAAATAAGACAACAATGTTCTGATACTATTAATGTCCATTAGACAAATTCATTAATTAGTTGTACATTTTTAGTATTAACTTAGAAATTAATAATTTCATAGTCGTTAAACCTTAAAAAAAAAAAATCAACTTAATATTAACTTAGAAAATAATAATTTCATAGTTGTTAGGCATTTAGACTTCAGAAGAAAATCAAAGCTAAAAACAACACAACTCAACTCAACTGACTTTCCCTTCAAACTTCAGCAATTCATCCTCAATTGCTTCTAACAATTGCTGTTGCATCTGTGGTTGTTACTGTTCATCCAATTGCACATTTTTTTGGTATCCACTGGGGGAGGTAGGATTAGCTCTTTATATCGTGCTTATCGTCACACCTTATATTAGCAGGAATTTTCTTAGTTGTTTTTTGATAATTTAATTTTAACTAGTCGAGGCGTGGGTAAACTGACTCATAATTTTGATACATGCAGGGCAACATTGTGCCCGTTGTATTACTACTATCACCAGAAACATCCGGTCAATTTCATGCAGCTTGGGTTGTTTTACGAGTTAATAACTTAGATGGTCACTCAACTTTGGACTTTTATCTCAGAAAGTCACTCAACTTTGATCTTTACTCCAAAAATCACTCAACTATCATAATTTTACTTAGAAAGTCATTCAACCTATTTAATTATTCTTTTAAATAAAATTTGCTTATGTAGAATTTCTATTTAAATTAAAATTCTAAGAAGATAAAAAATATTTTTAATGACTCTTTTATCCTTATTTCCTTAAATTTAGTATCTCCCCCTCCCCTCTCTCATTTTTCTTCTCCTTCTCGCATATTGTAATTGATTTAACATTAAATATGTTTAATAAAATATTAAAGGATCAAATTCAAATTTAACAATAACCAAAGAATTAGAATTACAATTATTTTGTTCTACTTTTTCAATCCTTGTTTCAACTTCTTTTTTTCATCTGATATTGATGTTAGTATTGAAATCTAAGTAAATTTAAATTTGTACATTATATGGCTTATTTATAAATGCGACGATCTCAACGAAACACCCCCACCTCCCACCCCTCTTGTTTTCACACTAAAGATATCCTTTTTTATGAATGTTTATACTATATGTATGAAAAAAAAAAAAAAACTATACTATATGTATATGTATGATGAATTAGGAATTTTACACTCATAAGTAAATATTATGAGTAATATACCTACGTTATAGGGATTCACTATATGTATGTAATAACTACGTACACGTGGCTCTTTAGTAATAAATGAGTTAAATTACGTATCATTTAGTTATATTTCATCGTATTAATATAGTTTATATTAATAACTTTTTATCCTTCGATTATTGTTAAATTTAATTTGATATTTTAATATTTTATTAGGCATTAATGTTGAATCAATTACAATATGTGAGAAGGAGAAGAAAAATGAGAATGGAAAATTAATTTATGAGAATAAGGATAAAAGGGTCATTAAGAGATACTTTTTATTTTTTTGAATTTTGCATTTAAATAATAATTCCACATAAGCAAATGTTATTTAAAAAAAATGATTAAATAGTTTGAGTGACTTTCTGAGTAAAAATATGAAAGTTAAGTGACTTTTGAAGTAAAGATCAAAGTTGAGTGACCATTTGAGTTATTAACTAGTTGTTTTACAGTTACTTTGGCTTTCGCTGTGGGATTGACTTGCGCCTTTACCAGTGGTAAGTCTATTGGAACTTCAATCTATGGGCTACAACGCTCTAAAATATTGTAATTTGGTACTTGAAACTTGAATTTGTACCTACTGGATACTAATAAATCTTTCTACTTTGATTATTCACAGGCAAGGTAATATTGGAGTTTGTTATATTGACAGCAGCAGTGGTGATTAGTGTGACATTATATACACATTCTGGGCAGCAGAGAGAGAGAGAGAGAGAGGCCACGATTTCAATTCAATTTTCTTGGACCATTCTTATTTGCTGCCCTTATGGTTCTCATATTATTTTGGCTTCATCCAGGTTCGTCCACTTGCCACTTTCTTCTTCGAGATCATATCGCTAATTAAGTAAATAATTAATTAGCCATACAAGCATTACGTTCAATTTGCATTGTTAATAATCCACAATTTGAAGATAACTTAGTTCACATAATTCATATATAAAACGATAAACAATGCACATTTATATTATTTGAAGGCGGAACGTGCTCAAATAATATTACAAGGATCGATATATCAAATTAGAAGTTACTAACCCTACAATTATTGAACATGCATGCGATTGATCCTTTTTTCTTCCTCATGGAATAATCTCATGTCTAAATGCTTTTCAACAACTGAATTAATTTTTAATGTCGACTTTAAATACTTTTGCTACTTTAGTACTTTTTCTTAATGGCAACCTATTATGAAGATGTTACTACTAGGAAGTGAGCTGACCCTGTTTGTTCTTGTTTGTTTGTCTATTGTTGTAGCTATTGTTTCCTCAAGGTAGGCTCTCTGTGATGATCTATGGCTGTTTAGCACCGATTTTATTCCGTGGATACATAATTTGTGATACGGACAATTTAATCAAGCGCTACACTTACGATGAATACATCTGGGCTGCAGTTGTCTTGTATCTCGACTTCCGATCTAGTCTTACTATTTTCAGAGTTTCTGATACTTGAGAAACAAAGTTATGCTTGTGAATATCTTTTTAAATTTTTAATTTTTTGGGGTGGGGGTGGAGGTTATTTACTAATTGTATGTACTCTTATCGAAGTTGTAAGAAAATGGTTTTTCTATGAATTGTCATTAATTGGGCTACTGTTGTTGCTGCCCATCGTTTTTTCTTAGCTATAGAAGGTGATAGATGTCCATAAGATTCTTGACATACTTCAAAATTTGATTTTCATGTATACAAGGAAAAATAACATAAATACATCTTAACTTTATCATATTTATGTAAATTTTCATCATTACAAAGTAATTATAATGATCCGTTGTCCTATGTTGCACTGCTTTTATTATTGGTTATGTTGTCTTTGGTGCTAGGCCATTCGTGTGCCCTATATTTCCTGATATTTAGTTTTTGTTGCTATCTTAGTTTAGTTTTTGTTTCTATCGTAGTTTAGTTTTGTTTCTTGCTTTGTTTGTTTTTCTTGAGGGGTGGCTTTGGGCGTCGATGAAAGGGTAGGGTCATGTCCGAGGGGTTTGGGCCTGGGGACGGGTGTTAGGGTAGGGGAAGAGGGGAGGACTAGTTTGGGACTGGGGGCAAAGTATGGTGTTAGGTCGGGGGTGGGGTGTGGAGTGAAGGGTGGTAAAGGTAGATGTGTTACTAATATAGATAGGGTGAGGGTGGGGTCTTGGAACATAGGAACCCTTCAGGGTAAGTCAATAGAGCTGGTGAAGATTCTTAGAAAGAGGAGGATTAATATTGTGTGTGTTCAGGAGACCAAGTGGGTAGGGTCTAAGGCTAGGGATGTGGATGGTTACAAGCTTTGGTACTCGGGGAGTGATAGGCGTAGAAATGGAGTAGGCATCTTAGTAGATGAAGAACTTAGAGGGCAAGTAGTGGAGATTAAGAGGGTCAACGATAGGCTGATGACGATTAAGTTAGTCATTGGGGGGTGTACTTTGAACGTGTGTAGTGTTTATGCGCCTCAGGTGGGCTTGAATGGGGATGAGAAAAAATGGTTTTGGGAGGCTTTGGATGAGGTGGTAAGAGGAGTGCCTAGCTCTGAGAAGATTGTTGTAGCAAGGTATTTCAATGGTCACATCGGGGTGGTACCGGGGGGCTATGGCGATGTGCATGGGGGCTATGGTTTTGGGGAGAGGAATGATGAAGGAGTTGCTTTACTGGATTTTGCGAGGGCCTTTGGGTTGGTAGTAGTGAATTCGAGATTTCCAAAGAAGGAGGATCACCTGGTCACCTTTCGAAGCGCAATAGCTAAGACGCAGATTGACTTTCTGCTGCTTCGAAAGGGAGATAGAGTGTTGTGCAAGGATTGTAAAGTCATCCCAAGTGAGAACCTTTCGACCCAACACAGGCTTCTGGTGATGGATTTGGGCTTAAAGAAGAATAGGAAGAGAAAGGGAGGGGAGGGGCGTTCTAGAATTAAATGGGGGGCTTGACTCCGGTTAATGTGTTGGAGATAGGAGAGAAAGTGGCAGAGATGAGGGTGAGGGAATGTAGAGGCGACGTGGATAGTAAGTGGGATAGGGCTGCTAGGTGTATTAAGGAGACAACTAGAAAGGTATTGGGTGTCTCGAGGGGCCGGGCCGGTCAGCGGCAGGGGGATTGGTGGTGGAATGAAGAAGTAAAGAAGAAAGCGGAGACTAAGAACAGAGCGTATGCTAAGATGGATGAGAGTACGGATGAAGAGGATAAGAGGGCTAGTAGGGAGGAGTACAAGTTAGCTAGGAAAGAGGCTAAGTTAGCAGTTACGGTTGCTAAGACGACAATTTTTGAGAGCTTGTATGCGGGGTTGGAGGAGCGAGGTGAGGAAAAAAGGTTGTATAGACTTGCTAAGGCAAGGGAGAGAAAGAGTCATGACCTAGACCAAGTGAAGTACATTAAGGAGGGGGATGGTAGTGTGCTGGTGGAGGACGTTCATATTAAGAGAAGATGGCAGTCGTATTTTCACAGACTTTTGAATGATAAGGGGGACAAGGACATTGTGCTAGGGGAGCTGGAGCACTCAGAGAGGTGTTGCGATTTTAGGTATTGTAGGCATTTTAAGGTGGAGGAGGTCAGTGAGGTTATTCGCAGAATGCGGTGGGGTAAGGCGACAGGGCCAAATGAGATCCCTGTGGATTTTTGGGAGTTTGTGGGCAGGGTTGGTTTAAGGTGGTTGACCGAATTATTTAATGGCATTTTCAAAACTGCAAAAATGCCTGAGGCGTGGAGGTGGAGAACCATGATTTCTCTATATAAGAACAAGGGTGACATCCAGATTTGCAACAACTACAAGGGTATTAAGTTGTTGAGTCATACTATGAAGATTTGGGAGACAGTGGTAGAGCGGAGGTTGAGGAAGATAGTGTCTATTTTGGAGAACCAGTTTGGCTTTATGCCCGGTCGCTGGACGACGGAGGCAATTCACCTGGTGCGGAGACTGGTGGAGCAGTATAGGTAAAGGAAGAAAGATCTCCATATGGTATTTATCGACTTGGAGAAGGCATACGACAAAGTTCCTTGGGAGGTTCTTTGGAGATGCTTGGAGGTGAGTGGAGTCCCGGTGGCATACATCATATCGATTAAGGACATGTATGAAGGAGCTAAGACTCAGGTGAGGACGGCGAGAGGAGATTCTGAGCATTTTTCGGTCCTGACAAGGTTGCATCAGGGATCGACTCTTAGCTCTTTTTTGTTTGCTTTGATGATGGATATTTTAACGCGGCGTATTCAAGGTGAGGTGCCTTGGTGCATGCTTTTTGTGGATGATGTAGTGTTGATTGATGAGACGCGGGGAGGTGTGAATGATAAATTAGAGGTTTGGAGACAAACACTTGAGTCTAAAGGGTTCAGGTTGAGTAGGAGCAAGACAGAGTATATGGAATGCAAGTTTAATGACTTGAGGCAGGAGGACGAGTTGGTAGTTAAGTTGGACTCTCAGGTGGTGTGTAGGAGGGATAGTTTTAAGTGTCTCGGGTCCTTGATTCAGGGAAATGGTGAGATTGATGAGGATATCTTTCACCGGATTGGGGCAGGTTGGATGAAGTGGAGGCTAGCCTCGGGAGTGTTGTGTGATAAGCAGGTGCCGCTCAAACTTAAAGAAAAATTTTATAGAGTGGCAATCCGTCCGGCAATGTTATATGGAGCAGAGTGTTGGCCGGTAAAGAACACCCATATCCAAAAATTGAAGGTGGCGGAAATGCAAATGTTGCGTTGGATGTGTGGGCTTACTAGGAGTGATAGGGTTAGGAATGAGATTATTCGGGAGAAGGTTGGAGTGGCTTCGGTGGAGGACAAGATGCGGGAAGTTCGGTTGAGATGGTTCGGGCATGTGAGTGGGAGGGGCGCGGATGCCCCAGTTCGTAGGTGTGAGAGACTGACTTTGGATGGTTTCAGGCGGGGTAGGCCGAAGAAATATTGGAGGGAAGTGATTAGACGGGACATGGAGCAGTTACATCTTACGGAGGACATGACCCTAGATAGGAAGGTGTGGAGGACGCGGATAAGAGTAGAAGGTTAGTTCCTGCGGGCGGGCCGTAGTCGGAAGCTAGGAGAGCTTTGGGGTGGGGGTATTGTGGGTGAGGGTGCCTTTGGTTTGTTAGTATAGGGTTCTACTGTGTGGGTGCCTTATTTTTATTGTTCCAACGGGTTTCATGCTTTATTATGAATTTACTTATTATTCTTTGTCCTGAGCCGGGGGTCTATCGGAAACAACCTTGCTACCTCTCCGGAGGTAGTGGTATGGACTGTGTACATTTTACCCCCCAGACCCCATTGTGTGGGAATACACTGGGTTTGTTGTTGTTGTTCATCATTACAAAGTAATTATAATGATCACAACTAATTATGTATCTTTCTTTGATGTATTGGAGAGCTAATTATGTATTTCGATATACTTAAAATTAAAAAAAAAATATCGAGAGCAAATTATGTATCTTTACAAGGTATTTTTATAGGATGTATTATGTATTTTTCGACAGATCTAAAATTAAAAAAAAAAATATTGAGAGTTAATTATATGTCATTATAAAGAGAAAAAAAATGCACACTCTTAGGGGGGCATACTAAAGTGGCTTGGCGTAGACTGATTTGTAACAACTTGGGAGCTCCTAAATGGCTATTTATAGCCTTTCTCGCAGCACATAAGAGACTCTACACTAGAGACTGGTTGATTCAATGGAAGATGCAAGTTGACCCCATATGTCAGTTGTGTGAATATATAGGGAGCTAATTATGTATCTCGACAAATCATTATTGAAATTTTCAATAATTATGCAAAATGTTGAAATTTTTATGTTGTTTGCCCTAGTAATTAGGGATCTACTCATGAGTATTAGTTTAACATTAGTATTATCTAAATTGATATAAATCAAAATTTTCTTATTAACTATGATGTGATATTATAATGGGAAAATTGTAATTTAAGGTTATAATCTTATTTCTAATCAAACGATCCCTTAAAACTTTGAAGATTTGATCATATACATTGTTTGTTGAAATAACTCTTAAATGTTAAATTTAATTTATTGTAACAAGTTCTGTTTTATTTCTAGGTAATATAATTAGTTGCACATATCAATATTACAAGAGGTCATATTTCTTGTATTGGACTGGTCCACCACCTTTAAACTCATTTTACAGATCTTATGGTTATATAACCAAAATAAGGATTTTTCCCGGTAAATAAAGGGAAATAATTGATGAATAAAGAAATAGGAGTATTTGGAAAACAAAAAACGATTTAACAAATTATCTTACATTTTGTATCCGTATAGTAAGAATAGCACTGATCTTCTCTATAGAACTACCCTGGTAGCTGCTATTTATTACGTATGGAGGGAAAGGAACCAGGTAGTTTTTCAGCACAAGAGGAGTTGTGGGGATGCTATAGTGAGGTTGATCATCCAAGCCATATTCACCAGGACAACACCTACAAGCAAAATGCAGGGAAAGCTAACAAAATTAAATTGGTACCGGTAGTTAAGTCATTAGCTGATATGTTTCGGTAGTGATTTGAGGTTTAAACTTTAAAGGCAGTAGCTGGGATGTTTCCAACTATGCCTAGACAGTTTATATGTCGTTTGCTTTGTAATTCCTACTTTGGTGATACATAAAATGTTTATTTACCAAAAAAAAGAAAAAAAATATATATTTGTTGGATGTATTAGGAGTTAATTATGTATCTCGACAAATTCAAAACTGAGACTTTTAATAATTATGCAAAATGTTGAAATTTTTTGTAATTAAGCTTCAAACTGTCGGAATTTATGTTGTTTGTCCCGATATAATTGGGTCTCAGCAAGATGTAAAAAGGAAAAATGACCTAAAAGAACAACTTAAGTTACAAAACTACTAAAAATCCCTACACTTTAAAAATATTACAAATATCCCAACATTTAATACTTTTACTAAAAGTTGAGATACATGTTAAAGACCCCTCATCCTACTTCTTTACTTTACCAAATTAAGAACAGTTTTTACTCCTTAGTCTACGCCATTATTTCAGCTGCGATTTCGATCAATCCCATTTTTTCCTCTAATTCAAACTTTTAAATTAAGGTAAAATTTTTCCTTAAAATCATATTCAGTTTCTTTTAATTTTATCTGTCGATTTTTTTTTTCAAAAATCAATAATTTGACTATTTTTACAAAATGATTTTTCAGTGATATTTGTTGAACAAATTCTCAATCCATCCCTCCCAAACCGCCAAATAGTGCCGAAAATGATACACAAAGCTTTTATGTATCAAAATTAGGTAAAGTTGGGTAACTAAACTTTTGAACTTAAAATACTAATGCAAGCAGTAGTAAAGTTGCATAGATGGTGGAGATGGCAATTGTTTCATGAACAGAAAACAAAAGCAACAGTTGTCATCCAATCGCACGTTCTAGAAAAAATCCAACTACACACACCTTGGAAATACTCTCTAATCGTCAAGTTTATCTCAAAATAAAAGTTCAAGATCTATGGAGACCTTCAGAGCAATTTCTTGTATCTCTTGTTCTCTGTTTTTGTTGTTATATGTTTCTCTTGTTTTTAAGATTTAGTTAAATAGGCATATCAAAGATACGTGATAGTAAACTTAAAGATATATATTATGTACGAGGTTGTTTTGTATGTATCTCGCATTATGTTTTATTTTGATTCAAATATTTATACCAAAGATACAAATTTTGTAAAACAACGGATACATTTTAAGCTTTTTATATATTTGGTTTGTGTTATTGTGGATTTATGTATCTCTTGTTATTTGTTATTTCAGATCTGGGTAATTTCAGGCTTAGATATATATTTACACATACATGATATTTTTTTCAATATCTTGTATCAATTGTTATCTGTTTAAGTTTTATATGCATCTCTTGTTTTTAAGTTTTAGTGAAATCAGCATACTAAAGATACATGTTAGTAAGCTTAAAGATACATATAGTGTATGAGGGGTATGTTATATGCATCTCGCATTTTTTTTTTGAATTCAAGTTTTTGAATTCAGTTATTTAACCCTCGTACGTTACATCGTTAATCCAAACTCCGGAATGACGTAACAACACTGAAATATTTATTGCAATTACTTCAAACAAAATTAAGAAAAAATAATAAAAAATTTGTAAGAATCGTTTATAACTGGGAACGAAATATGGAAGAAATTTGTTTTACAAGGTGGAATACCAAACAAATTACCTATTTTCATGGAATTTTATTCAGTTTTTACCATTATTAGTTAGGTTAATTGCTGAATTAAAGGAACTTTAGTCAATAATTCAATTTTTTTTATCCAATGCTTTAATTTTTTTTTGAATTCAATTATTTAGCCCTCGTACGTTACATCGTTAATCCAAATGTTGGAATGACGTAACAACACTTAAATATTCATTGTAATTACTTCAAACAAAATCAAGAAAAAATAATAAAAAGATCATAGGAATCGTTTATAACTGAAAACGAAATATGGAAGAAATTTTGTTTGAAAATGAGGAATAACAAATAAATTACCTATTTTTCTGGGATTTTATTCATATTTTACCATTATTAGTTAGGTTAATTGCTAAATTAAAGGAACTTTAGTCAATACTTATTTTTTTAATTCAATTTTTTGAATTCAATTATTTAGCCCTCGTACGTTACATCGTTAATCCAAACGCCGGAATGACATAACAACACTGAAATATTCGTTGTAATTACTTCAAACAAAATCAAGAAAAAACACTAAAAAGGTCGTAGGAATCGTTTATAACTGAAAACAAAATATGGAAGAAATTTTATTAAAAAGTGTGGAATAACAAACAAATTACCTATTTTCGTGGGATTTTATTCAATTTTTACCATTATTAGTTAGGTTAATTGCTAAATTAAAGAAACTTTAGCTGTCACAGCCCTTAAATTATGCAAATTAGTTTAATTATTAAATGTATCTGTAGAATGTATCTCACATTAGTTATATATATATATCCAATGGCAACATGTTAAAAAATTAAGATGTTTTTTATCGTATAAAAAAATTAATGAGAGATACATATATATACAATCGTGCACAATATGTATCTTTAACACTACTAATATGTATTTTGTGTATGCTTATATCACTAAAACTAAAATATCAAGAGATACATATATATACACAACTTGAACCAGAGATACAAGATGAAGAAAAAATGTATCTAGTTAGACCAAATATGTATCTCGGCCTATTAAAAATAACGAAAATAAAATTACGTAAAACAATAATTAATTTTACATTAAATGTATAATTGAATAAACAAGAGACAAATAACTACCATAACGTCTCAAAATTGGGTAACCAAGCTTTTGAACTTAAAATACTATTGCAAGCGGCAACAAAGTTGCAGAGATGGTGGAGATGTAAATTGCTTCATGAACAGAGAACAAAAACAACAGTTGTCATCCAATCGCATGTTCCAGGATGGATTACCAGGCAAAGTGTTTCAAAAAATAAGGAACAATTACTTCAAGACCTGATACTTTATATCGTTAATCCAAACGCCGGAATGACGTAACATGTTCACTAACAATGATTCCATCACTCTTATCATACGTTACATGTTCAACAACAATGGAAGAAATCAATTTATCATACGTTACATGTTCACTAACAATGATTCCATCACTCTTATAGCTATCATATTTTATATCGTTAATCCAAACTCTAGAATAATGTAACAACACAGAAATATTCATCGCCAATACTTCAAACGAAATCAACAAAAAAAAAAATATACGAATTATTTCTATGTGGAAAGTGATTATGAAAGAGAATTTGTTTAAAAAGTTGAAATAACAAATAAATTTTCTTTTTTTCCTGAGGTTTATTGAGTTGTTATCATAATTAGTTAGGTTAATTGCTATATTAATGTTAATTTAGCCATTACATCCCTTAAAATATGTCAATTAGTTTAATTACTACATGTATTTGTAGGATGTATCCAACATAAGTTATATGTATTATCAAAGACTAAAAGTTGAGATTTTATGAAATTTAGAAAATAGTTGGAAATTTTGGTAAATACCAGTAAACATGTCGTTATATAGGTAATTTTTACATGTAAAAATACTCTTGAAGCAGAATTAGTATTGGGCTTTGTCATTGGTTCCTCTTAGGTTAATGGATGCCCATGTCGTTGAAAGTCGGATACCCATAGGCCATAGTCATTTAGGCGGATCAAAATAAAATATACTTCTACTGGTTCGTCTAAACCTTGACATGACATGACATTGGCAGGTTTTAAGTTACTTCTACTATAATAAACAAACAAACTAAGTTAGATGATAACAAGATAATAAAATATGCTTAACATAATCATATTTCAAAATAACTTCTTAAATAAAGGGAGACCTTTTCATTGAAATTAGGGAAATAATTACAAACTATGACTCATGACACACGCAAATACTAGCCCATGCCTTTTTTAAAGTAGTAAAACACGAGAAGAAAATTTGAGACATAAAAGGATAGATCACGGGACCTCCTCCGGATCATCACCGATTGTTTAAAACTACTAGTAATTGCCCTTTCATTTACCATGATGGGCGACGAGTTATGAGTGGAGTGGAGGTCCAGTTTTGCAAAGCCTCTCCTGGTGCAACCTTCTTCACCTCACTGGACTTCGAAAAATCTTCTGATATAGCATTGCATCCCTCGAACAGATTTCATATCCCATCCCCAAGACTATCATTTTTTGACATCTCACGCACGGGAAATGACTGGTACAGGACCGACAAGGGCCTAAACAAACATGTCTTTGACTTATCCTCAATCTCATCCTTATATGTTGGCTGGTATCCCAACCCATACTTAGATGTTTTTTCTAGGATCGTAATGGGCTCAATAATTCCTTCTAAATTCTTACCCAAGCCTCGACCGAGCTCGAACCCACTTCTTAATATCACGGTCGCAATCATTTTGTAGACAGAAGGTATTGGAACTTTGGGTGTCATATCTTTATTTGCGGCACTTACAATTTCCATTGAATAAAAACTACTACCCTTTGAGAGATCTTCAATCACTGGCACGCAATCATTGGAATGATTCGCTTGACTTCCTTCTCCTTGAATGACTATTTCATGATCCTCCCAAATAAACTTCAATAACTAATGAATGGTCGATGAAACTTCCTTTGCACCATGGATCCATGGTCTCCTTAAGAGCAGGTTGTAACTAGTATGGATATCCATAACATGAAATTTAGCCTTGAATTCAGTAGGTCCCATCTGGATGTACAAATTAATTTCACCTATGATATCTCTCTGCCCTCCATCAAATGCCCGTACATTTACGTGGCTTAGATGAATTTTTCCCAAATCACAGCCCATTTGAACCAACGTGGAAAGAGGACAAATGTTCAAACCAGATCCTTCATCTATCAATACCCAATAAATCACATAGTCCTGACAAATGACAGTGACGTGCAAGGCTTTGTTATGCATCACTCCCTCAAATGGAAACTCTTCTTCACTGAACAATATGCGATGACTTTGTATAATATTTCCTATCATTGCAGTCAGATTCTCAACACTCGTGCCTGCGGGAACATATGCTTCATCTAATACCTTCATTAAAGCTTGTCGGTGGTATTACAAACTCATTAATAGTTCCAAAATAGAAATCTAGGATGGACTCTTCTCTAAATGCTTGACAATTGAATACTCTTTCGGTTGCATACGCCTCTAAAATTCCTCGGCATCTCCTTCAGTGATTGAATTTTTCTGTGAATCCTTTCTATTGACTAAATCTTCAGAAATGTAGCATCGTCCAAATTGTGTCATCACTTGGGCAGCGACAGTCTCTACAATAAATTCCTTCTTAGGCGGAGGAGTGTAAACCTGAGTCGAGACTGTCATCACTATAAATGGGGGTCTCTCATTGACACTTAAGGCAGCTATGACTTTCTTTATCTTCTCCACCCCTTCTGTTCTTTTGAACTTTTCTGAATCTACCTTAGTGATGGTCTTGTTATACACCCATTCGCCCTCTATTTCAATTATGTAAACTGCAGCTCCCCCATGATTAGGCAATGGATTACTGTTGATATTTGGTGCCGACAAATGAAGCGTGATGACCTTCTGATCAATCAAATCTTGAATCTTATGCTTTAGGATAACACAATCACCAGTACTGTGCCCCGCCGCTCCCGAATGATAGGCACGATTTTGATCGGCACGATAAAATCAGGAGTTGGGATTAATAAATTTTGATTAGATAGGCTGTAAATGATCGGCGTCCTTTAATCTCCCAAGGATTTGGGTGAGACTTTCAGCCAGTGGCGTGAAGTTTCGGGGAGGTTTTTTTTTTGAGGTTTGGATGTAGGGGGTTATAATGGTTCTGATGAGAAGGAGGAGGTACTTGATGATAATTTGGAGGTGCTTGGACGTTTGTTCGGTTATTTGGAAAGGCAGCTCGAACATGAGGCTGATAATTCGGCTGCAGAACTTGGTATTGGGGTAAAATATTTTGCTGTAAAACTTAGTATTAGGATTGGATATTTGAAAGTGGATCTTGGTACTGGGATTGGATATTTGGAAGTGGATCTTGGTACTTGGATTGAATATTTAGAAGTGGAGCTTGATACTGGGTTGGGTGTAGAATACATGCTGAAAATTTGGTGACGGCAGAGAGGAGAGAATGTTCCTAGGCTTGAATTTCTTCTTGAACTTAGCAACAGAATCAGTAGAGACCTGACCGACATCTTTCTTTTTCTTCTTTGGGAACATAGAAGTCCCAGACGATGTTGGGGTTTTGACAATCTTTCCTGTTCGAATAACTTCTTCAAGCGATTCCCTAATTTTTACCAAATCTGCGAAAGTCGCCCTAACTGCGGATTCTATCCTAGTATAATATTCTCCCTCCTGAGTGCGTGAGAATACAGACACCATCTCTTCCTCAGACATGGGAAGTTTTACTTTGGCGGCTTCTTTTCTCCAACGAAAGGCATAGTCTTAAAAACACTCATCATTCTTCTGTTTGATCCAGTCTAATGAGTATCGTTCAGGGACTATTTTAATGTTAAACGCAAACCTATCAAGAAAACCTTTAGCCAGTGCTCTCCAACTAGCCCATCTTTTCAGTTCTTGAGACGTGAACCAATCTAAGGCTTCGCCTCTTAAGCTTCGGCTGAATAAGTGCATGACAATACCTTCTCAGATGGGCCATTGAATTTCCAGTACCGTTGAACACTTCAAATTTAGGGACTTTTTACCCTTCTGGTAGATCTACTCTGGGGTGCACGCAGAGATCATCGTACCCCAAAGCATCAATATCACCTTCCCCATGAGATTTCTTGATCCTTATAATCTCTTCATTCATAGCCAGCAATTTTATTTCATGCTCAGTCCTTCACTCTTTTTTCTTCTCCTCATAATGGTCTATCTCGGGATTGGGAAAAGAATTATAGATGTCAAGGGATATGATGACATGAGAAGGATTTAGAAGGGTAGCTTGATTTTGAGGGTGAGAAGTGGTTGGGTGATAGGTGGGGAGGACGTTTGGGAAATTGAGAACATTTTGTGGAGTTTGAGAGTAGTTTGGTGGAATCTGAGAGGGATTTTGCAGATTTAGAAATGAATTTTGTGGATTTGTAGATGGATTTTGTGGATTTAGGAGCGAATTTTATGGATTTGGAAGTGGATTTTATGGATTTGGGAATGAATTTTGTTGATTTTGAGATGGATTTTGTGGGATTATTGATGGATTTTATGGATGGTAAGCATCTGGGTTATTTTCTCAATTGGTGTTCTGGACAAGTTGAGGAGTGGAGACAGACAATATGTTATTTGGGTGGTCCTCAAGAATAGGCGTACTGAGGGGAGAGATTTGGAGTGAAGGCCCGTGTCTTCTTGGGGCAGGAGCGTTGACAGTGATGGCCAGATTAGTCAGGTCCTTAATACAGTTCATTTCTTCCTGAAGCACTTCCAACTTTCTCGCGAGTTCAGCAATCATCTCATTTTGTTCCGCTATTACATTGTCTCTGATGGCCAATGCATTTTCTTTATTACTTCCAGTCATGTTTGAATAAGGGTTAGGGGATGGGATCTTATGTGCTTTTGACCGGGTGAAGTAAGGATGTTCTGCTAGCTTATTTCAACACGGAGTAGTTTTCTGTTATCTGTAAAGTAAAATAACTCACAGGTAGATGTGCTAGTTTCTATACATGATAAGCAATGCAAGACATTTGACAAGAAGTAACCACATAGAGTTGTTTGCATCATAGTCAAACTGATCCACGGGAGCATAGTAGATAAATTTATCTTTGATTCAAATAGACGCACATAAACACATAAGGCAATTATATCACATAAAAATATTATAATAACACGTATCCTAATTGAGGTGACCCTTTTGAGCCAAGGATTTGGGCCTAACAAATTTTAAAGAAAATATATGTCTTTTTAAAGCCAATCCATTATCCCCCAGTTTCCATAGATATGTAAAGGGCATAAATGCCTACAAAAATAGCATAAGAGGGATACAATCTTTAGGGGGAGTAAAGATAACATGAAAGAAAACCAGGTCCCACGCAGGAGAATAAAAAAACTAGTTACTGGATGCTCCTTCGTTTGCCTTTGCCTTCTAGCCTTATTCACCTCTTGCCATATCTGATATCTATTGGTGATTTGGTGACTCCCACACAGTTGTGCCTTGTTCTCATAGGTCATTTTTTCTATGCTATCAATCTGAGAAACCATGCAATCATCCAAATCGATTAGACATTGCCTAGCATCATCAGCCTCTTGCATGGCTCGTTTCAACTCTTCTCTCAATGTGTGTATGGTCGAGGCATGCTCAATATACATCTGTTGATGTGCGATTTCACTTTTTTGGAATTCATCTTGAAGCCTATGGAGTCGGATTTGATGCTCTAATTCTATACCAACAACCCGAGTGGGTACATTCGGCCCCGCGACTAATGCTCCGGCGAGACTCTTCTTCAACCACTCCTTGTAAGTGTCACTGACTTTGGGCTCATACCCGATACAGAAAGAGACTTCTTTCCACCCTCTTCTTCTCCATCCATCTACCATGTAGTTCTTGAGTAGGGATTCACTTTAGTCATACTCTGTAACGCCCCGAAAATGGGTCCCGAAACATCACGCAGTGCTTAGGGCTACAAGTAGCCCCAAGCTAACCCTTGAGCCTATCACTCCTCATAATAACTCACTCAAGAAGGAATATACAAAACACTGGCATTATCATATCAAATGAAAGGAAATACGAAGGTAATACTAGGTCCAAACAACCACAATACTGGAAATCTCAACACAACCACAGTCTGATAACTAGTCTGACAAAGTCTCTACTACTCCATGAACTAGAGAGCCGTTGGGACAGGTCCCCAACTGACTCAAACTGAACTGAAAGTAATGACATAAACACTCAAGTATTAAAATATCTGAATATAGGCCCTCGAACCATGAGGACTCACCACTGGAGAAATGTAGATAAAAAGTACTCGGGAATCACTGACGAGGCTGGGACTGAGCACCTGAACCTATATTATAAGACAATGTAGCACATAGACGTATATGTGGATCAAAAATTGGGAATATACTGAGTATATGGGGGTGTATGCATTTACATAAAACAATATCAATACTCTTTAATCAAATCATGCATGCAAATAGAAATGACTCACATGGCTTGAATAAGTCTAAAATGTAAAACTCATAAATCATGCAGAATATAGCATGTAACATAAATCTCGTGAGTCATTATACTTTGGCTTTAAAATTTGTACTGTTCTCTTATTCTCATTACTCATAGGCTGAAGGAAACTTTAAACAATACGTTCAACTCATGCATATATCTCATGGGGAGTAAAACTTCTTTAATGCTCAAGAACTTATAACCCTTTTGAACTCAAACACTTGGAAGTTGGAACTCGGAATCATATAACTTTGGTTTGAAAATCGGTGATCAACTCGTATTAGTAGAGAAAACTACATCCTTCTTTGGAAAATACTCAAAGCAGTTCATTCATTTTAGAAAATATCTCATCCCAAAGCTTTAGGTAAAATATTCTATCTCAATGGAAAATACTTTAGTTTAGGGAGGTTCTCTTAACCGACATAAACCATGCGAGCTACATGGAGTCCAACATCTTATCCTCCTAATGAAGAAACCTCACGTTGGGGAGAGACAGCATACTCTTTCCAAGGAGTATAACCTGAACTCAGTGATCACTTATCTCGGCCTCAGGCCCAAAATCTCAAACCCACGGTGGCATGTAGTTCTGGGGTAAGAAACCGTAGTAACTTACCCAACTCGGTGCTAAATACTACTCCCTTTAGTTTATCTCGCTCATCTCATGGAAATTCACTTTCAAAAATAATCTTATGGTTCATAAGAACCCAACAATTAAATTTGTAATCTCATGTGGTAGAGTGGATTTTAAAACTCTAAGACCATTAGGTCAAAACATTTCTCAATAATCTCAAAATTCTCAAATCATGGGTGCTTATAGCACAATAGTTCATAAAATTGCAAGTCTCAAATAGGGATTAATGACCCATAATTCAATCTCAAGTTAAAACTCATCATAATGCATAATAGATAGCATATAGATTTATAATTCATGTAGAAATCTGGAAGTTACAACAATTTGTCTCAAAATATCAACATACTCATATACTTCAATATTTCAAACATTGCAACTATTAACTTCTCAAGGATTAAAATCATGAGGGATAAACCCAGCTTCAATTTCTCAAGAAAAAATGTAAAAATCATGCCATTAGACTCCCAATTCATGGGTAACATCAAAAGCTTGCAACCAATAACAATGTGTGAAAAATCCCAATTCAATTTCATGTAAAATCTCATAAATTGCAGAAAATTATAGTTTAAATAAGCCTTTGGGCACAAGGGTGAAAGGATTACCCATGTTCAAAACCCCGCATACCTTGAATTAGAAGTTTTGGATGAACTCTCGCTTTTAGGACTCTATTCGTACTCTTGAATGAGGGTTCTTAAAGCCCTTGACTTGGGAACCTTGAATCTTGACTCAATTTAGAAAATCTATGGTGGATCCTTGAGATTCTTGGAAGAGGTTTTAGATACTTAGGGTTTTTGTTGAGAGAAAACTTAAGAAAAAATTCATAGAATGCTTGTAAATGACTTTAATTTGGTGTTTGTACGGTTTAAAAGGCTTGGAAAAACTCCAAAGTGCCTTTTTTTAACTTCTGTATGAAGCTGGAAAAATTGAACTGGGAACCCGATTTTATGGGCCACCGTGACACGCCACTATCGCGGTGGCTCACTGGAAATTGACAAATGGAAATCTGGGAGTCACCGCGACGTGGAGCCATCGCGTTGTCCCACTGGTTGGGACTTGAAACTTCAGCGCAACGCGTCACAATCGCGCTAGGCCACTGGAAATTGACTATTGAGAAATTGGGGTCCTCCGCGACGCGCCACTATCGCGGAGTTCCACTGGAATTTGACAATTGTCAAATAGACCCACTCCGCGATGCGCCAAGCACTAAAATTACGCTGTTTTACGACTAGGACTTAAATTAGCCATAACTTCTTACTCGGGCATCGGATTTGGGCGAATCTTATATCGACGGAAAGCTTATCAAATTTCTCATATGATAAAAAGTTGAAATTAGGGAAATTCTATATGGTTTAAATAGTACTCACTTAGGAAGTCACTCTTTAACTTTCTCAAGGAGAAATTAAGCTTAGAAAAAATTTGAGGTATTACATACTCGGTGACGAATCTAATCATAGGCACAGTTTGGGGTGTCTCCTACTTAATCTCGAATTGCCTAAGGACTCTGCCAAGATTATAAGGATGGGTCCCCTTAAGACCTGGAAGCACTGGAAAAGGCCACTCGCCCTCTCAAATGGTGTATCTCCCTGAACGAAGATATTTAATGGATCATTAGACATCTTTATCCCTTAATTCCCCAAAAATCTTAAACCAAAATTTCGGAGATGCATCCCTTTTGAACTTATGCTGGAACAACCACATGTCATGCGATGATAGAAGATCTCTCCTTATCTGATGATCGGGCTGTACCGTTCTAGGATTTTTCACTAAATGCATCATCATCCACCATTGCAAGATGAGGTTGCAACCTCGAAAGAAACGATTCTCGGCTTGACACCTTTCCAAAGTTTGATATATGTCGACTACAATTATGGAAGCTAAGTTATGGAATAACTTTTTAGAACCGTACCCCATTTCATAGAAGAGTGTGTGTGTCACCGTGACAACTCTTGGATGAATAGTTCCATTTTTCCCTTGTGGGAATACCATAGTTCCAAGTAGACCTACCGCAAACGCAAATGCTCTCGTCTCCTTCCATTTTGCCTCCAATTTAAATTTATGCCCGAACTTTTCAAAAGCATTATACCTTCCAAACCGGCGATACAAATCACGAAAAGTTATATTAGCCCCATCATATTCCCCTAGCCAGGTGTCATCATCAATTGAAAAGGCCTTCTTGATTTTTTTACGGTCCCATACAATAGGGACTAAAATGTTCTTATTAGGTGTACTTTTTCTCTTGAAACATATTTCAGTGCTCTCGTAACAAATCAACACCTCTTCAATAGTAGAGGTCAATTCAACATCTCTGAAGCGAAATACTATATTCTGATCATCCCAAAAGGTCGTCAGCACATGAATCATTTTGGGCCAAGCGTCCATCTCTATCGACGAAGGCAAATGCTCGATATGTGTCCTAATAATCTTTTTCTCTTCTCCGCTCATATAATTCCACCATATTTTCAGGAAGTTGTCAGGTCCAGTAACCATCTTGAACTTTTTGCGAGGATGCGGTTGGGTCATTCCCTACACGAAAGCAGACAAAGATGAGTCTTCCCCCTACCCCAAAGGATAATGGATTAGATTAAACAAACAAGTATTTTCTTCAACACATAAATATGATTCGTCTAATTGACTCAGGGTTAATAGACGAAAGACAAGTTTTCTAATGGGACCAATACCCCCTCGAGTATTGGGTCGTCCTAGGCTCATGCCTAAAATAGGGTTCTGATTTTGCTCTATCCTAGGTGTCTAGAGTGGGTTTGAATCAGGTACCCAAGCGGAAGACTTGAGTTTGAAAATACGAACAACCATCAGACGCCTCACGTGCTAAAAAGCCATCGTATTTCTAACACTTTATTTGGAGTTGAACAACAGGGGGCAGGACATTTACGAAACCCCAAAATATTTTAATAATCATACGGGATTATGTCGTGAAATGCAATAATTAAATTTCGCAAAATTGAAACATATAAGCACGTAAACAGTTTAAACAGTTAGTCAAAAAATAAATTCAAACATTTGGTTAGAACCTATTTACAAATAATCCCAGCAGAGTCGTCATTTCTATTTTGCGAAAAAAATGAGTACTTTTAGAGACGCCATTTAATTTATTTAGGAAAATTAAGAAAACCTTTATAAATTACTTAAAATGATTCAAAACAGAAAAAAATCATTTAAGTTTCGAAATTCTAGATAAGTGGTTCTCATTAACATCTTAGGAAGATTTTTAAGGCACCTAAAATGTTCGCTAACTTGCGGTTATCCAGACTGTTTGAAAATAATTCTTTTGACTAACTTAAAAAAAAAAAAGTTGATTTTTTTGAAAGAAAGTGATTTAAAAAAAAAAAGACTTGTATAAATGTTGACTACTTAGTAGGAAATTTAACTAAGTCTAAGCAAATAAAATAACAAATAAGGACAAAAAGAGGAAAGGGGAGAAATAGGAGACTTAGGCTCGTAAGTCCAAATCCATCATCCCTGTTCTAATCTAATTATCGGACTTTTGGCCCATAACCTGTCCTAAACTATTTTTCCTGGACCCTTTGGCCCAGAATCTGCTTCACCTGTATTAGTTTACAACTTTGGCTTTGAGGCCCAAATGAACAAATAATAGAATAAATAAATAAATAGAAAAAGGGAAAATAATAAATAAAAGGAAAAAATGAGACTATCAATTCTCTTAGCCACTTCAAAGATGAAATTTTAACCCATTCTTCTCCTTTCATCTCCTTGCATTGATACGCCACGTAATCGACTTTGGAATTTCTCTCAGGCTTGACTCGATAGACATGGTGGGCCTCAATGGCCCATCAAGAGATGCAAAGGGAAAGAGTAGGGGTATACATTAGTCGGTTCGGTTTGATTTTATGTGTTATTGGTTCGGTTTATCGATTTTTGATTTTTAAATATG
Source organism: Capsicum pubescens (assembly GCA_030864215.1). NCBI lineage: Eukaryota > Viridiplantae > Streptophyta > Magnoliopsida > Solanales > Solanaceae > Capsicum > Capsicum pubescens. The sequence goes on along the minus strand of CM061549.1, from coordinate 264,861,495 downwards.
TAAAATCAATAACCAACCAATAAGATATTTTCTTATCAGTTTCGATTTATCGATTTTTTATCCTTAACGATTCGATTTTCGGTTTAACCAATAAGAAAATACTTATAGAATGAAAATAGTAACAACTAACATAAAAAAAATGAAATCTTAGTTACCGTCAAAATCCTACGCAATACATTTTAGTTTATAAGAATCTTCAAACTTAAACTGAATGTTAGTTCAAAAAAAATTGAATCCTAATTGTTGAAAGCTATAAATGCTTCAAGTTTTTCAATACGATAATAGCTGAGTTTCAATACGATAAATCCTAATTTCAGGGGAAGTGAGCCCAAATATGAAATCAGCAGTGAAACACAGATTATAACATGAACATTGATTCAACATAACAACCATCTCAAGAAAAATCCTACTGCCTTTCAAGGCTTCTACAACGAGCAATTCCCAGCAAATAATAATATTATCACAACGAAATTATAAAGAAGGAAGGTGATGAAAAAGAAAACAACAACAAAAATTAAAACGGTCATTCGGAGCAGCAAAATGAGACGAGACTATGAGCTACATTAGAATCAGCCACCACCGAAAAATGTCGCCGTCAACTCGGAAACTTCAGTTAGTCGGCGAGTTTCACGAAAACAAATATTTTTTTTACTAAAAAATGGACTATTTTTGCTCAAAGTTTTTTTCACCCCTCTGAGACTTGCCCATTCTTCTAGTTTTGAGTCCCTTTTATAGGAGAAGATTAGGCTCTTCCTTCAGTGTTCAATCGATGTGGGAAAAAGTGAAAACGGGAGGGAATTTCGGGAGTTAAAAGATGGGATATTTTCAAAATTCAAGTTGAGGAACCAATTTCGAGCCAATAACCAGTACTAAATTCGACTTTTGTTGAAAAATTTTGAAATGGGTGGACCAATAAAATTGGGGGAAAAATGAATCCTCCTCAAGAAACAATGAAAATCTACCAAATATATACGAAATCGTACCATGGCACCCGAGATTCGTGGAATTATCCGTTTGGGAAGGCCACGTGAGTGCTATAACGACCGGGTTGAGGTCGATTTTACTGGGTCGGGTCACCGATATTTGAAGTCTGGTTATCGATGTTGCTGTTTGTCGATGTAACTGGTTTTGGGGTCTTGAGGGAGAAAAGAAGAGTGGGCTGGTGGGTCATGGATAAGTGGGCTGGTGGGTGTAGTTTGGTTGCTGACTTGGGCCTGTGAATAGAGAAGGAGTTTTGGGTTGCTGATGGTGTTGTTAAATTAGACGGGTTGGGCTGCTGAAAGTTGTTATTTTCTTTAATTTTGGATTAAATTGGATGGGTGATAGGATTGTTAAAATTTTGGGGGTTATTTAAAATATAAACCCCAATTAAAATTTAGGATTTAGCCAAATTTAATTAATATTTGATCAAATTAAAAATTAAATTGGTCAATTTCATTGCAATTGTGGCCAACTTGATTTCAATTATGGTCAAATTTAATAAATTGGCTAAATCAAATCGAAATTCGATACGAATCAATACTTTATTTAATCCCGAGTTTCTTGATTTAATAAAAATTCAATAAATACTTTTTCAAATAAATTATTTTTAGGAACAAATTACATTTAAATCAAGATTTTAATCATTTGAATTTATTTTCAAGATAAGCCTCGATTAAAATCCGATATTTTATAAAATAAATATTTAAGTGACAAAATTATAAAATTTCATATAATCGAATACAATAATATATAATCGCTACTTAAAATGATAAATTTACCCAAACAAATACTTTGAAAAACTTTTTATTCAGATAAAATAAATATTGTAATTTTATTCAAAAATCGAAGAAACTCGAAAATAAACTTAGTCGTGGAGGGAAAAAATTAGATGTCAACAAAGGTTATTGGGTTGATCAAAGCTATCATTGTGGTTAACTCGAGCACGTTTAGACATTGTAGTCTCTAAGGCTTTAAAAATAATTATCTATAATCTATAATATATTAAAAGTGTGAAGACCAAGAAAAGTGATTTGAACTTTTTATCCCTTCATTAAAAGACTCTTTTTTTAGACAAAATTATCTTTTCACTACTTTTTAATTTATTATTTAATTATTTTTTATTATATTAACTAGACTTCCTAATATATGTGGGACTCCTAAAATATATGGTAGGAGAATTAATTAATATTTTCCTTTCTACTAGACTTCCTAAAATATATGGGACTCCTAAAATATATGGTAGAACAATTAATTAATATTTTTCTTTCTACTGTTCAATTAAAAAAATACTCCTAAAATAGACTCTATTAAGGAAATACTTCTATAAATATTGAGATGTACATTAAACTAGAGAACAAATCGATTTGCCTTTTGGGAGAATATGATTGATGCTCATCTAATTTGATTTGATTGCATGTCTAGATTAGTGGATACTTGATTTTCTAACCCTCAATTTCTTCACTATTTTTGTCGGTATAATAGAATTCAACATGTGTGTATATATATATCTTCTTTGTTTTCATTCAAAATCATTCTTTAGGGTCAAAATTTTCGCTCAGAAAAGAATTAGTTGGATCAAAATCGAAGCTTTGTGATCACTATTATAATTTTTTTTATAGTTTACGGGTCGTAGATGAATGTCGGTTGGCTATGAAGAATTTCTTGTGTAAAGGTTAGGTTTAATTGTATTGTTTTGATATTTTTATTATCTTATTGTAATTTACAGATGCTAGATGAAAGTGGGTCAGCTTTGAAATTTTTTTTAGGTAAATGTTAGGTTTAATTGTATTATCGTAATATCTCTATTAGTTTGTTATTTTGTGGTAGTTTACAGTTCGTAGATGAATCTCGATCGAGTATGAGAAATTTTTGTGTGATAATTTAAGTTTAATTGTATTGTTTTGATATCACTTTTATCGTATTATTTTGTTGCAGTTTACAGGTGATAGATAAATGTTGATCGGCTTTGAGGAATTTTTTATGTAAAGGTTAGGTTTAGTTGTATTATTTTGATATCTATATTATCGTATTATTTTGTTATTGTTTACAGGTAGTAGATGAGTGTCGGACGACTTTGAGAAAATTTTTGTATGTAAAGATTAGATTTAATTGTATTATTTTGATGTCTCTGTCATTGTATTATTTGGTTGCAATTTACAGATGGTAAATGAATGTCGATTGACTTTTAAAAATATTTTTGGTAAATATTAGCTTTAATAAATAAATTCTACATATTTACATACTCAAAAAATATTAAATGCGGGAAGGAAGATTGAGATGGTTTGGGCATGTGATAAGGAGGGGCACGAATGCCCCAGTTCGTAGGTGTGAGAAGCTAGTTTTGGATGGCTGTAGGAGGAGTAAAGGTAGGCCGAAGAAATACTGGGTGGAGGATATTAGACATGACATGGAGAAACTACAGTTTACTGAGGACACAACCCTAGATAAGAAGGTGTGGAGGGCACAGATAAGGGTAGAAGGCTAGTGTGAGTGTGTGGGTTGTAGCAAGTAGTTTAGGTGAGATCTTGTGTAGCCGGGTTAGTACTCTTTGGACTGTGTCCATAGGTAGGAGTCTCTAGCTAGGAGAGTTTGGGTGTGGTGTGTGTCTTTGGTCTCTGTGTGTATATTCCTACTTGGTAGGTGTCCTATTTCTTAGTCCTTATTTCGTAGTGCTCTTATTTCTCTTATTTCACATTTTCTATGATTTCTATTTTTGTTATTTTTATTCCATATTCCTGTTATGTCACCCATCATGTTGCTTGTTTCATTACGACCTTATTTACTATTCTTTATCTTGAGTCAAGGGCCTATCGAAAACAACCTCTCTACTTCTTCGGAGGTAGCGGTATGGACTGTGTACATCTTACCCTCCCCAAACCCCTCTTTGTGGGAACACACTGGGTTTGTTGTTGTTGTTGTTGTTGTTGCATCTTTATTATTTAAATAAATATCTTATTTAATGTAATGTTTGAACTCATTAAAGTGAGGTACACACGCAAGGCGCGTACACCTAAACTAGTAGTAATAAATAATTTGAAGCGAGAAAATATTTAAGGGATCTATATATAAAAAGAAATAAAATCTTAATGGAAACTAAGAAGTAGAAGTTTTGTTGGAAGTGAAGAATAAAGGTTGTAGAAGGCAATATCTATAGGACATTGTTGGTCTTGCTGTTTTGTTTCAAGTCCCAAAAATGTTTGACTGATTTTAATTTACATTTGATTACAGATCTTAAGAAATTAAATGAATTTTTCCTCTAATTTAAAATAATCATGTAAATTTAATGAATTATTAACTATCTCATAATCCATGATATGTGGTAATAACTTTTGTCACCGAATGTTTATCCTAAACTAATACTTCCTTTGTCCCATTTTATACGTTCCAAATTTCTTAATTTGATTTCTTATTTTACTTGTCATTTTTCACTAATCAAGATAAGACAATTTTTTTCTTTTTTTATCCTTAGTATTAATTATTTTTTCTCCAAATTAAAATGTAAACATCATTTAATAGGGGTATTATGGTAAAGTAACCATGTTATTAATTATTTTTCTAAATCAATGTGCAAGATCAAATTAGACAAGTAAAATGAGACAGAGGGAGTAGAAGGGGTGACATGTATTTTCATATAAAGTACTTCTACTCCCTCCGTCCCAAATTTTCTAATTTAATTTCTCATTTTACTTGTCTTTTTTCATTAATCAAGAAGAGACAATTTCTTTTTCATGTTTTACCCTTTGCATTAATTATTTTTTCTTCAAATTAAAATATAAACATCATTTAATAAAAATACTATGGTAAACTGCCATGTTATTAATTATTTTTCTTAATTAATGTGTCGTTTCAATTTAGAACTGGTAATTTGAGACTAAGGAAGAATTAGCTAATGTGTTCGATCAAAAATCAAATGATTATTTTTAAATAAAATTTATTAGTATAATTAAGGAGAAATTATCATGTGATTAAGTATAGTAAGTGTTGATTGTCACACCCCTTTTTTTAACCGAAAAATATGATTTGTTTTAAGGTTTCGAAAGGGTTTTTTAATTATTAAGTGACAAAAAATGAAGATTTATTTCGAAAAAGAATTATTTATATTTAAACTCAGAGTCGTCACTTGGCATAAATCGGTGTGCCAAGTCACCTTTGAAAAATCCTTTTCAAAACGATTAGACTCTTGAAACTGGTTTGCGAACAGAGATTCCGATTAAAGAATTCTGTTGACCGAGGGGAAAGTGTTAGGCACCCCTTGATCCCGTGGTTCGAACACGGTCGCTTGGTAGAGTGAATCGGCTAATTTGACACTATGATGTACAAACCACACAAAAATACGTAAAACAATCAAACAAACAAAAACGAATCAAAAATATAGTGTCCAGTCAGAGTTTTATAGTCCCGAAATAGAAAAATACGTAAATGTAAATCCTATTCTAAACTAATCCTAGACTAAGCTCCAATGCCTCATCCGATGCCTCGGGCCTTCATCACGAACGTTCTCCGAGTATAAAATACTTCAGGGCATTTCCCGGATAAAATAATACAAGTACCTCGGGACATTCCCCGGCCAAATGAGTACAATTGAATTAAATGCGATAAAACAAAACCATTCCAACACATATTTCAAGCATGCCATCAATCCACCAATTCTAAATTTGCCTACCCGAGCCTACTATTTCCCTACCCGCTCGATGACATATCACGTACAACATCAACAATGAATCAAAATACCATAATACTCACTTTTATCAGTTTGTTGATTCCCGCCCCAACTTCATTTTTTATCAATCACACCCATGCTTCGATTATCAATTCACTTTTCAAAGTCCAAAACCAACATCAACCAACACACAACAAGGATTCAAACATACCAAACAACAAATCGTTCACATTCATGTAAAAATTAAAGGGAGAAAAGATAGAATTGGACCTCAATGCCGCTTTCAAAATTGATGTATTATTCCAATTAAACCCGGTAGAATCTGCGTTCAATAACCTCGACGGGTACTAAAATCTCGACTCCCAAAATCAGATATAAACCAGTTCAAATTGGCAATAAACCCGAAGTCTGAATTGAGTCAAAAACCCACGGAAAACAGATACACCCGAAAGAAAAATAGAACGGTGGTGTCGTTTGGTGCGAGTTCGAATCAAATTTACCGCCGGTCGTTTCATTTTCCGGCGAGTCTTGACGGAACGGTGAATAAGCTCACCGGAGAAACATCCCCCTCTCCTCGATTCTTCTCTCTCTCTTCACTCTTAATCTCTCTCTCCCTCATCTCCCTCTCCAACTTACTATTCTTACTCCCCTTTTACTGTATATGTGCGACTTAGTGTATATATGTGCGTGTGTTGCGAACCCAAAAGAAAAGAAAAGAAAATAGTTTTTTCTCTGTTTCTATATCCTCTCTCTCTCTTCATTTTTCCTCTCTCTCTCTCTCTCTATCCATGAATCCCCATTTTTTTGTACGTGAATCTTCCTTTTTGTGTGTGCTCTCGTTGGGAACCAGAAAGAAGAGAAAAATCGAGATAGTAATGGCTCTTTTTCTCTATGTATTTTCGTCTAGTGAAGAAGATAAACCCGATCCCCAAAATGAAATGTGTGCTTGGGAGGTGTTTTTTTTCCAGTGAAATTGGGAATTTTTTTGTGGTGATGTGAGTGTGTGAAGATCCTATGAGTGAAGGCCTGATTGTGAGTGTATTGTCCGTATGTATATATTAGGATGGGGTAGTGGGGTAGGGTAGTGAGGTAGGGGTAGGGATAGGGTGTGGGGTGAGGGGTGAGTTGTCCGCTTTTAATTGGAGAGGTTTTTAGGATAGGATCAAAACAAGATAAAATTTGTTAAGAGTTGTTATTTTTGTCATTTTATGGAGGGATAATTACACAGTTGAGGGTACGAGGTAGGATAAGGTAAAACGAGTAAAAGTAACTCTCGGGAGGGACAAAATTAGGTGTCTACATCATGCCCCCTTTGAATGTAAACACAAAGTATTTTTAGACAAAGAAGTAGACAACGAGACCAAATTTTGACCCGACTATTATTCAAGGAAGAAATAAAAGAAAGGAGGACAACCGAATCTTGACTTAAGACAACCTAACTACCCCAGTTATAAGGGAATCAAGTGACATATATCTCAAAGGATTGAGGGAGATGGACTATACCGAGTTGGAGAGTCGAGTGAGGTCCCGTCGAGGTTTCGGTCCTCGGCTCTGTTATTACATCAGAAATGAAAATTACAAGTTAAAACATAAATGAAATTACAAAATCCTATCTATGCATCTTTCCTTGATTCTTGACTCGCTACTTCATCACCCTATTCTTCAGGCGGGCTCCTGACTTGCAATCTCTTCACCCTGTTGTTTAGCTTTCAATTGTTTTACCTCATTACTTAACTTTCAATTTCTTCACCCTATTCTTCAGGCGGGCTCCTGACTTTCTATTTTTTAATCTGTTAACTTTCAACTTTTCACCTTGTTGCTTGACTTTCAACTTCTTCATTTTGTTGCTTGACTTTTCATTTCTTCACCCTGTTTTCCAGGCGGGCTCCTGAAATCACATCAAAACTAAAAAGAAAATTATCCCAAACAAAGATTATTATAAAGAGGTTTCATTTGCCAGAAAAATGAAGTTCCAACACAAAAATTAGATTTTTCCCCAGTTTATCATCAAAGGACTTTTGCGAAAGTCACATCATTATAGGAATCAAAGGGGATGACTCGACTAAAGGGTATATTTTATAGGAATCAAAAGGAATGACTCAACTAAAAGGTACATCTTATAGGGGTCAAGGGAGATGACTCGACTAAAAGGTACATCTTTTAGGGGTCAAGGAGAATGACTCGACTAAAAGGTACGTATTATAGGAATCACAGGGAGATGACTCGACTAAAAGGTACGTCTTATAGGGATCAAGGGGATAACTCGACTAAAAGGTACATCTTATAGGAATCAAAGGGGATGACTCGACTATAGGGTACGTCTTATATGAATCAAAGGGAATGACTCGACTAAAGGGTATGTCTTATTGGAATCAAAGGGAATGACTCGACTAAAAGATACATCTTATAGGGGTCAAGGGAGATGACTCAACTAAAAGGTACGTCTTTTAAGGGTCAAGGGGATGACTCGACTAGAAGGTACGTCTTATAGGAATCACAGGGAGATGACTCGACTAAAAGGTACGTCTTATAGGAATCAAGGGGATGACTCGACTAAAAGGTACATCTTATAGGATCAAAAGGGATGACTCGACTAAAGGGTACGTCTTATAGGAATCAAAGGGAGATGACTCGACTAAAAGGTATGTCTTCTAGGGGTCAAGGGAAATGACTCGACTAAAAGGTACGTCTTATAGGAATCAAAGGGAGATGAATCGACTAAAAGGTACGTCTTATAGGAATCAAGGGGGATGACTTGGCTAAAAGTTACGTCTTATATGAATCAAGGGGGATGACTCGACTAAAAGGTACGCCTTCTAGAAATCAAGGGGGGTGACTCGACTAAAAGGTACGTCTTCTAAGAGTCAAATAGAATGACTCGACTAGAAGGTATGTCTCCTAGGAGTGAAGGCTCAATTTAAGAAGTGTATCACCTGGAAAATGAAAACTAAAATCCCTGTACAAGAAAGCGTGTCTCCGAGGGATATAAGATGATGATTTTTTACCATGATTTGATTATCAAACTTGTGCAGCAACATTAATTCCTGCATTTGTAAAAGTGAGGCATTGCAGCCCTTGATATTTATGCTCTGAAGTCCTTACTTTGAAGGTAATATATTTCCTGTTTCATCAAAGAAAACTTGTGAGTTTAAAACATGGTGGCTGGTTTGTGGCTTTAGCCTTTGCGGAGATCGCTCTTGCCCCTCGTCATATTTAACCTTGCTTCCAACCATTAGCATATGTAATTGACTTGTTGCATCATTGAACCAACTCAGATTATTAAGAATGACTATGAAACAAACACAATATCTCTACTTTTCCATGCTCCTCAGATAAACTCTTTGCACCTTGGTATTTCCATGAGTTCCCAGACTTGTCTGCTGACAAAACTTTTGCATGCCTTACTTAGGCTCATAATCATGTCTCTTTCATGTGTTGGCTTTTTGTCCTGCTTTGCGCAATTGAAGAATCTGGTAGCCAATTTTGAAATCTTTTCTCACTTGTTTTGACACGGACTTGACTCAAAGACAAGAAACAAAAAAAAAGAATGACAATTTTTGTTTGGATAACTGACTCAAGAAAGATAAAATAAAAATAAAGAGAAGAAAGAAAATACAATGAATGTACCCTTTTGAAACGAAGAAACAAAAAATTCATCTAAAAATGACAGTCAACACTAATGATTATGCCATGCATTTTGGATTAAGCAGCTTGATCTTTTCATCCAAACTTTCTACCCATTGTTGTTGAGATAATGGCCTTGAAACTGAGTTGCTTCCTTAGGTCAATTATATTTAATACTCCATTCGGCTAGTGGTGCCTTGAAGGGTTTTCGCCAACATGTTTATCTCATTTTCTTTTCCTCAGCTCACCATTGCCTTATGGTGTCTGGAAGGGTTTTCCACTAATGAGACTCTCTTATCTTCGTTTCCCTTAACTCACAGTCGTTTTATGGTGCCCGTGAGATTTTTCACCGGTAGGACTCTGTCATTTTTATCTCTCTCAACTTACCATCGTCTTACGGTGCCCATGAGGTTTTTCACCAATAAGACTCTCTCATTTTTATTTCTCTCCTGATTTTTTATGTCGAGGAAGACAAGTAGTTCCCAAATGCATCATCATATCCCTTACATGCTTAGCCTTAACATCCTTAAAGATTGATCTGAAGGTCTTTCTTTGGTTGTAACTTGGTTTTTGGATAGGGTTAGAAAGAAGGATGGTATGGGGCCCAAACGACACTTGAAGTGGGGTAAGACTTACAACTTTTGGAATCGACTCAAATAATGAGGATTAACTCATGCCCCAGTTTCTTTTGGCTGGGTGACTCTAAATTATTTATTTGGTTGGACCGAGCTCCGGGTAGGGAAGCCTACGTATCTCACCCCCGAAAGAGGAGAATTAGGTCATGCGTAGTTCTGGCAGCTTGTTCTTTCACTTGATTCTATTTTTTTTTCTTTTGTTGACTCTTTTTCTCTTTGGGACTTTTCTGACTTTATTTTTCTTGACACTCATCTTTTCTTTTTTTTCCCATATATTTTTTTGAATTTTTTTACTCTATCTTGATTTCAAAAGAGGGGTATGAAAGAAAATAACACTAAGGCCCAATTAGGGTAAACAAAGGATGACACAATGTTTGGATAGCAGAATGAAATGCCTTCGTCATATCAATTCTTGAAAATGCTAGTACATAGCATGCAATGCAAAAGTGCACGATCAAGATCACTTATGAAATATTTTACAACACTAGCTTGCCCGGAGCATGTGTGCCACCTCTTTTTCTACACTTTTCCAGCATACAACTCCACTTTGTTGTACATTCCTCATGCCGAAGGACTCATGACTTCGTGGAGCTAATTTTCTTCCTGTTCCTTTTGACATAGGATCACACATTCATTACTTGACCTAATTGAGATATGTCTTTCAAATGATGACCAAGTTACTCTCACGATTCTCAAAATAATAGCCTTAATTTTCAAAGAAGGCTTCAACTTGATCACCAAATGCCCCAGCACTCTATCTATTTTCTCAGATGCTCTCTTTTTCTAACTTTAACCCTCTGATTCAATGTTCATGCTTAAACTGTATTTTAAGATCTGGCTGTAAATTTCACTAGCATGTCATGTCACTAGAGTCAACATAAAATGTACTATGTAAAGAAAACAAACAAACAACACATATTTAAAACACAAAGAAAAATGAGACACTTCATTTAGTTGAAACAAAAGATAGAAGGGTTTGAACATAAACGACAAAAGGACAAAACAAGATAGATCCCGAACTACAACCCTGAAATGATTCGAACAACAAAAAATAAAACAAAACAAGCTACCAGACCTCTTCCTAGTAGGTAGAGGGGTGACTTCTCAATTGCTCAGCCTGACATCTTAGACACTGGTTTGCATATCAGCATGACTAGAGCTTTTCTCACTGTCAATGTTCTGCACCATAATTGATCTATCTTGAATCATCTTTTTAATTTTTCTTTTCAAATCTTAACAATCTTCAATACTATGACCCTGAGCATCAGAATGATACGCACATCGTACATTAGGATCAAAATTTCTTAAAGGCCGATTAAGAGTGCGCCCAAAGAGAGGAGTGATCATGCCCTATTGTACCAATCTCTGAAATAAACTAGCATACGACTCTCCAATTGGTGTGAAGCTATCTCTCGACTTTTGCCTTATTTCATCATTCGGCTTGGATCGAAAATCCGGCTCAAAAGGGTTTTGGTATGTTTGTGGAGTTAGAAGACGACTCTGAGGAGTTGGTGTGTTCCACTGTGGGTAACATGGGGGTTGAACATGTGGTTGTGCATTATACACTGGATATGGATGTGGAGGAACAAAGTATAATGGATTTTGGGAGCGATCATGTGAAGCTTGGGCATGAACTTGGGTTTGAGCCTGAGAGTGACGACGACGAGGTCTTCTTGACCTTTATTGTTGTCCAACTACAACAGCAGATGCATCTTCTTCATTCTTTTTCTCCCCAACACTTCCTGAACCTTTTTGAATTGCTTGAGTAGTCGCTTTCAATATTGCAAAACTCACAATGCGACCAGTCTTAATTCCCTCTTCTATCATCTCCCCTATTTTAAGGACCTCAATGAACGGCTTGCCTAATATAGGTAGCAAGTGTTGATAATATGTTTCGTCTTGTGCTTGAATAAATACCTCCACTATTTTGCTTTCGTTCATTGGTGGTTTTACTCTAGCAGCTTATTCGCGCCGTCTGATCGCATACTCCCTGAAACTCTCAGTATTCTTCTTTTTTATACTAGTTAGGGATTTTTTGTCAGGGATCAGCTCCACATTGTATTGAAATTGTTGCACAAATTAATTATCTAGGTCATCCCATCTAATCCACTTGTCAATGTCTTGGTTAACAAATTATTCCAAAGCTAGGCCTGAAAGACTCTCCCCAAAATAAGCCATGAGTAGTTCTTCCTTGCCTCCAGGGCCTCTTAATTGGTTACAATAGCGCCTCAAATATGCCACTGGGTCCCCATGTCCTTCATATTTCTCAAACTTTGGCATTTTAAAGCCAGGAGGAAGGTTGACACCTGGAAACATACATAAGTCCTTATATGAGACACTTTTGTAACCCCCAAGTCCTTGCAAGTTCTTCATAGCCAGTTCCAAACTTTTCAATTTTCTGGTCATTTCCTCTTGTTCTTCTGTCATAATAGGCTTCTCAGTGTTAGGAGGAAATTCAGGCGAGCGAGTGTTACCATAAAGACCAGTCAACTTGAATGTAGGCTCAGAAGTGTAACAATGATCATCAATAATATTCAATGCAGGCTCTCTTATAGAGTAGTGAGGCACAAATTGTGGAGGAACATCAAAAGTAGGAGCTTCAGGTGGGGGTGGCACCGCAAAAGTATGAACAACAGGTGGAGCCGAGTATGTGGTAGTCTTGGATTGGGGAGTGAGGAAATAAACATTGGAAATGGTTGGATATTGTTTCCCCAGAGTTGATCCTGATGCATATTGTGGCATATCAACAAAAATGGGAAATTATGCATATGACACGAGAGGCAAGTTAAAAAGATATTCCAGATTATCAGTGGAAACTGGAGGAAGAGGCAACCCATTAGCCCAAGCTCAATGCATTTCTATCATTTGCTGCCTTAATTTCTGAATCTCTTAATTATCTCCTAAATTCTCATTTCCCAAACTCCCTATCTGATTAGTGACAACAAACTCGGTATCCTTGTTGGCCATAACCTTCTATGTGACTTGGTGCAATATGGAGGACCAACCAAAATGCCACAAACCAACCACCTCAAACTAACTGAACAAAAGATGGCAAATGCGTTAGAGTTCAACACTTTCTCAAAATCTCTCCTCTTTTTTTCTTTTTGTAAAGGTCATCGAACCCAAGAAGGGCGCCTACGTATCTCACCCCCGAGAGAGGAGAATCAGTTGTGCGTAGTTCGTGAAGTCTTACCAAAATGGCCAATTAAACTCTTTTCTTGAAACATTAAGAATAAAATAACAAATTGTTAAAATAATTGATGAGAATCTTTTTGTATTTTTCAGGTTTTAACACCCCTATACAAAGTGAAATCTATGATTACCAAAGAAATCTTTTTGGGTTTTCGATTTCTGAATTTCATGTGAAAATGAAACTTAAACCAATTAAAGGAAAATCTTTTTGTAGTTTTCTTTTGAAGAAGTATATTGACACCTACTCTAACGAAGAGTGAAGAATTTTTTTTTGGATTTTTCAAATAAGGTCCCCGAACCAACAATAGGTTGCCTACGTATCTCACATCCAGATAGAGGAGAATCAGGGGTGCGTAGTTCGTCCAGATTGGACAATTAAGGATTAAAGAACAAACTAAGACTTGACCTGAGAGACGCGATTACAGACAAACAATGAAAGACGTCAATAAAATCTTTTTGAGTTTTTCAATTTGACACTTCACATAAAACTAACACCAACAATTATGAAAGAAAAATCTTTTTGGGTATTTTAGTTATATGAAATGTACAAAACTTCTACCATCTTTTTTTGCATTTTTTCTTTATAAAAAGCTCCAATTATTTTATTTTATTTTTAAATTTTTGAATTATGAATGCATGGTAAAGGAACAAAAGAAAAATCTTTTTGATGTTTTTGAGAAAATAAGTGCGAAAGGTAAAGATATTTTTTGAACTTTTGAATTGTGAAAAAAAAAATCAAAAACCATAAAGAACTCTAAAAACTTACAAAACTTTCTCTTTTTTTCTTTTCAACTCACTATTCTTTTCTTTTTTGTTCAACACTTTCTTGTCTACACACGTTACTTCTAACACATGCTTTCCCCAAATCGGGCCATCAAATGACCACGTTACCCTAAAAAATGCAATATTTAGCACGTAGGGATCCTTCAGAGGTGAGTCTCCTACAAAGGACCAAGTGGGTCCCGCTAGGTCTCAATATGATGCAGATAAACATGACCTAAAGGCTGACCTACGTTGAGGTTTACTAACAAGGTCGTTCAGGGGAGCATATGGTCGATAGTGGCTGCTTTGCTTTCCACCCACTTCATACGTTCGACGGCTCCCCCTCCTAAAATAAGGGTGACTCAACTAGAGTTTGTGTGCACGACGTGCACTCCAGGACTTGTTGCAGAAAGAATTGACTCAGATTATGCACATGATGCCAGATATAAAGCGGTAACACACAAGAGAAAAACTTTAAACACGTAGCACATAAGCACTCAACAATGATAAAATAAAGACAAACAATGATTATACACTAATAATGTCAAACTAAGCCGATACAACTCCAAAAATAAGCTCGAACTCTGAAAAATCCCCAGCAGAGTCGCCAGAGCTGTCACACCCCTTTTTTTAACCAAAAAATATGATTCATTTTGAGGTTTCAAAAGGGTTTTTAATTATTAAGTGACAAAAAATAAAGATTTGTTTCGAAAAAAAATTATTTACATTTAAACTCAGAGTCGCCACTTGGCATAAACCAGTGTGCCAACTCACCATTGAAAAATCCTTTTCAAAACGATTAGACTCTTGAAACTGGTTTGCGAACAGAGATTCCGATTAAGGAATTCTGTTGACCGAGGGGAAGGTGTTAGGCACCCCTAGATCCCGTGGTTCGACCACGGTCGCTTGGTAGAGTGAATCGGCTAATTTGACACTACGATGTACAAACCACACAAAAACACGTAAAATAATCAAACAGACAAAAATGAATCAAAAATATAGTGTTCAGTCCGAGTTTTAAAGTCTCGAAATAGAAAATTACGGAAATGTAAATCCTATTCTAAACTAATCCTAGCTAAGCTCCAATGCCTCACCCGATGCCTCGGGCCTTCATCACGAACGTTCTTCGAGTATAAAATACTTCAGGGCATTTCCCGGATAAAATAATACAAGTACCTCGGGACATTCCCTGGCCAAATGAGTACAATTGAATTAAATGCGATAAAACAAAACCATTCCAACACATATTTCAAACATGCCATCAATCCACCAATTCTAAATTTACCTACCCGAGCCTACTATTTCCCTACCCGCTCGATGACATATCACATACAACATCAACAATGAATCAAAATACCATAATACTCACTTTTATCAGTTTTTCGATTCCCGCCCCAACTTCATTTTTTATCAATCAGACCCATGCTTCGATTATCAATTCACTTTTCAAAGTCCAAAACCAACATCAACTAACACACAACTAGGATTCAAACATACCAAACAACAAATCGTTCACATTCATGTAAAAATTAAAGGGAGAAAAGATAAAATTGGACCTCAATGCCGCTTTCAAAATTGATGTATTATTCCAATTAAACCCGGTAGAATCTACGTTCAATAACATCGACGGGTACTAAAATCTCGACTCCCAAAATCAGATATAAACCAGTTCAAATCGGCAATAAACTCGAAGTCCGAATTGAGTCAAAAACCCACGAAAAACAGATACACCCAAAAGAAAAATAGAACAGTAGTGTCATTTGGTGCGAGTTCGAATCAAATTTGCCGCCGGTCGTGTCCCTTTCCGGCGAGTCTTGACAGAACAGTGACTAAACTCGCAGAAGAAACATCCCCCTCTACTTGATTTTTCTCTCTCTCCCTCGTCTCCCTCTCCAACTCACTGTTCTTACTCTCCTTTTACTGTATGTGTGAGACTTAGTGTATATATGTGTGTGTGTTGCGAACCCAAAAGAAAAGAAAAGATAATAGCATTTTCTCTATTTTTGTATCCTCTTTCTCTCTTCATTTTTCCTCTCTTTCTCTCTCTATTAGTAAATCCCTATTTTTCTGTGCGTGAATCTTCTTTTTCTTGTGTGCTCTCATTGGGAACCAGAAATAAGAGAAAAATCGAGATGATAATGGCTTTTTTCCTCTATGTATTTTCATCCAGTGAAGAAGAAAAGCCCGATCCCCAAAATGAAGTGTGTGCTTGTGAGGTGCTTTTTTTGCCAGTGAAATTGGGAATTTTTTTGTGGTGATATAAGTGTGTGAAAATCCTATGAGTGAAGGCCTAATTGTGAGTGTATTGTGCGTATGTATATATTAGGATGGGGTAGTGGGGTAGGGTAGTGAGGTAGGGGTAGGGGTAGGGTATGGGGTGAGGGGTGAGGTGTCCGCTTTTAATTGGAGAGGTTTTTAGGATAGGATCAAAACAAGATAAAATTTGTTAAGGGTTGTTATTTTTATCATTTTATGAAGGGATAATTACATAGTTGAGGGTACGAGGTAGGATAAGGTAAAACGACTAAAAGTAACTCTCGGGAGGGACAAAATTAGGTGTCTACATTGATAAATCTCAACTTCTATAATTCACCTTTAAATCGTGAAAAGTTGTAACACTGAGACAAATCTCAGTCCTACTTTGTGTTGGAAAACAAAAGATTCAAGCTTCACAGATTCAAGCTTCATTGTCGATCAGTAGTATAAAGAAGGAAAAGAAGAATGATGAAACAAGAAGAAGAAATGAAATAGCAGTAGAGCTTTCAGAAAAAAGTGTTTGTTTTCTCATATGTTGTCCACAATATGACACCTGGAAGACATCCAACCATTCTAATATGGTTTTGATGGATGAAATGACAACCATTGGATCAAGATATTTTATTGACAATAGAGGTACATGAGTGGAACAAACATTCAGCATAGAAGGAATAAAAGTTGCTAGTTAGTTAAGGAATTTTGTATAGGATTGGGACAAGTGTACAGCTGAAAGTATTTTGTTTGTATTTATTTTTTATTTATTCTGCAAAAATACTTGTATAAAGAGTAAATACATCATCAATAAAAATTAATCAGAAAATTTTCACAAAGCTTCTTTTACTTTCTTTCGTGGTATCAGAGAAGTGAGATCGATCCATCAATTTTATAATCAAAATCAACTTTTTCACTCCAACATGGAAGGTGAAACTACTTAGCTACCTTCCCCAAGCAACATAGTTGTTGTTGCTACTGCTGTTGGAGCAGTTATTGATACCAGTCATCCTTATTATCTTCATTCTTCTGATTCACCAGGGATGAACCTGATCAGTACAGTGTTTGATGGAAGGGGATTTCTAGGATGGAGAAGATCCATTCTCATAGCATTGTCAGCTAAGAGAAAGTTTGGCTTCATTAATGGTACCTGCAAGATACCAGATCTGAACTCCTCAGATTTTCCTCAGTGGAGCTGCTATAATGACATGGTTATTTCTTGGCTCTTAAATGCTTTGTCGAAGGATATTGGAGACAGTGTTATCTACTCCAGTACTGCTAAAGAGTTTTGGAAAATCCTTGAGCAACATTTTGGTAAGTCAAATGGTGCAAAACTTTTTCACCTTCAAAAGAAATTAAGCACATTAGTACAAGGGAACACTGATATCTCAGAATATTTCACAAAAATGAAAAGAATTTGGGATGAATTGGACTCTCTCAATGCTGATATTGTGTGCTCTTGTGTTTGTACTTGTGAGGGGAAATCAAAATTAGCTAAATCTTTACAGGATCAGAGGTAGATCTAGTTTTTTATGGGACTCAATGACATCTATGCACAAGTAAGGGGAAATATACTAATGATGAAGCCATTACCAGGCATGGATGTTGCATATTCCCTCTTATTACAAGATGAAAATCAGAGAGAGATTTATGTGAATGCACAGATCTTCTCAGATTTATCTTCTTTTATGGCAATAGGACAAGGAAAACAACATGTTAAGGGAGGAAATCAAATTTTTGAGAGTGGAAATGGAAATCAGATTCTCAAAAATGCAAGTAGGAATCAGAAACCTATGTTTTATCCACAGAAATCTGGACCTAGTCCACTAAGAGCTGGTAACACTCAACAAAAATTCAAAGAAAGAAGAGCTAAATATAATCCAAATGTTACTTTCAGTTATTATTTCAAGCAAGGACATGTGATGGATGATTGTTTTTAATTAATTGGGTTCCCTGATCATTTTGAGTTCACCAAAGGAAAAAATGCTTTGGTAAAAGAGAATGCAACATTGACAAGATAAGATACTCATGAATTTGGGGATGGATATATGAGAGAAGGGGGAAACAATTCATATTAATTTTCCAAACAAGGATGCAACAGTTTATTTCCACACTTCAGCAAAGAACAGAAGGAAGAAATTGCACAAATGGTTATGGATCTACACATGTCACAATCAGTCCCAAATGCAGAAATCAGTGCTAATACAGTAGCTGGTACTATTCTTAAATACTCAGGCACATGTTTTTCAGTTTTTAACCCTACAACTTGGATAATTGACTCTGGATCATCAGAACACATGTGTTTTGATGTTACTTTTTTCTTCCATGACCCCTCTTCAATTTTCCTTGAACATTAGTTTACCTAATTCTTTCAAGGTAACTGTCACCCATATAGGTAATGTCCCTATTCTACCCAATCTCACTCTCACTAATATACTCTATGTTCCTATGTTTAAATACAATCTTCTCTCAGTGCATAGACTTACTGATCAAATCAAATGGAATGTATTATTCACTTCCAGTCAATGTCACTTGCAGGACTTTTCACTGAAGAGGGTGGTAGATTTTGGTGAGCTTAGTGAAGGACTTTATCTTTTACAGTCTGTTGTTTCTAAGTCTAGCTTAAATGAGTCTGTTTCCATTCTTGTTTCTTTTCTAGTAGTAGTAAATGTTGTTTAAGATGTAAGTCTATGGAATGCCAGACTTGGGCATTTGCCTCTATCAGCAATGAATCATTTCAATTTCATAAAATTTCCATCTGATTCTGATTTTATATGTCATATCTGTCCTCAAGCCAAATAAACTAGATCCTCTTTTCCTATCAGTGCTATAAAATCTAAAGGAGTTTTTGATTTAATTCACATTGATACTTGGGGTCCCTATAAAAATGCTACTTACAATGGATACAAATATTTTCTTACTATAGTAGATGACTATAGTAGAGGAACTTGGACCTATTTGTTGAGTACTAAAAGTAATGTTTTTCCTATCTTAAAAACCTTTATGTCAATGGTTGAAAGACAGTTTAATAAAAAGGTTAAGTGCATCAGATCTGATAATGCACTGGAACTTGGAAAAGAAACTTATGAGGCTGCTTTCTTAAGACTTAAGAGAACATGGCATTTCACATCAGCAAAGTTGTGTGGCCATCCCACAACAAAATGGGGTGGTAGAAAGGAAACATAGACATCTTTTGGAAGTGGCTGGGGGTTTATTTTTCCAATCTCATATTCCTATATCATATTGGGGTGAGTGTGTACTCACAGCCACTTATTTAATCAACATCTTTCCTTCCAAAGTTTTGAAAGGAAAGTCATCTTATGAGGTACTTTTCAATTGGTTACCTGATTCTTCATCTTTAAAAACCTTTGGTTATCTTTGTTATTGCTCAACCTTGTCTCAAAGAAGAGGTAAATTTGATCCTAGAGCCACAAAATGTGTACTATTAGGATATCCTCAAGGTCAAAAGGGATATAAAGTCATGGATTAAAAAACTAGAAGAGTTTTTGTCTCTAGAGATATTACTTTTCATGAAAAAAAATTTCCTTTTGCTAAAGCTTCTACTTTACCTTCTCAAACTTTTTCACCTCCTATTCCTTCTTTGGATACATTTTCAGATTTCCCTCAAATTATCCCAACTCCACAATATTCTCCTCCACATTCACAAACCCCTCAACAAAACATTGATGTTAATCCTCCAAAACCAACAAACCATCTTATTCCTGCCTCTCCACCAGAACCTCATTCCTCAATTGTTGCCCTTCCTAGAAGATCAAGTCGAATTTCCCAAAGACCTGGGTACCTTCATGATTTTATTTGTAATAGTGTTTATCTCACAAACCTCACTGATTCTTGTTTTGCTACACCTCCCTCTACTGCTGTTTTCTCTTTCAATACCTTATCTATACCCAATCAACATTTCTTACAGACTATCAATTCTTACTCAGAACCCACTTGCTATTCATAAACTGCAACTCACCCTGAGTGGCAGGCTGCAATGGATGCAAAAATTGCAGCCTTGCAATTGAATGACATTTGGGATGTGGTTGATTTACCTCCAGGGAAGAAAAATTTACCTTGCAAATGGGTTTACAAGATAAAGTTTCTCTCAGATGGTTCAATAGAAAGATATAAGGCAAGATTGGTTATGAGGGGGGATATCCAAAGGGAGGGTATTGATTACAGTGAGACTTTCTCCCCGGTTGTTAAAATGACAACCATAAGGTGTCTTTTGGCTGTTGCAATCAAGAAAAACTGGGGAGTTTCACAATTGGATGTGAACAATGCATTTTTGCATGGATCTTTAGAGGAAGAAGTTTTCATGAAATTTCCCCCCGGTCTTATTCCTAGTTCACCAAATCAGGTTTGTTTACTCAAAAAATCCCTATATGGACTAAAACAGGCCTCTCATCAATGGTATTTTAGGCTGGCTGGTGCTCTTGCTTTTAAGGGATACACTGCTTCTTTAAATGATTACTCATTATTTTACAAAGTCTTAGGGGATCTGATTTTTATTCTAGCTGTATATGTCGATGACATCTTGTTAACAAGGGATGATCTTACTGAGATTGCAGTTATTAAATTATTCTTAAATTCTGAATTCAGAGTAAAAGATTTGGGTGATATTCATTATTTCCTAGGCATGGAAGTCATTCAAGAACATCAAGGATTTATCATTAGTCAACGAAAATTTGCTCTTGACTTACTCAATGAGTTTGATTGTTCAGAAATTCCTAAGGTCACTTCACCTCTGGACCCATCTATTAAATTACAAGTAAATATCGATACACCTATTCCTGATCCTACAGTATTCTGACACCTAGTGGGTAAGATGAATTACCTGACTCATACTCGGCCAGATCTAGCCTTTCCGGTGTTGAAGCTCAGTCAGTTCATGCAGAGGCCTTGTCATTTCCATTTTTATGCTGCACTTCGGGTGTTGAAATATCTCAAATTGGATCCTGGGTAAGGCATTCTCTTATCTTCTGATCCTTCCTTGTCACTTTTGGCTTTTTGTGATACCGATTGACGTCCTGCAAGGACACTCGTCGTTCAATTAGCGGCTTCTTCATTACACTCGGTGGATCCTCCATCTCCTAGAAATCGAAGAAGCAAGCTTCAATTTCTCTCTCCTCCGCTGAAGTCGAATACTGATCCATGAGAAAACTCACCGCAGAAATAACTTGGTTGGTTCGCCTACTTGAAGATCTTTTTGTTCCTCCTCCGCTACCAGTACCAGTTTATTCCGACAGTCAAGCCGCGATTCATATCGCCCACAACCCAGTTTTCCATGAAAGAACGAAACATGTGGAACTTGACTGTCATTTTGTTCGTCAACAATATCTTTCTGGCTTAATCTCTCTGAAATTTACTCCTTCAAAGGACCAACTCGCAGATCTGTTCACTAAACCCCTTTCTGGATCCTCTCATCAAAGTTTATTATCCAAGTTGGGGGTTTCATCTCTCCCCTCCAACTTGAGGAGGGATGTTGGAAAATAAAAGATTCAAGCTTCACAGATTCAAGCTTCATTGTCAATCAGTAGTAGAAAGAAGAAAAAAAAGAATGATGAAACAAGAAGAAGAAATGAAATAGCAGAAGAGCTTTCAGACAAACGTGTTTGTTTTCCCATACATTGTCCACAACATGACACCTGGAAGACATCCAACCATTCAAATATGGTTTTGATAGATGAAATGTCAGTCGTTGGATCAAGATATTTTATTGACAATAGACGCATGTGAGTGGCACAAACATTCAACATAGAAGGAATAAAAGTTGTTAGTTAGTTAAGAAATTTTGTATAGGATTGGGACAAGTGTACAGCTGAAAGTATTTTGTTTGTATTTATTTTTCATTTATTCTGTACAAATACTTGTATAAAGAGTAGATACATCATCAATAAAAATTAATCAGAAAATTTTCACAAAGCTTCTTCTACTTTCTTTCACTTTGACCAATTGAGTGAGATAATTAGGATTTTATATTCAATCAAACTCAAAATAATTAACCCAAACTACATTTTGTTAAGGAAAAAAAGTCAAAAATATCTCTGAGTTATTGAAAATAGGTCAAATTAATCCCTTGTTAATTTTAATTGTATGAAAATATCTTTTTCGTTACTTAAATAAATAGTTCAAACACACCCCTCCTAATCTATTAGAATTGTCCAAAGTGAATACCCATTCTCAGGTAGTACTGACATTTTGATAAAATGAATGTCACGTGGCATGTTATTCCCCGACTCGTTACAGATTCACTCCTACCTACTAACTCCTCTACCTTAATTCGTGTCCTCTACACCTTCTTATCAAGGGTCATATCCTCCTTAAGCTGCAATCGTTTCATGTCATGTGTAATCTCCTCTATTCAGTATTTCTTCAGTCTACCTCTCCCCCACTTAAAATCATTAATAACAGTCTATCCCACCTCCGTATTGGGTATCTGTGCACCTCCTCACTGCATGTCCAAATCATCGCAACCTCACCTTCCGCATCTTATTTTCCGCCGAAGCCACACGCACCTTCTCGAAATTTTGTAGTTTCTTGTTCATGATTTCTACTACTATGTGTTGTTTCATGAATTTTGATTTTTGTTACTATTTGTTGCTTCCTATTCAACTAGTATTATTATGTTATAGTTATTGTTTTATTTTTTTCTACAAAAATATATTTTTTCAAACTGTTTTTAGGATTTTATCACATGGCTTCTCCACTTCAGTTATATTTTTTATTTTATCTTAATTAAAAGTATTAATTATAAAGATAAAATGGGAAAAATAATTAATCTAATCTTGATTTTATAAATTAAGAGTAAGTAATTTGGAATAACTTTTTTTATCTATATATATAATAAATCAAAGAAGTTTGCATAAAATTATGCCAAGTGGCATATTGAGAACTAGTTACTTGGTATTTTGCCAACAAATATCTATTTTCTTGACAACAAAATTTATTTTACTGACTAATTATTTATTTTATATATAGATTTTAAATTTTCATATCTATTTTCATATTATGGTAAAAAATATTGAATGAACTCTATTATTTATTTTTATTCTATTATTTCATATTTTCATATTGTGATAAAAATAATTATAACTGACTTCTATGAATGAACACTATTATAATTATTTATATATTTCAACTCTCTATATATAATAAAGCAAAATATTTGATGAATACTTTTGTTTATTTTTATTCTATTATTTCATATTGTGATAAAAAAATAATTAGAATTGACTCCTATTAATGAACACTATTATAATTATTTATATATTTCACATCTTCTATATATATAATAAATCAAAGAAGTTTGCATAAAATTATGCCAAGTGGCATATTGAGAACTAGCTACTTGGTATTTTGACAACAAAAATCTATTTTCTTGACAACCAAATTTATTTTACTGATTAATTATTTATTTTATATATAGATATTTAAATTTTTATATCTATTTTCATACTGTGGTAAAAATATTGAATGAACACTATTATTTATTTTTATTCTATTATTTTATATTTTCATATTGTGATAAAAATAATTATAATTGACTCCTATGAATGAACACTATTATAATTATTTATATATTTCAACTCTATATATATAATTAAGCAAAATGTTTGATGAATACTTTTGTTTATTTTTATTCTATTATTTCATATTGTGATAAAAAATAATTAGAATTGACTCCTATTAATGAATACTATTATAATTATTTATATATTTCACATTGTGGTAAAAAATAATTAAGTTTGACTTCTATTTAATTAGTATATAGATTATTTCATAGATATGTAAAATTAAAAAAAATTGACATAAAAATTCCGTCAATTACTCCTAATTCCACTATCATTAGGAGTAATTTCACAATTTGTATTCTAAATATATATTCAATCAAGCTATAGGAGTAATGCGACAATCTATATTCCAATTTCCAAATATATATTTCAATCAATCAAGTGATTTAAGAAGATCATCCATCAATTACTCCTAATTCCACTATCATTAGGAGTAATTCCACAATCTGTATTTCAATTTTCAAACATATATTGCAATCAAACGATACTCCTAATTCCACAATTTGTATTCCAATTTTCAAATATATATTTCAATCAATCAAGTGACTTAAGAAGATCATACAAATGGTAGATGGATATGGTAAGTGAATTGTAGATTTTCTTACTCCCATGGATGAAAAGTAGATGACTATGGTAAGTGAAGCGTATATATATTAAATCAAACCTTTACACTATCAATCATTACCATATACGGCTATGGTAAGTGCTACTAAATTGTAATACAACTAACCATGAGACAATAATTTTATATGGAAAAGTAATATATTTTCATCATATATTCAGATCATAGTTGATTCTAACTAATTTTGTAAAAAAATCATATAATTATAAAAGAAAATGCATATTTAATATAATTATTATTAGTTACGACAAGTGTCATCTTGAGAACTAACTATTTGAATTCTTATAACAAAAAACTATCATTTCATAACAAAAAGCTATTTTGTTGATTATTTAAATATTAAATATTATTTCATATTGTGGTAAAAACAATTAAGATTCATTTCTATTAGAGGAAAACTATTATGATTTAATATTATTTCGTTTAATGTTATTTCATATTGTGGTAAAAATCAATTAACATTCATTTCTATTAGATGAAAACTATTATGATTGTTCAATTATTTCATATTAAGAATATTAGTTAATTATTTCATATATATATATATATATACACACACACACGCACAATAAAGAAGAATAGTTTAGCCTATAATTAAGCCAAGTGACATCTTGAGAACTAGTCACTTGACATTTTGACAATAAAAAACTATTTTATAAATAATTAATTATTTTATATTTATTTTATATTGTGATAAAAAATAACTAAGTTTTATTTATTTTGGATGAAAAATGTTAAGAGTTAAGGAACATTAATATTATAGATTTATTCAAAATTTCCATATTATGGTACATATAAATCAACTAAGTTTGACTAATATTGAATGAAAACTACAATTACGGAAAGAGAGATAATTATGTAATCAATTAAAGATAAAAAAATTAATGTAGTATACAAAAATAGAAAATTTTAAGTATTTACTTTTCAGCAATTCTGTATTAATTAGAATTAAAGCATAAATTTACATTTAAACGATTTATACTTGAG
This sequence comes from Capsicum pubescens, assembly GCA_030864215.1. Lineage (NCBI taxonomy): Eukaryota > Viridiplantae > Streptophyta > Magnoliopsida > Solanales > Solanaceae > Capsicum > Capsicum pubescens. The sequence goes on along the minus strand of CM061549.1, from coordinate 264,836,208 downwards.
TTGTAGGTGAAGAATTATAAATTGCTAATAAAACTATTAATTCGTATTAATTTCCCTTTATAGATAGACTTTTTTCAACATGTTAGGTTATTCTATAAAACATTTACTATATTGTGTATAATATTACCATAAAAAAAATAATTTACATGACATAAAATCTCTTTTTTACCATATTAATGAATTTTAGAAAAAAATATAAAAGCAAATGATTTATAGTAAATTTCAATCAATATCGATTATTTTCTTTTTTTAGCTAGAAATATTTTTGCTAATTTTTTACCTAAATAATTTATTACTAATTCATTGCTCAAAATGGTAAATTGCTTACAGATTATAATCTCAATTAATTCTCTTCCATGTAGGGACTCTTTTTCACAAGTAAACAAACTTATTCATTTAAATCGCAGCCTTTTGCGTGACCAAATTATTTGATCAATTTATTTATTTTTACTTTGTTTAGATTTTTAAGTAAATATTAATATGGAAAAGTTATTTCATATTTTAATTGTCACATTAATTATATGAAATTTATTAATTGATTAGCAGTCAAGCAACATATATGGTCAAATAATATTGTAATTAAGAGTTATTTCTATATAAAAATCTCTATGTAAAATACTATATATATGTGAATTCTAACTCCATAATATTAATCTATGATATTATCTGAAGAACAAAGCATAGAAACAAGAACTCGCTCGACTAAGGAGGAGGTTTTATTCAACTCTTAGTGTATTTCCACAAAAGAAAGAAAAGACCATTGTTGTGTACACATACAGTTCGATAGAGAATTAGTTTTGAACATTTCGATTATTTTTTCTCTGAATATTATCCACTCACATACTCACTATCATATTCTATAATGATTTAATTATTGTAACATAGTTTCTTCTGCAATTTGAAAAAAAAAAGTTGATACTAATTGCTTGAGGATATGTCTTTTGTTTTTTATTTATTTCTGAGTAGTTGATGATTTCTAGATTATGAACCTAGCTGATTTTATTTTCTTATCTAGTCTTGCTATTTTTTTATCTTCCAATTAATAGTTGTATTCTCTTTCCTGTATTTTTCATTATTTCGATTTTGTTTTCATTTTTTAAATCTTTATTATTGGTATGATTATTCATTAAACTTAACTGATACTACTTTGTTTTTCTATATAGTTTTTGGAAGAAATTAAGATACAAAAACCTAACAAAATTGCAAATTGTTGAGTTTCATTTTGAGAAAAGGTGAATTTCCCTATTTGATTTCAAATGAGGTTGTAAATACATGTGTGTGTGTGTGTGTGTGTGTATTGGTGAAATATTTATATACACATCTATATACATAATAAAGTTTTGTAGTCTAGCCTAAATTTAAGCCAAGTGGCATCTTGAGAACTATCCTCTTGAATTCTTACAACAAAAAACTATCATTTTATAACAAAAAGCTACTTTATTGATTATTTAAATATTTAATATTATTTATCATTTCATATTTTAGTAAAAAATAACTAATATTTATTTCTATTGGGTGGATGCTATTATGATTTCATACTATTTCATTTAATATTATTTCATATTGTGGTTAAAAAAAATTAAATTTCATTTCTGTCGGATGAAAATCATTACGATTGTTCAATTATTTCATATAAAGATTAGTAGTTAATTATGTCATATTATTCTATATTTTTATTGATTATTTATTTATTTAATATTATCTCACATTTTATATTGTGGTACAAATAAATTATTGTTCAATTATTTCATATTAAGATTAGTAGTTAATTAATTAATATTAGTTGTAGTAGTTAATTAATTAATATTAGTTGTGCAATTACTTGACATATATGAAAAGACATATTGGGTAACTCAATATGACAGGGTAATCAATTACAATCAAGAGACATAATTGGAAAAGAAATATTTTAATTGAGATGAGAAACTTTTAGTATTAATGGAAGGATGTAAAATTTTGAATTTAAATAAAACAAAAATACGAATTTAATTGAAAGATAGTTAAAATTAGATATTACTACTATATTGATACTAATCCAACTAATTAAACAATCTTTGTATGAATTTCACTAATTACATTTTTATATAATAAAAAATAATTAATTGTCAATCTTGAAACAAATATTATCAAATGGGAAATATGCTAATATAGATGTCACCGATATGGGTTGTGGTGCAGTGGATGGGGCTGCTCCACCCTTAACCAGAGGTCGAGGGTTTGATCCTGGGTATGGAGAAAACTCTATTGGGAGCGCTGCCACCTTAATGGGCCCTGCAATGCGTGATTCAGATTAGTTGGGGCTCCAATGAGGGCACCGAACACCGGATGAAATTTTTTTTCTAGATGTCATCCCTCAAAATATGCAAATAATATAAATAATGATATTATATTAAAAAATTATGATTTCATTACAACTGAGTAAATCAAAAAAGTATTACAAGAAAAATATGTGAATTAATAATAAATTAACAATCAAACAACTTATATGAAAAAAGTTCAATTGACATTTTTTTAAAAAATATTTCAATTTTAATCGCAAATAAGTTTGACCTATTTTTGTAAAACAATAAATGAATGAATATAAGAAAATCCGTAATTAGAAAAGAAAATAATTGTTACCTTATTTGAGTGATTAGAAAATTATAAAGATAATTAAATAATCAATTGATTATAGTCAAATTATAATTTTATAAGAAATTTTTGAGAAATAAATCAGTAATAGAGAAAAAAATTAATTGTTACCTTTTTAAAAATTTTCCCCAAATTATAAAGGTAACTAATATCAAATTAATATAATCAAACTATAAAAATATGAGAAATTTATGGGATTGAATTTCCAAAATTATAAAGGTAACTAATATCAATTGTTTCCGTTTTTGAGTCATTTATGTAATTGTACATTAATTAAATATAATCAAAATATAAAATTAGGACAAATTTATGGTAAGTAGATATTTATAATATTAATAATAATTTTATTTTCATCAAATTAATTAGATTAAATTGATGTAAAAACCAGTTAATAGTGAGAATTATTTTAACAGAAAATATATCCAAAGTTACGTAATTGATATACATATATTGGTAAAAGAAAAACAACGAACATTGACTACTACTTTAGCCATAAATATATTTTGAAATTTACAACATTAAATTTAAGGAACTTGAGTTTATATATTATGATTATAAAATTGATTCTTATTAATTGAAATTAATTAGTTGATTGTGTAGTCGTATTACAATTATGTTGTACATTATTTTTTTAATGGAAATACATACAATTAATTAACTTATTTTGTGAAATCTACTATGAACTTATTAATTCAAATGAAATAATTTTTAAATGGTAAGTTTGGACTATAAAAGAAAGGAGATTATTTTATTGAAATTTTAAATTAGTATGCATTAATCTATTTTAGTGGAGGTATTAGTCTTCAACAAGATCTCCACATTTAAATGGAGTAATTGTATGGATTTAGCATCTCTTATGTATTAAATAAAATAGAGACAAAAAAATATAATGCCACAATATTTTTGGATTATTTAATTCATTTATCACGTTTTAAAATATTATTTATATCAATTTAGTGATGTTTATATGGAAAAGTTAAATTTTGAAAAAATAAATATCTTAAGTTTTATAATTTAAGTTAATTTGTGTACTAATTTGAAAATTTTAATATATAATTTACATTCTATTTTTATTATATGAAAAATTTGACCTTATATGGCTATATATACTAATTCAATAACACAGAAATACTGTCACACTTTTCTTCTTCTCTCTCTCTCTCTTTGTTAGTGTTATTGGCCATTAACCTTATTGGTATTTATCAAGTTTTTCATTATGAATATGTAGAAATAATAATTGTCAATAGTTTGCAAAATATTAATTCGAATTTTTCTTCATAAATTCCAAGCTTTAAATATAAAGATTTCGACATATGAAATGTTATCAATATTTCAGAATGAGAGTCAGTAGAAGAATATACATATGAGAAGGTTGAAAATGTAATCACAATGTAACATAGGTTTGAAACAAGAAAATCATTTGTTGAAAATGATTTGAATTATTCGTAGTGATTCTTCTTTCTCGAGAAAATTAAGTTTGTTAATTTTTTAATCTCTTTATACAAATATAAATTTATACTATGAATAATATAATTTCTTGATTATATATTATTTTGAGATCTTGCATAATTATGATATAAAAATGATTATTTTTTTTATTTTATTAATCGTCATTCAATATCATATTTTGGTATAGTAAAAGATCCGCATATTGAAGGAGTGTTGTCACTAATTAACAATGAGATTTCAAGAAAAAGAAACCTATGAGAAGGTCACTATATATTCAAACAATATAGGTTTGAAACAAGAAAATTGTTTGTTAAAAATGATTTTAATTATTCATAGTGTTTTTCTTTCTTGAGAAAAATAAATTTGTTACCTTAGTGATTTCTTTATCCAAATACAAATTTTTGTAATATAGTCTCACTAAATAATGAATCTATTAATAAAATAAAAAAATATATCAATTTTTTTGACGCGAACGAAAAATAAAAATTTCAAGATCTTGCTTGAGATTATTATGGTTTATTCGTTTAAAATTTTAAAACTTTTAGAGATAAATTTTATCTCTTTTTTATATTTAGTATTTTATGATCCTATTTTGACTTAAATGTAAATGTTATAAATGGTATAACTAGAACGATAATATTTTTTCTTTATACTTGACCTCCTTTCAATATTCGTATATAGGTAAATAATTTTAACAAATTCAAATTGATTTTATCTACTTTTTTTTTCTTCATTTTGAAGTAATTTATTATGAATTATTTGTTATGAACTATTCAAGAAACTATAATTGATTGGAGATTTTGACTTACATTTCATTAGTTTATGTTGGCTTATCTATTGGTCAATGAAATATTTTTTTTATGCTTTACTATTTGATAAATTTGTAAATCTAAATTATTTTTTTAATCTACCTTTGTTTAATGATTACTTTTACTTAAATATTATCCGCACATCGTGCGGATACTAATACTAGTTAATGTTAACAACTAATATTTATTATGCAATTTTTTAAGGAAGAGTATTAATCCTAGAAAAAAAAAAAATGACACCAAAATAATGCACCTAAATATTAAAAGCATTTTCTTGCGTTGACGTCAATTTCTGGGGTTTGGACCAATCAGATTGCATTATTTATCAAAACTATCCTACACAATTAAAAAAAAAAATGGTTTCGGTGAGCAGGCGAATTCATTCACTGTTTAATTTTAGAAACGACGTCGTTTTGTTGCTGCCGGCATCGACGTTGACGTCCTTCAATTCAATTGACATTGTAGCTGGTTAGTTTTTCTTTTTAGTATCATTTATTTATTTATAGCCTCGTAAATTTTGTCTCTATTTATCTGTTCCATTTTTGTGTATGAGATCAGATGATTTTGATACATTTAATTGAGTTGGAATTTGTTTAGGTTGTAAAATTTTTTTTGTTAATAATCAATGCCAGCTCAAGGGCCGAATAATTTAGTTTATGAACCCTTTCAGCTCATACTTTTATCATATATCATAGGCAAATTGATTGATTTATTAATAAAAAGGGAAATCGGTGCACTAAAACTTCCGCATATCCAGACCAAAAAGGTTTATTGTATGCAGCCTTACTGTGTATTTCTGCAAGAGCCTGTTTCCACGGTCGTGAAAACGTTTTCAACTCCTGGTCACAAGACAACAACTTTACCAATTACTGTAAGGCTCCCATTCCATTGTTTTATTAATAGAATGTTCAAAACATCTTGGATGAGAGGAGAAAAACACTATATATAAAGAAGTGTTAATCAATACCATGAGAAGAGAACTTCAGAAAAAGAAAATAAAGTAGCATTTTATAAAATTTCAAAGAAAGAGAGGTTGATAATTCAATGAGCAAATTTGGCATTGTGTTCTACAATTACAAACTAATTGGACTAACATCCCGAAATTGAAGGAGAAGAAACACACTCATAATACAAAGTTAGATAAAAAATTCTATATTTTAAATGAAGTTTGAGGGGGAAAATGCTTTATACTTTGTTATGTAATCGCACCATGGAAACTCTAGATCTAGGGAAGATTTTTTTTTTTGGTCCACAAAGAAAGCTAGAAAACATTCATTTAAAGAGCCCTAGCTCAATAAGTTAGTCCGTAGAGAAATAGAGGAAGGTCAGTTGGCAAAAATATGACACAGATTTTTCTCTCTCTTCAGCCTTAGGATCTTTATTTGTGTATCTCCCATGCTGTTATCTTAAATTTTTTGCTCTTTTTCCAATTGAGTCTCTCTTGATTTGTTCTTTTCTGCATGTACTTGTAAGATTTGATCCCTGCCTTTGGATATAATTAGTTTTTTTTTCAAGTGATTTTGTATATATCTATTGTGATATGATCTGTTTCGCCTGGGCCTAATACCCCATTTGGGCAGCAACCACCTTTTGCTGGTGGACCACCTGTTAGTCATCCAGGACCTCCACCGCTTGGTGTGTTCCCAAGAGGCCCTGCACCTCCTAGTGGTCCTCCACACACTTGATTGCCTCCTCCTGTGGCTCAGTCTGTTCCTCCCTTTGCATCTCGGCCACCTCTTCCTGGTGTAATGCCTCCTTCTATGGGTGGTGCACCCCCGCCACCTGGGTCTTTGCCTTCTGGATTGGGTCCTCGTCCCGCGCCTCCAGGTCCTTTTAGCTACAATAAAGAACACTTCAAGAACAAAAATATGTTCCCTCTATTTTAAGCTATAATGGTAGCTTAGTGTCTTTTCTTGATAAATTAATTAGAAGAGGTATAGTACTACCATTTATTGAAGCATATGCAGTGTGAAGGAGATAAGACTTACAAAATAGAAAATCACAGAAAGACCTTCGTGTAAATCAAAGAATTTCCTTTCTTTAATAATTATGGTGTTTGGGATAGTTTGTGTGGAGCTCGATTAATTTCACGGTGTTTCATCTATCCTCACCAGTATAGGTACCGGGTAACTTTATCCACTAAGGATTGGGTAGATTGGGAAGAAATTAACCAATTTTAGCTATAATTTGAAACTTATTTTGGAGATTTTTTATGAGTTTAGTAGTAGCTTATGAGCGACATGTTGTTTGATTTCACTTTTCAGGTAGTTAATTGACAAATCTTCAATTCTTCTTATGAGAAAGAGGGGGTCAGAAGCAGAGAGTTAAAAGGAACCATTAAAATGGTATAAAGGGTGTGCCTCGGGCTTAGATGATGCCCATTTGATTTCTCGTGGGAAAAAGAAAAAAAAAATGAGTTGTGTCAAAGAAGGAAAACACACAGCTTTTGAGACCTCTGGTTGCTGGTTGGAAGATCTTGAAGTTTGATGAATATGGGATGAAGATGATCCTTCTCAATCAAGTTTATGTAGCATGCGAGGCTTGTAACTAGTCCTTAGAGTTGTTAGGTTCTTATTTTTGCAGTTCTTTTTTCCTATTTTAGGTCGTTAGTTTTGTTATTTTACAATTGAATCTGAGACATCACATTTCTCAATGCACTTCATAGACCGCTAAGAGACCCTCCTTGGGTGCCAAAGAACTTCCTAAGCATTCTTTTGCATGCGAGCTTTATGTTGTACTTGAATTCTGGAAGAGCTAAAGAACTTTGTTCTTGATAGCCTAAAGTTTTGTTATCCTTTTCTTCTTAGTTTTTACTTAATTGTTTTTTTTTTTTGGCACCTGAAGTTAATTGGAGATCTCATATAGATGGAAACCAAGACAGATGGATGTGATGGATCATTGGTTTTAATCAAGCAAGGAGCTGAGGCTGTGAGTTCATATTTAATTGTTCTCTGTTATGTTTCTATAAAACTTTCCTGTAATATTTCTGATCTTTTTCTCTAACTTTCTTTTGGAAAGATTTTGTGGGTGGGTGGGTGTCTTTTGTTTAGTTTAAAAGTCAGTAATAATAAGTACTACTGTTTCTACCAACGATCATTTGATGGGAAGTAGTTGTTGACACTTGACACTAGAGTTTCCGTAACATTTTATCTTGTTTCTCTGTTGGTAACATCAGAGGGTATTTGAGTCGACATTTGTGGGTAGCAGGAAGTGTATTATCAAGGAACGGTTTTCAAAGAAATACAGGCATCCGACTTTGGACTCAAAGCTCACTCTTAAACGGTTGAATGCGGTCGGTGTAAATGATACCTACACTTTTCTTTTATCCTTCTTAAAGCTTGTGTTTCTAAAAAAAATTGAAATTGTGGCACAGGAGGCAAGGTGCATGACAAAAGCTAGACGGCTTGGTGTTCTTACTCCAGTGCTTTATGCTGTTGACCCTGTTATGCATTCTCTCACCTTTGAATATATTGAAGGTCCTTCTGTGAAAGATATATTGCTTGGCTTTGGACTGGTTGGTGTTGACAAAGAACGGATGTCTGATATTGCAACACAGATTGGTAATGCTATTGGAAAGCTACACGATGGTGGCCTAGTCCATGGTGATTTAACAACATCAAACATGTTACTAAGGAGTGCTTCCAATCAGCTGGTGAACTTTTTCCCCTCTCTCTTAGAATGTTCCTCTAATCTCATGATTGACTCTTTTTGTCAATTTCTTTCCTTATTTGCCTTTTCTCTTGGTTTAGGAGGATGAAGTTCTAAGGTCACCCTCAATGATTTATTATTTTTCTAACAATGATACTTTTTCTCCAGGTGCTGATTGACTTTGGTCTAAGCTTTACCTCAACACTTTCAGAAGATAAAGCAGTTGATTTATATGTACTAGAACGTGCTTTACTCTCTATGCACTCTTCTTGTGGAAATGTGGTAAGCTCTGTCATATCTCTGTATTGTGGGTTAGAGGCATGTTTAAAGCCTTTTGAAGCTTTTTGCTCTTCTCTGTTCCCTCATTTTTAAATCATAATTTCTTTCGGGGGAAAGGATGTTAATTTCTTCTTTTAGATTAATCTTCCTTTTGCCTTTGGCATTATATCATTTGTGTCATGTGAACATATTATTGCATGAAACATGCACTGCTTCACAGAAACAGTATTTGATGGCATCAGTGAACAGTTCTCTACTTCTGTGGTGCTCTTTCTCTAATACACTTGAGCGTCTAATTAATTGTTTTATTGATATAAAAGAAGCCTTTTGAGGACTAAGTGCTTCTAATTAGGATTATAGAACTATAGATTTCTTGTAGTTCGGAAACAAGAACCTTATTTTGGCCACACACGACACGTGAATCTCGTTAGTTTTTTCAAGATGCATGTGGATAGTAGTGTTACTTTTAGTCTGTAGCAAAGTCCTAGGACTTATAGTGAAGATGGGTTTATATTGCTATCACAGATGGACCAGATACTTGCTGCATATAGGAAGTCCTCTAAGCAGTGGTCATCAACTTTGAACAAGCTAGCCGAAGGTTCTGCCGACTCTTCTTTCACGTCCCCTTCTATTTATTACCTTTTTATTCCCAGAAAGAATAAATAACATGGGTCTAATTTCGACGGGTTCATTAATTTTTTGTGACTTATTTCAGTGAGGCTAAGAGGAAGAAAGCGCACAATGGTTGGTTGACTTCTCCAAGTATGCAGACTCCACGTTGAGGTACTTGGTCTCTATGCTTGCAATTGCACCCAGTATGACTTTTTATATTTCCAGAATGTTATATTATCAAATTCCCATGTTTTCATGCCAACTGTGCAGTACTTTGTTTGCTAGCACCCCCTTTTTTAAAATTGCTGCGATCCCGTATATAGTTCATTTTTCAGAGTAATCATTCACCAATTTGACTATGTCCTCTTGGAGATGAAGTTTTGGATATCATGGTTATCTGGCCTATTTGTTTTCTTAATACAACTGGATTCATTCACATATTCCATACCTCTCTTTGCCCTTTTCTTTCTTTTCTGAAAGCCTGAACATTAGTATTTAGTAGTACCACAGACGATGACGGAACATGAAATACTTCAGATAAATAGAAAACATCAGGCTCATTGATCCAACCAAACATAGCAGTTATAAGTAATAAAACAATGTGGTTGTATGTGAGTGTTTTTAGCCCTTCATTGATAGTCTTTTAATTTATTTTCATGTAGCACTTGGGCACCAACCGGGGTGAACAAATGTACTGTTTGTGCATCTGCTTGAAAAACTGCACTATTTGCTGTATCATGAACAAGTTGTCTATACGTTCCTGGCATACAGTTGCTGTCTCTATTAGTTTGTAAATGAATTCTCTGATTTATTTTCAGTGAAAAGATCAGATGCCATGGAGCAGGAGAAACCTAAAGACTTGCTCATTGCTAAGATTTATCTGTATTTGTTGCAGTCTTGATTATTATCAGTGTTGACTGATGGTACCTATTTGAGTTTATGTGTCTACAACTCTCTGTATTCTTATTCAACTCTATAGCCATCAGTTGAACCCACGATACATGTCCTAAATCCGCCCCTGATTCGTGCTTGGGCTCCTCCTGTCCACAAATGCAGTTTTAAAGTTTTATTTTCACCAATTGCGAAACAATGAATGAAGCATGGAATATTGACAAACTTACATCAGAATGTCTTATTTCACTGTTTCTACGACAACATACCCAGTGAAATTTCAATTTCCCACAGGCGGGATCTGTGGAGGGTAGAGTTTATGCAAAAGAACCCTCCGCTCAAGTGCTAAATAGTTATGACAGAGAAAAAAATGATATGTTTTTGAATTTTGAGAAACTCTTCGAAGACATCTGACAGGGTGGCAAATAATGAAATTCATAGGGCACGTTAAGAATGAAACTGTGGGATTCATTAAAGGCAGAGTAATAAGCATCAATATGCATTTATTCAATAATAATAAATTTTCGTCTAGGTTCGCCACCTTATTCTGCTATATAAAGCTATGCTGATTCAACGGGTCCCCCAACAGTTTTCTGCGATCAGCAACTAAATCAGCTTTTGAATTCACTGCAGGATCATTTAAGTTTAAAATGTAATTATACATGACAACTATAATCAATAGTCATTGATTAACCACGAATAAATGATAAGTAGATTGTAAAATTACATGACTATCAATATGACTTAAATCCTATATTGCGAAAAGTATATTCATATTGAGGATGTATGATCGAGCTAGGACTATATTTGCAAGAAGTAAATACTAATATACTCTTTAATTTCTTTATATAAGAGCTTTATGCTATGCATAATTATAATATAAGTAATTACAATTATTTTACATATTTTAAGGTAAGTAATAGATCATTCCTTAATTAATTACTCATTCTTCATCATGAGCTAGTAATTACTCATTCTTCATTAGTTCTTCATCAAAAGTTATCTGAATTGCACGACATTCCTCCTTGCAGAATGAATGTGAACTGTGCTTAATTAAAGCATTAAAATTAACAAGTATATTAATGTTTATGTATCGAGTATGAAGAAATTAAAGTGAATTAAAATAAAATTGAAAAACTAATGATAAGTGAGATGTGTACGAGTTTGAAAGAATCTTAGGCTTCAATTATACAACATCTGTGATGGTGTAATGCAGTGGTGTTACGTTAACAAAAATTCTAAATCCACTAATGCATATCATCTATAATCTATCTATAATCTATATCTATAATATATTAAAAGTATGAATCGAACTTTTTACCCTTCATTAAAAAACTTTTCTTTAGATAAAATCGTCTTTTCACTATTTTTCTTAATTTATTATTTAATTATTTTTATTATATTAACTACACTCCTAAAATATATGGAAGGAGAGATCAATATATTTTCCTTTATACGTGGTCAATTGCTAAAATACTCCTAAAATAGGAGAATTAGAAAAAGACTTTATTAGGAAAATATTCCTATAAATATTAAGATGTACGTTTTATTAAACTAGAGAAACAGGTTTACCATAAACAATCCATCTTGATTGGTGGATGCTTAATTTTCTAACCCTCAACTTCTTCAGTGTTTTTGTCTACATAAATCTATTTTGTCATCTATGTTCACATGTTATGTATACTTTGTTTATTTTTAGCTTATGGATGGTCTTACGATAACACTGAGAAATTAATTAGTTATTAAATATTTCATTATTTGTTTGTTGTAAAAACTTCTTATTTTTTTATATGTGATATATTTTTAATTAACGCAATATACACGTGTTTATTTTTTTTATATGCGATATATTTTTAATTAACGCAATACACACGTGCAAGTGATATGAAGGTGGTGAGCTATTTAATTGGATCGTTGCAAGGGGGCATTATACCGAGAGGCAGCTGCTGCTGTGACTCATACAATTATTGAAGTCATTCGGGTGAAGATCCCCCCCCCCCCCCCCTTCCTTGATTTTAATGTCGTGTTCTTTCTTAATTATTTAATGATCTACTCTTAACAGTGTTATTTGGATTTGAAATTTCTAATAGTAACACAGAAAAGTAGAATTGTCATAGCAGCTTAACAAAATTTTCATGATTGCTTGATATGCTTTAAGATGCTTTTGATATAAGAATGTGTTTAATCATGTACAAATATGATAGCTTTGTAGATTTAATGCCATAGTAATTTCACTCGGCTACAATAATATTGGTGGTCAATTGAATGACTTATGTTGTTCAATGTAATTGGCAAGGTTGAAGGTGTTTGAAGCAAGTTTAATCGATGGAGATACTCTCAACATATATATGTAGTTTAGCTGTAAGGATCCTCAACCTCCAATTATAGTTGGGGGTTCGAGTCATAAATGGAGTAAAGTGGAAGAAATCATTGTTAGGTTTGGAAAGAGTTTCATTTGGCTGACCTCTTGTAGAAACATAATTATATTGGGAAATTTCTGAAATATTGATAGAATATAGTAAATGAGTGATTTTATGTTGTCTTTTTTGATGTGATAGTGTTTCTAATCTTCTCACCAGGTAATTTTTTTTTTTTATATTCAGATGGTCGCTAGCTTCAATTGAGGAATTGGCTTGGAAGTGGATTTGATTCACTGTGACATCATGAGGTCAAACTTCCTGCCACAAGTATAAGTGGAGGTCCTTAAGGATTAAGCTAATAAAGGATGTAGACCAAACTGAATGTCATGTTATTCCTTTAAGCTTTTGTTGTGCAATATTTTAAGAGAGTTAAAGTCTTATAGTTTGGAGTATGAGATTTTGGTTTTAAGAAGGTTAGCTGGTGTTTGAACGAGAGAACGGAGTTGCTTGAATATTGATAAACATCCTTACCTTCAATTCTAATATAATAAAAAAAGATTACTTTTAGAAGCCAACAAACTTATGATTTGATTTGTATTTCCAACAATGCTAAACAAACAAACACAATATATGTTCGAATATATGTAAGCTCATTATTAAATTACTATTGTTTCGGATATTAGAAGAATTAATAATTAAAAAGTTTGAAAATATTTTGTAAGAAAACAATATATGGTGAGGATTAGAATTCATTGTGTAATTACTCCTGTACGAAAGAAGAATATTATATTACCATAGTTAAGGATAGTTTTTTAGGCATCATTAAATAAATTTTACCTCATCCTAAAATTACGATTAGAAAAGAATATCATATATGTATTCGAAAAATTGAGTTTACGAATAAGCAAAATCTAAATGTCTTATAATGATAAAATAAATACATACTATACTTTCGTCTCAAATTCCCCCCCCCCCCCCCCCCTCAATATAAGCCCTTATTGTCTGCAAAGTTATCCTTTTTTCTTGAGTATTACTTGAGATTAAACTATATTAGAAAGTCCTAACATCTAATTCTTTAAAATCAATTATAATTTTTTATACTCATAACAATTCTTTCTTTATTAAACTAATTAATTATCCATCACAATTTTTCAGTTCATAACGGTACAAGAATTCTTTTTTAAAAAAAAAAAAAATCATGATAAAAGAATACAATAATAGTATGAGTTCAATGATCGATAGGTATGTTTTAGTTGAAGAGAAATCGACAAAGAGGGAAACCTCGCCTATACTATAGTTAAAAATTTTGAGTTGTTAGCGTCTTGGTGGAGCTATATTTTTACTATTTTTTGTTTAATATTAATAGTACAACTTTGATATGACGTGTGACTTTCGACTTAATATTTTTCATTAAAACTAGAGTCAAAATTTAAATAATGGTGCAAAAGTATTGTATTTGTGCCGATCTCACAAAATAATAGTGATGACAAATTGAATTTCAAAAATGATTTTATTTTCCTTATTTAAACTATGTAATATGAACATGAACTTTCTTCATGGACGTTTTGTTGGGTTCATAGAAGTGTGAATGGAAAATGGAGAAAAAATTGTGGAGAAGAGGAGACACCAATTTGAAAAGTGTACTCCCAAAATTGGAAAGTTCTCTAATTCTCCCACATTGGTGGGAGAAGGGAACTTTGGAGTGTTTATAATGATGAATACTTACTCCACATGATAAGTGAGACAAGAAATAAGAGATGCCTCGCGCCATCGTCATCGTCGCTGGGCTTTGGCTTTGAAAAACGATTGATGAGATCTATCTTTTTGGACAAATTTTATTTGATGAAATCTGATCAATACTCCATTTATATGCATGCAGTAACAGTAACAGATGCAATGTTTCGATAGAACTGATGCGCTGTTTTTGAACTGATGCACTGTTTCTTTTCGACCGAACTGATGCATGCACTGAACTGATATACTGTTTCTGTTTCGATTGAACAGATGCAATTCTTCAATGAAGTGATGCACTGTTTCGAACAGGTGCACTGTTTGGTGAAATGGTATACTGCTTCAGCAAAAATGCTGCAGACATGTATTTTCAGAAATATCACACCATTTAAGTGAACCAATGCCACATTTTCGAAGAGGCATATGCTAGGCTATATAAACCTGTTTTCCTTCACAGGTTTTGATATGACATTTTCAGAATAAAAACTCTCTTCTTTTCTTTACAAATATTCTGTGTGATCAATTAAAACGTTCTGTGCGTTTGAAGAATCAGCCTATTTGAGGTACCACTATAGTCAGATTGAAGGCCATTTTATCCTGGGAGGAAGATTTCATAACCTCGAGTACAGTGAGGGGAATTATTCCTTAAGGAAAGTTCGTGAATTCGGATGACTCGATCTTATTCATTTTTGTTTCATCTATTTTCTGAAAAATAAAATACACCTCTTGGAAAGGTCATTTTGATCTTGTGTTGAGGGTATTTGATATACTTCATTGTGTTCTTGTTTATATACTTGAACTTGATTTGAAGTTGTTGTTTCTACTATACAGATTCTGCGTACCCGTAGAAGGAAAATAACAATCTTAAGGAATAATCAATTTCACAGAATCTGTATAACTTATTTTTGGAGATTAAAACTTTAAGCTTTCTACTCCGCTTGAATTTAACTAGTGATTAGAAGACTTAAAATCTTCATCACAAGTTAAAGTTTACTCGGTTGACGATTTGAAGTTATAAAAACTTCATCGTTAATTAGAAACAAAAAGAAAAGTTGAAAAGTTATTTAACTTTATAAGTAGTATTCTGAAAATACTAAATTTTTCTGTCTTGTGTTGACAGGAAAGATGACTAACGAAAGTCAAATGATGGATGTGACAACGTCTGTGGGGGAAACTAATATTGCCACATCATGTCGCACAAATGCTCCGCCAACAATGGCACTGGCGGAGAAACCCGAAAAATTTTCGGGCATTGACTTCAAGCGGTGGCAGCAAAAGATGTTCTTTTACCTCACCACTTTATGTCTGCAACGGGTCACTAGCGAAGACGCTCCTGAGGTACCCGAGGGAACCTCGGACAAAAACCGCTTCGTTATTGTGGAAGCTTGGAAACATTCGGACTTCCTTTGCAGGAATTATATTCTGAGTGGTCTCCAAGACGACCTCTACAATGTTTATAGTGGAACCAAGACATCAAAGGAATTGTGGGGGACACTTGAACGAAAATATAAGATGGAGGATGCGAAAATTAAGAAATTCCTTGTTGCACGATTCCTGGACTTCAAAATGATAGATAACAAATCTGTTGTCTCTCAAGTACAGGAGTTGCAAGTCATCATACATGATCTCCTAGTAGAAGGTTTAATTGTGAATGATGTTTTTCAAGTAGCAGCGATAGTTGAGAAGCTACCACTTTTGTGGAAAGACTTCAAAAACTACTTAAAGCATAAACGCAAGGAGATGACTATTGAAGATCTTATTGTCCGACTTCATATTGAAGAGGATAATAAAGCTGCTGAAAGAAGGTCAAAAGGAAATTCTACAATTAATAGAGCACATATTGTAGAAGATGGCCAAAACAATTTCAAGAAAAGGAAGAAAGCTAAACAAGGAAGCAATCAACCCAAGAAAAAGATCAAGAGAAAATGCTTCAACTGTGGCAAGATTGGCCACAAATCCACAGATTGTCGTGTCCCAAAGAAATGCAAGAAGAAGGATCATGCAAATATGATTGAATCCAACAAAGAATGCGATGATCTGTGTGATATGTTCTCAGAATGCAACTTGATGGGAAATCCTCTTGAATGGTGGATGGATTCTGGTGCCACCCGCCATGTATGTGCCAACAAGGAGTTGTTTTCGTCATTCTCTCCGACTCAAGTAGAAGAAATAATCTACATGGCTAACTCCGCTACGGCTAAGGTAGAAGGAACAGGAAAAATTTGCCTAAAAATGACTTCAGGAAAGGTCTTGACACTTCACAATGTCTTGTATGTTCCGGAGTTACGTAGGAATTAATTTCTGTTTCACTTCTAGACAAGAACGAATTCAAATGTGTAACCGTTTCTGGAAAATTTGTAATTCGCAAAGGAGAAATGTATGTAGGAAAAGGTTATCTGACCGAAGGCCTTTATAAGATGAATGTAATGACTGTTGAAATAAATAGAAGTTCGAATTCTTCTTATTTGCTTGAGTCTTATGATTTATGGCATGAACGTTTAGGCCATGTTAATTACAAAACGTTACGAAAACTGATTAACTTAGAAGTTTCGCCAAACTTTGAGTGCAATAAATCAAAGTGTCAAACGTGTGTGGAATCAAAGTATGCAAAGCATCCTTATAAGTCCGTTGAAAGGAATTTCAATCCCTTAGACCTAATACACACTGACATTTGTGATATGAAGTCAACACCATCACGTGGGGGGAAAAAGTATTTCATAACTTTTATTGACTATTGCACTAGATATTGTTATGTCTACTTGCTAATTAGTAAGGATGAAGCAATAGATGCGTTTAGGCAATATAAAATTGAAGTTGAAAATCAGTTAGACAAAAAGATCAAAATGATAAGAAGTGATAGGGGCGGAGAATATGAATCTCCCTTTGCGCAAATATGTGTAGAGAATGAAATAATCCATCAAACTAAGGCCCCATATTCACCTCAATCTAATGGAGTTACGGGAAGGAAAAATCAAACTTTGAAGGAAATGATGAATGCCTTACGTATAAGTTCTGGTTTACCGTAAAACTTATGGGGGGAGGCTATCCTTACGGCCAATTGTATACTCAACAGAGTTCCCCATAGTAAAACACAATCAATTCCTTATGAAAAATGGAAAGGAAGGAAACCCAACTTGAAATATTTTAAAGTGTGGGGGTGTCTAGCGAAGGTTCAAGTTCCTATACCTAAAAGGGTTAAGATAGAACCTAAAACGGTGGACTGCGTGTTCATAGGATATGCTAAAAGTAGTAAAGCATGTCGATTTTTGGTTCATAAATCCGAACATCCGAATATTAATGAAAATACGATAATTGAATCAGATAATGCTGAATTTTTTGAAAACATTTACCCGTATAAACTTAGACATGAACAGTCTAGTGGAGGATCTAAACGACCTCGTGATGGACCAATTGAGAATGAACATAAAGAAGAAAATCCAAGACGTAGTACACGTCAAAGAACGTCTACTTCGTTTGGATCGGATTTTGTGATATTTCTTTTGAAAAATGAGCCTCAAACATTTAAGGAAGCGATGGCATCTTCGGATTCATCCTTTTGAAAAAAAGCAGTCAATAGTGAGATAGATTCAATCTTAAGCAACCATACATAGGAATTGGTTGATCTTCCTCCCGGAAATAAACCTTTAGGTTCTAAATGGATCTTCAAAAGGAAGATGAAAGTGGATGGTACTATTGATAAATACAAGGCAAGACTTGTAGTAAAAGGCTTCAAACAAAAAGAAGGACTTGATTACTTCGATACATACTCGCCAGTAACAAGGATAACATCGATTCAGATGTTAATTGCCTTGGCTGCGGTATATGGTCTTGAAATCCGTCAAATGGATGTGAAAATCGCTTTCCTAAATGGAGAATTGAAGAAAGAAATTTACATGGAACAACCTGAGGGTTTTGTGGTTCCAGGGAAGGAGAATAAGGTGTGTAGACTTATTAAGTCATTGTATGCACTAAAGCAAGCACCTAAACAATGGCATGCGAAGTTTGACCAAACCATGTTGGCAAACGGATTCAAAATAAATGAATGTGATAAATGTGCTTATATTAAAGACACTCCAAATCACCAAGTCATTGTATGTTTATATGTGGATGATATGTTGATCATCAGTAGAGACATTTCTAACATAAATGCAACAAAATGAATGCTCGAGAGCAAGTTTGATATGAAAGACCTTGGAGTTGCAAATGTGATCTTGGGTATAAGAATCTATCAAACTCAACAAGGGTTGTCATTGTCACAGTCTCATTATATAGAAAAGGTACTTGACAAGTTCAAGTATATGGAATTCGGTATTGCCAAGACTCCATTGGATGCAAGCTTTGCACTTCGAAAGAATGAAGGTGAAAGTGACTCGCAATTGGAGTACACAAGAGTATTGGGATGTTTAATGTATATAATGAACTGTAGACGACCAAACATAGCATGCGCTATCAGTAAATTGAATCGGTACACGAATAATCCCAACAAAACTCATTGGATGGCAATGAAAAGAGTTTTGGGGTATCTTAAGTACACTCAAAATTATGCCTTGCATTATAATAAATATCCTGCGGTACTTGAAGGATATAGTGAAGCAAATTGGATCACCGGATCGAACGAAGTAAAATCCACAAGTGGATATGGAGGAACAGTCTCTTGGAAATCATCCAAACAGACTTGTATTGCTCACTCTACAATGGAATCTGAATTTATCTCATTAGATAAAGTCGGTGAAGAAGCAGAATGACTCCGGAATTTCTTAGAAGATATTCCTTATTGGCCCAAGCCAGTGGCACCAGTATGTATACACTGTGATAGCAAAGCGGCAATAGGTAGGGCAGGGAGCATGATGTACAACAGTAAATCTCATCACATACGACGAAGACACAATACCATTAGGGAACTTCTCTCTAGTGGAATTATCAATGTAGACTATGTAAAGTCAAAGGATATTATGTCGGATCCACTTACAAAAGGCCTATCTAGAGAAGGAGTAGAAATGTCATCCAAGGAAATGGGTTTAAGGCCTAGGACAAGTCAGCATGGCGGTAACTCTACCTAGTAGACTGGAAATCTCAAGAGCTATGTTCAAGGAGATCAAACAAAGTTGTGTCTGACAGGTTCCACATTGTCAAATACCCAACCCATTCTCATGATGTAGACAATATTTAGTAAACAAAGATAAGACTTCAGGTTAAAAGTCTTTTAATGATTATCTAAATTTGGCAGATTTTACCAAATAGTTTAATGTACAGGATTGAACGTTTAGAAATCACCTATGTGAGGGCGAAGTGGAAATCGCTTCAAGGATAATGTTAGTAAAGGCCTATTCTCTAAGCTCTCATAAAAACCGGGACGTGTTCATGGCTGAAAAGAACAAAATCATAAGAACCATAAACATTAAAAGGCTGGTTGTATGACATGTGTTGTCTAGGTGTACATTAAAGCTGACGGTTCAAAGATATCAAATCTACCGATTGACCGAGTGCATTTGATGCATGTTCACTACGAAAAGTTCAAAGGGAAACCCACTTATCCAGATGCAATCAGTTTTTGCTTGATGATCATATACTTGTACGTAAAAGTTTTACGAAAAATAACCATTCTCCATTCATGTGGGGGATTGTTGGGTTCATAGAAGTGTGAATGGAAAATGAAGAAAAAATTATGGAGAAGAGGAGACACCAATTTGGAAAGTGTACTCCCAAAATTGGAAAGTTCACTAATTCTCCCACATTGGTGGGAGAAGGGAACTTTGGAGTGTTTATAATGATGAATACTTACTCCACATGATAAGTGAGGCAAGAAATAAGAGATGCCTCGCACCGTCGTCGTCGTCGCTCGCTCGGCTTCGGATTTAGATTTGGATTTGGATTTGGCAAATGACCGATCGATGAGATCTATCTTTTTGGACAAACTTTATTTGAAAAAATCTGATCAATACTCCATTTATATGCATGCAGTAACAGTGACAGATACAATGTTTCGACAGAACTAATGTACTGTTTCTTTTCGACTGAACTGATGCATGCACTGAACTGATATACTGTTTCTGTTTCGACTGAACAGATGCAATTCTTCAATAAAGTGATGCACTGTTTCGAACAGGTGCACTGTTTGGTGAAATGGTATACTGCTTCAGCAAAAATGCTGCAGACATGCATTTTCAGAAACATCACACCATTTAAGTGAACCAATGCCACCTTTTCGAAGAGGCATATGCTAGGCTATATAAACCTGCTTTCCTTCACAGGTTTTGATATGAAATTTTTAGAATAAAAACTCTTTTCTTTTCTTTACAAATATTCTGTGTGATCTATCAAAACGTTCTGTGCGTTCGAAGAATCAGACTATTTGAGGTACCGCTATAGTCGGATTGAAGACCATTTTATCCTGGGAGGAAAATTTCATAACCTCGGGTACAGTGAGGGGAATTATTCCTTAAGAAAAGTCCGTGAATTCGGACGACTTGGTCTTATTCATTTTTGTTTCATCTATTTTCTGAAAAATAAAATACACCTCTTGGAAAGGTCATTTTGACCTTGTGTTGAGGGTATTTGATATATTTCATTGTGTTCTTGTTTATATACTTGAACTTTATTTGAAGTTGTTGTTTCTACTATACAGATTTTGCGTACCCGTAGAAGGAAAATAACACATTTGATTATAAATATCTCTAATATATATGATGGAGAACCTCAATTTTTTTTTGAGGAATTATTCAATGACAAGTCATACTTCCTTCATTCCACTTTGACTATCAATTACCATAAACTCGAATTTGCAAAAACAACAGAGAATCAATTACGGATTGTAAGAAAAATTAAAGAAGCAAGAAGATAATTTCTTGTAGATGTGGAAGATGAAGATCTCATCAGAAGTCTCACACCTCATCAACAATCTCATCTAGTTGTTCTTTTAATATACCTCTTAGTCAATTAACCTCAGAAAAAATAAATAAAATATTATATTTAAAGTCAATTGTAATTTTTCATAATTTATTTTCTTTATACATTTATAGTGATTAACGACACGTGCAACGCACGTATCCTAAACTAGTATAAAAAAATTAGCTTAAAACAACATAAGTGATCAATATGTTAACTTGTTTGAATTAATTGTGGACGAAATTTTGTGAAGGTAATTAGGTTGATTAAATCCTAATTCCTATATATGTATTGCTCATCCATTTATTCATATTAAGGATGTATGATCGAAGCATGAATATGTCTGCAAGAAAGTATATACTCTTTATACAAGAGCTTTATGATATGCATAATATAGTTAAGTAATAAGAATTATTTTACATCTTTTAAGGTAAGTAATCGGTCATTCTATTAGTAAATATAAAATATTCGACAATGTTTATGACACAGAAATATAAAAGTCTAGAAAAATATGGTAAGTAGTAACTAGTACAACTTATTTTGACTGGGAAAGCTGCTCTTAGATGCTTGATACCATAAAATAAAGTGTGGCTAGTTTAGTAACGTTACTAAACTATGCACTAAAGGATCATTTTGGTTGGAAAAAAGTTTGGATTAATTATTTTGGGATTAGTTATCTCACCTTGACATAAGATAAAATATAACATTATAATCTCGGAATAATTAATTTCGCGGAATGAGTTATTTCATGCATTTTATTCCAACTAAACATGAAATACGCTCATCCTAAAATTATTTCCAACATTAAATTTCCCTTATCTCTTGTACCAAGATTATTTGGACAACATACAAATTAAGATGGAATTTTCTCTACCTAATTATTACCTTAAAAAATAGGGAAAACTTAATTTAAGTATTTAACAGATAACCAATTTTTCGTTAATCCTCAATACCAAATAATTAATACAAGTAATTAAACGATTTTTTATTTTAAAAAATAATGTATCATCATATCTTATTCATTACTACGTTCAATGAATCTATACATATTGTAAATCTAAACAAATTTAATACTAGTATTTTTCACCTTTAAATATTTGATGTCTGAGATCTATTGTTTCAAATAATCTAAATCCGCAACGTAGAAAACTTACTATTGAGGGTTTTACCACTCTCCATAAAATATGACCCCTTTACCATATCAACACACCTTTGGTCTAAGTCATAACATATGTTTATTACTAGTTTACTTTCTTGATTTTCATGTACTTGAACTTTAAAGGAAGACATGAATTTTAGCAGCTACACAATCGATCTTATAATATAGGAGGAGGAGGAGGAGTAGTAAAAATTTAAAAGACATTAACACGAGAAATAAAAAATAGATAAAATTTTACCTAATTATAAAAAAAAAAAAACAAGAAGATTCTCATATCGCGATATTCAAATTTTATAAACATATAGTAACTTATAAGCCATGGTACATAAAGTACAATGGAACTTATTACAAAAAAATAATAGCCAATATAATATTGCATATATATATATTACTACTCCCTCATCATGAGCTAGTAATTAATCACTTCTCTCCATTTTTTTTGCCTGATACTTCTAGTTTCTCCATCATCAAATCTTCATCAAAATCCATTTGACTTTCACAGCTTCACGGCACAATCCTTTGTGCATAATGGATGTGAACTGTTTTCAATCAAAGCATCAAAATTAATAAGCATATTAAATCTATCAACTAAGTCTAAAAAAGGAAATTAAAACAAATAAACAATGGCAAGTGAGATGTATAGGGTTTTGACAGAATTTTAAATTTCGATTATATGTTACGTTACGTCCATTTAAATTTATGTGACGGTGTGCATGATCGTATTCGGTGTGTAACATTAAACTACTTAGTTTTTATGTGTAATCCAAAAAGTTTAGATAGATTCTTTAAGTTCTTGAAATTATATCTAAATAAAAATTATAAAATCCACAATCATTAAGAATTTAAAATAGTATCACATATGTTTGATTAAAATTTTGAATCCACCACCACATAAAAAATCTAAATTCAAGAAAGATGTGTATATATAAAAAAGAATTCACAAGAAAAAAAAAAAGAACTATAAAAAGAATTCACACACACAAAAAACATACTTGTACATAAGAATATCATTTTCCATTTTGAGAATCGATTTGCAATAAAAACATTGTCTGAGAAAATCACTAATATAACTAGTCATTCCAACAGAAGAAGAGCTAGCCGCCGCTGCAGTATCAGCAACAACAACATTATTATTATTAGAATTATCAGAAGAAGGCTTTAAAAACTTGTTTGAATTATCTGTAGATGAATTTTGGTCAATGTTCAAATATATGAGTATCTGATTACATACATAAGATGATGTGAGTTTATTTTCCTAAATTGAAAGAATCATGACAATTTAATCAATTACTGACCATCCATGGTATGTGGGTAAATGCAGTACCAGATTTTTACACCAAACGTACTTATTAAGTACAGTACTACTATTATCTAACCATAGTTAGGTTATTACCATATGACAAAAAGGTCACGGGTTCAAGTCCTGGAAATAGTCTCTGACAGAAATGTATCGTAAGCCTGCAAACTATGGGTGTCAAACAGGCCGGTTACCGGCCCGGTTTGACCCGGCCCGGTAAGCCCAAGGGCTTTAGGGGTCCGGGTCCCGGTCCGGTTGGGTTTTTGATTTGGGCCCGGTTAAGATTTTTTTTTTTTTTTGAAAATTCAGAATTTCACAAACTGAAATTAAAAACTTAGTTTTAATACATTATCAATTTACTATCAAGTATTATCAATTTATTATATTAAGTAACATATGTTTTATACTTTCATTTAAAGTAGTGTATATATTGAATGGTATATATATATATGTGTGTGTGTATATCTTCTAAATCTAAAGTAGTATATATTTAACGTATACATGTGTATATGTTTTATAAATTAGTATATAACTATATATATATATATATATATATATATATATATATATATATATATATATATATATATATTGTAGTGTATGTTTTATTTAAAATAGTGAATATATTGAATGGTATATATATATATGTGTATATATCTTCTATAGATGAGTATATTTAATGTATACGTTATGTATATGGTTTATAAATTAGTATATAACTATATATATATATAAATATTGTAGTATATATATATGTATTGTAGTATATATTTTATTTAAACTAGTACATATATATTGAATGGTGAGTATATATCTTCTATAGACCTATATATTTAACGTATCCAAGTGTATATGTTTTACAAATTAGTATATAACTATACAAATATATTATAGTATATTTCATTTAAAGTATTACATATACATAGAATAGAGTGTATATATGTGAATAGATCTTCTATAGACGTGTATATTTAACGTATACATGTGTATATATTTTATAAATAAGTATATAACTATACAAATATATATTGTAATGTATATATACTATAGTATATCTCATTTAAAGTATTACATATACATAGAATAGAGTGTATATATGTGAATAGATCTTCTATAGATGTGTATATTTAACGTATACATATGTATATATTTTATAAATTAGTATATAACTATACAAATATATATTGTAATGTATATATACTGTAGTATATCAAATATATATTGTAATGTATATATATTATAGTACATCTCATTTAAAGTATTACATATACATAGAATAGAGTGTATATATGTGAATAGATCTTCTATAAACGTGTATATTTAACGTATACATGTGTATATATTTTATAAATTAGTATATAACGATACAAATATATATTGTAATGTATATATATTGTAGTATATCTCATTTAAAGTATTACATATACATAGAATAGAGTGTATGTATGTGAATAGATCTTCTATAGACGTGTATATTTAACGTATATATGTCTATATATTTTATAAATTAGTATATAACTATACAAATATATATTGTAATGTATATATATTGTAGTATATCTCATTTAAAGTATTACATATACATAGAATAGAGTGTATATATATGAATAGATCTTCTATAGACGTGCATATTTAACGTATATAATGTCTATATATTTTATAAATTAGTATATAACTATACAAATATATATTGTAATGTATATATACTGTAGTATATCTCATTTAAAGTATTACATATACATAGAATAGAGTGTATATATGTGAATAGATCTTCTATAAACGTGTATATTTAACGTATACATGTGTATATATTTTATAAATTAGTATATAACTGTACAAATATATATTGTAATGTATATATACTGTAGTATATTTCATTTAAAGTATTACATATACATAGAATAGAGTGTGTATATGTGAATAGATCTTCCATAGACGTGTATATTTAACGTATACATGTGTATATGTTTTATAAGTTAGTATATAACTATACAAATATATATTGTAATGTATATATACTGTAGTATATTTGATTTAACGTATTACATATACATAGAATAGAGTGTATATATGTGAATAGATCTTCTATAGACGTGTATATTTAACGTATACATGTGTATATATTTTATAAATTAGTATATAACTATACAAATATATATTGTAATGTATATATATTATAGTATATTTCATTTAAAGTATTACATATTCATAGAACAGAGTGTATATATGTGAATAGATCTTCTATAGATGTGTATATTTAACGTATACATGTGTATATATTTTATAAATTAGTATATAACTATACAAATATATATTGTAATGTATATATATTGTAGTATATCTCATTTAAAGTATTACATATACATAGAATAGAGTGTATATATGTGAATAGATCTTCTATAAACGTGTTTATTTAACGTATACATGTGTATATATTTTATAAATTAGTATATAACTATACAAATATATATTGTAATGTATATATATTGTAGTATATCTCATTTAAAGTATTACATATACATAGAATAGAGTGTATGTATGTGAATAGATCTTCTATAGACGTGTATATTTAACGTATATATGTCTATATATTTTATAAATTAGTATATAACTATACAAATATATATTGTAATGTATATATATTGTAGTATATCTCATTTAAAGTATTACATATACATAGAATAGAGTGTATATATGTGAATAGATCTTCTATAGACGTGTATATTTAACGTATATATGTGTATATGTTTTATAAATTAGTATATAACTATACAAATATATATTGTAATGTATATATATTGTAGTATATCTCATTTAAAGTATTACATATACATAGAATGGAGTGTATATATGTGAATAGATCTTCTATAGACGTGTATATTTAACGTATACATGTGTATATGTTTTATAAATTAGTATATAACTATACAAATATATATTGTAATGTATATATATTATAGTATATTTGATTTAAAGTATTACATATACATAGAATAGAGTGTATATATGTGAATAGATCTTCTATAGACGTGTATATTTAACGTATACATGAGTATATATTTTATAAATTAGTACATAATTATAAAAATATATATTGTAATGTATATATATTGTAGTATATTTGATTTAACGTATTACATATACATAGAATAGAGTGTATATATGTGAATAGATTTTCTATAGACGTGTATATTTAACATATACATGTGTATATATTTTATAAATTAGTATATAACTATACAAATATATATTGTAATGTATATATATTATAGTATATTTCATTTAAAGTATTACATATTCATAGAACAGAGTGTATATATGTGAATAGATCTTCTATAAACGTGTATATTTAACGTATTCATGTGTATATATTTTATAAATTTGTATATAACTATACAAATATATATTGTAATGTATATATATTGTAGTATATCTCATTTAAAGTATTACATATACATAGAATAGAATGTATATATGTGAATAGATCTAAAATAGACGTGTATATTTAATGTATACATGTGTATATGTTTTATAAATTAGTATATAACTATGCAAATATATATTGTAATGTATAACTTTATTGTATATTTCATTTAAAGTATTACATATACATATAATAGAGTGTATATATGTGAATAGATCTTCTATAGACGTGTATATTTAACGTATACATGTGTATATGTTTTATAAGTTAGTATATAACTATACAAATATATATTGTAATGTATATATATTATAATATATTTCATTTAAAGTATTACATATACATAGATTAGAGTGTATATATGTGAATAGATCTTCTATAGACGTGTATATTTAACGTATACATGTGTATATATATATAATTATATATATATATTGTAGTATATTTTATTTAAACTTTAAAGTTTAAAGTAGTACATATATATTTGGATGGTGCGTATATATGTGTAATTGTGTATATGTGTATATATTTTTTAAATTCTAATGTAGTATATACTATATATATAGTGTATATATATTATTTAACGTATTTATAATGTATATAGGTGGGTATATATAATGTATATTGAAAAAAAGTTTTTTTTTTTATATTTTTGACCGGGTTTGACCGATTTTTTAATCGGGTTTGACCGGGTTTAGGTGGGTTTGACCGGGTTGGGTTAAGTGGGCCGGGTTAGGGTGGTTTTTGATCTTTTTACTGTTGGGCCCGGTCCATTTAGACCTCAACCCGGTTAAATAACACGGGCCTGTTCCGGGTTGGTCCGGCCCGGCCCACTTGACAGCCATACTACAAACCATAGAATCTTGTAATCCGACCCTTTCATGAACCCCACACATACCGATACTTTAGTGCATTGGGTCACGTTTTATATCAAATGATTTAGGGATAAAACATAGAAACACACCAAAACTATAATGAAATTGTCAATTACATACCTCAACCATATGAGCTAAGGTCCCAATTTGTCGCGCCCCAGCTTATAGGGACATAACTGACACTAGGTGCCAACTTAGACCTGAATCGACCCTTGTTGGACAACTACGTTATTGTAACACCAACCACAAAATCAAGAAAACAAACAAGTATATCTCGGCTTAGAAATAAGTTCCAGCCCTGCAAGACCCTGTCAATATACAGTAGGCCATTTACACAAATATCTCAATTTTTGGGTGGTTTATTTTTGCCCTAAACACTTTAAGTAAAAAATAATAAGTATCTTTTTGCGAGGCATAAGTTTATATTTTTGTATCATAATATGTTGCGCCTTGAAAAAAAAATTCGAATTCAATTTAACACTTTAAACGACCATAACTTTTAATCTATAAAGGGTTACAATGTGCACTATAAGTCAAACTAATAATCTTTGATCCTTTCAATGGCTCAAGTAGCTAAAAGTACAATTATTTTTAGCAATTAAAATCCTTCATGTTTTTGTATGTTATATATGGCACAATATTAATTGTTATTTCAGTCTAAATGAACATCCTTATTATACTCTCTAATAAAATTAATTCCTAATTTGTCCTGCTTCTACTTCTTTCCGAACAAATAACGGAAGAACTACCAAGTACACAAAGTCAATAGTTATATATAGACTATAATTTATAATGTTGCGATGCGACTAACAGCTTTCTGCAATCAACAATTAAATTAACTTATAATGGATTATCAAATCTAATGATATCAATATAGCTTTTTTTTTTTTTTTTTTTTTTTTTTTTTTTGAATTTGTTGTAATATATAAGAGAACTAAGTTGCATCTGTATTCCATATGTGTATTGCGATAAGTACCAGCATAAATACAACTCAAAAGCCAAAAATCATTATTGAACTTGAACCATATTAATAATAACCTAGTAGTACTTGATGGTCATTCATCTTGGTTTCAAGAATTGCAATCATACGTTTTCTATTACAATTTAGCCACAACCTAAATTTATGTCTAAGTTCAGCTTAGCTTGTGTACGTCTCGACGACTAGATTACTTGGTCTCAAATGATTATCGTTGTGCACCACTTGGTTCTTTTGTTGAGTTAATCATTATAGGATAATTTAATTCCCAATTGAACCATCTGGTGTTATTATTATATCCAATGAGCTTTCGAAGAGTTCCTTTATTTCCCTTAGCATAGTGAAATCGATATATTCTTGCATCGTGGTTGAGCATCAAGACATCTATTATCATTAATTTTTGCCTTTTAGCATTTTAAGTAATAAATTTAAAAAATAACTTTTTGCGAGGCATAAGTTTATATTTTCATATTCATAATATCTCACAAGTTATGACACAGAACATAATATGCTACAATAAAATTTTACCGAACTGTAAAATAACATAGATTCATTCTCATACAACGGTGTTCAAATGTTACAGCGCAATTGATGACCTATAGTATGATTTTGTAAACCAACATAATACTAATAATACAGGATAGACCCGTTAATTTCAAACAACAACTGAAAGAGTTTGCGGAGAAGGGTTGAGTTGCATAATAGCAGATTCGTAGTGTCACACCCCTTTTTCGACTCCAAAAATTAATGTATTGTAAGTTTCGAAAGGGTTTTTATTATTAAAGTGACAAAGATGAAAATTTGTTTTGAAAATGGATTATTTACATTTTTTATTCAGAGTCGCCACTTGGCATAATCTGGTGTGCCAAGTCACCATTGGAAAATCCTTTTCAAAATCATTTGACTCTTTAAACTGGTTTGCGAACTGAGACTCCGGCTAAGGAATTCTGTTGACCGAGGGGAAGGTGTTAGGCACCTCTCGATCCCGTGGTTCAACCACGGTCGCTTGGTAGAGTGTATCAACTATTTTGGCATTACGAAATGTATAAACCACACAAGAGGCACGCAAAAATAATCAAACAAAACAAAACAATCCAAAAATGTAAAGTCCAGTCCAATTATACAGTCCAAAAATAGAAAGATACAAAAATATAAATCCTAGTCTAAACTAATTCTAGATTAAGCTCCAATGCCTTACTCGACGCCGCGGGCCTTCATCACGATCATTTTTCGCCAACATGATACGTCGGGGCATTCCCCGGTGAATAAATACAAGTGATCTCGGGGCATTCCCCGGCTAAATAAATACATTTTTTCAATACGAGAAAACCAAATCATTCACCCAAATTTCAATCATTCAAACAATATTTCGAACGTTCAATAAAATCACAAATTATAAACTTTGCCTACCCAAACTACGTTTGCCTAAACCAATCGGCGCATCATGATACTACCCAATCAAACACTCGTATTTGCTTCAAAATAACCAACGACAATAAATCAATACAATATTCATTCTTTATCAATTCCTACCATCCAACCCCACATTCCATTTTTTATACCAAATTCCAACGATTCAAGACAGTCATCTCAACAATCCACAACCATCTATTCAATGAAATCGAACACCAAATTAATGTCACCAAAATTTAACCACACATCAGGCAAATCAAACATGTATAGTAAAGTAAAATTAGAAGAGATAGAGTTGGACCTTAAATTTGAAGCTTTCAAACTCAATGTTATTCGAATAAAGAGAGTCCGCACCCGGAAACCTGGAGCCGAACGTTAACACCAACAATCCAACTCGACAAATAATGACCCGTTTACCGTCACTTTTCACGCCGTCACTGTTCACCGGTACTGTTCACCGGTCACTGTTCATCGGTTACTGTTCACCGGTTACTTTTTTTTTTTTTTTTTCCGTTGTTGTTCTTGTTCTTGTGAGGAAAGATTATTTGGTGATTCTTGTTATTGTGGAGAAAATGATGATCAAAGAATGAGCCTCTTTTCCTCTTAGAATTTTTCTTTTATAATGGACATGGATTTGTTATGATGTGGGAATTTTGGTGGGTCCCCCATATATTCTTTCTTTGTGGACAAGAAAAAGGAGGGGGGGGGGGATCATATGGGTAGTTAGGGTAGGTGGAAGCTTTTGATTGGGTAGGTTGTTAGGATAAGATAAATTAGTTAGAGGTATTTTTTTTGTTTATTTTTGTATTTTTGTGGGATGTAATTACATGGGGTTGGACACATGGTAAGGTGAACTAAAAATGAATAAAATTAGACTTCGGGAGGGACAAAATTAGGTGTCTACACGTAGGTCAATAAATCGTTGGATTTGAAATCAAACTCTCTACCTTGGGCGGATAGGAATTGAGACTTTCAATGGTCCGCTCTTCTCTCCTCGTGATCGAAGCTGACCCCAAAAGTTGGGTATTCCTTCTTAAGAGGACACTAACCCTCCCGATCTTGCTAGCCGGTGGCTCAATCTTTAAAAATTCAATCTTTCCCCTTTCGGTCCCAGAGAATCGCTCTTATATATAGTAGGAGGTTTACTATGTCCCCAACTTCTCTTTATTAAGAAAGTAGGTTGTCTACTATAATTAGATATTGATCATAAAAACATAAGCTTGTAATATAACTAGATATGATATAAAACCTATAAGCCATGGTACATAAAGTACAATTAGCTTATCACAAACTCATGACCCTTGTATATATATATATGGCCAAAATCATCGATAGACACTCAAACTTGTTTCGAAAATTCACTTAGACCCCTCAACTATGACTTGTACCTATCAGGTCCCTAAACCCCCGAATTTTAATTCAATTGGGCCTTTTTTACCTACATGGCACTGCACATGTTTTTCACTCACTAGGAGCGCGTGAAGCACAATTTTTGACTAAATAACAAATAAAAACGTGTCAAGTGGCACTGAGAGCCCAAAAAATATAATTAATAAAACAAGTTTTTTTAAAATAATCTTTTTCTCTTCCTCTTTTTTTTTTTCATTTTCTTTTTAAATAATGTTTTCTCTCTCCTCTTCATAATTTTTTTTCTTACAGCTCTTTTTTTGCCATTTCTTAAGCTTTTTCTTTCTCTTCCATTTCTTACTCTTTCTTTTTCATTCTCCTTTTAAATAATTTTTTCTTTTTCTCCTCTTCATAGATTACAATTATCTTCGTCACCACTCCACACCAAATATTTACGATCTAACTTCTCGTGATAAGTTTCATCGAAATTGAAAATTTTTATTTTGAGTATTGAACTTATGATGAAATACGTGTGATAAATTAGATAAGATTTGTTGAAAAAATATCTTTGGAACTAAAAAATTGATGAAATTAGTCCGAAAATATCAAAATTTGGAATTTTTTTGACGAAATTGGTGTGGGAATTTGAGGAATTGAAGTCTTGAGCTGTTTCTATTGAAATGTTGAAAATTTGGAGGTGAAAGTTAGTGAAAAGATTCAAACTTTAGGAAAATATAAAGTGAATTTTTGATAAGTTTTGATGTATTTTTTATTGAATTGGCATTATGAGACTCGTGTTGTGAGGAGAAGTTTTTGACAATTTTGAGCTGATTTTATTGAAGTGTGTCAAGATTTGGAGGTGAATTTGATGCCTTTTTTTGTTAGATTGGTACTAGTATACGTACTCGCGCGATCCACGGATAATATTGAAATATTATTTTTAATCGCTTCATATTGGAATATCTCGTTCGACCATGTTAAATCATATTACTCACATTACCTTAAAAAGAAAAGTTCAACTATCATATTATTTTTTAATAAACATTGAAAAAAAATTCTACCCCCCCCCCCCCCCCTCCAATCTCGATTTTTTAAAATAAAAAATAAGATAAAATTCTAACCCCACCCACCCACCCACCCCTAACTAAATAATACGAAAAAAATAATCATGTAATTGCAAAAAGATTTAAGTTTCATATTTTACTTTATTATACTATCACAATTAAAAAATATTAGGTTGTTAATATTCTCCTCCCTCCTCATCTCTAACTAAATCTATATGTGTAAAAACAATCATGTAATTATTAAAAAATATTATGTTTCATATTTAATCTTTATTAATTTTAGAATAATTAATGATAAGGTAGAATTGAAAAAAAAAGTCAATTATTTTGAGAGGAATTGAAAAAAAAAAGTCAATTATTTTAAGACAGAGAAAGCAATATCGGTTTTGAATTGTAAGTAACGAATATAATATTAATATTTGACTTTTAATTAGCATGTCACTTAACTTAATATAATTATCCGCTACTTTTCTTTAATACATTATAAATTCTCATTCCTTATCTATGTCCTTTTTATTATTTATTTTCACAATTTTTAAAATATCTAAATTTGTTAATAATATTTTTGAATACCATTTATTTACTTTATTTTATTTTTAAATTAAACTTCAAATCCTCACCATACATCTACCCACCCTTTTTTTTTTTACATAAGTCATAAGTGTGTTATTTTTAATTAATATCTTACTAACTTATCACCTTGCCTAATTTTGAAACATAATTTTTTATTGAAAAATGAAATTTTGACATAATATTATTTAAACAATTTATTAAATTTCACAGTTACCTCAACAGTATACGAAGTCTCAAAAATTAATTATTTTTGTGTCAAAATTTATATTCGACATGTATTTATACAGTAGAGTGAAACAGTAAATAAACATGTACATGTTACATTAATTATATAATTAATTTATACAAACACATTCAAACAATTTTAGATAGAATTCAAACACACATACAAAAAATCTAATCCGTCAATAAAAATAATTTTATCTTAATATATGAATAATTTATATGTCAACTACTAAACAATTCGATCTTAATTTTGAATATATATCAAATATTACTATAATGATAAGGAAAGGCAAAATAAATCAAATCAATTAAATAGATTATTTTACCATTTGTATACTTTTCCCAACATAATTTAAAAGATGCTCATTTCAAACTAAATACTTATATTTATAAAACACATGCTCTTTTTTTTATCAAGCAAACAAATAAAATAATAACTTTTTTACATTTCTAGATTTTACCAAGAAGTATCACTATTATTGTTGGTGCTAGTGTTACTGCAAAAAATATTAATGAAATATTTTTTAATCTTAAATTTATGAATATAATAAAATATTTCTTGAGAAAAAAAAGCATCAGGAATAAATATCACATCAAAGTTATAATAAATATTCCACCACCAGCAACTAAAATTAAAGAAAAAGTGATGAGGATAATCAATATAACCTTTTGTATTTATTTTTATCAAAAATCAAATGAACAAAATCATAACAGAAAATATTACTTACTTGAATTCAAGCTAGAAAAATAGATTAGCATGCAATACCGCTATGTATCATCCATCTGCATATAAAAAGTGAAATTGTAAAACAAATAAAAAATATAGAATATGAAGAATTTAGTAAATAAATCCATGAATAAACCTAATGATAAATTTAATTTAATAAAAGAAAAAGAAAAAGAAAGATTAGCATTATAAATAACTGTAGAAGTATATATAGGAGAAATTAAGCAGTAGAACTTCATTTCAATTCAAATTTTATTTAAATTTAAATTCAAAAAACTAACTGATTAAGATATTGATTAGGATAAATATTAATTTTAAAAAACAAAGGAGGAAAAACTTATAGTTGCTATAAAAAAGGAGAATTCACAACCAAACAATTGATTTTCAATTTAAATTTAATAATAATCTTTATGTGTGGGATAATTAGGGGGTATTTTTAATTTGTATTTAAATTCAGCTTACTGCTTTTACAACGTATGCAATAATGATTGTTTAATTATTTATTCATTTAATATTATTATTATTATTACTACTACTACAACACATACTACGTACTACCACTGCTATTTTTACTGCTGCTATTGATTATTAGTATTATTATTATACTTTCATTTTTAATTTAATATGTAAATAAATTATATTTAAATAGTTTTATAGCATCTATTTGAATTTTTAAAAAGATACATACATGAAAGAGTAAAAGTTCATTTAGAACTCTTTAACCATGAGTTTCTATTTTTAAGCCAATAAAAATCTTTTTTTCTAATAAAGGATAATATATTTTTAACTCATTATTAATATTATTTTTAATTATTATTATTAATATTAAATCAAATGTATTCAAATATAATAGAGTGTATTATTATTGACACTAATAATTTTTGCTTACTTAGAGAAACACTGCTAATATTATTTTATATTTTATCTTTTATGATATTATGGTTGTTATTACTACTATGATTATTACCACTTCTACTGTTATTACTACTATAATTACTATTTATTTATTTGTCAATATTATTACTATATTTTTATTTTTATTTGATATTTAAAATTGTTATTATTATTAATTTATATTTATAATAATAATAATATTACTATGAACATATGGGAAGTTAAGAAATTAGAATTCAACTCCAATACAAATTCAATTTAAATTCAAATTTAAACATCATATCATATCATATCATTTTTTTATAAGAAGATCAATTTATTTTTTTATCCTTATCCTTATCCTTAGATTTTTTTTCAAATAAAATTCATACTTATCCTGTAATCTATAAAATTGTTATTATTATCTTATTATTTCTACAACTACTACTTACCGGAACAACATATTATTACAGCTAAAACTACAATTTATTTATTTAATCATAATTATTATTATTATTATTTCTTTAATATAAAATCAAGTTCTAATATATATATATATAGAGAGAGAGATTATTATTATTATTATTATTATTATTATTATTATTGTTGTTGTTGTTGTTGTTGTTGTTGTTGTTGTTGTTGTTGTTGTTGTTATTATTATTATTATTATAATTGTTATTATTCCCACCACTTCAATTATCATTACTAATACTACTATTATGTTTTTCAAAAAAATTAAAAGTGTTGCTGCTACATTTTTTTATAAAAATATATTATTATTTTTATTAGTATTAGTATTATTATCTTTTATTTAATATTTAAATAAATTTTATGACATTTAAAAAGATAATTTTCTTAATTGTAAGATAATTTTAGGTTCCTAGTTTTAAGCTAATGAAAATTCTTTTCTTAAAGAGGCCTAGTATTTTCAAATTGAAATATTTCTAATCTTTTGATTCAAATATTTAATATTTTTTAATTTAAATTTTTTATTACAACACTATTAAGCGTTGTCCTAAAAAGTACCACGTGGCTATGTTAATATCTTGCCACGTGTCTTCTTGTCCTGCTTTTAATTTTACTTTTATATATATATAGATTATACTTTCTTTTTTAATTTAATATGTAAATAAATTATATTTAGATAGTTTTACAGCATCTATTTGATTTTTTAAAAAGATAAATACATGAAAGAGTAAAAGTTTATTTAGAACTCTTTAACCATGAGTTTCTAATTTTAAGCTAATGAAAATCTTTTTTTCTAATAAAGGATAATATATTTTCAAATTTAAATATTTTTAACTCATTATTATTATTATTATTATTATTTATTATTATTATTATTATTAATATTAAATCAAATGTATTCAAATATAATAGAGTGTATTATTATCTATAATATATTAAAAGTGTGAAGACCTTTGAAAAAGTGATTTAAACTTTTTGCCTTTCATTAAAAGTCTCTGTAGTAGACAAAATTATCTTTTCGCTTATTTTTTCTAATTATTATATTATTATATTTATAATATTTAAAACGAGTCCTACAATATATGGTAAGAAAAAATATATGGAGAATTAATGTTGATAGATTTTTTCTCCTTGTATAGTTGAAAAAGAAGTCCTAAAATATAGAGGGAAAAAACGTGCAAAATAAAACGCACGGTTGTACACCAAAAACAAAAAATAACATTCTATGTAAAAGGAAAAAAAGAAACCTAAACCTAATAAAAACTTGAAAGTAGGCCCAAAAAAAAAGAAAAAAAAAACGTAACATGTAAGAAAAATTATGAATTTTTTAAATTTTAAAATGATTTTGTTTAGCTTTTAAATCACTTTAACATTAGGATTCTTTAATTAATTAATTAATTAATAATAGTTATATTTTTTTATTTAAGTTTAGAGGTTTTTCTTCAAAACTACCACATGTAGAGAAAAAACAGGTTTTTATATATATATATATATATATATATAAATTTTCATGTGATTTGAGGTAAGTTTTTAAAATTTTAGTATACTTTTAAAATTTATAATAAATAAATTATCTTGTATTTTTTATAAACAGTTGCTCGTTGAAAGTTTTTTTTTTTTTTTTTTTTGTAAAATTTCGATATATGATGTGAGGTGAGTTTTCTAATGTTTTAGCATGTTCTTGATATTTACAATTTTGACAGTAAATGCGATTAAAGAGATAAATTTATTTGTGATTTGAGATAAGTTTTCTAAAGTTTTAATATGTTATGTTCTTAAAATTTATAAAATAAGTTATCATGTTTTATTGCTAGACAATTGCTCATTGAGAAGCACTTGTTTTTGTGAATTTTTGATGTATCTTATAATTAAAGAGATAAATTGATTGTGATTTGAGGTAAGTTTTCTAAAATTTTAAAATGTTCTTGAGTTTAAAATCTTGATAGTATCTATAATTAAATAGATAAATTTATTAATACACCGTAAAATTATTAATACACCTATTTCTATATCGATCATACACCATAAAAATACACCAGTCTTTATACATTTTAGACACCCCCCCCCCCCCCCCCCCACCCCCCCCCCCACCCCCCCCCCCCCACCCATTATTAAAACATCAATTTCTAAAAATTTCAAAAACCATAAAATTATTGATACACCAACTTCTATACAATTCAGACACCATAAAGCTGCTGATACACCAATTTCTATACAATTCATGCACCATAGATACACCCATTTCTATACAATTCATACACTATAGATACACTAATTTCTATACAGTTCATGCACCATGAAATCATTGATATCCTTTCCCTGTCGGTGTTGTCATGCCCTATTTTTACCTGAGGTTAAAACGAGCACAACGTTATGAATGAAAATTTGCACAGAGTCGCCACCTAATTTTTAAGGAAAATAAGGAAACCTATTGAAGTATTAACATGTGATTAATGTTTTAGTCTGTGAAAAAACAATTGAGATTCTAGGTAAGGGTTCAAGTTATTCCGAAGGGAAGGGGTTAGGCATCCTTCAGAATCCACAAGTGTGGTACCCGGCTAGACTAAATTTTTCAAAGAGGGAGGAGGTATATTTAAAATAATGTAGAAAATATGTATTAAGTATAAAATAATTCTTTTAAAAAATATAAATGTAAAATTATGTAAAGGTATATGTATATTAAATATATAAATAAAACATATTTTTATGAAACACATATAAGAAATATGTATAGAAAATGTATAAATTACATGTGAAAAGCAAAAATATTTTGTGACGTGAATGAAGAGAAGTGTATCTTGATATGCCATGAGGAGAAAAATATTTAAAAATAATATTTTTACTTGATTTAAAATTTACGACAAAAAAGTAAAGATTTATTTGAACAGAAAAGATCACAATGTTTATGATGTCAAAGTATGTAAACTAATTGATTAATTTAATTTATCAATGTAAACATTAACGGCCTAAATTTGCATAAAAACGAGGTGAGGCTATATAAATAAAGAAAATCCCGCCCAACACCCCAAAAATAAAGTTTTCACTATAATAACATTTGTACAAATATAAGAATATAAAATACAATACAAAATTAAAAGGGCCACTTTGACTGCAACTCCCGGCAAGTATTCCAAAATAACCTGTCTAAACACTTGTAAGAAAAAGTTAGTAACAAATAAATAATAATAAATGAGAATGTGTCTATTTACGTATTTAAAAAAATATATCTATTTTTTTGTTAAAAGTGGGCTCAGATAAAGTCATGACTGCAAAATGGTTGCTCAATTAATGGGCCATCCTAAATCGTTTTGCTACGAAATGGTTGCTCAATTAATTGGTCGTCCTAAATCGTCTTGCCAAATTATGAGATGTAAAATCTTGTGTTGTTATAAAGTTTCGTCATCGCCCAAAATATTAAATTTTTTATTACGTATTTATATACGTAATATCCGTCTTTTATTTGTGAAGGCCTCAAAATTAATAATAATTTTTTCATTGGCCAATATAGTGTAGTATCCATGTTCTTTATCAGTCAAATAAAATGTAAATGACAAAAATTATTCAAAATCAATATCTCAGCAACAGACCCAGTTACAAAATAATCAGAACGGAGCAAAATAACAGTAACAACAAAAATAAGCAACCATTAGAAAAATAAATTATTAAGGAAACCCAAAGCCAATTCCGGTCAGATCCAAACAAATCAGACAAAAAGAAGCATAATAAGAATATTATCAAGCGTCAAAATAAACAAAGGCACAAACCAACACCGCTGCTTCGATGATAATGAAATGCCGAAGCAGCGGGTCTTTTTGTGCTAAATTCGCGGAAAATCTACGAGGGGAGATCTCACCGGAGCTCTTCCCGGAGGAGAAACAGCAGCGCAAATGGAGGGAAAAAAGGGAAGGGGAAGCGAGTTCATGGCTGATCTGGGCTCGCCGAAATTTGGTTCATTGGCAGGAGGAGAAGCAAAGGGACGGAGAGGCTGTCGCCGGTCACAACCTTCGGCGAACAGCGACGCGAAAGAGAGACCAAAGGGAGAGGCGGCTGGTGGATCTTATCGGAGAAAAGAGTGAGGCGGCGAGGGTTGGCTGTGGTGGTGCGTAAGAGTGATGGTGTTGTCCTCCGGCGAGACTTCACCGGAGTGGAAGAAGAGGGTGGTTGGCGCGTGGTAGTGGCAATGAAGAAGTGGAAAAAAAAAAAGAAAATGGAGGAGAAGAGTGAGATCTGCTTTGTATTGTGTAGTGTGTGTTTGGTGTATGAATGTGTGAGATGAGTGGTGAATCTTGTGTGTCCTTCACTATGTGTGTTCACTGGTGGAGCAAAAAATGGAGTGTGTGAATTTGAGAGTGACGGTGTGTTAGCAAAGGAAAAATGTTTATGAGTTGTAAAATAAATAAATATATGTATATTTTGAAAGAGAGGAAAAAAAATGAACAAAAAATAATAATAATCATCCCCTGAAAAATGTGTCCTCCCATCACCTATTTATACAAAAATTGAGCACTCCTTTTATCTAATGGATAAAGGGGTGTCCTCTCTTTTTATAATAGAACACCCTTAGGTCCTTAAATTATTGGCCAAAGGATTTTCATCCTTTTGACCAATGGACAAAGTAATTATTTAAAGGGTAGTGTCATTGAGTTGTCATTGTCAGATGTGACGAGACAACACTGAGTGGTCAATGTCGGACGTGACAAGACATTATTGTGTAGTCGTTGTCGGATGTGACAAGACATTGAATTATTATACTGTATTAAAATAATTAATCTGACTTAGCATTTGCGGATCGTAAAAAATATGCAAAATGAAGGTATTAATTAGTAATTATTAAAAATATTAAAAAAGTAATTAATGTAAAAAATGTTATAAAAATGTGATGTCATGCACGTGTGCAAATGTTTGTAAATAATAAATTGATAAAAATAAGAAAAATTATTAATAAATTATAAATAGTAAAAAATATAAAAAATAAATTGATAAAATCCTAAAGTGAGGATGAACACCAATAATTTATTATCAATTGTAAAAAATATGTGAAAATTATATTTTGTACCCTTTAACGGACAGAAATCCCGAAGACGTTAATTTTAGGCATGGAGAGAAAAAATTGGGTGTCAACAGTTGCCTCTTTTCATTTGAGGACGATGTAGAAGTCTTCAAATGAAAATGTTGACGTGTAGCCAATTTTGCTCGACAAAAATGATTTGAAGAAAATTCGATCGAACTCCAATTTAAAGTTACCTACATACCTCGAGTTGTATGAGGATCAGGTCAATGTAGTTCAAAAAATTAAGCAAATCTCCCTGTTGTTGAGGTTGAGAGATCGTGTGAAATGATTATTGGGAGGAGGACTAATTGGAAATAAAAGTGTTCATCTATTTTCGATGCCCCTTTCAAAATTGCCCCTGTGAAATGCTGGAGACGCAAGATTGTGTACTTGCTGGGGAGAAAGAATGATTATGGGGTTGTAACGATCGAACTCTGCACATAGCTTCCTACATATCTCGAGTGTTACGAGAATCAGGTCACTATAATTTGAATTATAGCAATATCTTGATAAATATCAAAATTTACCCCAGTGTAGAGTTATGGTGACACTGAGTTCCTTCAAGGATGACATCAAAGATTTTAACACGAATGGAATGAATACGGGTGCTTATTCCAAAATTGATTGTTTGGGTAGCTGGAAATGAGTAGATGTCGGATAGCACTATTTGCTGGGGACTTTGAGGGAAAAAGAGATTGCGAATTTTCAAAGATTACCCTAGTATCAGATTAAGACGGCATTGAGTAATGATAATAAGGATTATAAAAATGAGAGTTTTGGGTCGAGTTGAGTAGAGTTTCTTCGCCGAAATTCCTGACGTGACTAGGGATCCCTGATATTTCGCTAGCTTGCCCCAGTTTGCTGCTAAGAGGATAGTTCCACATTATACTGCATGTATTAGTATTATCTCTATTTTTGAAGGCAATCCGCCTGGCGAGGTGATAACTGAAATGTAAATAGCCTCCGTCGGTTGAGTAGTTGTTTGAAAGTAAAAGCCTTCGTCGGCTGAGCAGTAATTGAAATGTAAATAGCCTCCATCGGTTGAGCAGTAATTGAAATATAAATAGCCTCCGTCGGCTGAGTAGTTGATGAAATATAAATAGCCTCCGTCGGCTGAGTAGTTGATGAAATATAAATAGCCTCCGTTGGCTGAGCAATTGCTGAAATGTAAATAGCCTCCGTCGGTTGAAATGTAAATAGCCTCCGTCGGCTGAAATGTAAATAGCCTCCGTCGGCTGGGCAATTGTTGAAATATAAATAACCTCCGTCGGCTGAAATGTAAATAGCCTCTGTCGGCCGAAATATAAATAGCCTCCGTCGGCTGAGCAATTGCTGAAATGTAAATAGCCTCCGTCGGATGAAATGTAAATAGCCTCCGTCGGCTGAAATGTAAATAGCCTCCGTCGACTGAAATTCTTAGGAAGTGAAAGTGGCATTATATTCCCTATTGTTGAGGGCGGGCGTGCCCTGTCCTATTGTCTGGGGCGGACTTGCCCTGTCCTATTGTTCGGGGCAGACTTTCCTGTCCTATTGTTCGGGGCGGACGACCCTGTCCATTGTTTGGGGCGGACTGCCCTGTGTTATGTTAGAGTTTTGTGAACATCTATTAGTATTTGATGACCGAGTCTTGATGGGGATATCCCTTTAATGCGACCTGCAAAAATTTCAAGAAATTTCTTTTAAAGTCAGAAAGTATTAGCAAATGAATTGATAAAACTTGGCTTCCTGGATTGTGATAGAGATGTGATGTTGAGTTTCTGATGGAATGTTGTAAGATACTTGACACGTGCCTACTTGAGCATTATTATGACCTGCAAGATTCGAGAAGATTCTTTAGTGTCTTGGAATAATTATGGATAAATTGACTATACCTGGATTCTCAGCTTGTGATGGTGAGGCAGTATTTAGGCTTCCAAGATGTTTGAACCTTTGTTGTAGCGATGTTGTACCTGCGCTCAAAGAAAGTTTCTTAGTTTGGAGAGGGGATGTTGGTTTTGTGTTGATCGAGAACTCGGCCTAGCAGTTATCTCGTTCTTCAATCTTTCAACAATCGGTAATCTATTCGAGATTAGGAGTAGTGACACTTCCTAACTCCACATAATGTGCTTATACTAGTATGTCTTCTGGTGGGAACTTTCTCCATCTTGATCTTCGCTTTCGGACTTCCATCAAAGTGACGTGGTTGTTGTGGCTTAAGATGATAAATGAAATTTGAAAAGATGTAAAAGATTATGTGGTGATATGACCGAGCCTGACTTAAGCTGCCTACATATCCTAGAATAGGAATCAAGTCAAAACGTAGTTTCATGTGAGGAGAATCAAGAAAAATTTGTCCACAAGAGTGGGTATGTGGAGAATGGTAAGGTTGATAATCATGAGCTTGCTTTGGAAAGCTCATTTGGCCATTTGCTGAAGCGGTGCCTCTTATGTATGAGTCTTCAACATCTTATGGCTTTTTCTTGTGCTAACGATTAACATCAAAGAACTTCTGAATTTGAGTGATGCTTTTGTAAGTTGTTGGAGTCGATCATGCATTGAGATTTGCATCTCAATGTTTTTTCGTGTCAGGGTTTTGAGCGGAAGAGTAGTGAACACATTGTATAAGCTATCTTCATATGTAGTCTCGCTGACTTGCTCTTTGATGAAAGCAAGAGGCTTGGGTACATACGCGAGTCTTCTCTACGTAAACTCGAAATATTTCTTGGGCGCCTCATTGATAGTCTCCATATCTTATGGGCGTCTTCGTATATGAACTCTTTTTGGGTCCACCACAGTCGTCCTTTCGTGTACCTATATGGAAGAAAAGAACTTGCAACAACAGACACAACAACCTCTTTGGTTGTTGCATAACCATTTGTCAATTAAAATGTCTTCAAAGTGGGGTGCTCCTTTTTGGATACCGATGACACTTTATGCAGAAGGGTCCCCACGACCGTGTAATCTTGTGTTGATGCGGTAACCCTTTTGAGTCACCCATAACTCTTGTGGAATGATGACCTCTCTGGTTATTGCCAATAATTCTTCGCATATGATCTCAGATAAGTCTTGCGCATCTTTTGTATCAATACGACTTATAGATTCCTCTTGAATCGTCAATCTTTGGATTATCTTGCGCATTATTTGATGTTGGATACGAGGCGACTTATAGATATCCTTTGAATTGCTAGCCTTTAGGTAATCCTGCACATTATCCGACTTTGGATAAGAGATGACTTACAGATATCCCTCCAATTGCTAGCTTTCAGGTGTTCCTTCACATCATCCGACCTTGGACACAATATGACTTATAGATATCTCTCAAATTGTTAGTCCTTGGGTAATCCTGCACATAATCGATCTTGGTTATGACGCGACTTAGAGAGAACCCTTGGACGTATCAATTTGATGATCTTGCATATTCTCCGGTAAGGATTTAGTTGCGACTTATGGATAACCTTCGGACTATCA
Organism: Capsicum pubescens; assembly: GCA_030864215.1. Taxonomy (NCBI): domain Eukaryota; kingdom Viridiplantae; phylum Streptophyta; class Magnoliopsida; order Solanales; family Solanaceae; genus Capsicum; species Capsicum pubescens. The sequence continues at coordinate 264,791,995 of CM061549.1, read as the reverse complement.
ATTTTTGGGTAACCTTGCATACCATCCGGTTAGGATGTTATTGCGGCTTACGAATGACCTATGGACTATCAACTCAGAGGTAATCTTGCACACTATCTTATTTCAAATAATATGACTTATAGATGATCCTCGAATTATCAATTTCAAGGAAATCTCATACGTCGTTAGCTTTCAGATAGCGACGTAAAGACGTACCTTTGAATCATGTGCTTCAGATACTGATTCATAAGATGATGAGATATCCTCAACGCCAACATAAGCTATCTCGCGTGTCAACAATTATTGAATGTTGATATCCTCGATTGATGTGTTAGTCATAATCCAAGCTTGAATGTTTGAGCATATTTTGGAAATCCTTCTTGGAATTGCAGGTATAGATTATTTTTCCTCATCACGAGGACTTTCTTTTGGTTCTTTCATAAGCATGTGCCACCTGAAGATTTGGTTGACCTCCTTACATAACGAGTGTTCGATCCTGCGCTGATCGTCGATGTGATTTTGGGGCATTTGGGTTGATAGTATCTTTTTAAAGTGTTCTTCAAAATTTTGCCCCAGTCTCTTGGAGGGTCTTTTTTAACGATTCTTCGTTGCGTATCTTGGGATAGTCTTGACGGATCGTTTCGGGTTTCCTGGATACCGTCGCGTTCAAGTTTCTCTCGTCATTACGGAAAATAGATTTTTGTATTATAAATGGAACGAACCTTATATAGGCTTCCTACGTATCCCGCCGAGGGAAATCAGGTCACACGTAGTTCCAATTACAAAAGGAATTAATTCTACTTAAGTACGACCGAACCCGATGAGGGTTACCTACGTATCTCACCATGAGAAATCAGGTCAGAACGTAGTTCTGATACATGATAATTAGAGGAAATCCTATGTCTTCAAATATAGGACTACATTGCCTACTTCTGAGTCAATCAACTTGGATTTGTCTATATCGTATTCCCGCTAAAGTTAGCGCTTCTCTGTAGAGTGGCTTATATAAAGGCCTCGCTGGCTCGACGTGGAGGATGGTGTCTCTCATGTCATATACACTCCTCTATTTTCATGATTGGGCACCGAATCATTATTTGCATTTGGGTTCTCTTCGACACATTGGATTGCCCCGGCCTTGATCAAGCACTCAATTCTATGCCTTAACCTATTATAATCTCCAGTATCGTGCCTCGAAACTCCAGAGTGGAAAGCACATCGCTTTGTTTCATCGAACCATTTAAGTAATGGATTTGGAATCTTCGCCAACTCCGGTCGCAATAAATTTACAGCTCTCAGTCTCTCAAAAAGTGTCAATGGTTCAATAAATTGAGTACAACTTCGATTGTGCTTACCCTTCGAATTTTGTCTTAGCGCAAAAGGTGTTGTATTTTGATAAACTGACATTGGATTGGTACGCATGGTTGCGGTGGATTTTGGTATGTGGGAGCTTGGGGTTGAAGGTAATTTTGTTGGATATTATAGGCATGATGAAATGTATGATTCGATATTTGCATCATTTCATTATCAGGACTTTGAAGTGATTGGGATGATTCAGGTATTGAATGGTGTGGTATTATAACAAATATTTCTTCTTCATTCTCCTCCTTAGCTCCTTCGATGGACTCTAACTGAGTAAACTTGCTCGAGTTATTTGCCGACTTAATCTTTCCAGAGTTAATCGCCTCTTCTATAAAATTCCCCATTTTGACACAATCAACAAACTTCTGCCCCAATGTGGACAATATCCTTTCAAAATAGACACCCTTTTAACTGCGGATAAAATACTTCGTTAATTCACTTTCATCCATTGGTGGTTGAACCTTTTCCGCCTCAAACCTCCATCGCCGAGCTTATTCCTGGAAGGATTCAGAGGACTTTTTTTGTATATTGATGAGGGAAAGTCGATCAGGTACAATTTCTGTATTAAACTTGAAACAATTCATAAAGTCTTCAGCCATGTCGCTCCATTTACGCCAATGACGAGGGTCTTGTTTGGTGTACCAAGCGAGAGCCTCACCAGACAAACTTCTAATGAACAACTTCATTATGAGCTTCTCATTTTTTCCAATTCTTACCAATTTATCACAATACGCTCTTAAATGAGTATGAGGATCCCCGGTTCCATCAAACAAGTCAAACTTAGGTAGATTGAACCCGATTGGCCAATCAACATCTGGATAGATATATAAATCTTCGTAGTCCAAATGATTACTAACTTAAGTTTTTTGGAGGTGTTTCATCGCTCGCTTAAGATTAAGAAGCTCATTTACGATTTTGTCATTCCCCTCTTTTGTTCCTACACTTATCGGAAGCCTACCTTTAGCAGGCACAGTGAAAATGGGTGTCTCAGTCATGCACGTTGGAGAAATATATTATTCTTAAAAGGTAGCGTGATTTGTTCGTTGAATATCACAAAAGATGTGACAATATTTGGATGTGGGGTGCAATGAGAAAATTTATGAGAGGTGATGAGTGTGAATGGGGATAAGGGATTTGTTAAACCAACAGTCGTTGTGGGAGGTTGTACTGACTGATAGAATTTAGGTATTGAAGTTTCTAGCGATAAAAAATTAGGAGGGCGCGGTAGAGTAGCCGTGGATGGATGTGCGGGGTCCCTTCCTTGGTGTAGTTCTCCTCTTAACGTCTCGAGTTGTTGCTCCAAAAGAAGAATATGTTCATTCTTATCTGCATTATCTTGTCTTTTGAAAATCCCTGATGTGTTTGCCAGCGTTGGAACACTTCTGGTCGGGTCGACGGTATTGGTGTTCATTATATAGCTTAAGTCGGCTGGTTCTATCGATCAACACAATCAACCTTTATCGGGGAATAATGCAAACACAAATGAAAGTTCAAGAGTTAGTTCATGTTGATGGACAAGCACATTCACACAACATCGAGTAAGCGTATCTTATATTGTGGATCCTCATTTTACCAGAGACAGGCCTTCGTCCAAACAAACTGATATAGATGAATCTAGATTTTGACACATTTTGGATTCAGAACAATTTTAAGTTTTCTTGAAGAGGGAATGTATCCAGCAAGGGCAACTAAAAGAGTCCTATATAGTCGATAAGAATTGATAGAAGCGGGCTAAAATGATGCCTTTAAAAGAGTGAGTATCTCAAGTCTCGTTATTGATGAATGAGGATCTTGTGGTAGAGATATCGAACGGAGGAGAATTATCGACAATGCCTCATGCTCATTGGCTAGAAAGAGTTAGAAGTGGGTGAAGATGAATAATATTCCACATTCATTGTTTTGAAGAAGGGTGTCAAATAATTGTCGAGTTTTAAATAATATTCTACGTCTGTTGACTAGAAAAAGGAATCAAACATTGGAAGAATGCTTGACGACATTCCACTCTAGTTTGGATAAAAAAAAAGTTAGATGTAGGTGGAGTTTTTAGTGACATTCCCTATCTGCGGACTTGAAGAGAAAGTCGAACGAAAGCATATCATTTTTAGAACACTCGGCATGGACTTTGAGAAAGATATTTGTGAAGCGGAGATTTAACAACATTCTGTATTCGTGAAAATGGTGTCAAATATTGGCTAGTTTGGGTAATACTTTTTGTCTATTGACGTGAAAATTATGTCGAATGAAGGAAGAGTAAAAGAAGGCCAATTTGATTGTTCTGAATCCATTAATGTTCGATTTCTGGATTATCTGAATCAGTTCTAATACAAAATATGTCATAAAGGTTTCATAACCTTCTGATGAAAGGGTGGCTTCCTAGTTGCGAAAATGATACCTTGGACCATCCCGCCTAAGGTTTATGCAGCATGACCTATTACTAGAGTAAGATTTTTCCCTAAATGTTTAAGAGTGGGACTGAATATCTGCGAGAAGGTACACTAACCTAATTGTACCGACTCTAAAACTAAGGAATCTAAAGAAGGTTCGGAGGAGTGCAGTACACCCCTCGCGTGTTCAGTGTGTGAATTGTGTATGACCAAGACTCGATAAGAAAATGCAAGTGATAAAACAGTAACAAGCAGTGTTGTTCAAACAAATAAGGAACGCAAGTTTGGATTTGACTTGCGCCCTTTCACACAGAGCATGATATAAATATACGTAAGCATAAAAATCCTAAACTAAGCTTATAAGGACAAAAAATGTAAAGAATTTATGAGCAAATTCACATAATTTGCAGTGTAATAGGTAAGGAATCAAAGAATTTAATCATACACAAAAATGTAAAAATACCTCCCTCGATTGAAAATCGAGTCGATCATGGTTAGAACCTGTTGTTTTCCCCAGCAGAGTCGCCATTCTGTCATGCCCTATTTTTACCTGAGGTTAAAACGAGCACACCATTATGAACTCTAAAAGAATGAAAACAAGGATTCTAGGTAAGGGTTCAAGTATTAACATGTGATTAATGTTTTAGTCTGCGAAAAAATAATTGAGATTCTAGGTAAGGGTTCAAGTTATTCCGAAGGGAAAGGGTTAGACATCCTTCAGAATCCACAAGTGTGGTACCCGGCTAGACTAAATTTTTCAAAGAGGGAGGAGGTATATTTAAAATAATGTACAAAATATGTATTAAGTATAAAATAATTCTTTAAAAAAATATAAATGTAAAATTATGTAAAGGTATATATATATTAAATATATAAATAAAACATATTGTTATGAAACACATGTAAAAAATATGTATAAAAAATGTATAAATTACATGTGAAAAGCAGAAATATTTTGTGACGTGTATGAAGAGAAGTGTATCTTGATATGCCATGAGGAGAAAAATATTTTAAAATAATATTTTTACTTGATTTAAAATTTACGACAAAAAAGTAAAGATTTATTTGAACAGAAAAGATCACAATGTTTATGATGTCAAAGTATGTAAACTAATTGATTAATTTAATTTATCAATGTAAACATTAACGGTCTAAGTTTGCATAAACACGAGGTGAGGCCATATAAATAAAGAAAATCCCGCCCAACACCCCAAAAATAAAGTTTTCACTATAATAACATTTGTACAAATATAAGAATATAAAATACAATACAAAATTAAAAGAGCCTCTTTGATTGCAACTCCCGACGAGTATTCCAAAATAACCTGTATAAACACTTGTAAAAAAAAGTTAGTAACAAATAAATAATAATAAATGAGAATGTGTCTATTTACGTATTTAAAAAAATATATCTATTTTTTTTGTTAAAAGTGGGCTCAGATAAAGTCATGACTGCGAAATGGTTGCTCAATAAATGGGCCATCCTAAATCGTTTTGCTACGAAATGGTTGCTCAATTAATTGGTCGTCCTAAATCATCTTACCAGAATATGAGATGTAAAATCTTGTGTTGTTATAAAGTTTCATCATCGCCCAAAATATTAAATTTTTTATTACGTATTTATATACGTAATATCCGTCTTTTATTTGTGAAGACCTCAAAATTAATAATAATTTTTTCATTGGCCAATATAGTGTAGTATCCATGTTCTTTATCAGTCAAATAAAATGTAAATGACAAAAATTATTCAAAATCAATATCTCAGCAACAGACCCAGTGACAAAATAATCGGAACGGAGGAAAATAACAGTAACAGCAAAAGTAAGCAACCATCAACAAAATAAATTATTAAGGAAACCCAAAGCCAATTCCGGTCAGATCCAAAAAAATCAGACAAGAAGAAGCATAATAAGAATATTATCAAGCGTCAAATTAAACAAAGGCACAAACCAACACCGCTGCTTCGGCGATAATGAAATGCCGGAGCAGCGGGTCTTTTTGCGCTAAATTTACGGCAAATCTACGAGGGGAGATCTCGTCGGAGCTCTTCCCGGAGGAGAAACAATAGCTCAAATGGAGGGAAAAAGGGAAAGGGAAGCGAGTTCATGGCTGATCTGGGCTCGCCGAAATTTGGTTCATTGGCGGGAGGTGAAGCAAAGGGATGGAGAGGCTGTCGCCGGTCATAACCTCCAGCAAACAGCGGTGCGGAAGAGAGGCCAAAGGGAGAGGCGGCTGGTGGATCTTGTCGGAGAAAGGGGTGAGGCGGCGAAGGTTGGTTGTGGTGGTAGGTGAGGGTGATGGTGTTGTCCTCCGGAGAGACTTCACCGAAGTGGAAGAAGAGGGTGGTTGGCGCGTGGTAGTGGCGATGGAGAAGTGGGAAAAAAAATAAAGGAAATGGAGGAGAAGAGTGAGATCTGCTTTGGATTGTGTAGTGTGTGTTTGGTGTATGAATGTGTGAGATGAGTGGTGAATCTTGTGTGTCCTTCACTGTGTGTGTTCACTGGTAGAGCAAAAAATGGAGTGTGTGAATTTGAGAGTGACGGTGTGTTAGCAAAGGAAAAATGTTTATGAGTTGTAAAAAAATAAAATATATGTATATTTTGAAAGAGAGGAAAAAAAATGAACAAAAAAATAATAATAATCATCCCCTAAAAAATGTGTCCTCCCATCACCTATTTATACAAAAATTGAGCACTCCTTTTATCCAATGGATAAAGGGGTGTCCTCTCTTTTTATAATAGAACACCCTTAATGTAATATCCCAGGAAATTTTTCGTTGAAATTTTGTGCGTAAACGTGTTGGGTTCTATCTTCTAGAATGAATTATAAATTTTTCGTGCGGAATGTCTAAGATTATGACCCACCATTGCGTAGAGTATCAAATAAGATTTCAACGATATGTGGATCATCCAAAACGGACACCCGAACGACGAGTTATGAACATTCCGATCGAACCGTGAATAGTAGTGAACAGTAAAACGTGCAGGAAAAAAGTACTGAGGCCTAGCGTATTTTTTCTCCAAATTTAAATGATCATACCTCCTTGTACATAATGATCTGGATAATCTACTATATATCAACGAAAAGCTCTGCGAGTCCTCTTTCCGATGAAATTGGTTTCATCCAATTTGTCTTTTGGAGCAAAAAGTTATGGTCGATCTACTTCAGCCTATCAAAAGTGAATTTTTGGTTCAACTTCGAATGATCATAACTCCTTGTACACAATGATATGGGTGATATACTGTATATCAACGGAAAGATATGAGAGTCCTCTTTCTAATGAAATTGGTTTCATTCAATTTGGATGTCGGAATAAAACGTTATGGTTGATTTACTTCAGACTATCAAAACAGTCCAACAAAGGACAGATGCGAGAATTATTTGATTTTTAGGGGCGTTTTGGTCATTCCCCCACACCCAAAATCCATCCAAACCCTATATTAAAGCCTATTAGAAGCATTATATGTTATATTTCATCAAATTCCCTCAAAAAGAAAACCCTAAGCTCCTACATCTAACTTCAAGAACCTCCAAAGTTCACCATTAATTCTGCAAATTTATTCAAGATTCCAAGTTCCTAGTTCAAGAACTCCAAGAACCATCATTCAAAGGCACGATTAACATCTCAAAAATGAGTCTCGATCTAAAGTTCATCATTCAAGGTATGTGGGGTTTTTCAACAAGAACTCTCTTTCGTTCTTGTGCCCAAATTGATTTTTCTTTTATGAATATACATGATTTTACATGTTTTGATATGAATTTGAAGCATGAATTTATACCCTATATGATTTTACATGAGATTATGATACTCTCTATGTTTTGAAAGTTGAATTGAATGAGAATGATGACATTTTTGTACATAAAGCTGAATTTTCCAGATTTTAAAGTAAGTTATATATATTTATGATGAAAAGCATGAATCTTGAGAAAATTTAATATGATTTTGATGTATGAGACCTTGAGTCCTAATTGGAATTGTACTTTGAGAAATTATGTGCTATAAGCACAATGAGATTATAAAGCTGAAATTTTAAGTTTTAAGTGATTATTTTGTGCTTATGTCATAAAGTATGAAACTTTGGAAGGTTTTATGGTGATATTGATGTATGGGTTTTTTGGAACCCTATTTGAGATTATTATTTTGAGAAAATGTGTGTTATAAGCACGTTGATGTTGAATATTTGAGATGTTTTGAATGATTTGACCTTTTGGTCGTGAATGAGTTATTTTGAACTCGACTGTGAAAGAAATCCACGTTTTTATTGATTATGATAAAGGGGTAGCAAATTGGCTCCCGATGAAAATTGTTGAAGTGTTTATTGTGGATTTTCTTTAATGTGAGCCTGAGCCTGATTTAAATTTCTGAGCTAAGTCCGGGAGTAATCTTTAGCGCCGAGTGGGAGGTATAAAGTGACATTACTTCCCTAGAACTACGTGCCCCCGTAGGATGTGAGCCTGAGGCTGATTTATATAGTGATCACTAGTGTTTTTGAATTGATACTGGAAGTCCTACTCCGATGGCAAGGATAGGACGGCTCTCCCCAACGTGGGTTGTACGTTGGACTCCATGTAGCTCACATGGTTTATGTCGGTTATAGGATCTCCCAGTGTGTGTGTGTTTCCTTGTGTCTATGGTGAATGGTGAAGTGATTTGAAAGTGGAATTGTGAAAGTTATTCTTTCGAAAGATTTAAATGATATTTACATTATGAGAATTGATATTCTTGATGAACTGAAAGTGATTGACAAATTATATGATGACTCACTTGTGTTATTATACTTATTTCATCCTCTCATGATTATGATGATTTTCTTAGGGCTATGTGAGTCTTTCATATATTCTGCATATTTCTTATAAATATTTATGATGATGATGCTTAAACAACTGCATACACCCCCATATACTCAGTTCCTTTCCATGGTACTGACCCACATCTTCGGATGTGGGCTACATTTTCTCGAAATGTAGGTACAAGGTATAGTTGCACCTTCGGATCCAATCAGTTCGTGGTATCCAGTCAGCAGTTGATGAGTCCTTTTGATTCAAGGGCTTGGGTTAGTTATGCAGAGTTATAGTGTTGTATTTTCTTTATTCAGTCGTATTGAGTTGGGGTAGTTGGGAGTCATGACCCGTCTACCTACAGTCAGTACTAGTAGAGGCTTCATAGACAGTCAGTAGAAGTTGATATATTTTGTTTCACTTTTGGTTGTAAAGGAAGAATTGTAATCCTGTAAAATTCCATTTTTGTATCAATCAGATTCAGAAAAGAGTTAATTTCTGCTGATTTGTATGGATTTGTATTTTTATTCAGTTGCTTATGAGTTATGCCAGTAGAAGGGTTAGCTTGGGGTCACTTGTGACCCTAAGCACCGTGTGACGTCTCGGGACCCGATTTCGGGGAGTTACAAACTTGGTATCAGAGCACAGAGTTCAAGTGTCCTAGGGTGTCTATGAAGTCGTGTCTACTAGATTCTTGCGGAACGGTACGAAGACGTCTGTACTTTTCTTCGAGAGGCTACAGGGCATTTAGGAAATGTTTCCCTTCTTTCAAGTCTAAGATCGTGCTATAAAAAGGTTCTCCAAGAAGCTTATATAGATTCTCATCTTACTCTATTCTGGCCAACTCTGCCTCATATTCAAGGTATCAGAAATAGTTAAGCTTAATTCTCCGTAGATAGTTATGGGATTGTAAGAGAGCTAGAAAGTATCCTGTCAGTGCTTTTTGAGTTCCAAAGATTGAAGTACTTTATTCATGTTCATAAAAGTCGTGAACTAAGCATAGGTTAGATGTGCTTTCAGATTCCTCCTCAAAATCTACAATGTTAATCTATACTTCTCCCTTTATGTATTATTTCTGAGATAACATGATTCGCAAGCTCCAGTTCTTCCCCAGGTAATGCTTCTATATTTTCTAGAAGAAATTTCAAAAGTTACACAAAGGGATTGAGAGGAGCTCTCTAGTGAGGAGCTCTCTAGTGTGTTAACTTCCTTAAGTTGAAAGTTATGCCCTCATTCTTATGAGTTATTTAATTAAGACAGAGTAAGGTGTATTCTTAGATCGTTGAATGTTGTGTGTCAATTTTCTATCTCTTGTATTATGTAATCTTGTTATCATTATGATTGTGAAAATCAAAGTCTAGTGAAGCCGTGTGGGGCTCTTTCGATTCACTAGCATAGCTCATTTGTTATTCATCTCATTTTCTTGTTCAAAATACAAACCAAAGTCTAGTGAAGCCGTGTGGGGCCTATTTCAATTCACTAGCATAGTTACTTTGTTATTCATATAACTTTCTTGATCAAAACACAAAACCAAAGTCTAGTGAAGCCGTGTGAGGCCTATTTCAATCCACTAGCAACTTGTAGTTCATCTTGTTCCTTGTGCTGGCTGAAAATGTGGGATGTGGAGGTGTAGTAGTAAGAAGGATGGTAAGTGTGATTTGTTGAGCATAAGTATAGCGAAATCCCTTTTTGCATGCAATTGGGTTAATAGGAAGTGATATAGTTTGTTCGAGGTATGAAACGGGTGTTGACGATATTTGTATGACAGAGAGTATAGGTTAGTGATGAAAGTACTCGGAGGGTAAATGTTGTTAATCTAGGCGCTCTCCAGATTGCAAAAGGAAGTTAAGTTAAGACGTAGAGAGCTATGAACTATGTTATGAAGGATAAATAGTAGTGACAGGTGAAAGAAGGATGTGTTAATGGATTGTGAATAAGATAGGCTATATGATTAGGACCAATTATTATTGTTATGAAGTTTAAGTGGGCTAGTGTTCATGGATGTGTTGTTTTATAATCTTCACGTGGGAGTTATGCGTGAGATGGAGTTGTAAATTATATGAAGTGTGAGACCTTAAGTTTGAACGATTGGTGATCATGAAGCCGAATGTGACGGTTTCCGGATTAATGGTATTAGTTGCCGGAAGTGACCTAATAGGGTTGAACAGTGTACACAAGAGTTTAAGTGTAGTTGACTTGTAATTAAGTTTAATATTATATTATGATGAGAAAGTTCACCCAAGATATTATGGGACTGCTTTAATTTTGAGGATTAGTGTATGTGGTGTAGTGAGTCGTGCCATGGGATTGTTAGATGGATAAATACTATTTAGACGATGGATGATGTTTTGATGGCTAAGTTAAGGTGAGGCGTATGATTGGAAATGTTGAGCCTCTTAAGTGTGATTTTGATTCTTATGGGTTAGAAACATAAGTTCATAGGCATGGTATTAGAGGGAGAAGACAGAAGTAGCATGGTCTATCAAAAGGTTAGAAAGTATTCAAGTTGAGCTAATAGAAATAAGAGTTGAAGCACTAGATGGTGTACATTCCGGCGATAGAGATGTTCGTGGAGATTCGAAATTAGTAAGCATTTGAGAATTTGAGTGGTGGCTTAAAGCTAAGGGGGGGATGATAGAACAAGTAGTCAAGTCAAGCTTTTACATTTTAGTAGAAGTACCAGTAAGTTGTAAATTTGCAGTGAGAAAGATCGGTGCTTTACCCTATGTTATTTCAGTATTTTCAGCTGTCCCAAAACCTACTCATGCTTTACATTTCAGTTCCATGATCTTAATTCATTTTTATACACGTGATGGAGAATTACATACTCTTCTAGTTTCCAAAAATGAGAAATTCCAGTTCTTCTAGAAGTTGGAATCACATTCCATAAGTTATGAGCTCTAAATTCAGGGCATGCCGCCCATGACTCATATACTCAAGTTTTACAGTATGTTCAGTTCCAGTACTCAGGCAATACTCTTTTTGATCAGTGGATTCAGTTTCTGTTATGGGTGTCTTCAGTTTTGATACCTTAATGAACCCATTGTATTTGATATTTTATTCCTAAGGCCTCAATAGAGAGAGTCAAGTTATTTATATTATCCCTTCATGTTTCAGGTCTTCATGTTTTAAAATTTTGTGACCTTTTCATTAAGTCAAGCTAATGGTGTTGAGCAGTTGTCTAGAAGGGAGAGAAGATACTTTCTTATCTATGATAGAAGGTGGTGTGCTCACGGCGGTGAAGTAAAGTTTGATTGAGGCTAAGTCCTTGATACATGCCGTGGTTAGTTGAAGTTTTAAATGTTTATTTGGAAAGATTGTTGTACGTTGGTTTTATGCACTTCTATGAGGTTGTAGGAATAGAAATACAAACTTTTTGTGTATAGTTCAATTGGTTGAGAAAATGTTATGTGTGTCATTTAAAGAATTGACCAGTATGTGTGAATGATGTGGTTGATGGAATCTTAGAGAAAGCTAGGAAGATGCTTTATAAGTGTTCGTTTAGAGGTGCATGTGCGAAGTGCGTATGTGGTTATGAGTATAGGCTTGAATGTTATGGTTGTATATCTAAAGAATGCACCGCAAGTTAGCGGATCCCTAGTATAAGATTGTATGTGGTTGTTGGAGTAGCAATAAGAGTTATGTTTGAAGTGAGGAGTTGTGAGGCTCAGTGTGTATTGAGGTTCATTATATAGATTAATATCATAGTGTTATGTGACGTATCTCATGAGTACTTGGAGTTAGGCTTGAACATAGTCGAGAGAGTAGTTGGGAAGTGTTGCTAAGTTTGGAAGAAAGGAGTTATGTTTCCCAAGACCTAAAAATTCCTATCTTAATTTATGCCATATGGGTCCTTGTTCCCATACGATAGGATTGTATCAAATTATGGTTCATTTTCTCCCCGACCAATGTCATTTGAATCTTTTGGAGGGAGTGTTGAGGGACGTTTCATTTGGGCGCAAGTGGTCCTTCTTTTGATGAGATCCCCTTCGAGACCTTTGATTCTCAGTCTCTGAATAAACCAAAGATATCGATTCCTTAAAATCAGTCTCCTTTGTTTAACATCCAACTATGTGACCATTCTCATTATGAATCGCATGTTCTATGAAGTATTCGAAAGTTTAGAGTGAAGTAAGTGGATAGACTTCGTTATCCCAACCTTTTTTCCTCATTTTCATGGTATTCTGTACTTATTCATCGACATTCGAGGACGAATGTTTCCAAGGGGGAGATGATGTAATACCCCGGGAAATTTTTCGTTGAAATTTTGTGCGTAAACGTGTTGGGTTCTATCTTCTAGAATGAATTATAAATTTTTCGTGCGGATTGTCTTAGATTATGACCCACCATTGCGTAGAGTATCAAATAATCTTTCCAACGATATGTGGATCATCCAAAACGGACACCCGAGCGACGAGTTATGAACATTCCGATCAAACCATGAATAGTAGTGACCAGTAAACGTGCAGGAAAAAAAGTACTGAGGCCTGGCGTATTTTTTCTCCAACTTTAAAAGATCATAACTCCTTGTACATAATGATATGGGTGATCTACTATATATCAACGGAAATCTCTGCGAGTTCTCTTTCCGATGAAATTGGTTTCATCCAATTTGTCTATCGGAGCAAAAAGTTATGGTCGATCTACTTCAGCCTATCAAAAGTGAATTTTTGGGTCAACTTCAAACGATCATAACTCCTCGTACACAATGATCTGGGTGAGATACTACATATCAACGGAAAGATATGAGAGTCCTCTTTCTAATGAAATTGGTTTCATCCAATTTGGATATCGAAGTAAAACGTTATGGTTGATTTACTTCAGACTATCAAAACAGTCCACCAAAGGACAGATGCGAGAATTATTTGATTTTTAGGGGCGTTTTGGTCATTCCCCCACACCCAAAATCCGCCCAAACCCTCTTTTAAAGCCTATTAGAAGCATTATATGTTATATTTCATCAAATTCCCTCAAAAAGAAAACCCTAAGCTCCTACATCCAACTTCAAGAACCTCCAAAGTTCACCATTAATTCTGCAAATTTATTCAAGATTCCAAGTTCCTAGTTCAAGAACTCCAAGAACCATCATTCAAAGGCACGATTAACATCTCAAAAACGAGTTTCGGTCTAAAGTTCATCATTCAAGGTATGTGGGTTTTTTCAACAAGAACTCTCTTTCGTTCTTGTGCCCAAATTGATTTTTCTTTTATGAATATACATGATTTTACATGTTTTGATATGAATTTGAAGCATGAATTTATACCCTATATGATTTTACATGAGATTATGATACTCTCTATGTTTTGAAAGTTGAATTGAATGACAATGATGACATTTTTGTACATAAAGCTGAATTTTCCAGATTTTAAAGTAAGTTATATATATTTATGATGAAAAGCATGAATCTTGAGAAAATTTAATATGATTTTGATGTATGAGACCTTGAGTCCTAATTGGAATTGTACTTTGAGAAATTATGTGCTATAAGCACAATGAGATTATAAAGCTGAAATTTTAAGTTTTAAGTGATTATTTTTGTGCTTATGTCATAAAGTATGAAACTTTGGAAGGTTTTATGGTGATATTGATGTATGGGTTTTTTGGAACCCTATTTGAGATTATTATTTTGAGAAAATGTGTGTTATAAGCACGTTAATGTTGAATATTTGAGATGTTTTGAATGATTTGATCTTTTGGCCGTGAATGAGTTATTTTGAACTCGACTGTGAAAGAAATCCACGTTTTTATTGATTATGATAAAGGGGTAGCAAATTGGCTCCCGATGAAAATTGTTGAAGTGTTTATTGTGGATTTTCTTTAATGTGAGCCCGAGACTGATTTAAATTTCTGAGCTAAGTCCGAGAGTAATCTTTAGCACCGAGTGGGAGGTATAAAGTGACCTTACTTCCCTAGAACTACGTGCCCCCGTAGGATGTGAGCCTGAGGCTGATTTATATAGTGATCACTAGTGTTTTTGAATTGATACTGGAAGTCCTACTCCGATGGCAAGGATAGGACGGCTCTCCCCAACGTGGATTGTACGTTGGACTCCATGTAGCTCACATGGTTTATGTCGGTTATAGGATCTCCCAGTGTGTGTGTGTTTCCTTGTGTCTATGGTGAATAGTGAAGTGATTTGAAAGTGGAATTGTGAAAGTTATTCTTTCGAAAGATTTAAATGATATTTACATTATGAGAATTGATATTCTTGATGAACTGAAAGTGATTGACAAATTATATGATGACTCACATGTGTTATTATACTTATTTCATCCTCTCATGATTATGATGATTTTCTTCGGGCTATGTGAGTCTTTCATACATCCTGCATATTTCTTATAAATATTTTTGATGATGATGCTTATACAACTGCATACACCCCCATATACTCGATTCCTTTCCATGGTACTGACCCACATCTTCGGATGTGGGCTGCATTTTCTCGGAATGTAGGTACAAGGTATAGTTGCACCTTCGGATTCAGTCAGTTCGTGGTATCCAGTCAGCAGGTGATGAGTCCTTTTGATTCAAGGGCTTGGGTTAGTTATGCAGAGTTATAGTGTTGTATTTTCTTTCAGTCGTATTGAGTTGGGGTAGTTGGGAGTCATGACCGGGCTACCTACAGTCAGTACTAGTAGAGGCTTCATAGACAGTCAGTAGAAGTTGATGTATTTTGTTTCACTTTTGGTTGTAAAGGCAGAATTGTAATCCTGTAAAATTCCATTTTTGTATCAATCAGATTCAGAAAAGAGTTAATTTCTGCTGATTTGTATGGATTTGTATTTTTATTCAGTTGCTTATGAGTTATGCCATTAGAAAGGTTAGCTTGGGGTCACTTGTGACCCTAAGCACCGTGTGACGTCTCGGGACCCGATTTCGGGGCGTTACACTTAGGTCCTTAAGTTATTGGCCAAAGAATTTTCATCCTTTTGACCAATGGACAAAGTAATTATCTAAAGGGTAGTGTCATTGAGTTGTCATTGTCAGATGTGACGAGACAACACTGAGTGGTCATTGTCGGACGAGACAAGACATTATTGTGTAGTCGTTGTCGAATGTGACAAGACATTGAATTATTATACTGTATTAAAATAATTAATCCGACTTAGCATTTGCGGATCGTAAAAAATATGCAAAATGAAGGTATTAATTAGTAATTATTAAAAATATTAAAAAAGTAATTAATGTAAAAAATGTTATAAAAATGTGATGTCATGCACGTGTGCAAATGTTTGTAAATAACAAATTGATAAAAATAAGAAAAATTATTAATAAACTATAAATAGTAAAAAATATAAAAAATAAATTGATAAAATCCTAAAGTGAGGATGAACATCAATAATTTATTATCAATTGTAAAAAATATGTGAAAATTGTATTTTGTGCCCTTTAACGGACAGAAATCCTGAAGAAGTTAATTTTAGGCACGGAGAACAAAAATTGGGTGTCAACAGGTGTCATCGAAAAATTCTCGAATTATCAAAATTATCGAAAGATGCAATGTAGAAGAAATCATAATTGTAATACTTCTAAATTAATAAGAATTTACCTTATATAAAAGATTTCTATAATTGCATCACAAAAAAAGAAAAAAGAAGAATAAATGTGTTAACAGGAGTCAAACAGTCATGGTAAAATATAAAACAATAGGAGGACAAGTAATCTTGGTGTAACTTAAATTGGCTCAGATTTAAAAAAAAATGGAAAAGAATCGTAGCTAAAAAAATAAAATAATAGGACAAGTCCTCTTAATTAGTGCAGGAATTGTCATAAGGATTTAAAAATAAATAAAAAGAAAACGTTTAATATTGACATAGGAATAAGTATGATACTAGCGTTCAATTTTTTGGTTGGTTGATTTATCTATATACCCTTTCTTCAAGGATTTAGACCTAAAGATAAAGGGGAAATATTAAAATCAATTATTTTGCATGCATTCCTACTTTATTTGAAAGAATTGAATAATTAATATTCTCTCCTTTTTATTTCATGGTGGATTATTTTACAATTTTTCATTACATCATATATGGTCTGTTTTTATACTCCATCTACGTTTAGTTATCTTCTTGCATTCATTTATCATGTTTTCATCCTTTCGTTATTTCTTTTAGTTATTCGCTTTAAAGATTATATATGAATTATACAAAATCAATAACTAATTTGTATGAAGGATGATTTTTAATTTTATACAACGGACAATGACATATTTGATATACAATATTTATTTACATCATTTGAATATACATAAATTTATTTTAGTATCATTGTTATTTTTAATTATTTTATTTTTTTATACATAATTTTATTTATTTATGCAAGTTACACGTGCAAAGCACGTAAACTAAACTAGTTGACACTAATAATATTTACGTACTTAGAGAAAAACTGCTAATATTATTTTATATTTTATCTTTTATGATATTATGGTTGTTATTACTACTATTATTATTACCACTTCTACTGTTATTACTACTATAATTACTATTTATTTATTTATTTGTCAATATTATTCCTATATTTGTATTTTTATTTGACATTTAAAATTGTTATTATTATTAATGTATATTTATAATAATAATATTATTACTATGAACATATGGGAAGTTAAGAAATTAGAATTCAATTCCAATACAAATTCAATTTAAATTCAAATTTAAACATCATATCATATCATATCAATTTTTTATAAGAAGATCAATTTATTTTTTTATCCTTATCCTTAGATTTTTTTCAAATAAAATTCATACTTATCTTGTAATCTATAAAATTGTTATTATTATCATATTATTGCTACAATTGAGATTTTTTTTATATATGACTTATATACAATAAATAATTTAAAATTCACTTATTTACAATTTTGACCAAATTCTTTGAATTATATTTCATCATAAGAAATTGGTTAGCCACTCTAATAGTATACGAATTTTTTTTTTTTTTCTTTATCCACGTGAGATATTAGGAGATTTAGTTAAATTAGCAATCTAGCTTTTAGAAGAGTACTAACTGAATTGAATTCTAATGATATCATATAATTTTATCAAAAAATAAAATTAAAATAATTGAAAGTAGAATTTTAATCCAATGAGAGATAATACATTGAAACACTCCTAAACTTGTAACCAAAACTTACTTTAGACCCTAAATTAATCGGACAATTATTTACCCCCTTAATAACTTTCAAGTGAATTTTTTTCCACCCTAAAAAAATTATACTACTCTCAATACGGAGAGTGAAGTGCACGCTCCCCGCGTAATTGCCAAATCAATGCCACATCAGTGCCATGTCATTGCCGCATCAGTGCCATGTCATTGCCACGTAAGAAATTGTAATTTAAAAAAAATTCCAATAAACATATTATTTTTATATTGTTTTTTTAAAAAAGCAAAAAATATATTTGTACTTTATATATATATATATATATATATATATATAAAAGAACCCCTCCCCCCTATTTCTTCTTCTTCTCCAGCCCCCTCCCCCCCCGGCCCGTTCCTCCTCCTTCAATTCTTTAACAGCTCCCCAACCCCCTTTTCTCCTCCTTCTTTAATTTCTTTTTCACCATTAACACCATTTTTCACCATTAACACCAATAACTTGATTCGAATTTAACAAGAACTCTATCAACATTTAGAAATCAACAATTGCAAGTAGAACAAAACCTAAACTCATCCACAATAGTTCCAGATCTACCAAACTATTTAGCAGCAATCATACTAATATTTGTTCCTTTGTTCCGATCTGCCATGAAAATGCCTCCTGCTTTAATTTTTTTTCACCATTAAAACCATTAGTTCAAACCTTCTCAAATGCTCCAATAAGCACACAATGAGGAAGTGATAAATTGTCATAAGTTATTTATCATCACAAATTGGATGTAGTCATCTGAAAAAATTAAATAAAAGTAAAAAAAAAATAATGAAGGGAGGGGTTAATGGAGCTTAGTAATGGTGTTCTTGAGAATTTTTTTTTAGCCTAAATGAAGAAGATGAAGAAACGGGGTGGGGTGGGGGAAGGGGGTGGTTATGACGAAGATGATGATGGAAGTGAATTTTTGATTCTTTTAATCTGATGATAGAAAACTTGTAACATTAAAAGGTGGGACCCACCATTTTCCATGTTTTTTAAGCAAATTACGCGCTGATTTTTTAAAAAATTGCCACGTCAGCAATTAGGGTGGAAAAAAATTCACTTGGAAGTTGTTAAGGGGGGTAAATAATTGCCCTATTAGTTTAGGGTCTAAAGTAAGTTTTAGCTACAAGTTTAGGGGTGTTTCGATGTATTATCTCATCCAATGACTATATATTTATAGTATAGTAGGCATGTTTATTTATTAATCAAGATATATTTATAGTTTACACGTTGTAGATAAACTTATAGGTGGTAGATGAATTTACATGTGGTAGATGAATTTCGGTCGTCTTTGAGAATTTTTTTTAGATAAAAGTTAGTTTTAATTGTATTATATTTATATCTTTATTTTGAGAATCTTTTTTGAGTAAAGGTTAAGTTTAGTTATATTATTTTGATATCTCTATTATAGTATTATTTTGTTATAGTTCACAGGTGGTAGATGAGTGTCAGGCTTTGAGGAAATTTTTGGGTAAAAGTTAGATTTAATTATATTATTTTGATGTCTCTATCATCGTATTGTTATTTTGCAGTTTACAGGTGGTAGATGAATGTCGATCGACTTTGATAAATTTTTTAGTTTACAGGTGGTAGATGAATGTCGATTGACTGACAATTTTTTTTAGTAAAGGTTAGGTTTAGTTAATTAAATCTCCAAAAGATGTTGATTTTAATTATTGTATTCTTTTATTATTTAAGCAAATTTCATATTTAGTTTAATTTTGAACTCAACAAAATGAGGTACACGCGCGAGGCGCATACACCTAAACTAGTACTAATAATAATTGAAGGGAGAAAATATTTAAGGGATCTATATATATATATATATATATATAAAAGGAAATAAGATCTTAATGGAAATATATTAGAAGTTGTGTTGGAACTCATGGAAGTGAAGATTTTCTTCGCTGCATGTTTCTATATTCTTATAGATAGACAAATAACAGGCTTCAAACATAAAGCCATTTATGTTGTTTTTTGTTTCTGTGTGCGGTGTGCCCCAGACAGGGCACAAAATGCTGTTTAACATGTGTAAAATTCTTTTTTAAAAAATAATTAAGGAGAAAAGAGGAGTAGAAGAATAAGGAGAAAATGAAAGAAGATTAATTATTGTCCATATTTCTTCTGTAATATGGTACCTTTTATTTTTTTATATTTGATGTTTGTACGCCCTTTAAGAAAATATTAAGAAACTCAACTTTTTTATTGTTGCATGTGTTAAGAGGTTATTATGTGCTCGATTGGTTTAAAAGACATTTGACCACATAGTGAAATAATACTAGAGAAAAATGCTTTCTCGATCCTTCAATTTGGTTTATGTAAATGGTAAGAAGAAGCTGAGTGAAAGCTTTCTGATAAAATATAAGAAAAGGAGTAGAAAATGGAGGGAAAAAAATCATTAAAATGGTGGTTGGATTTCTAATTTGATAGGATATATATTAAAGTTGAGAGAGTTTTGGAGGTTGTTGGTGAAATTACAATAAATTACAACTGAAAATTACAATTGAAGAAAATAGAAAAGACTATGGGTGTGTTTGGTATGATGGAAAATGTTTTCCTAGAAAATGTTTTCATAGAAAATAAGTTGGTGTTTCACTTATTTTTTTATGTTTGGTTGCTGAGTAGAAAATATTTTATGGTGTTTGATTGGTGAATAGAAAATATATTTTTTTGTACCTAAATTTTAACTTTACATGAGCGTGTGACCCTCTAATTAAAAATATAATATATTTTCTAAAATATAATATTTAACTACACTTTTTTAATCATTCGGTCAATTTGTATGAGATATGACATCAACAATTATACGTTCATCTGACCAAATTTAGAAAATAATGTAATTTTTTATTACGTATTAATAAAATAAATTTATAAATACGTATTTTTTTTATATTAAAAAGTAACTTCTTAATACTATTTATGAAAGAAAAAGTCAAAAAGACTGAGCTAGGTGGTACTTGATTTGACAAAACGAAGCGATAACTTTTTTTAATCTTTCTTTGGTAAGAAACGTAATAAAAAGTTTTAATTTATAATTTATAAATTTTTTTAAAAAAACTCAGTGTACTATCACATCACTTCTTTATGTCAAATCAAGGAAACGTAATAAATTATTACGTTTTACAAATTTTTTTGTAAAACGTAATAAATTATTACTTTTTATCAAAATATTTTGTAAAACGTAATAAATTATTACTACGTTTTACTAAAAAAATTTTACTGTACACATCCGCTATCAAACCGTTTAAAAAAGGTATAAAACATAATAAATTATTACGTTTAGCCTATTTTTGGTAACTTATTAAAAGGTGACCTATTTTGGTCACTTTATTCATATTTTTGGTTTATTTTGGTTTCAAGTTCCCATAAGTCACATCTCAATATTTTCTAGAAAATGACTTCCCAAAGTTATATTACAACCAAACAAGGGAAAATAGGAAAATTCAAGCCCACTGCAGCAAATGTTTCACCGATCTAGCAGTAATCTTCTTGACTTGTCCCCTCCAGGATACAATAGCCTTCTCAAAGAACAGCTCAACAACTCTGGACAAGAGTTGAGTTCAAAGATCCACAAAAAGAACACCTCCCTTCAACTAATGAACTCTATTTTTTTTTACTATCTTTTGTGAACTCTTTATTATTTTGCGTGTATGTGTATCAAAACCATGCAAGACTACCTCTATTTATAGGTAAACAAATCTTTCATGCAATGAATAGGAAGATAAATGTGGTAGATGAATGACACAGAAGTTACAAAAGTTACAAAGGTTACAAAAATAAAGAGGTAGAATAATGGTGGATGTTATAAGAGTTACATAAAACTTATGTCCACATTCTTCCACCACTAACTATGATGTTTAAAGACACAAATGAATGGGAGTTGAGGATGTAATGAGCAACCATGCAAAACGTGGGAGTGCTGCCATATTAATGCAGTAAAGTTGAGGTAATGGAATGAATTGCCAATAGTAAAGAAAGAGCAACTCCACTAAAAAATGAAGGGAGTAATGAAATTATGTCATGTCACTTACTCCCAAATGGAGTTATATTCTAAACCATGTCCCAAGCATATTATGACCACTAATTATTATGGAAATGAGACAATAAATTAATGTTAAAATATCTCAAAACCAAAAACCTCCTCATTTTAATATTAACATAAGAGTCCACTAGTTGAAGGAAGACTCGCATGCATAATGAAGGTGTGCTCTGCATTGAACCTCTACTTAGTAAAACAATAATTTTTACTCCAGAGTCGTAGTGGTCTCAGATTTGAACTATGACTGCTTAAGGGAAATAAATAGTTACTGTTTACACATAATAGTCAAGGTGTTGACATGAGCTTTATAGCCAGCACGTTACGGCCTTGTGCTATCCCGATTTTAATGAGTGTCATTTGAGAATGAGCCTAATTCTCATAGGAAGCGGCCTACCTCCACATTCACATAGGTGAAATCCGTCGAGAGTGCTCATGTAATTTTAGCACTCCACTTATACGAGCTACAAATTTTCATTAAGAGTTTTTAAAACTCAACCTCACCATCATTACAGGTTAATGCACTCACACCATAGGGAGGGATAAAAAGTAGTGCATTTTTCACAATAAGTTATCATGTGATTCGTTTTTTCCATTGAACCTGGTTATAGGATCTCTAGTCCCCAGGTTGAATTTTCTCACATATGACTCAAGATTCAATAGGCTTCAATCCCATTCCCCTCAATGTATTCCAGATCTTTTCTCTTGCTAAGGACTTAGTCAATGGATCTGCAAGATTGTCACAAGATATCACAAGATTTGACATGATCAATATAATGGTATCATTTGTCAAATATGATCTCACATTACTGTGTTTCTCCTTATAGGTCTGGATTTACCGTTATAGTAATGGTTTTGAACTCTACCAATTGTAGTGGTGCTATCACAATGAATTAAAATAGGAGAAATTAGTTTTTAAAATAAGGTATTTGAAATAACAAATCCCTCAACCAATTTGCTTCCTCACTAGCTAAAGCTAAAGCAATTAGTTCAGCCTCCATGGTAGAGTTAGTAATAATTATTTACTTTTTAGACTTCCAACAAATAGCACCACCACCCAAAGTAAAAACATAACCAGTAGTGGATAAGAAATCACCTGAAGTATTGCAATCCGCATCACAAAAGCCTTCAAGTACAATATGATATTTTTTATAGAACAAACCATAATTTTTCGTTTCAATTAAATATCTCATTACTCTCGTTATAGCATGTCAATGTTCATTACCTGGCTTGCTAGTAAACCTACTAAGTACTCTTACTGCATATGCAATATCAGGCCTAGTGCAATTAGTCACATATCTCAAACTTCCTATTATGCTAGCATATTTCTTTTGATTTATTACATCATTTTCACTTTCAACAGGAAACAAGTGAACACTATAATCAAATGGAGTTACAACATGCTTGCAATCAAGGAAATTATATTTTTTCAATATTTTCTCAACATAATATGACTGGTCAAAGAATATTTCATCATATATTCTAGTAATTTTTATTCCTAGAATAAAATTTATCTCAATAAGATCTTTCATATCAAAATGGCTTTCAAGAATCTTTTTAGTTTCACCAATAACATTCATGTTAGAGCATTAATAAATCATCAACATATAGGTAAATAATAACATGCGAATTATTCCAAGACTTATGATATATGCACTTATCACACTCATTTGTTTTAAACCCATTATCAATCATGCAGGAATCAAACTTTTTATGTCATTGCTTTGGTGCCTGTTTCAAGCCATATAGGGATTTATTAAGTTTACACACTTTGCTTTCTTGACCAGCCTCAACAAAATACTCGGATTGTTCCATGTAAATCTCCTCATTTAGGTCTCTATTTTAAAAAGAAGTTTTTACATCCATTTGATGAATTTGTAAATCAAAAATTGCTACAATAGCAACTAAAATTCTAATGGATGTAATTCTAGTTACCGGCGAAAAAGTATCAAAAAATTCTAGGCCTTCTAGTTGTATAAAATCTTTAGCCACTAGCCTAGCTTTGTATTTATCAACAGATCCATCCGATTTTAATTTTTTTTATGTAAGACCCATTTACAACCAATTGTTTTACAACCCGGTGGTAAATCAACTAGTTTTCAAGTCTTATTGAAAATTAGTGATTCTATTTCATCATTTACAGCCTCTTACCAAAAAATAGCATCATGTGAAGACAAAGTTTCTTTTAAAGTAATAGAGTCATCTCCAATGTTAAAAACATAATAATCAGGACCAAAATCTTTTTCTACTCTAGCTCGTTTACTTCTTGTTAACTCAAAATCATTATTTTTTTAAAAGTAGAAGTAGAAGAACTAGGTAGTGACAAAGTATTTTCTTTAGGACTTAGACCCCCACTATTTTTAGAATCAAAAGGGAATTTATTTTCATGAAAAATAGCATCACCAGATTCTATTATCACACTATCTTTAGGATTAAAAGTCTATAGGTCGTACTATTAGAAGCATAACCAAGAAAAGCACAAGTAGTAACTTTTTTACTCAACTTAGAGATTTTAGGATCCATTAACCTAACATAGGCTAAGCAACCCCAAACTCTTAGATATCTCAAATTTGGCTTATGGCCTTTCCACAACTCAAAAAATGTTAGTTTAGTTTTTTTATGAGGCACACGATTCAACACATAACAAGCAGTCAAAAGAGCTTCACCCCAAAAACTTAAAGATGCACAAGACTCAATTAACATGACATTTGTCAACTCAACCAAAGTTCTATTCTTCCTTTCCACTACACCGTTAAATGCAGGAGAATAAGGAAGAGTAGTTTCAAGAATTATACCCAATGATCTAACAAAAGAATTGAATTCATATGACTTTTATTCACGGCCTCTATCACTTCTAATTCTTTTTATTTTTCTTCCAAACTGATTTTCAACTTCATGGAGAAAAGTTTTAAAGTTCTCAAAAGCATCACTTTTATTTTTCATTAAGTAAACATATGTAAACTTAGAAAAATCATCAATGAAAGAGATAAAGTATCTATTTCCTCCACGAGTTAAAATTCCTTCAAGTTCACAAATGTCAATATGAACTAATCCTAATAAATCAGTTTTTCTTTCAACTTGAAAATGAGGCCTTTTTGTAATTTTGGCTTTATTACAAGCCTCACATTTTTTAACGTCTTTTTGATCACTAAAATAATCCAAAACTACTCATGATTCCCACATAACGATAATTTATATGACACAAACGAGCATGCCAAAAATTAGTAGAAGAAAGCATATAAACAAAAGTAGATGGTTTATTCATTTCAACATTCAACATGAACATACCATCACATGCATACCCCTTTCCCACAAAAATATTATTTTTAACAATTACATACTGATCAGATTCAATAATCTGTTTGAAGCTTCTTTATTAAGAAGAAAACTAAACATCAAATTTTTTCTCATAGAGGAGTATAAAGTACATCTTTTAATATCAATACCCTTCCAGAAGTAAGCCTCAATTCGACATCTCTCATTCCAAGTACTTGAGTTGTGTGTCAATCTCCAAGCATGATGGTTTTGGGCTCCTCAAAATTAGTATATTTTTTAAACCAGTCTTTGTCATAACAGACATGACGGTTTGCACCAGAGTTCAACCCACCATCCATCAACATTCTCCACCATGTTTATGTCTATTATCACTGCCACAAATGGTTCTTCGATAACATTTGTCTGAGGTTTAGGCCCACGTTTTCAAAATCTGCAAAATCGAGCAATATGCCTACTCTTGCCACAGACAAAGCACGGTCTTTTTTCTTGTACATGTTGATTTTTTGCTTGATTGTTTCCACCATTATCGTCCTTGGGATGTCTACCATTATTTTTCTTGAATTTTTTCTTCTTAGGCTTCAAATTAGTATTGTTGTTAGTTTCAAGGGTAGCATTATTTGAAGAAGTTAAATTTATCTTCGGTGTGATGTTGTTCTCTTCTGTTTGCAAAAATGCATCTTGGCCCCTTGCTTCTTCTTCCATGCAGATTCTTATTATCAAAGTCTCAAGAGAAGTTTCCTTTTGCTTGTGGTGCATAGTTTTTTGAAATTCCTCCCATGAAGGTGAAAGTTTATCAATTATGCCACAAACAATAAGGTTGTTTCCAATTTTGACTTCTTCAGACCTGAGCTCGCCAACAATCATTATGAAGTCCTGAGCTTGGTCTACCACTGATTTGTTGTCCACCATTTGGAAACGAAAAAATTTGCTAGCCGCATATTTTTTCGCTCCCACCTCCTCAGTGTCATATTTACTCTGCAAGGTTTTTCAAATTTTCTTTGCACTAGAGTAAGTTCTATTATAATAATGATAAAAAATATCAGATAGACAATTAAGTAAAAAAATACCGACACTTGTAGGAGTCACCATCATATTTTTTAACTTTCTCTTGAAGAGAGCTAAGTTCATCGTCGGTCATGAAAGAGTTATCTACTTTATTTGGGTTTTTCTCAGTTAACACATAAGAAACATTGAGAAGACTTAAGTAGAAAAATACTTTACCCTTCCATCTCTTGAAGTGAGTACCGTTGAACCAGAATGACTTATTAAGATCTCCCATCTTGACATCTGCGGATTTTTCAGTTTTTGCCATTGAATCTCCTTAAAATTGTTGGTGAAATTACAATAAACTTACAACTGAAAATTACAAGTGAAGAAAATAAAAAAGACTATCTTCTTCTTCGGTTGAGGCGCAGATATCTCGCTTTCTTTAAGGAGATTCAAGCCCACTGCAGTAAATGTTTCCCCGGTCCAGCAGTAATCTGCTTGATTTGTTCCCTCCAGGATACAACAGCCTTCTCAAAGAACAACTCAACAATTCTGGACAAGAGTTGAGTTCAAAGATCCACAAAAGGAACACCTTCCTTCAACTAATGAACTCTTTTTTTTTTACTATCTTTTGTGAATTCTTTATTATCTTGTGTGTATGTGTACCAAAACCATGCAAGACTACCTCTATTTATAGGTAAACAAATCTTTCATGCAATGAATAGGAAGATAAATGTGGTAGATGAATGGCATAGAAGTTACAAGAGTTACAAAGGTTACAAAAATAAAAAGGTATTAGAATAATGATGGATGTTATAAGAGTTACATGAAACTTATGTTTATATTCTTCCACCACTAACTATGATGTTTAAAGACATAAATGAATGGGAGTTGAGGATGTAATAAGCAGCCATGCAAAACGTGGGAGTGCTGCCATATTAATGCATTAAAGTTGAGGTAATGGCCTGAATTGCCAATAGTAAAGAAAGAGTAACTCCACTGAAAAATGAATTGAGTAATGACATTATGTCACGTCACTTACTCCAAAATGGAGTTATATTCTAAACCACGTCCCAAGTATATTATGACTACTAATTATTATGGAAATGAGACAATAAATTAATGTTAAAATGTCTCAAAATCAACAGAGGTTATTAACATTCAAAAAATATGTAATAAATCTTCTATAGTCTGTGCTAAGAGGTCATGATTCTCTGGTGGTGAGTGCTCGACAACATCAACAAAAGCATTCAAGAAAGTGGTTATCATACAGATATGACGACTTAGTTTCAAAATAAATTTAAGAACATATTCCAAAATATTATAAATAATATTTATGATCAAACACCTACTAAATCCGTAGCAGATACTTTAACCCTTTCGCTACTAAAAAGCCAATTATATCTATGTTTTCTACCTACAATAATTAACAGAAAAAAAAAAGGAGGAAAGGGAAAAAGAGAAAGCACCAATGAGTTTCATCCTATTTCGAACTATTCTTTGCATTCCACTTATTTCGACTTTTGCTTGCACCTTTCGTACGTACATCTCGTACTCTCATATTAACTTAACTTATACTAATACAAATAGTAATATATAAATTCTGCATAGCAAATTTTATCGTAATTTAGAAAATATGAAAATAACATGTAATAATGACACATATTTCCCTTCTAATTTATGTTAGCATTATTTAATTTTTGATACTTAAATGATTTTTTACCGCAACTTTTTTCATACGCATTTTAGATTATTGTTAGTCATCGTGGCTTATAGTACTTTTGTGTAGTTTTGAAATATGTAAATTTTATTTAAAGATTTTATATCTTTTTACGATCAAAATTAAAAAAAAAATTGACTCAAAAATTGAATTGTACCACATAACTTAGAAAAAGTAAAAGTAAAAGTTGATGATGTAAAAATTCTAATACATTATCCATGTATATAACTTAAATCCAAAGCTAAGTAATTCAGTGGCATCAAAAGTTCTGCCCCTACTCTTTGCATCATCCTATCTACCTCTCTCACAACTCTAGCCAAACATTTTTTATTTTTTTAGCTTTTCCATAGGTAGGAGTTTAGACAATACAAAAGGAGTTAGTTTTGATTACTTCAATTATAAATGTAAAATTTAATATATTTAATACAAGTCTTCGAAATTCTTTCGTTGTAACTGAATTTTTAAATCAAGATAAAAAAGCCTATAACCATATAACTCGAGCATACATAGAAAATATCCATAAAATACAGACTTATCTAAACCTTAACCCCATTTGGAGGGGGTGCGGATAACTCGGATAACTTAAATAGATCTATAACTCTAATGGATCTATTTTTATTTGTGCGTGGATATTTCTTAACTTCTCTAAACATTTCTATTTTAATTTTAATTTTTATTGATGTTCATATCTTGGGGGTGATTAGATGATATTTGATTAAAAGCTTTATTGTAATATTTTTTAGTTTTTTCTCTTAGTCTTTGTAATTCTTGTATATTATTTTGAAGGTATTCTAAATATTCTATATCTTTTGTTATAAAATATTTAGTTAAATTCTCTTTCATAAGTATTTCTGTTAATCTTATTTCTTCCATATCTTGTCTCCAATATTTTAAATATTCATAGTTTATCATTTTATCCTAAAGTAGTTGTAATACTGCAATTTTTTTTGTAATAATTTATTCTAATTGTACTATATCTGATATTAAATGTTAGGTTATCTATTTTGTTAATTATCCTGTCTTTTTCTTCTATGAATAATTCTATGTCTAAATCATATTCTAAACTGTCTTTTAATTTTAGTTGTTTCATGGTTTTATTTATCCAAGACTTCATGAGTTGAAGCAAGCCTCCTCTTATACACAAACAACTTTTGAATATTTAATAAAAACATGTATCTTTCAAAGGAAAAGCTATGGATAAACAAAGCCCAGAATTATCAAACCTACCAGAACAGGTATTTTCATTTATTATTATGAATAGCTAAATTCATAAATTTCTAACAATCATAATATGATAAAATAAGTTCATATTAGTTACTATAGAGTAGAATTATTCGAAGAATAATATGTTACAAAGTTTATTAGCAAAGAGAAAAAGGAGAAAAATCCCTAAGAACTATGCCATCCTAAAGGTGAAACCGGTGAGGCAAGAAAGTCGTGATAGGGGAGTAACCAGTGTAGAAGCACTGTTTAAGGGAAAAGTATCCAAATTACCATGTTAATAGTGACAGAGTAACATAATTATTTAAGAATAATCTAGTACATAGTGATCTAAGATGATCATACTTTGTTATGTATATGATTGGAAGAAATATTTTGAAATAGCATCATATGAAAAAAAATGACTACTTACTTATCCGATGAAATAGTAGATAAATTTAAAATACTTGTTTTGTATGTATTTAAGGATATAGAAATTGTAGATATAAGAAAAATCATATGGGAAAAAATATTTGACAAATATTTTTTGACTAGAATAAATTACATACCACACCTACCTAACTACTCTTACAAATACCTACATACCAAACCTACACATCAACCATGATAAATTACGTATATTTAGAATATTGAAAAATGGATATGAAAAATATACAATTAATAGAAAAACTAATGAAAACAAATCTAGAAAAATATATGAGAACTAAAGATATAAAATATATAGAATTCCTTAATGAAAACATACAAGAATTATTAAGATTAAAACAAACAACCAGTAAATATTATGATAAAACATTTAATAACCCATAAAATCTAAGCATCATATGAACAATATGGCAAGCTATATATCTGATGAAATTAAGATACTTGTTTTATATATCATTAAAGACTTAGAAATAGAAGACATAAAGAAAATAATATGGGAAAAAATATTTAATGAAGAATCATTAAGTCTAGAATGGTTAGAAGATATGCATGATCTTAGCTTATATTATTCAGATAGTTATTACTCAGATAATAATATTTATTATTCAAATGGATATTATACAGATTAAAAATGTTAGAATATATTAAAAGAGTTAGAGAAAAACAAAGTTGGCTATATGAAGAAATTAATTATAGAAACCAGCTTAGAAGAGGAAGAGAACAATTAAAAGAAAGATTCTGACATTACTCAATCCAGAAAAACAACCAATTGCAAGAGCAATTAGGAAAGGATTTATTTCAGAAGAATTATTAACAAGGTATTGCAAGTTAATTGGACATAAATATCCAGACCATTTATGTTCGAGATATAATGGAGAAGATAATATTATCCCAGAAGTTCAACTGGAATAGAAGAAGATAAGGATGACAGTTGGGAGATACACGACAAAAGATAGAAAGACACGGAGCAATAATAGAAAGATAAGAAGACAAAAACATTAAAGTAAAGAAAGCGACATATGGAAGATTAAATAACTTTTCTTGACTTATTTACGTAAGTTATTATATAGAAGACCATTATTAACCTTAACTTTTTAGGACCTATTGTATAGGTTTTTTGACTTTTAACATGTATAGTATTATTAGTTCTTGTCATTTTTAGGATAAGTAAATTATTACTTTAGGATACGTGTAAAGTAGAAAATAGTTTACGCATTTTCTTTTAGGCTATAAATATGTAAGCCATCCGGCTAAGTTAATTTAAGTTATTCGAGTTATCCGCACCCCCCTCCAAATGGTATCAGAGCCTAGTTATTTAAAAGATAAAGATGGTATGTATAGTAATTTATTTAAGTTTGACTTTGAAATTTATTTACCAAGTATTTATTTGCCGAGCCTAGTTATTTAAAAGGTAAAGATGGTATATATAGTAATTTATGAGTTATTTAAGTTTGACTTTGGAATTTATTTATAGATGAATAATTTAGAATTAAAACAAGTAATATCTGAAAAAAGAAAAGAATTAAAAATAAGAAGGGAAAGACTATAATATGATTGTAGGAGTATGTCAAAAATCAATAAATGCACAAAAGGAAGAAATATCACATTTAAAATCCTTAATAGATAGTCTAGAATACATATATCAACATGATCTATACACTATCAAATAAATAAAATGAACAAAGAAGAATTTATAATAGACGAAAAAACATATGAAAATCACGAAGGATTAAAAATAAAAATAGTATTCTCTAATTTAGGAAGAAGATATAAGAAAATAGGTGAACATTTATATTTAATGCTAGGAAAAGAAGAATTAAAATTAGAAGATAAGTTGACAGCCATGGTAAGAATAGAAAGAGAAAACGAAGAAATAGACAGAAAAAAAGAAATAGATAAGATAAAACAACAAACTACAGAAGAAATACAAAAAATAGAAGAAACTAAAAATAACAAGATTGCTGAACTAGAAAAAGATCTACAAATGCTAAAAGACCTGTATGAAAAAAGACTAAAGAAAATGAAGAAAAGGATAAAGAACAAAAATTATTAAACGAGATAGATCAATTTAAAGAAAAATTAGAAATAAAAAATAAAGAATCAGAAACCAGCGAATTAGAAATAAATACAATAGATGCTGGAGCAACAGATATGATTCGGAAGATAGTGAAACATATACAGAAATCTTAACAAATATAGAAAAGTTAGAAATTAATGAAAAAACAAGAAGTAATTAATAGAGAAAACTTAGAAAATACAAACACAGAAATAAATACTCTTAATAAAGAAGACGATGAAAACATAATACCTAGTACATCAGAAATAAGAAAGCCTACATATTATTATAAAGATAAGTTTAAAAAATATAACCTAAAAAATGAATATAATAAATGGACACCAAAACAAATAATTAATAAAAATTATAACATTTTAGATTTAGACTGTGTAATAGACACAAATAAAACAATACAACTATGGGCATGATACATGTCAAAATAATTATTAGATAATAATATAGATACAACAAATACACCAGAATATATAGAAAGGACATTAATAGGAACAGTAAAATTATGGTTTTTAAACCTAGCCGAAGCAAGTAAAAAAGTATTAAGATCTGATAAAAAAACAGAAGGAACATCAACAATTACTAAAATATCATCAACAGAAATATTGAAAAAATATGAAGTAGCTATAACAGATGAATTTAGCAGTATAACGACAGAAGAAGAAGAACAAAATAAAGAAAAAGATACGAATAGAAATTTAATGTTAAAATTAGCAATATGTAATATGTGCTATATAGATGAATATACGTGCGCATTTAAAGAATATTATTATAAAGGAACATATAATACAGAGGAAAGTAAGGAGATAAGGAAATTATATTTTAGTAAATTACCTGAACCATTTAGTTCAAAAATAATAAAGAGTTGGGATGAAGAAAAAATAGTAGATACCCTAGGAGCAAGAATAAATTTTTTACAAAAATGGTATATAAATCTATGTGAAAAATATAGAGAAGAAATAAAAATGGAAAAAACATTAATAAGAAATTTAGCATGTTGCAAAAATAAAATAGCACCTCAATTTGGATGTGAAGAAAGATATTATAAGAAAAGAAAAAGACATAAGAAATATAAGAAATATAAAAAATCAAAATATAAGTATAAGAAACCAAGAAAGAGATATTATGTAAAAAATTATAAACATAAAAGACTATATAGGAAAAAGAAATCTATAAAAGAATGTACTTGTTATAATTGTGGAAAACTAGAACATTTAGCTAGAGATTGTAAAATGCCTAAAACCCCCCTCCAAAAAAAATATCAGAAATAAAGATAGAAAATACAGAATACATGTAAATAGATTATATAGATTACGAATTAGAAAGTGAAGATAGTATATATGAAATTTCGAAGAATGAAACAGATAATGAAATAGTTAGTGATTTAGATGAATCAAATGACTGAAGAAGATATAAAAATAAACCAAATGACTGAAGAAGATATAAAAATAATAACAAAGGAAGAATATTTAAATGAAAAAGGAACTGACCAAAAAGTAATATTTGACAGTAATATATTTGAAGAAATAAAAGGAAAAGAGTTAGACCTAAGTGTAGAAAAAATATTTAAAATACCAACAATAAAAAATATATTTAGTAGAAAAAAGGAAGAATACTACGTAGTAAGCCAAAAAGAACATGTAATAGACTGTAGATATGCAAAAGGAAGAGCTAGTATACCACTAGTAGGGGTGTGTATAGGTCGGGTTGGTTTGGTTTTCTATTGAAAAAAAACCAAACCAATTATGTAGGTTTATTAAAACTATAAATCAAATCAAACCAACATAAAATCGATTTTTTCGATTTAGGTTTTAGTTGGTTCTTTCAGTTTTTTTTATTTTTCTTATTTTTTTTTATAATATTTATTTTTGACAATTATATTGTGATTGAAGTTTAGATCAAGTATGTTTTTACTCATGCGCTAATGAAAAACTACAATTATGAAAAATTGAGGAGCGAAAAACTCTCTTGAAACTAAAAAATAAGATGAAGAGTGAAAAGTTTAGGTTTTAAGTTTATATTGAATTTTGGATCATTTTATTAGCAATTAATGGATAAATATTACAACTTAAAGGACCAAATATGAATATATATATATATATATATATATATATATATATATATCTACTTTCTAAATATTGAAAATTAATAAGACTAATTGAAAAGTATTTAAAAAGTAGATTATAATTAATATTTTATGTGTAAAAAGTTAAATTATATACATGCATATATATATATACCTATAATCTATTATATATTAAAAGTGGGAACATCCTTGAAAAAGTGAATTGATTTTTTTATCCGTCATTGAAATTCTTGCTTTAAACAAAATCGTCCTTTTCACTATTTTTTCCTAATATTTAAACAAAATCGTCTTTTCCACTATTTCTTCCTAATATTTAGGAGTTGAAAATTAATTCAATGTATTTATGGTAAAAAAAAATCCTTATTAGAAGACATCAAAATTTCTATATTTTTTTCTGATTTAAGAATTGAAAATTAATTAAATATATTTATGGTAACTCTTTCCTTATTTGAAGTCATACAACTGATACATTTTTTATTAGTTTAAGAATTCTAAATCAACTAAATTTGATTTTAAGAAGATTTGAAAAATCTAAAAATAAATATAAAACTATTAGAATAAGAAAAAATTAAATCAATTAATTTGTAAAGATTTGACTTTAAAAATAAGGAACGATTATATATATATATATATATATAAAATCGTAACACAAATATGGTTTAAATTGATGCGTCTCTCTTATCCTGTGGCAACAAGGGAAAGAGGTATACAAATGTAAAAGTGATACCATCAACCACTTGGAATTGGAAAACATATATGTGTATATGTTTATGTTTACATTATTACATTAAAGTGTGAAAGATTTTTGAAAAGTGATTTGAACTTTTACACTTTATTAAAAATCTCCGCAATAGATAAAAATATTTAATTTTAAATAATCAAACGTTACACGTGCGAGGCACGTGCGACTAAACTAGCATATATATATATACACATACACACACACACATATATATATATATTATGTCGGTTTGATTTGGGTTCAGTTTGACATTTTTTGGTTAACACCAAACCAAACCAAGAATGGTCGGGTTTTTTTTTCAAACGCCAAACCAACCAAACCAAATCATAAGTCGATTTTTTTTCTCGGTTTGGTTTGGTTATTCGATTTGGTTTGACTTGACGGTTTGGTCTGTACACCCCTAACCACTAGTAACAAAAAGAATAATTAATAAAGAAATAAATGATATAAAAAGTAAAGACCCAATAAAATATGTACACCTTGGAGGAACAGAGATATTGATAAAAGCATGTTTTAGAGAAGGAATAGATACACCAATAGAATTATATTTAGCAGATGATAGAATTATAAAACCTATAGAAAAAAGTATAATAACTGCCATAAAAGGAAATTTAATATACCGAAAATTTAAATTTATAATAAGTGTGAATTATTCAGTAGCAATAACAGATAAAAACATAGATAAAT
Source organism: Capsicum pubescens (assembly GCA_030864215.1). Taxonomy (NCBI): domain Eukaryota; kingdom Viridiplantae; phylum Streptophyta; class Magnoliopsida; order Solanales; family Solanaceae; genus Capsicum; species Capsicum pubescens. The sequence continues at coordinate 264,757,112 of CM061549.1, read as the reverse complement.
CATTAGTATTATATTGGAAAATATCAGGAATATAACTAACCCCAGAAAGTAAAATATTTACAGCAAGATGTAAAAATCTATATGTATTGACAACAAAAGATAAAATAATAGGAAAAAATAAAATTAACAAAATACAAATAGTATGTCCTTTCGAACAATTTGTAAAAACAATTGATAATAATGATTATAGTTACAAATACATAGATATAGAAGAAGATTTAGAAATAATAAATGATAGAATAAGTACAACAAAAAGAATAGCTTATGAAAAAACAGAATCATCAAGCTCATCAAAAAGAAAAAATTATGAAACAACTTCAACAGTTAATTTAACTCAATATTACATAACAAGAACAATAAATGAAAAAGAATATTTAATACTCTTAAACATAGGACAAGAAGAAAATTATATAGCAAAATATCTAGTAAAAAATGAAGAAATAAAATCTAATAGTAATATATGCCCAGATCTACCAAGGAGTCTAATAAACATTAAGGATACGACAGAAAAAGAAATAATAATAGGAGTTAGAAAAATAAAAATAGAATTTGAAATAAAGGGAGATATGCAAAAAACAGACATAATATTAGGAATAAAATGATTAGAACAAGTAAAACCATACAATATAGAACATACACAATTATCTATAACATATAAAAAAAAATTATTAATAAAAAGAGCTTTGACATTATATGAAAATATATGTACTTGTAAAAATAATAGTAGAAGGATATTATAATAGGTATTATACACCTATGATAGATACAAGAGCAGAAGCAAACTTATATAGATACAACTGTTTACCAGAAGATAAATGAGATGAGCTAAAAATACCAATAGTAGTCAAAGGATTTAATAATGAAGGAAGTTTAATTACATATAAAGCTAAAAATGTAAAAATACAGATATGGGATAAAATAATAACAATAGAAGAAATATATAATTATGAACTAACATCAAAAGATATGCTTTTAGGAATGCCATTTTTAGATAAATTATACCCACATATAATAACTAAAACAGATTGGTGGTTTACAACACCATGTAAACAAAAAGTAAGAGCAAAAAGAGTTATTAATAAAATTAGAAAGAAAACTGATTGGATAAAAGGAAGTGAAAAAATCACACAAAAATTAGAAAATATAAAAAATACTGAAGAAACAATAGAACTAGTTATATTTTCAATATATAAAGAAGAAATAACTATATTTTCAATAGATAAGGTAGAAATAATAAAGAAAAAATTAAGACAATTATACAGTGAAGATCCATTAAAAGGATGGAAAAAACATAAAACTACTGTAAAAATTGAGCTAATAGATAACAATAGTATAATAACCCAAAAACCATTAACATATAATTTTGATGATTTAAAAGAATTTAAAATGCATATAGATGAATTATTAGAAAAACAATACATACAAAAAAGTAATAGTAAACACAATAGTCCAGCATTTATAGTAAATAAACATAGTGAACAAAATAGAGGAAAAAGTAGAATGGTTATCCAATACCAAATAAGATATTAAAAATAAGACAAATACAAGGATATAATTACTTTAGTAAATTTGATTGTAAATCAGGATTTTACCATTTAAAGTTAGAAAAAGAATCTAAAAAATTAACTGCATTTACAACACCCCAAGGATTTTACGAATGGAATGTGCTACCATTTAGATATAAAAATGCACCAGACAGATACCAACACTTTATGGATAGTTATTTTAAACAATTACCTAATTGTATAGTAGACATAGATGATATACTATTATACAAAAACTAAAGAGGAACATTTAAAATTATTAGAACAATTTACAAATATAATAGAAAAATCGGGAATAAGTTTAAGTGAAAAGAAAGCCGAAATTATGAAAAATCAGATAGAGTTTTTAGGAATACAAACAGATAAAAGTGGAGTAAAAATGCAACAACATATAGTACAAAAAATAATAAATTCAAAAGAAGAATTAGATACGAAAAAGAAATTACAATCATTTTTAGGATTAGTAAATCAAGTAAGAGAATATATACCAAAATTAGCAGAAAACCTAAAGCCATTACAGAAAAGTTTAAAAAGGATGTAGAATATAATTACAACGAAGAAGATAGAAAACAAGTTCAAAAAATAAAAATACTCTGTAAAGAGTTACCAAAATTACAATTTTCAGACGAAAATAAAAATTTACATATATAGTAGAAGCAGATGCAAGTGAATATAGTTACAGAGGAGTACTTAAATATAGATATGAAGAAGAAAAATTAGAACATCATTGTAGATACTACTCAGGCACGTGTAATAAAACAGAGATAAAATGGGAAATAAATAGAAAAAAATTATGTTCATTATATAAATGTTTATTAGCATTTGAGCCATATATTGTATATAACAAGTTTATTGTACGAACATATAATACACAGGTACGTTGGTGGTTAACAAAGAAAATACAAAATTCAGTTACAACGAAAGAGATTCGGAGACTAGTATTAAATTTTACATTTACAATTGAAGTAATCAAAACTAACAAGAATGTCATTGCAGATTACATATCAAGACAAAGCTACACAGACTGATATAATAGAAGATGATGCTTTATAAAAGATACTCAAAACCCTAACTACGCTTTCAATGAAAGTGGACAGTATGAGTAATGAAATAGAAAAGCTAAAGACTAATGAAGTTAAACAGAAGTCTAAAGCTATGAACCAGATAACTCAGCAGTGTGCAGAACTATGTGAATCGGAAGACATCAAAATTCCAGAGCTAAAAGGAGACGTTGGGACACTCCATAAAACCCATAACGTCTATCAATCTACAATGGTAGGTACAAACAAAGGAGTTAGTGGACAAAGATATCAGAACATGAACATGAACAAGATATTTGAAAAACCATTTCGAGAAAGTTTAAACCAAGATAGAAAAGCCTAGAACCATATAACTCGAGCATACATAGAAAATATCCACAAAATACAAACTTACCTAAACCTTAACCCCAGAGCTTTAAATATCCAAGAACCAAACACAAACTATATAACCCAAAAATTACAAGGTTACAACAAGTTAATCGCACTACCGAAAACCAACCCAAGCTTAGTTAAAACTTGTTATAGTTATGGATTATTAAATATCGTATATACCCAAGGTGGAGATGAACTAACAGCTATACCAGAATTATATAGAGCATTCGCCACCTATAAGAAAATAACCAAAGGAAATCTATTTTTTATAAAGTTTTATACTGCACCAGCAGAGATACTATATGACGAAATTAGATCAGTTATACAAGTTGTAAAAATAGGATTAACCAGAGATATGATTATACCGGAAGATATTGTTCAACAGCCAGAAATACTTAAAGTTAAGATACCTGATTTTTATGCAAATAAACGAATTATTGGAATATCTACAATTGTTCAAGAATTAGCAAATAATTATATCAATGGAAACCCTATATGGAGCTATTATTCAAGAGATCATCAAATGATTTATTCAAATTCAAGCGAACTACGACAGTCAGATATGGAAGAAGCTAGACAATGAATTCTGATATTACTCAATCCAGAAAAACAACCAACTGCAAGAGCAATTAGGAAAGGATTTATTTCAGAAGAATTATTAACAAGGTATTGCAAGTTAATTGGACACAAATATCCAGACCATTTATGTTTAAGATGTAATGGAGAAGATAATATTATCCCAGAAGTTCAACTGAAATAGAAGAAGATAAGGACGACAGCTGGGAGATACACGACAAAAGATAGAAAGACACGGAGCAATAATAGAGAGATAAGAAGACAAAAGCATTAAAGTAAAGAAAGCGACATATGGAAGATTAAATAACTTTTCTTGACTTATTTACGTAAGTTATTGTATAGAAGGCCATTATTAGCCTTAACTTTTTAGGACCTATTGTATAGGTCTTTTGACTTTTAACATGTATAGTATTATTAGTTCTTGTCATTTTTAGGATAAGTAAATTATTACTTTAGGATACGTGTAAAGTAGAAAATAGTTTACGCGTTTTCTTTTAGGCTATAAATATGTAAGTCATCCGGCTTAGTTAAAGGCAAGACTTCATGAGTTGAAGCAAGCCTCCTCTTGTACACAAACTACTTTTGAATATTTAATAAAAACAGGTATATTTCAAAGGAAAAGCTATGGATGAACAAAGCCCAGAATTATCAAACTTACCAGAACAGGTATTTTCATTTATGATTATGAATAGCTAAATTCATAAATTCCTAACAATCATAATATGATAAAATAAGTTCATATTAGTTACTATATAGTAGAATTATTCGAAGAATAATATGTTACAAAGTTTATTAGCAAAGAGGAAGAGGAGAAAAATTTCTAAGAACTATGCCATCCTAAAGGTGAAATCGGTGGGGCAAGAAAGCCGTGATAGGGGAGTAACATGCTAATAGTGACAGAGTAACATAATTATTTAAGAATAATCTAGTACATAGTAATCTAAGATGATCATATTTTGTTATGTATATGATTGGAAGGAATATTTTGAAATAAGCATCATATGAAAAAGAATGACTACCTACTTATCCGATGAAATGATAGATAAATTTTAAATACTTGTTTTGTATGTACTTAAGGATATAGAAATTGTAGATATAAGAAGAATCATATGAGAAAAAATATTTGACAAATATTTTTTGACTAGAATAAATTACATACCACACCTACCTAACTACTCTTACAAATACCTACATACCAAACCTACACATCAACCATGATAAATTACGTATATTTAGAATATTAGAAAATGAATATGAAAAATATACAATTAATAGAAAAACTAATGAAAACAAATCTAGAAAAATATATGAGAACTAGAGATATAAATTATATAGAATTCCTTAATGAAAACATACAAGAATTATTAAGATTAAAACAAACAACCAGTAAATATTATGATAAAGCATTTAATAATCCATAAAACCTAAGCATCATATGAACAATATGGCAAGCTATATATCTGATAAAATTAAGATACTTGTTTTACATATCATTAAAGACTTAGAAATAGAAGACATAAAGAAAATAATATGGGAAAAAATATTTAATGAAGAATCATTAAGTCTAGAATGGTTAGAAGATATGCATGATCTTAGCTTATATTATTCAGATAGTTATTACTCAGATAATAATATTTATTATTCAGATGGATATTATACAGATTAAAAATGTTAGAATGTATTAAAAGAGTTAGAGAAAAACAAATTTGGCTATACAAAGAAATTAATTATAGAAACCAGCTTAGAAGAGGAAGAGAACAATTAAAAGAAAGATTAATTTGGATAAATAAAATCATGAAACAACTAGAATTAAAAGACAGTTTAGAATATGATTTAGACATAGAATTATTGATAGAAGAAAAAGACAGGATAATTAACGAAATAAATAACCTAAAATTTAATATCAGATATAGTACAATTAGAATAAATTATTACAAAGAAAATTGCAGTATTACAATTACTTTAGGATAAAATGATAAACTATGAATATTTAAAATATTGGAGACAAGATATGGAAGAAATAAGATTAATAGAAATACTTATGAAAGAGAATTTAATTAAATATTTTAGAACAAAAGATATAGAATATTTAGAATACCTTCAAAATAATATACAAGAATTACAAAGACTAAGAGAAAAAATTAAAGAATATTACAGTAAAACTTTTAATCAAATACCATCTAATCACCTTCCAAGATATGAATATCAATAAAAATTAAAATTAAAATTAAAATAGAAATGTTTAGAGAAGTTAAGAAATATTCACGCACAAATAAAAATAGATCAATTAGAGTTATAATAGATTTATTTAAGTTATCTGAGTTATCCGCACCCCCTCCATATGGTAGGACATTATTATAATTGGATTTGGGAACTCATAACCACAATTTATTTTCTTATTTTAAATAAAATGATATATTTTCATATTTAAAAATAATTTAATTTAATTTAATTTTTTATTTTGTAATAACAAGTTTTACTACCACGTAACTATCGTATCATGTTTAATATTGTAAGTTTTAAAAACTTTCTTTCTTAAAATCTCAATCTATTCTAAACACCGCTCGCACAAATTGACAACAGAGGGAAGTAAGATTCTTAAACCACTTGACTGTACCAGACCAATTCTCAAGTTAGTTACTACTTTTTGTTCCCATAAATTCAACCCTAGCCCTTCCACTTCTCTTTCATTCCCTCTCTAATTTGCATCTTCCTCTATTAATTACTTAATTCCAAATCTTTTTGGTTATTAATACTAAACTTAGCAGAGAAAATCCTCTAATATTCTTTCACTATCATCGTACTAAGTAAGAATCTTTATCCTCATTCTAAACGAACGGATTTTATAAATTAGTACAAAAAAAAAATCTTCTGTTTCGTTCCTCTGTTTCATAGTATTGTTCAAAAAAAAAAATCAACATGGGCTCAACCTCAATTCTCTATCAGGGGTTGCAATCCTGCATGGAGCCACAATTACCTCAACAATATTTTCTAATAAGTAAATCATGTCCTCCTAGATTAATTTTTTCCCCAGTCTAATACGTCTTTGAAAAAGACAGAAGCAGGAAATGATGGATTGTCTGAACTGTTATCCTTCTTTCTACGGGTTTAAGAATCTATATACTAGAAACAACCACTTCAAGTAGTTCAAGTTTAAGAACAAGAACACAATGAAATACCAAAAATACTCTCAACCCAAGATCAAAGTGATCTTTATAAGATGTGTATTTTATTTTCAGAAATAAAGATGAAGCAGAACTGGACAAGTCGTCCAAATTCACGGAGTTTCCTTAAGGAAATAATTCCCCTCACTGTACCCGAGGTTGTGGAATTTTTCCTCCCAGAATAAAATGGCCAAACAAACCAACTGTAGCGGTACCTCAAACAATTGGAATATCTTCAAACTCACTGAACGTTTTGAGTGATCACACAGAATATTTTTTAAGTCAAGAAGAGTGTTTTTATTCTGAAATTTTTCGTCTCTAAACCTGTGAATGAAAACAGGTTTATATAGCCATAACATGCCTCTTCTGAAAAGAGGCAATGGTTCACTTTAAAGGTTGCACCTCTTTCTGAAAATTCATATCTATTCATCAAAGAGTGCATCTTTTCCTGAACAGTCATCTCATTTCATGAAACAGTGTGTTACTTCGTTGAAAGATTGCATCCTTCTGAAGCATGCACCAGTTCATGAAGCAGTGCATCAGTTCACTTGAAACAGTGCAATTAAAGCATCAGTTCTGTTCGAAACATTGCAACTGTTACTGCATGCATATTATATAAATGGAGTATCAAAAAAAAAATTCCTGCGTTTTTCTTTTGTATGTTCAGATCTCAAATAAATTTTGTCCAAAAAGATAGGTCTCATCAATCGATCATTTGACAAATTCAAATCCAAATCTAAATCCAAATTTGAATCCAAATCTGAAGCCGAGCCGAGCCGAGCTGAGCGAGCGACGACGACGACGGTGTGAGGCATCTCTTATTGCTTGCCTCACTTACCATGTGGAGTAAGTGTTCTTGATTATAAACACTTCCAAGTTCTCTTCTTCCACCAATGTGGGAGAAAGAGTAAACTTTCTAATTTGGGAGTACACTTTCCATTTTAGTGTCTCCTTCCCTCCACTATTTTACTCTCTATTTTTCCATTCACACTTCTTTCATATACTATGAACCCAACAATCTCCCACATGAATGGGGAATGACTATTTTTTGTAAAATTTTTACGGATAAGTATGTGATTATCAAGCAAAGACTGATTGCATCTGGATAAGTGGGTTTCCCTTTGAACTTTCCGTAATGAACATGCATCGGATGCACTCGATCAATCGATAGATTTGATATCTTTGAACCGTCGAGCTTTAATGTATACCTAGACAATACATGTCACACAACCAACCTTTTAATGTTTATGGTTCTCATGGTTTTATTCCTTTCAGCCATGAACACGTCCCGATTTTATGAGAGCTTAGAGAATAGGCCTTTACTAACATTCTCCTTGAAACGGCTTCCACCTCGCCCTCACATAGGTGATTTCTAAACGTTCAATTCTATAGATTAAACTATTTGGTCAAATCTGCCAAATTTAGATAATCATTAAAAGACTTCTCTCCTTAAGCCTTATCCTTGTTTACTATACATTGTCTACATCATGAGAATGGGTTGGGTAATTGACAATGTTGAACCTATCAGACACAAATTTGTTTGATCTCCTTGAACCTAACTCTTGGGATCTCCAGTCTGCTAGGTAGAGTTACCGCCATGCTGACTTGTCCTAGTCCTTAAACTCATTCCCTTAGATGTCCTTTCCACTCCTTCTCTAGATAGGACTTTTGTAAGTGGATCCGACACATTATCCTTTGACTTTACATAGTCAACTGTGATAATTCCAATAGAGAGAAGTTCTCTAACGGTATTATGTCTTCGTCTTATATAACGAGATTTACCGTTATACATCATGCTCCCTGCCCTACTTATTGCCGTGTGGCTATCACAGTGTATACATACTGGTGCCACTGGCTTGGGCCAATACAGAATATCTTCCAAGAAATTTCAGAGCCATTCTGCTTCTTCACCGGTTTTATCTAATGCGATAAATTCAGATTCCATTGTAGAGCGAGCAATACAAGTCTGTTTGGATGATTTCTAAGAGACTGTTCCTCCACCGATAGTAAATACATATCCACTTGTGGATTTTACTTCATTCGATTGGGTGATCCAATTTGCATTACTATATCATTCAAGTACCGCAGGATATTTATTATAATGCAAGGCATAATCTTGAGTGTATTTAAGATACCCCAAAACTCTTTTCATTGCCATCCAATGAGTTTTGTTGGGATTACTCGTGTACCGACTCAATTTACTAATAGCGCATGCTATGTCTGGTCGTGTACAATTCATTATATAAATTAAACATCTCAATACTCTTGCGTACTCCAATTGTGAGTCACTTTCACCTTCGTTCTTTTGGAGTGCAAAGCTCACATCCAAAGGAGTCTTGGCAATACCGAATTCCATATACTTGAATTTGTCAAGTACATTTTTGATATAATGAGACTGTGACAATGCCAACTCTTGTGGAGTTCTATGGATTCTTATACCTAAGATCACATCCGTAACTCCAAGGTCTTTCATATCGAACTTGCTCTCAAGCATTCATTTTGTAACATTTATGTCAGAAATATCTCTACTGATGATCAACATATCATCCACATATAAACAAACAATGACTTGGTGATTTGGAGTGTGTTTAATATAAACATATTTATCACATTTATTTATCTTGAACCCGTTTGCCAACATGATTTGGTCAAACTTCACATGTCATTGTTTAGGTGCTTGCTTTAGTCCATACAGTGAATTTATAAGTTTACACACTTTATTCTCTTTTCCTAGAACCACAAAACCCTCAGGCTGTTCCATGTAAATTTCTTCCTCCAATTCTCTATTTAGGAATGCGGTTTTCACATCCATTTGATAGATTTGAAGATCATATACCGCAGCCAAGACAATTAACATTCGAATCGATGTTATCCTTGTTACTGGCGAGTATGTATCGAAGTAATCAAGGCCTTCTTTTTGTTTGAAGCCTTTTACTACAAGTCTTGCCTTGTATTTGTCAATAGTGTCATCCGCTTTCATCTTCCTTTTGAAGATCCATTTAGAACCTAAAGGTTTATTTCCGGGAGGAAGATCAACCAATTCCCATCTATGGTTGCTTAAGGTTGAATCAATCTCACTATTGACTACCTTTTTCCAAAAGGATGAGTCCGAAGATGCCATCGCTTCCTTAAATATTTGAGGCTCATTTTCTAAGAGAAATGTTACAAAATCCTATCCAAACGAAGTAGACGTTCTTTGACGTGTACTACGTCTTGGATTTTCTTCATTATGCACATTCTCACTTGGTTTATCTCGAGGTCGTTTCGACCCCCCCACTAGACTGTTCATGTCTAGTTTTATACGGATAAATGTTTTCAAAGAATTCAACATTATCTGATTCAATTATCGTATTTTCATTAATATCCGGATGTTTGGATTTATGAACAAAAAATCGACATGCTTTACTACTTTTAGCATATCCTATGAACACACAGTCCACTGTCTTAGGTCCTATTTTAACCCTTTTAGGCATAGGAATTTGGACCTTTGCTAGACACCCCCACACTTTAAAATATTTCAAGTTGGGTTTTCTTCATTTCCATTTTTCATAAGGAATTGATTGTGTTTTACTATGGGGAACTCTGTTGAGTATACGATTGGATGTAAGGATAGCCTCCCCCCATAAGTTTTGCGGTAAACCAGAACTTATAAGTAAGACATTCATCATTTCCTTTAAAGTTTGGTTTTTCCTTTCTGCAATTCCATTAGATTGAGGTGAATACGGGGCCGTGGTTTGATGGATGATTCCATTCTCTACACATATTTCGGCGAAGGGAGATTCATATTCTCCACCCCTATCACTTCTTATCATTTTTATCTTTTTATCTAACTGATTTTCAACTTCAGTTTTATATTGCCTAAACACATCTATTGTTTCATCCTTACTATTTAGCAAATAGACATAACAATATCTAGTGCAATCATCAATAAAATTTATGAAATACTCTTTCCCACCACGTGATGGTGTTGACTTCATATCACAAATGTCAGTGTGTACTAAGTCTAAAGGATTGGAATTCCTTTCAACGAACTTATAAGGATACTTTGCATACTTTGATTCCACACACGTTTGACACTTTGATTTATTGCACTCAAAGTTTGGCAAAACTTCCAAGTTAATCAGTTTTCGTAACGTTTTGTAATTAACATGGCCTAAACGTTCATGCCATAAATCATAAGACTCAAGCAAATAAGAAGAATTTGAACTTCTATTTATTTCAACAGTCATTACATTCATCTTATAAAGGCCTTCGGTCAGATAACCTTTTCCTACATACATTTCTCCTTTGCGAATTACAATTTTTCCAGAAACGGTTACATATTTGAATCCGTTTTTGTCTAGAAGTGAAACAGAAATTAATTCCTACGTAACTCCGGAACATACAAGACATTGTTAAGTGTCAAGACCTTTCCTGAAGTCATTTTCAAGCATATTTTTCCTGTTCCTTCTACCTTAGAAGTAGCGGAGTTAGCCATGTAGATAGATCATTTCTTCTACTTGAGCCAGAGCGAATGACGAAAACAACTATTTGTTGGCACATACATGGAGGGTGGCACCAGAATCCATCCACCATTCGCGAGGATTTCCCACCAAGTTGCATTCTGAGAACATAGCACACAAATCATCACATTCTTTGTTGGATTCAATCATATTTGCTTAATCCTTTTTCTTGCCTTTCTTCGGGGCACGACAATCCGTGGACTTGTGGCCAATCTTGCCACAATTGAAGCATTTTCCCTTGAATTTCTTCTTGGGTTGATAGCTTCCTTGTTCAGCTTTCTTCCTTTTCTTAGAATTATTTTGGTCATCTTCTACAATATGTGCTCCATTAATTGTAGAATTTCCTTTTGACCTTCTCCCGGCAGCCTTATTGTCCTCTTTAATACGTAATTGGATAATAAAATCTTCGACAGTCATCTCTTTGCGTTTGTGCTTCAAGTATTTTTTGAAGTCTTTCCACATAGGTGGTATCTTCTCAATGATCGCTGCTACTTGAAATACATCATTCACAATCAAACCTACAAAACAGTTTATGTGAGTTCTAAGAACATTTTTAATTTGTTCAACTAAGGTATTTTTCAAAGACAACTTCTGCTAGGAGATCGTGAATGATTACTTGTAATTCCTGCGCTTGAGAGACAACTGATTTGTTATCTATCATTTTAAAGTCCAGGAACCTTGCAATAAAAAATTTCTTAATTCCCGCATCCTCCGTCTTATATTTTCGTTCAAGTGCCCCGCACAATTCCTTCAATGTCTTAGTTCCACTATAAACATTGTAAAGGTCGTCTTGGAGACCACTCAGAATATAATTCCTGCAAAGAAAGTCTGAATGTTTCCAAGCCTCTACAATTACAAAACACTCTTTGTTCGAGGTTCCCTCGGGAACCTCAGGAGCGTCTTCGCTAGTGAACTGTTGCAGACACAAAGTGGTGAGGTAAAAGAACATCTTTTGCTGCCATCGCTTAAAGTCAATGCCCGCAAATTTTTTGGGCTTCTCCGCAGGTGCCATTGGTTGCGGAGCATTTGCTCGACTTACTGAAGCAATATTGTTTGCCCCCACAGTCATAGCCACATCTTACATTAGACTATCGGTAGTAATTTTTCTTGTCACCACAAGACAGAAAAATTTAGTATTTTTCAGAATACTACTTATAAAGTTAAATAAATTTTAAACTTTTCTTCTTGTTTCTACTTAACAACGAAGTTTTTATGACTTCCAATTGTCAACCGATTGAATTTTACACTTGTGATAAAGATTTTATGTCTTCTAATCACTAGTTAAACTCAAACGCAGTAGAAAGCTTAAGCTTTAATCTCCAAAAACAAGTAATACAGATTCTGGATTATTTCCTTAAGATTGTTATCCTTCTACGGGTACAAGAATCTGTATACTAGAAACAACCACTTCAAGTAGTTCAAGTTTAAGAACAAGAGCATAATGAAGTACAAAAAATTCCTTCAACCCAAGATCAAAGTGATCTTTATAAGAGGTGTATTTTATTTTCAGAAATAAAGATGAAGCAGAACTAGCCAAGTCGTCCGAATTCACGGAGTTTCCTTAAGGAAATAATTCCCCTCACTGTACCCGAAGTTGTGGAATTTTTTCTCCCAGGATAAAATGGCCAAACAAACCAACTGTAGCGGTACCTCAAACAATTGGAATATCTTCAAACTCACTGAACGTTTTGAGTGACCACACAGAATATTTTTTAAGTCAAGAAGAGTGTTTTTATTTTGAAATTTTTCGTCTCTAAACCTGTGAATGAAAGCAGGTTTACATAGCCATAACATGCCTCTGCATTCTTCTGAAGCATGCATCAGTGCATCAGTTCACTTGAAACAGTGCAACTGAAGAATCAGTTTTGTTCGAAACATTGCAACTGCTACTGCATACATATTATATAAATGGAGTATCAGAAAGTTTTTTCCAACGTTTTTCTTTTGGTATGTTCGGATCTCAAATAAATTTTGTCCAAAAAGATAGATCTCATCGATCCAAATTCAAAGCCGAGCGAGCGACAACAACAACGCAAGGCATCTCTTATTTCTTGCCTCACTCACCTTATGGAGTAAGTGTTCTTGATTATAAACACTTCCAAGTTCTCTTCTTCTACCAATGTGGGAGAAAGAGTAAACTTTCTAATTTGGGAGTACACTTTCCATTTTAGTGTCTCCTTCCCTCCACTATTTTACTCTCCATTTTTTCATTCACACTTCTTTCATATACTATGAACCCAAACATCAACAGCATAGCAATATAATGTTGATAACAACATTGGTGGTTGGAGTTTCATACAAGATCTTTCCAACCCAAAAAAAGATTATATATTATGACGAAAAAGAAGAGTACGTTCACCCTTAGCATCAAATTAAAAGCTTGGAGATGTATGTACTGAGAGCTTAGGGAGCGAAACGGGCAGTGACATTAGCGAAAGCATCGAGGAACACTTGTTTTTCTTGTCAGAAAGCGAGAATTCTCATCTAGCTCGACAATCCAAATGTAGGGAAATAGGCAAAAAAGGACATGACAGGATAACTAGTTTAATTTCCTCCTCCTATGCCTTCCCTTAGTCGAACGAATGGTGTTCAAAGTGAGGCCTCATCGCGAAGGTGGGCGTTTAATCTTGAAAGCCATGACTGTCAGTGCCCGTAAGTCTGTCTTCAAAGCAGAACGAGTTGATGGGAGGCTTAGGCTTTCTTTGTTGAATAATAGAATACTGAAGCTGAAGCGCAAGAAGATGGACATATATACTTGAAAATATTGATGAAATTGATGATGGTGATAGAAAATTAGTAAGTCGCAAGGAAAATGGGAGTAGGATCAAAAGGATACCAAGTTGGGAGCCATTTTGGGTGGCCATATATATCTTAAATGATGAAATGCTTGGTGGCCATTTCCTATATGCTTATTGATGTATTTTGGGTTATTATTATTCTTTTGTATTGTAATCTATCCTGATTTTGTAAGGGTAATTAATTATTATGCTTATTGATATACTATTGTATACTATCCATTTGTGTTTGCTTAAGATACATTTAGTTGGGCCGGAACGTTTCTATAGCTATTAATAATGATATTATTATTGAATGCTATAAAGTTTGATAATTAGTGCAAATAGTACTGAATTTCAGTACTCCTGAAATATTGAAAAGCTGTTTCGCGGAGTATTTCAGGTAAAATATTAGTCTTTCACTTGTAAACATTTTTTTAAAGTGAAATTCATGTCCAATCATAAATAACTTTCAATATTGGTAGAAAATATTAATTTCCCAATTGAGTAAGTGATCAAGTTCCATTCATCATGAACCAACTGCCATAACTGCTATTTTTCTTTTGACCATGGGAGGAGAGGCTAAGAGAGTTATGAAATATTTGATGGTACATGCAAGTGCACTTTCGTACTTCAAACTCTTACTGCCAAAAAAAAAAAACACTCTTTTCGTCACATTTTATGTGGTAGTATTTGACTAAGGACAGTCCGGTGCACTAAAGCTACCGCTATACGCAGTGTCCGTTGAAGGGCCCCACCACAAGGGTGTATCGTACGCAACCTTACCTTGCATTTCTGCTAGAGGCTGTTTCCAAGGCTTGAACCCGTGACCTACTGGTCACATGGCAGCAACTTTACCGGCTACTCCAAGGCTCTCCTTCGCTAAGAAAAAAAAAAAGATGTTTAAAACGTGTGATCCAAGATATACTTTTAACATTGATGTAGCTATAAAACATCTAATAATGACGCATAAAATAAAATAGATGTAGTAGCTAGCTACTATAAGAAACGAGCAATCAATTAAAAGCACACGATTAATCAACCACACCGTATATATAGTCATAGAGAAGATCAACAAAGATGAACACAAATTTACTAGGTTCAACAGACAGGCAATACGTCTTTCAGCAAGAGGAAAAGTTTCACTATCAAAACAGCATTTTAATTGGTCAGGAATATTTAATACTGATACAGATTTAATAATTAATTGATCTGTTTAATATTGAAGGGGTTACAGCTGTATATATAGAGAACTGAAGAATAACTAATTACAGAATAACCCAGATGTATTAAATAATTATATATGTAGTCTATTATCCCCCCGCAAGCTGATCAGCGGTAACGAGGGGCAGCTTGGAGCAGAGAGACTGAAAAGGCTGTAACGGAAGAGGCTTGGTGAGAATATCAGCAAGCTGGTCAGTAGATGGGACATAGTGCGTGGCCATCGCTCCTGCAAGTACCTCATCGCGAACAAAGTGACAGTCAGACCCAACATGCTTCATACGATCATGAAGGACTGGATTTTTGGTAACACAAATAGTGGACTGATTGTCACAATAAATCTGTGGTTTCGTCGGGGGAATGCCAAGTGCATCCGTAAGGTATCGTAACCACATGGCTTCAGCAACACCCGCAGCCATGGCACGATATTCTGCTTCTGTGGAGGAACGGGACACTCGCGTTTGCTTCTTGGTGCACCAGGAAATCAGATTCGGTCCCATCATAACAATATATCCAGTAGTGGACTTTCGATCATCTTTGTCGTTAGCCCAATCCGAATCAGAAAAAACAGATATATCAAACGAGCCCTTTTGAAATAAAATTCCACAGTGAAGAGTACCTTGAAGATAGCGCAGAATGCGTTTCAAGGCCTGAAAGTGTTGTTCTGTGGGAGCATGCATTGATTGGGAGACTCGATTGACTGCATATTGGATGTCCGGACGAGTAACAGCAAGATAATGAAGTCCACCGACGAGGCTCCGATATAGTGTAGGATCGGCAAAGGGAGTATTCGGCCCTGGGGATTGGCGGACTGCCATGGGAGTGACCGCGGGTTTGCAGTCTGTCATTCCAGCCCGATTTAGAAGTTCAAGGGTATATTTTGTCTGATGCATCAATATGGTTCCCGATTTGCGGATGAGTTCGAGGCCAAGAAAGAACTCCAGAGGACCGAGGTCCTTAAGTTTGAAGTCACGATGCATAGCTTCAGTAATTTCAGTGATGAGTGATGACGAGCTGCCTGTAATAACAATATCATCCACATAGATAAGAATGATGACTGTCCCTCGAGAACAGTGAAGGGTGAAGAGGCTGTTGTCATGATGGTAGGTGCGAAAACCAAGACCCTGCAGAAAAGTAGAGAGACGTGTGTACCAGGCACGAGGGGCCTGTTTCAGGCCATACAGTGATTTGCGAAGCTTGCAAACATAGTGAGGACGGTTGGGATTAACATATCCCGGTGGCTGAACCATATAGATTTCTTCCTCAAGATGACCATGAAGAAAGGCATTGCTGACGTCTAGCTGATGAAGCGGCCAATCATAGTGAAGAGCAAGAGACAAGACCAGACGAATAGTCTGTTGCTTAACAACAGGGCTGAAGGTCTCCTTATAATCCACACCATACTCCTGATGATACCCTTTTGCAACCAGACGTGCTTTATAGCGAGAAAGAGATCCATCTGAATTTCGTTTGATGCGAAACACCCATTTGCACCCAATAGACTTTCGGTTACTAGGCAGAGGTACCAAATCCCATGTACGTTGTTCATTCAGAGCCTGAAATTCCTCATCCATAGCTTGGCACCAGAAACTATTTTTGGAGGCTTGGTTGTAGGTAGTAGGCTCAGTTGTGGGATGTGCATCAAAGGGTATTTGAGTGTGGTAGGCTTTGGGTTTGAAGGTACCGGCCTTGGCTCGGGTTGTCATAGGATGAGTGTTGAGTGGAGGGTGATTAGGAAGGGGTGGTGGAGTTGTATGATGCGTGGGCGGGGGTTGGGTGGGGCTGCCGTGGGAGCTGGGATGTGCAGCGGTGGATGGGGTGGCTGTATGTGTGTTAGGAGTATGATGTAGGGAAGTGGTGGGTTGTGTGGCAGTCGGCTGGGTGTTCGGGTGGGAGGTTTGGGGTTTCGGGTGGGTAGTGGTGTAGTGGGGTACCGGGTTAGGTGCCGAGTGAGCCGGAGCATGAGCGTGAGAAAAGGACGGAAATAATGGCACAACGCCAAGTGGATTGGGGGAGTATGGAGTAGAGGAAAGACTTGTGTAAGGAAATTGTTCCTCCACAAAACGAACATGACGGGAAACATATGTTTTCTGAGATACAGGATCGAAACATTTGTAACCTTTGATAGTGGGATGATAGCCTAGAAAGACACAAGGGGTGGACCGAGGTTGAAGTTTATGTTGAGTGTGCGGACGCAACCAGGGATAAACTAGACACCCAAACGGGCGGAGATGGATATAGTCGGGTGGATGATTGTAGAGACGGGCATATGGAGTGGAGTTGGAGAGAGTGTGAGTGGGCATGCGATTTATGAGGTAGTTGGCAGTAGCAAGGGCATCAACCCAAAAGGAAACAGGTAAGGTGGAATCATGGAGGAGCGCAACAACTGTTTCTATTAGGTGACGGTGTTTGCGCTCAGCAACGCCATTTTGTTCAGGGGTATATGGACATGAAGTGTGATGAAGAGCCCCTAGATTTTGAAGAAAAACACCAAATGCATTGTTGACAAATTCTTTGCCATTGTCACTTCGAAAAATTTTGATTTTGGCATTAAATTGATTTTGAACCATTCGGTCAAAGTTTACAAAAATAGTATAAGCTTCGGATTTAAATTTCAGAGGATAAAGCCAAGTGAATTTACTGTAATCATCAACAAAACAGATATAATAACGAAAACCTTGAACAGAAGGAACTGAGGTTGGACCCCAAACATCAGAATGAATTAATTGAAATGGCGCAGTGGCCTTGTGTTCAGACAGTGAAAAAGGTAAACGACAAGATTTAGACACTGAACAGGACTCGCAATGTAATTTTTCTGAAAAATTAAAACCTAAGGAAGATAAAATGGATTTGGTGATGGCGGATGATGGGTGCCCAAGCCGGCGATGCCAGGTTGACGAGAGAATGGCTTGACTCACAACAGACGGAGACCTGGATGGAAGAGTGTATAGCCCATGCTCACAGCGGCCCGTGTACCGCACCCGGTTCGTGGTATTGTCCACTATCTGGAAATTGGTGTCATTAAAAATGAGGGTGCAGTTATTTTCTTTAGTAAAGCGATAAACAGATAAAAGATTGGATGTGAGGGAAGGGACGTGGTGAAGGGTTGAGAGATGAAATTTACCATTTGGGGTATAGACATACCCAGAGCCGGTGTTTGTGATGGGAAGGGATTGACCATTGCCTACTGTAATAGTTTCTGAGCCATGATACGGATGAGGAGCTTGAAGTTGTGAATAATCCGACGTCACATGGGTGTTAGCACCTGTGTCTAGATACCAATCGCCAGATTGAGCGTTTGTGGACGCATGCATCGCCCTTGATCCTCCGGACTGGCTATTTACATTCTGCGAGTCATCATAACGATACCAACAATTAGCCGCAGAATGGCCCCGTTTAGCACAAATTTGGCACGTCGGAAGATCTCGTGTGGGCATCCGCTGGTTTCCTCGTCCCTGTCCGCGGCCTGACTGGAAGCCGTCCCTCGGTGGAGGCCCGCCTTTGCCTTGCTGCCCGGTGTTTCGACGGTCACCGCCGCCGCTGCCTCGCCCTTGGTTACGGCGATCGGCACCGCGACCCCTGGCCGAGCCTCCGCTGCCAGCCGAGTAAAGAGTCGTGACGCCAGGGGTGGAACTGGCTTCTCCGAGCAGTAATTTGTGTTCCATGTCTAGATTCAATTCTTCTGCATTAAGCCATCCAGACAGTTGATTCAGAGTGATTTCGACAGGCGAGAGGCGAATATGCTGTTTGAGAGAGGAATAGCCAGCCGGAAGACCACGTATCACGGCATTCACCACGTCTCGTTCAGGAATAATCTCGTTCACAGCATCTAGGTCAGACAGAATAGAGGCCACATCATCAAGGTATTGAGTCATCGTCTTCGTTCCCTTCCGAAGAGTATGCAATTTGTCACGCAACTGAAAAATATGAGCCGTGGACACAGAGTTGTACCTTGTGGCTAGTGCGTCCCAAAGTGAAGCCGATGTGAGAAAACCCCGGGCGTGTTTGTGCACAGAGGGGCTAATAACTGCGAGAAGACAGGCTCGGATCTGAGTGTCTACGATCATCCACGGAAGGTAGTCGGGATTTGGGAGCTTGACGTCGTCCTTCTCGGCTGTCTCGGGCTGCGGCTTCTCCGCACCGTCAATCCATCCGAGCAGCAAGTTGGCTGCGAGGGCGGTGCGGACGTTAAGTGCCCAGGCCGGGTAGTTGTTGTCAGATAATTTTTCGGGGATGAGATTGTGGAGATTCCTGAGCAGTAATTTTACTCCAGACGGTAATTTTGACAGAGGATCAATAACCTTGTCCATGGCGCCGACCTACGGCGGAGGAGGGAGGCCGTGCGGCGTGGTGTAGACGGTGGCGGCGGCGCACACACGTCGGAAAAGAGGAGAGATTAGGGTTTGGGCGGAAGAAGAAACCCTAGCTTTGATACCATGATACAGATTTAATAATTAATTGATCTGTTTAATATTGAAGGGGTTACAGCTGTATATATAGAGAACTGAAGAATAACTAATTACAGAATAACCCAGATATATTAAATAATTATATATGTAGTCTATTAAATACTAACCTTTAAACACAAGGGGCTGTTTCTGTCATTCTGTGTTGATGGTTGAGGTTTCTTTGTCAATACAGGGAAGTTCTTAAAGAAATAAATTGCCTAGAAAGGGGTCAAGGCTTACCTGGTGATTCCAACTTTCCACTTAACAATTTTTCAAAACTAGCAAAATCTTGTGGTTTTGTTGCTGGTTCAGAATAAGAAATGTTCGTTTAAGCACATAAAATGGATTAGTAAAATCATAGTTCGTTGCACTTGGCATTCCCATCATAATCCTTCCGAAATTACTATTCTTTTTCACAAAGTTAAGATTAGTACGTTTAACTATTTTTGAATGGATAAGAATATGACATTTGTGTGTGTTGGTGTAACATACGTAATAATTAAATTACAGTTGAAAATACAAAAAGTGAAGAAAATAAAATAATCTTCTTCTTGGTTGAGGCGTGGATATCTCGCTTTCTTTAGGGAGATTCAAGCCCACTGCGGCATAATCTACACCGATCAACCAGGTATATCTCTTGACTTGTCCCCTCCGGGATATAACAACCCATCACCAATGTACAACTCAAGCAACTCCGGATTAGTTGAAGAGTCCAAAGCTCCACCACAAAAACACCTTCCTTCGACATACTAAAAGTCTCTTTTATAGAGAATATAGTTATAAATTTAGAATATTTTCTTTGTCTCAACTCTCTCTTTCACTAATATAGTTTTCACTTTTGTATAGTGAATATAATTGTAGACTTAGGCTGCATTTGTTTTTTTTTAAGATTTAGATGTCTGAATCTGAATAAACATCTGAATGATTAAGATGTTGTCTCTAGATCTGAAAACTGAATGATTAAGACTGTTTGTTTTTAACATCTGAATGTGCAATTTTTTTTTATTTGTATATATATAATAAAATAAAAAATATAATTCAAATAAAAAATTAATTATATATTAGAAAAGTATGTAATTTAATACAATAAAATTATTATTTGATTGAGAAAAAACATTTATGTTTGTTAGTGATAGTGAAGATGATTTATAATGGCAGTTGCGGTGACAGTGATTGATGTTAGTGATTAATAATGTTGGTGGTGATAGTTGATATTGTAGCGACTGTTATGATGGTGACGGTTGATGGTGGTGGTGGTGGTTGTGATGTGACGTTGCTTGATGTTAGTAGTTTGAGGTGTTGATTGTATTGGCTGAAACATAAATGCATGATGGTTGACGATGTGTTGGTGCTAGTTAGAGATGTTGTTTGTTGTGATGGTGGAGATGGTTGTTAGTAGAGATAAATTGTAGCAATGGTAGTTGTTGAAGTGGTGGTAGAGGTGGTGTTACTAGTGACAATGGTGGTGGCGGCCGAAGAATGTGTAGAGGTTGTGATGTATTAGTGGTGGTGCTAGTTGTGATAGATGAGTTGGTCGGTAGTAGGGATTAGCTGATAGTGGTTGATAATGGTGGTGGTGTTGACGGCGGTGGTGGCGGTGAATATAACTAGAATAATTGGGGTAGTAGGTGTGGTAGCGGTTGGCAATAGTAGTTGGTAGCGATATTTGTTGTCGATGGTGGTTGTGATGGTAGAGGTGGTTGATGGTGGTGGTTGACAATGATGGCGGTGGCAGAAGTGGTTAGTGGTGGTAACTGCTGATTATGAATAAAATGGTGAATATTATCCAACACCAGAATATATGTTCAGACCTATTAAGACTTGGTTCTAGATCTAAATGATTAAGACCTATTAAGAGCTAAAATCTTAATAAAAAACAAATGCACTTAATGGTCTGAAGTCTGAACCATTCAGATTCAACCATTCAGATTCAGACCTCCATTAAGTGCAAACAAATGAATCCTTATAATATTTTCTTTGTCTCAAATCTCTCTTTCACTACTATACTCGACCTATTCGAAACAATAAACATAATCAAAACTCTAAGACAAATTAAAGACACTACTAACCAGGGGCGGCTCAACCCTTTCGGAGAAAAGGCGGCAGCCTAAGGCCCCAAAATTTGAGGGGCCTCATTTTTTTTTAGTAATAATAAATTACAAATTTTAAGAAATATATTAAATACTATTTATAGAAAAAAGAAACAATTTATAGAAAAAATTTAGGAGTTTGATATAGTAAAAGCTTTTTAATGCATTGACTATATTATTAATTAAAAAAGAATTATTAAATACGATTATGTAATTTTAAAAATAGACTGTATAAAAATAATTATTTTTTCTTAAAAACTAAGGCCTCCGTTTGATTTTTATCTTAGGCCACGAATTTGCTTAAACCGCCCTGCTACTGCCAAGCACAACAACAATTAACACGGATAACAAAACATGTTATGATAAAATCAGAAATTAGTTGAACAATCTATATGTGGGCTTCTATTGGGTCAGTTGAGGTTGAGGCTTCATTGAAAATTGGCCTAGTCCAAATGCAAAAACTTGCTTCTATTTCTCTAGCAGCTCATAGGAATTATTTCATGGTCCATTATAACTTGACCCTAATATGGACTTTTAACTACACTTCTAACCTAGTTCTCATAAGTTTCAATTTAATGGGCCATTTAATTTTGCATTTTGGGATGCAAGAAATTGCTGTCATCTGTGACCCTTCAATTTGTCCCATAATTCACATAGACATTTGAATCCAGATTTGTACATATTGAATACTTTAACGGTTCAAAAGGCATTACTATAAGACAAAGAACGACAAATGATATGTGTGCCATTGCAATAGAGGTCGGCGTAAGCTTCCGAAATAAATTATGATCCGAGTCAATAAAGAACTTGTGATGCTTCAATATTATTTCGGACTAATCAAACAAGACAGCTTGACTAAATATAGCATAAAATCATACCAATTTGTAATCACTTTCATGATCAAATTCTAAATGGTATTTTTCTTTTGTAGCTTTGAAATGATAGAAGAGAAGATTAATATAATGAATGAAATAAAATAAGTAAATAAAGGAGAGAGGTACCATGAGCGGAGTGTAATAAATGACTTAAGTCATCGATAAATTCTTAAATTTATCGCGAGATTTCACTTGAACTACTCAATTGAGTCTTATACCTATTGAACACTTAAACAACTTAAAATTTGTACCTATTAGACATTTTTTTGACAATCAATCAAAAGTGTAAAATGAGTGTAATTCACAAGCGCTGACGTGGCAAAACAACCAATTAAAAAAGAACACATGGCAAATTAGTCAAAAAAAACTAATTAAAGATATAATTATAAACTAAATAAGATTTAATTTTAAATATTAAGCTTAATCTAATCTGCCCGGACGCCTCCTTCATTGTTGTTGTCACCACTCCGGCTATATGACCAGAAAAATTGCCCCCAGAACTTTGAAATTTGAAAATCGCTTCTGTTTCTTTCCCTTTTATTTCTCTGTTAGAAAAAGAGATGTAAGGAGAAAATGCATTGCTTTCATGTATTGCTATTGATTTTCAAATTTTCTCATTTTTCTGTCTAACTCAACTAATTTTATTTCTTTTTTTTTTTTTTGCTTCCCTGTGCGTTTATTTTTATTGAATCAATACATAACCCCATGACCCCCTAACCATAATCAATGGAAATTAATTTGAACAAACCAAGATATCGCCAATCCTTAACATAAAAATAGACATCATTAGTAACAACACTGGATTTTATTTAATAATCAAGAGAATAAATTTGATTAAACAAAATAAAGTTCTTGACAGAACTAAGTGTGAATTCATTATCTTCCTTCTCTTTTATATTTTCTTCCTCGTCCACACTTTACATTTGAATTTTTTTTGCAATAATCTTTTCAGATTTGTTTGGTATGTAAAAAAAATTCTCAAATCTGTTGTTTGAAAAATAGAGTAGGAATAGAAAGAGTGAGGGGGGAAGAGAGTATTATAGAGAAAAAGTATAAGATTTGAAAGTTGTAATGGTAATCTCCATTTTTTTTCGGTGAAAAAGGAGGAGGACGATGGTGGCTAGTCTAAAATGAAAAATGTAATGGAGAAGAAGATCCCCCCCAAAAAAAATCAACCAAAAAATGTTTTTTCACGCACTCCTTTTACGTGGATTACACCACTACTAAAAAAAGGCCAAAAAACGACAAACTGTGTCGCTTTAAAAAGCGACGAGAAAAGCGACACTGTCCGTTGCTTTTTTAGTTTAATTTTAATTTTTATTTCATTTTTATTAAAATCGTCGGCAAACGTCTTAATATTTGTCGCTTTTTTTCCCGAATTATTGCGCCATCCGTCGTATTTATTAACAAATAATAATAATTAGTTTTTGAAAAGCGACGTAGTCCATCGATTTTTAGATTTGATTTTTATTTTTATTTATTTTTATTAAAAGCGACGGACAACGTTGCTATAATTTTTATTTTTTAAAACATTAATTCTTGAAAAGCAACGTTGTCCGTCACAATTTGTAATTATTTTTAATTTTTCTTTATTTTTTACAAAAAGCTACGGTCATTGTCGCTTTTGTTAAAACTAAATAAAAATTATTTTTTTGAAAAGCGACATTGTCTGTCGCTTTTTAAATTTAATTTTTATTAAAAGCGACGGACAACGTCGCTAAATTTTTTATTTTTAAAAATATTAATTCTAGAAAAGCGATGATTTCCATCGCAATTTGTAATTTTTTTAATTTTTATAAAAAGTGACGGACAACGTCGCTTTTGTATAAAAATTATTTTTTTGTAAAGCGACGTTATCCATCGCTTTTTAAATTTTATTTTTATTTTTATTAAAAGCGACGGATAACGTCGCTATAATTTTTATTTTTTAAAATATTAATTCTAGAAAAGAGACGTTGTTCATCGTAATTTGTAATTTTTTATTTTATTTTTAGCGACGAACAACGTCGCTTTTTTTAAAACTAAAGATTATTTCTTTTTGTAAAGCGACGTTGTCCGTCGCTTTTTAAATTAAATTTTTATTTTTGTTTATTTTTATTAAAAGCGACGGACAACATCGCTCTAATTTTTATTTTTTAAAATATTAATTCTAGAAAAGCGACGTTGTCCGTCGCAATTTGAAAATATTTTTTATTTTTCTTTATTTTTTATAAAAAGCGACGGACAACGTCGCTTTTGTTAAAACTAAATAAAAATTAACTTTATGAAAACGACACTGTCCGTCGATATTTGATATTTTTAATTTACTATTTAATAAATAATTTTTATTTTTTTAAAAATTAAATGTATTCAATTATATATTGAATACATTGATATCATACGATCAATTGATCAAAAAAATAATATATTGTTGAAGTTATAATAAATAATATAAGCTAAATTTAACGATAATTTTTCATTGTATGTATACAAAACGTTGTATTATGAGGTAATTTACATGTGTATGTGATGTATGTAGTACATATTGTGAATTTTATAGTCAATCAAATATATATATTGAATACATTTATATCATACGATCGATTGATCAAGGTAATAGTATATTGTTGAAGTTATAATATAATAATGTAAGCTAATAAATTAAGCGATAATTCAACAGAGTATAAATAAAATACGTTGTATTACGAGGTAATATACTCGTATATGTGATGTATATAGTACATATTATAAAGTTGATAGTCAACAAATATATATATATATATATATATACATATATATGTATGTATGTATAAATACATATCTCTCGTATAGTGATGTACATAGTAGTTAAAAGCTAGCTAACTGAATCTATATATCCAAATCTTTTGAATAATACGTTAACATCATATGATTGAGGTAATAATACACTATTGAAATTATAATAATGAAGCCAATTAACCGACAATTCATCATATTAATACGTTGTATTAACTTAATCGAAATCTCCAATTCAATCTTTTTTTAACCCAATTTCTAATCACAATTTGACTCATCTCCTCAATTTTAATCTCAACCGTTCATCATATTTGATCAACGGTCAATATTAAAAACAACTTTCACAATTTTTTTTCTTGAAATTAGGGGTGTGCATCGGTCCATTAGGTTTGATTTTATATATTATCAGTTTGGTTTATCGGTTATCAATTTTTAAATAAGTTAAATCAATAAGGTATTTTTTTATTAATTTTTGGTTTATCGATTTTTTGTCCTTAACGGTTCGATTTTCGATTTAACCAATAAGAAAATATGCATAAAACAGAAATAGTAGCAACTAATTAACAAGAAAAAAAAATGAAATCTTAATTGCAACAAAAATCATACGTGATGTGTTTTATTTTACAAGAATATTATTATTTTTCTCATCATTATCACATTTATTAAAATAGCGGACCTAATTTAATTCAATTCAATTTCTCAATGTGTTTATTTTCTAGCCATCTTGTACACAATAAATATCAATTTTAACCAAATTGATATTAATTCCATTTTTGACCCATTTTAAAGTAATTTTAATCTCAGCCGTTGATCAAAATTGATCCAACGGCTGATGTTGACACCCAATTTTGACCTCTCAATACTACTTTTAGGTTGCTATTTTCTCAAAATTATTTGATTTCAATTATTAATGTTTTTGTACACATTATTCTTATATTAAATACATATTGACGTATCACATTCATAATTTAGAAAAATGCACAAATTGTTTTAGTACCATTTTCTTGCATCAAACAGATTTTTGACGTGTAACATCCATGATTTTGAAATATACGAATTATTTTGCAGTATCACTTTTACAATTCATTAATTTGAATATAATATTTCTCCACGTAATTTTATTAATATTTTTGTTAATTCTTTTCGTAAATGTGCATACTCACAATTCACAAATGCATTGTCCATTATTATTATTATTATTATTATTATCATCATCATCATCATCATCATCATCATCATCATCATTATCAACGATTTTATATAATAATTTTTTACGTAACATTAATTTGTACATGCTTACTTTATTTTTTGACGTATTATTTAATTAACAACCTAGTTCTATTCAATTTATTATAATTATAGATAATTTGTGACTAACTTAAAATTTTATTCAATTTTTAACTCTTTTTAAAATAAGTTTAATCTCAGTCGTTGATCAAAATTGATCATACGACTGAGATCCCACCACCCTTCCCTTTCTTTTTGAACAAAACATAAACCCTAATCTCTCCATTTCAACAAAACACAGCCGCACCTAAGGGTGGCAACAGACCGGAACCGGAAAACCCGGACCGGTTTTACCGGATCCGAAACGTTACCGGAACCTTGTTACCGGTATATTTCGCCGGAATCGGAGTTATCGGAACCGGAATACCGGAACATATACCCTGTTCGGACCGGTCCGGTAGCTATCGGTGTGGAACCGGAACGGACCGGTCCGATACCGGAACGTTACCGGAAATTTGGTCGCCACTACCAGTTTTTTTTTTTTTTTTTTTTTTTTTTTTTTAAGTTTTAATTTAAATTGTAACTTAATTGAGATTAATATATAAGTTAAATATATATATTTTTAACTTATATAGTTTATATAATTTATTAACTTTTTTATAATAAGTTTAAGTTTTAATTATTGTAATATATGTTAAGTTAATATAATATTTTTAGTAAGTTTAAGAAGTTAAAATTTTTTCTAACTTTATAAAGTTAAATACTTAATATAATTTTTTTTTTTTTTCATAATTGCAACAAACAAATGAGAAAATTTAAAACAAAATTAGGCAAACATTTATTACAAAGATATTAAATGTAAATCTAATCTACGCAGCCACCTTCTAGGAAGGGTTCTGTGTGAATTAGATTTCTATTGTACAATCTTATTAATATCTAAATTGTCTATAATTTTTTTGGCGTAATTTTTCTAATTCTTCGACGGATAAATCCTCCGGAATTGGTCTATTTCCTTGTTGCTCCATTGCTTCCATTCCATCATCACTATTTTCGTCAAAAATTTCATCTATTTCCTCTTCAATATGGGGATGTAGTTTGGGGAGCCCAAAATGTCTTCGTTCGGCATTGATCCAATCTCTAAATAATACCGAAATCTCCAAACTATCCCTTGCTAATGAATACCGATGATCTCCTATTATAAATCTTCCTGCGCTGAAAGCTTGCTCCAAAGCAACTAAAGAAGCTTGAGCTGATAACAAATCTCGAACCATCCTTGAAAGTTTTGGAAATTGTCTGATCCGGGTCTTCCACCACGATAAAAGTTGTTGTTTACCAGTTTCATCTCTAATATTTTCCCGGTCCTGCGAAAGATACGAATCAAAATCATTACTCCTACAACATTGAAGACCAAGTTCTTCGCCCATCTCGTCATCTAAATCATCATATCTACGTCTAGAACTAGGAGGTTCAATCGGCCCAATATTTTATTCCATAACTTGATACAAGTTATATAAATTCCTAGCTGTAGGTACTATGCTAGCACAACAAGTTTCAACTGATGGCTTTTCATGAAGTCCAATTTCTAAATTGTTGTATAATTTTCTAACCAACATCACTGTACCATGTTCTTTATAAAATGGGTTTAATAAATTAGTTGTTAAAATAATTTGTGGAATTGGAAAATAATATTTTTTAAATTTTTCAATCATAGCTTCAATTGCCTCTTTGTTAGGACATATTTTTTTATATTCAACAAGTACTTTAGAAATAGCAGTAATAGTTACTAAAACAGAAGAAATAGTTGGAGTATATTGAGCAGATACTGTGTTCGTAGCTTGATAAAAAGTTTTCAAAAATTTACAAAGTTCTTCTACTTCAGTCCAATCATCTTCATCTAGCATTAAATTAACATCCTCATTATAAGAATTATAAACTAATTGTATAGGTTTACGATATATAACAGCAACTTCAAACATTTGAAACAAAGAATTCCATCTAGTAGGAATTTCTTTTGGAATTTTTCTATATGGAAGGCCACATTGTTCACATTTACGTTTAAAATCATCCATTACAGCCTTTTTTTTATTTTTAAACATAGAACTACAAGCAATTCTCACTTTAACACAACCATTTCCAAACAAATGAATACCATCATGTACTATCAAATTTAAAATATGTGCGGAACATCTAACATGAAAATGATCTTGATACATTAAACATAATCTAGTTTTTAACTCGTCAATAGCTTTCAAATTATTAGAAGCATTATCTAATGTGCATGCCATAGGTTTACCAATAAATCTAAAATATTTCATGCTCTCCGTTATTGTATTAGCTATATACATACCGGTTTTAGACTCATCGACATATTTATAAGCAATAATTCTTTTTTGCATGTTCCAATCGTGATCAATCCAATGAGCCGTGAGAGTAAAATAATCATTACCGACAACACTAGTACCCATATCAGAAGTAACAGATATTCTACCATCAAATTTATCAAATAAGCAACGAAGAAAATGACAATGTTCAGCTTGAAATTTAAAAATATCATTTTTAATTGTATTTCGAGAAAAACCTTTAAAAGAGGGATTATATACTCGTTGAATATAATGAATAAAACCGAGATGCGAAGGAAAACTAAAAGGCAAACCCATAACAGCAACCATTTTTGCTAGTTCTTCTCTATCTACATCTTCACTATATGTCGAGGATGAACTTGCTTCAGCCGGGTTAAACATGTCTAAACGTGTTTGAACCATATTACCTCCTACAGATTCATGTACAAATGTTGTACCATCTTTTTTGGCCTTAGCCTCATTTTTTAAACGAATAAATTCTTTATTACATCTCATCAAATGCGAAGTTAGCAATCCTGTCCCGCCATTTTCCCCCCCAGTCAAATGTTTAAAAACATTCTTGCATTTATTGCAAGTAGCAGTACTTTTTACCCTATCATGCTCCATAAATTTCCAAACTAAAGACCTTTTAGTACGTTCGGTACCTTTGGCCTTAGTAAATTTCGGTAAAGGGGACAGTTCTTCACCGTGTTCCGGTAATTCCGTAACCGGACTAGTAGGGGTAGGGCTATCACCTAATTCTTGTTCTTCTATATCATCTTCCTCTGGTAAGTCTTCCTCAAAATTATTATAACGCCTATTCAGGGTCTCATTATCTAATTCCATATCGATACCAACATCGAAACCATTAGGTTGTGATAATGAAGTTTCATTAAATCTACCCGGTAATGAACTAGTACTAGCCTTACTTTTTTTATTTCTACGAAAGACCTTACCAAAATTTGATTTTTTACCACTACTATTTTTTTCAAAATCCATATTTCAAAATAAAATATTAAAACAAGCAATAAAAATACAAATTGATGTTCGTAAATAAAAAAAAATATAGATAATTAACGTAAATAAAAAGAGATTAAAGTTGGAACGAATATACCGGACGTCTGCGTAAAAGCAGACGTATAACAAATGTCGGAATTAAATGAATCCTCAACTTCAAGTGTTCAACTAATATAATAAAACTAGAAATATTTAGAGAGAATTTGAGAGAATATTAAGAGAGAGTATGAAAATTAATAATATTTGTGTGAAAATAATAATTGAAATGAAGTATATTTATAGTAAAAATTTTAAAGGGTGGTGGGGGTAATTGGAAGGTGGGGGGGGGGGGGGGGGGAGTAACGGCTACAATGCAACGGCTAAAAGCCGTTGCAAACCTGTTTTATAAAAAAAAAAAAAAAAAAAACTAATTTTAAATCCAAATTTCTGACCGTTATTCCGGACCGGAAACCGGTCAACCGGTACCGGAACCGGAAATACCGGAAATTTTCGAAGATCCGGTCCGGTTTCGTTATCCGGAACATTTGGTACCGATAAACCGGAACCAACCGGACCGGTTTGTTACCGGAACCGGAACTACCGGAACGGAACAGAAAGTTCCGGTTCCGTTGCCACCCTTAGCCGCACCCCATCTCTCTACCTCCTCTCTCATCCTCTTTCTTACCAACAACCATGCCCGTCGTTCCCTCCGTCGCCAACCATCAACCGAACCAGCGCCGTCCAAGCTTCCGGAGCACCGCCCAATGCCAGCAGCAGCCGACGAAGCAGCCATAGCTGCTACCGCTGCCTCGATCCCTTCCCCACGCCGGAGCACCGCCGCCCAATACAAACCAGTGATCTGCTTGGCTTTGGTAAGAGCTATCTCCATTTGTTCTTTCGTAATCTGTAGCGAACTCCAGTTTCAGGATATATTAATCTTTTTGGTATTTCACTTTTCTGAGATCTAACATCATGCTAAATAAAGAAAGCCATCTTTTGGTACAGTTCTAGCACAGGAGCAACTAGTAATGCATAGGAAAATTTTGGGATGCCCTTGGGCCTATTTACGAAGGATGTGGTTAAAATTCACTGATATTTTTTTATTATTATATCTTTTTATGCAAATGCATCACCTTGTCAAGCTGTTCAACAGTACAATTATTTTGTTCCGAATATTATTCCTGAAAATTATTATTATACCACTACTGTAAGAGGTGCATTTATATAAGTTGTTTTTAAATTGAATTCCTTGAATATTCAATTATTGTGATTCTATAACTTTGATTTGATCTTTATAACATATTAAACATCGAAAAGATGCTTCATACATCATCCACATAAGAATGAAGTGATATTTTCATCAATATCAAGTAGTACAAAACATAGAAGAGATCGAAAAGAAGTTGGAAAATGGATTTTTTCGATTTTGAAAAAGCAACATAGACTTTGGCCCTCTTTTAAGCCTATGTTTAAGGTCACATTGTCACTTTCTGTTTACACCATGTGTTAGTAGTAGTAGTAGTAAATTGAGAAGCATCTTTCAATGTCTACTTGTCCTTGTACAAGAAATAAAACAAATAGATCTTTAATCTTTCACCTCAAAACTTTTGAATAAAAAAAAAAAAGTTTAGCGAAAATGACTTTGATATGAGTCTGATAGTTCAAGATGTGGAACTTTGTCTGCCTCACATCAAATAGTTACTCTCTCTGTTCACTTTTACTTGTAATATTTCGCTTTTCAAAAGTTAGTTGGACTAATTTTCAGAGGTAAATTAAAAATAGATAAATTTAATATCTAAACTTTAGATATTTTCAATCTCTTCTGTTTAGTCTTTTCTTGTTTGTTTTATGCAATATCTTCCTTTTCTCATAAAAGGCATCAATGATGAATAATTCAATTTGTTATCCTTGCACTTTGATTGTTGAATGAAGATAATAATGGGGAAACCTTTCTGAGATGCTTTTCTTTTTCTTCTTTCTTTGCTTGCATAGTATTTTTCACTCCATTCAGAATCATTCTATTGGAAAGATTTATTTATTTCCTAATCAAAATCATTGATTTTTTGCAAATGTGTTAAAGGTGATTTTTGTAAAATCATTTGTAAAATAACTAGTGACTTGAAAATGGTTAAGTGTAGATATTTGAAAATAGTTAAATATAGTGACTTGAAAATGTGAATTAGTTAATTGAAAATAGTTACGTGTAGTGACTTGAAATGCTAATACATGACTTGAAAATGACTTGAAATATGTACTATTGACTTGAAATGTGAATAAGTTATTTGAAAATTATTAAGTGTAGTGACTTGAAATGATTAAATGTAGTTACTTGAAATTGAGAACTTGTGACTTGAAAATGATTAAGTATAGTGACTTGAAATGCTAGTACATGACTTGAAAATGGTTAAGTGTAGTTACTTGAAAATGGTTAAGTATAGTGACTTGAAATGTTAATTAGCTATTTGAAATGGTTCGAGTGTAGTGACTTGAAATGTGAATAAGTTATTTGAAAATTATTAAGTGTAGTGTAGTGACTTGAAAATGGTTTAGTGTAGTTACTTGAAATTGCATACCTGTGACTTGAAAGTGGTTAAGTGTAGTTACTTGAAATGTGAATTAGTTACTTGAAAGTGGTCAAGTATAGTGACTTGAAATGAATGATTAAGTGTAGTGACTTGAAAACGGTTAAGTATAGTTATTTTAAATGTAAAGTAATTACTTGAAAATGGTTAAGTATAGTGACTTGAAATGTGAATTAATTATTTGAAAATGATTAAGTGTAGTGACTTGAAATGTGAATTAATTATTTGAAAATGGTTACGTGTAGTGACTTGAAATGTGAATTAGTTATTTGAAAAATGGTTAAGTGTAGTGACTTGAAATGTCTACTAGTTATTTGAAAATGATTAAGTATAGTGACTTGAAATGCTAGTACATGACTTGAAAATGGTTAAGTATAATGACTTAAAATGTTAATTAGCTATTTGAAATGGTTCGAGTGTAGTGACTTGAAATGTGAATAAGTTATTTGAAAATTATTAAGTGTAGTGACTTGAAAATGGTTTAGTGTAGTTACTTGAAATTGCAAACTTGTGACTTGATATATGGTTAAGTGTAGTTACTTGAAATGTGAATTAGTTACTTGAAAGTGGTTAAGTATAGTGACTTGAAATGAATGATTAAGTGTAGTGACTTGAAAACGGTTAAGTATAGTTATTTTAAATGTAAAGTAGTTACTTGAAAATGGTTAATTATAGTGACTTGAAATGTGAATTAATTATTTGAAAATGGTTAAATGTAGTGACTTGAAATGTGAATTAGTTATTTGGAAAAATGGTTAAGTGTAGTGACTTGAAATGTCTACTAGTTATTTGAAAATGGTTTAGTGACTTGAAAATGGTGAAGTGTAGTTACTTGAAAGTGGTTAAGTATAGTGACTTGAAATGTTAATTAGCTATTTGAAAATGGTTTGAGTGTAGTGACTTGAAATGTGTACTAGTGAATAAGTTATCTGAAAATTATTAATTGTAGTGACTTGAAAATGATTAAGTGTAGTTACTTGAAATTGTGAACTTGTGACTTGAAAACGGTTAAGTGTAGTTACTTGAAATTGTGAACTCGATGCTTGAAAATGGTTAAGTGTAGTCACTTGAAATGTGTACTAATACTTTAAAATAATAAAGTATAGTTACTTGAAAATGATTAAGTATATTGACTAGAAATGTAATTTAGTTAATTGAAAATAGTTAGGTGTAGTGATTTGAAATGTGTACTTATTGACTTGAAAATGGTTAAGTGTAGTTACTTGAAATGTCTACTAGTTATTTAAAAATGGTTAAGTATAGTGAAATAAAATGTCAATTAGCTATTTGAAAATGGTTTGAGTGTAGTATCTTGAAATATGTACTAGTAACTTGAAAATATTAAGTATAGTTACATGACATATGAACAAATGACTTGATTTTTATATGTTTTGATGTAAACTTACATACAGATGACATTCGGTGGTGAAGGTGATTGGCCTCGTCCCTGATAAGAGTTCGAAGTCAACTGCTAAAAAGAAATCTCGGACACCTGTAGACTCCTATGAAAAAACTTTAGTATTGTTTAAGTGTTTTGTATTTTGGATTTGGTTGTTTAAGTGTTGTTGATTTGAATTGCTTAAATATTTTGATAATGTAGTGCGTTGTATGGTTATTTTAGAAATGTGTGTTGCATGAGGCTGTATATATTGAATTGCATTTTTATTTGGCAGGTGGGATGCAAAAATACAGATTTTTGCATCCAAAAAAAAATGCAGAAAAGCAACGGACATGGTCTCTTTTGTTCGTCGCTTTTCTGAAAATTTTTAAAATAAATTTTAAAAAAAAGTGACGGCCAGCGTCGCTTTTTGTCTTCATTATAAAGAACAAAAAGCGACGGCCGACGTCCCTTTTTTTCTTCATTATGAAGAACAAAAAGCGACGGCCAACGTCGCTTTTTTCTTTCATTATGAAGAACAAAAAGCGACGACCAACGTCGCTTTTTTCTTTCATTATGAATAACAAAAAGCGACAACCAACGTCGCTTTTTGTTCATCATGTGTTCTACGTCGCTTTTTCAAAAAATAACTAAATTTTTTTCTCTAAAAGCGACGTTGTTCGTCGTAATAAAAGCAACGCCGACCGTCGTTTTTAAAAAACGACGCTCCTTTTTTAGACTAAAAAAAATGCGATGAATTTTCGTCGATTTTGCCCAAAAAAGAGACGCTGGCCATCGCTTTTTGGCATTTTTTAGTAGTGCACCCACTATGCCATGTCAGTCAAAAGTGCTTAAATGGTACAAATTTGTAGTGCTTGAAGGGTTCAATAGGTACAAGACTTAGTTAAGGAGTCCAAGTGAAATTTCGCAACAAGTTTAAGGGTCTGTCGATGACTTAAAAGAAGATGTGCAAAAAAAAAATTTAAGTCATCGACAAACCCTTAAACTTGTTTCAAAATTTCACTTGGACCCTTCAACCGAGCCCTATACCTATTGAACACTTCTACCACTTCAAATATGTACCATTTAAGCACTTTTCGCTGACATGGCATAATGGGTATTGTACACGTAAAAGGAGCGCGTGAATAGTTATTTTTTGGTTGAATTTTTTTTTTGGTCTTCTTCTTCACTACATTTTTTGTTTTAGATTTGCCATCACCGCCGCCACCTTTTTCACCAGAAAAATAAAGATCATCATCAAAACTTTTAAATCTTACACTTTCTACCTAAATCTCACTCTCCCTCGCATTTTTTCTGTTCTGATTCTATTTTTCAAATAATAGATTTGAAATTTTTTCTACATAACAAATAAATTTTTAAAAAACATTGTAAAAAAATAATAATTCAAATTTAAAGTGTGAATGAATAAGAAAACATAAAAGAAA
The DNA here is from genome assembly GCA_030864215.1 of Capsicum pubescens. Classification (NCBI taxonomy): domain Eukaryota; kingdom Viridiplantae; phylum Streptophyta; class Magnoliopsida; order Solanales; family Solanaceae; genus Capsicum; species Capsicum pubescens. Next base: position 264,721,785 of record CM061549.1, on the reverse strand, counting down.
AGAAAGATGATGAATTCACATTTAGTTCTATCAAGAATTTATTTTTTCTAGTCGAATTCATTCTCTTGATTATTAAATGAAATTCAATATTGGTACTAATGATTCGTTTATTTTTATGTTAAAGAATTTGTGATTTCTTGGTTTGATCAATGAATTTCCATTGATTATGCTTATGGGATTATGTATATTGAAGGGAAATAAAAACGTACAGGAAACACAAAAGATTTTTTTTTCAAGTTGAGTTAGAAAAATGAGAAAATTGAAAAGCAGCAACGCGGTCTCTCTCTCTCCCCTCTTCTTCACTCACTCTCTCTCTTTCATCTCTTCGAATTTATTCTTTTTTTTCTATTAGATCCATTATTTTTCAAGATGATGAAAATCACAAACTCAATAACAAAACCAGTATACCAAAACTTCAAGAATATAAGCAAAATCCAATTTTCATCATTATCAATTCCAAAAAAGAAAGTGGATAGTTTGGGTACTGGAGCAGGTATAGTAGGCACCACAGTGGCTAAAGAACTTAGTGTTAATCATAGTAGAGATGTTTTGATTGTGGATTTTGCATCAATTTTTAAATTCGAAGTTGCGGGGGCAATTTTTTCAATCATATGGCCGAAGACGATGAAGATGGTGTGGTAGCAACGATGAAGGAGGCGACCGGATTAGATTAAGATTTAAGCTTAATATTTAAAATTAAATCTTATTTAGTTTATTATTATGTTTTTAATGAATTTTTTGACCAATTTGTCATGTGTCGTTTTTTAATTGGTTATTTTGCCATGTCAGCGCGAGTGAAATACTCACATTTTACATTTTTAGCTGATTGCTCAAAAAATGTGTAATAGGTATAAATTTTGTGTTGTTTAAGTGTCCAATAGGTACATGACTCAGTTGAAAGGTTCACGTAAAATTTCGAAACAAGTTTAAAGAACTATCAATGATTTAATAATATAAAAAGATACCATAAATGAAATAGAATAAATAAATAACAAGGAGATCGTGCCCGAAGTGAAATAAGTAAAGGAGATGAATATAAAATAAGAATTGACATAAATTTATATGAAGTGCCATACATAAAAGGGCCAAATCATTACGTTCCTATATGATTTGTACAATATTAATCACGTTGACCTAAAAAATTATCTTTCTCAATTCACAATTTATCAATTTTAGTTCCTCTTGTCATCATTTTGTCGTTCAACTTAAGGATATTTTAACACATAATTTTTGCAATAGATTTAAAAAGATTATTTTCGAACACATATCAAAATGAAGGACATTATTTATTATGTAAACAACAACACAAATAGCTCTTTTATGCCAATCTCCCGTTGAAATTCACTAATGGAACGCAACTAAGTACGTCATGATACAATTGTATAACTTCATGTTATATAATTCAATTTACCTATTTTATTGGATTGTTCATAAGTTTCGCTAGACTATCATAATTTTAGAGTTGTAAGCAAAAGTAGGGAAAAATAATTTTAAATTGCGACATACAAGTAAGAGTGCTAACGACTACTTCTTGTTATTGGGCAATAGATTGTTGTTAACATTAGCCGGAGCTTCTTCAAGCGTTATCACCTTCTTGTCAATCAGATCCTGAATTTTGTGCTTGAGAGTGATACATTTTTCTGTATCATATCCAACAACTCCAAAGTGGTATGCAAATCGCTTGTTTGGATCATACCAATTAGCAGAAATGTTTGCAGGCTTTGCTTCCATTGGATGAAGTAGTTTTGCTTCTTTCATCCTTTCAAAAAGCTGGGTAAGAGATACTGCCAACGACGTGAAAATTCTGGGAGGCTTCCTTTTATGATTGGCACGAGGAGCATTATTTTGATAGTTTTGTGGTGGAGGTTGATCATGATATGTCGCTTGTGCATTAAAGAATGGATAGTGAGCATATCGAGCATTGGGTTGATATCGAGGAGGTTGCTTGTAGTTGGAAGAATTGTCTTGAGTCATTGTAATACCCCACACTTTTCCTAGCTTAAATTCGTTCCTAGAATGTTAAGAAATAGCTTTCAAAATGAAGAATATTTATTTCGTATGGAATTTTCAAGATTTAGACTTCTCATTGTGTGCAAAATTGAATAAGCTTTCCATCGATACCAAATTCGCCTAAATTCGATACTCGATTGAGGAGTTAGAGCATTTTTAAGTTGACAGTGTGCCACCTGGGCACTTGGCGCGTTGCGGAGGTGAGCAAAATGGTAATTATCAATTTCAGTGGACCTCCGCGATATTGGCGCATCGCGGAGAGGGACAATTTCTCATTTGTCAATTTCTAGAAGTCTAACACGATATTGGCGTATCGCGCCAAAGGCCAAAATGGCATTTCTATAGGGCACCGCGATGGTGGCGCGTCGCGTTGAAGTTCAAGGTCCCAATTGTCAAAAACCAGTAGGATAACGCGATAGCTCCGCGTCGAAGAGACCCCCAATTTCCCAGTCATCAATTCCAGTGAGCCACAACGATAGTTGCGCGTCGCAGTACCCCATTAAATCAGGATTTTCAGTTCTCTTTTTCAGTTCCACTTAGAATTTTAAAGGGGGTATTTTGGTCAATTCCCAAGCCCCCAATTCATCCAAAACACAAGATTAATCATATCCAAAGCACTTTGTGCTCATTATTCCTCATTCTCTTCAAAAGAAAAACCCTAGAGCTCCAAAACTTCTTTTCCAAGAAATCAAAATCCTTCATAGTTTCTCCAAGAAAGATTAAGATTGAGGATTCTCAAGGCAAGATAATCAAGAATCCATCTTCAAGAACTCAATTAGGAATCAATAATTCAAGTTTCTTCATCTACTCATCAATCAAGGTATGTGGGATTTATGAACAAGGATCTTCTTCCATCCTTGTGCCCGAAACCAAACTTTTATTTAAAATTCATATGATCTTGAATGATTATTCATGAGATTTGAATTAGGGTTCATACCCATTATTTCTCTTTGCAAGATTTTGAGATTTCAAGTGTTTTAAAAGATGAAGTGCATATCTATTTTCATGCCTATTACAGTAAGTTACAGATTTTGAGATGAACTATCATTGTTTTCAATATCAAGAATGATTATTATGATGTTTTAACATGAATTGAAGCACGGGTTATTACCCCAAGATTGAATATTATTGTTTCAAGAAAGATGATGCTTTAAGCATCCTATTAACAAATTATTTACAGATTTTCAGTAAAGCTTTGATATTTTGATCATCAGATAAGTTTTGGAATTCACTTTTTAGCTTATTAAAGATTACAGAATTCAGATCAACTTTATTTACAGATTTTATGTGATAAATGCATAATTGATTTTAGATAAACCCTTATGCTAGTTTTAAAGTAGATTTCCAACAGAATGAGTGTAGCAAATAAAAAGGGAGTAGTATTTAGCAATGAGCGGGAAGTGTGGGTTTAGCGCATCCTACTTTCACAGAACTACGTAGCCAACATAGGTACAGATTATCAGATTATTCCCACTTCTATGTGGATGACAGTTATAGATGTGATCACTTAGCTCAGGTTTTACTCTTTGGCAAGAGTATGAAACCTCTCCCTATCGTGAGGATTTCCCCTTAGAGGAACGAGACATTGGACTCCATGTAGCCCGCATGGTTTATGTCGGTTAAGAGAACCTCCCTACAGACTAAATATTTTAGAAAGATTAACAAAAAAGCTTTTAGAAAAACTAAGTGTAAAGGCTCAGGAACTTTACTCAGATTATGCTTACAGAATGATATTAGCTACAGATTTAAGCTTTCAGATTCATAAGTGAGCTCATTTTACACTTAGACAGTATGATTTACAAATAGAATATAAGTACAACTTTCAGAACTAAATGTTATGACTCACTAGATTTATAAAGTATGATTTTCTTCTTATTATTTCAGTATTTCAAATATTCCATCTTATGTGAGTCATTTACATTTAGCATGTATTGGTTTATAAATTATGATGATGATATGATGTTTACTTATGCATTTCACCCCATATACTCAGTACATCCTCAAATTACTGATCCATATATATGTCTATGTGCTACATTGTCTCATAATGTAGGTTCAGGTGCTCAGTATCAGCAGCGTGAGTAGTTCGAGCATTTTTATCAACATCCGACAGTTGGTGAGTCCTCATAATTAAGGGACTTATTCATTCAGATTCTGTAGCTTAGTAGTTTTATATAATTCAGTATTCTTTTCAGACAGTTCGAGTTAGCTGGGGGTCTGTCCCAATGGCTCTCTAGTATTAGTAGTAGAGGCTTGTCAGATTGCTAGTTTTGATTCATCTTATTCAGTATTTGAGAGTTCAAAAATTGTTCCAGATATTATATTCAGACAGTTTTCCTCATTTAGCATGACTTATATCTATATTTCCATTATTATGAGATTCAGATTCAGTAGTAGGCAGACAGGGTTAGCCTAAGGCTACTCGTAGTCTTGAGCACCGTGTGACATTTTGGGACCAGGTTTTGGGGCGTTACAAACTTGGTATCAGAGCCTAAGTTTTATAAGAGACCTAGGGAGTCAGAAAAGCCGCGTTACGTAGAGTATTGATCATGGGTGTGAAGCATGCCATATTTATTAGCAAGAGGCTACGGAACGTTCTTAGGAAATTATCTCTTTCTTTCATGATCTATCGTGCTTAAGTATCTCTATCTGCTTTTAACTCGTGCTCTTACCTGACAGTTAAATATGCCTCATTATCGATCTAACACCCGCAGAAATGATAACCAGCCACTCCAGCTCACAGATCCTTTGAATGAGAATGTATCCCATGCTGAGTTTAGGGCTTTCTTTCAGGCGTTAGGCCAAGCTGTGACTGCCAATGTTCAGGGCAATTATCAGAATTATGCTGCAGTCCCACTACAACAGAATCAGGATTTAGTAACAGCCAGAATCAGAGACTTCATGAGAATGAATCCGCCAAAGTTCTTTGGGTCAAAAGTAGGTGAGGACCCACAACTTTATCTAGATGAGGCGAAAAAGATCACCTAGATTATGCATATTTCAGAGGAGGAGAGTGTAGAGTTAGCATCCTATAGATTGAAGGATGTAGCGTATAATTCGGTCTTGATGTGGAAGAATGGTAAAGGTGAGAATGTTGTTCCTATGAGTTGCCAGGTATTTCAGTATGTTTTCTAGATAGGTTCTTCCTACGAGAGATGTTGGATGTGAGTAGTTCGAGCATCTTCATCTACATCTGACAGTTGGTGAGTCCTCATAGTTCGGGGACTTATTCATTCAGATTCTGCACCTTAGTAGTTTTATATGATTTAGTATTCTTTTCAGACAGTTCGAGTTATCTGGAGGTCTGTCCTAGTGACTCTCTAGTATTAGTAGTAGAGACTTGTCAGACTACTAGTTTTGATTAATATTATTCAGTATTTGAGATTTCAAAAATTGTTCCAGATATTATATTTAGACATTTTTCCTCATTTAGCATGACTTATATCTATATTTCCATTATTATGAGATTCGGATTCAGTAGTAAGTAGACAGGGTTAGCCTAAGGCTACTCGTAGTCTTGAGCACCGTGTGACATTTTGGGACCAGGTTTTGGGGCGTTACAAACTTAGTATCAGAGACTAAGTTTTACAAGAGACCTAGGGAGTCAGAAAAGCCACGTTACGTAGAGTATTGATCATGGGTGTGAAGCATTCCATATTTATTAGCAAGAGGCTACGGAACGTTCTTAGGAAATTATCTCTTTCTTTCATGATCTATCGTGCTTAAGTATCTCTATTTGCTTTTAACTCGTGCTCTTATGTGACAGTTAAATATGCCTCATTATCGAGCTAACGCCCGCAGAAATGATAACCAGCCACCCCAGCTCGCAGATCCTTTGAATGAGAATGTATCCCATGCTGAGTTTACGGCTTTCTTTCAGGCGTTAGCGCAAGCTGTGACTACCAATGTTCAGGGCAATTATCAGAATTAGGTTGCAGTCCCACTACAGTAGAATCAGGATTTAGTAACAGCCAGAATCAGAGACTTCATGAGAATAAATCCGCCAAAGTTCTTTGGGTCGAAAGTAGGTGAGGTCCCACAACTTTATCTAGATGAGGTGAAAAAGATCACCCAGATTATGCATATTTCTGAGGAGCAGAGTGTAGAGTTAACATCCTATAGATTGAAGGATGTAGCGTATAATTCAGTCTTGATGTGAAAGAATGGTAAAGGTGAGAATGTTGTTCCTATGAGTTGCCAGGTATTTTTGTATGTTTTTCTAGATAGGTTATTCCTACGAGAGATGATGGATGTATGTAGTTCAAGCATCTTCATCGACATCCGACAGTTGGTGAGTCCTCATAGTTCGGGGACTTATTCATTCAGATTCTGCAGCTTAGTAGTTTTATATGATTTAGTATTATTTTCAGACAGTTCGAGTTATCTGGAGGTCTGTCCCAGTGACTCTCTAGTATTAGTAGTAGAGGCTTGTCAGACTACTAGTTTCTATTCATCTTATTCAATATTTAAGATTTCAAAAATTGTTCCAGACATTATATTCAGACAGTTTTCCTCATTTAGCATGACTTATATCTATATTTCCATTATTATGAGATTCAGATTCAGTAGTAGGCAGACATGGTTAGCCTAAGGCTACTCGTAGTCTTGAGCACCGTGTGATATTTTTGGACCAGGTTTTGGGGCGTTACAAACTTGGTATCAGAGCCTAAGTTTTATAAGATACCTAGGGAGTCATAAAAGCCGCGTTACGTAGAGTATTGAACATGGGTGTGAAGCATGCCATATTTATTAGCAAGAGGCTACGAAACGGTCTTAGGAAATTATCTCTTTCTTTCATGATCTATCGTGCTTAAGTATCTCTATCTGCTTTTAACTCGTGCTCTTACGTGACAAATAAATATGCCTCATTATCGAGCTAACGCCCGCAGAAATGGTAACCAGCCACCCCAGCTCGCAGATCCTTTGAATGAGAATGTATCCCATGCTGAGTTTAGTTTTTTCTTTCAGGCGTTAGCCCAAGCTGTGACTGCCAATGTTCAGGGAAATTATCATAATCAAGCTGCAGTCCCACTACAGCAGAATCAGGATTTAGTAACAACAAGAATCAGAGACTTCATGAGAATGAATCCGCCAAAGTTCTTTGGGTCGAAAGTAGGTGAGGACCCACAACTTTATCTAGATGAGGTGAAAAAGATCACCCAGATTATGCATATTTCTGAGGAGGAGAGTGTAGAGTTAGCATCCTATAGATTGAAGGATGTAGCGTATAATTGGGTCGTGATGTGGAAGAATGGTAAAGGTGAGAATGTTATTCCTATGAGTTGCCAGGTATTTCAGTATGTTTTTCTAGATAGGTTCTTCCTACGAGAGATGATGGATGTGAGTAGTTTGACCATCTTCATCTATATCCGACAGTTGGTGAGTCCTTATAGTTCGGGGACTTATTCATTCAGAATCTGCAGCTTAGTAGTTTTATATGATTTAGTATTCTTTTCAGACAGTTCGAGTTATCTGGAGGTCTTTCCCAGTGAATCTCTAGTATTAGTAGTAGAGGCTTCTCGGACTACTAGTTTTGATTCATCTTATTCAGTATTTGAGATTTCAAAAATTGTTCCAGCTATTATATTCAGACAGTTTTCCTCATTTAGAATGACTTATATCTATATTTCCATTATTAAGAGATTCAGATTCAGTAGTAGGCAGACAGGGTTAGCCTAAGGCTACTCATAGTCTTGAGCACCGTGTGACATTTTGGGACCAGGTTTTGGGGCGTTACAAACTTGGTATCAGAGCCTAAGTTTTATAAGATACCTAGGGAGTCAGAAAAGTCGCGTTACGTAGAGTATTGAACATGGGTGTGAAGCATGCCATATTTATTAGCAAGAGGCTACGGAACGTTCATAGGAAATTATCTCTTTCTTTCATGATCTATCGTTCTTAAGTATCTCTATCTGCTTTTAAATCGTGCTCTTACGTGACAGTTAAATATGCCTCATTATCGAGCTAACGCCCGCAGAAATGATAACTAGCCACCCCAGCTCCCAGATCCTTTGAATGAGAATGTTTCCCATGCTGAGTTTAGGGCTTTCTTTTAGGTGTTAGGCCAAGCTGTGACTGCTAATGTTCAGGGCAATTATCAGAATCAGGCTGCAGTTACACTACAACAGAATTAGGATTTAGTAACAGCCAAAATCAGAGACTTCATGAGAATGAATCTGCCACAGTTCTTTGGGTCGAAAGTAGGTGAGGACCCACAACTTTATCTAGATGAGGTGAAAAAGATCACCCAGATTATGCATATTTCTGAGGAGGAGAGTGTAGAGTTAGCATCCTATAGATTGAAGGATGTAGCGTATAATTGGGTCTTGATGTGGAAGAATGGTAAAGGTGAGAATGTTGTTCCTATGAGTTGCCAGGTATTTCAGTATGTTTTTCTAGATTGGTTCTTCCTACGAGAGAGGATGGATATGAGTAGTTCGAGCATCTTCATCGACATCTGACAGTTGGTGAGTCCTCATAGTTCGGGGACTTATTCATTCAGATTTTACAGCTTAGTAGTTTTATATGATTTAGTATTCTTTTCAGACAGTTCGAGTTATCTGGAGGTCTGTCCCAGTGACTCTCTAGTATTAGTAGTAGAGGCTTGTCAGACTACTATTTTTGATTCATCTTATTCAGTATTTGAGATTTCCAAAATTGTTCCAGATATTATATTTAGACAGTTTTCCTCATTTAGCATGACTTATATCTATATTTCCATTATTATGAGATTCAGATTCAGTAGTAGGCAGACAGGGTTAGCCTAAGGCTACTCGTAGTCTTGAGCACCGTGTGACATTTTGGGACCAGGTTTTGGGGCGTTACAAACTTGGTATCAGAGCCTAAGTTTTATAAGATACCTAGGGAGTCAGAAAAGTCGCGTTACGTAGAGTATTGAACATGGGTGTGAAGCATGCCATATTTATTAGCAAGAGGCTACGGAACGTTCTTAGGAATTTATCTCTTTCTTTCATGATCTATCGTGCTTAAGTATCTCTATCTGCTTTTAACTCGTGCTCTTCCATGACAGTTAAATATGCCTCATTATCGAGCTAACGCCCGCAGAAATGATAACTAGCCACCCCAGCTCCCAGATCCTTTGAATGAGAATATTTCCCATGCTAAGTTTAGGGCTTTCTTTAAGGTGTTAGGCCAAGCTGTGACTGCCAATGTTCAGGGAAATTATCAGAATCAGGCTGCAGTCACACTACAGCAGAATCAAGATTAAGTAACAGCCAAAATCAGAGACTTCATGAGAATGAATCTGCCACAGTTCTTTGGGTCGAAAGTAGGTGAGGACCCACAACTTTATCTAGATGAGGTGAAAAAGATCACCCAGATTATGCATATTTCTGAGGAGGAGAGTGTAGAGTTAGCATCCTATAGATTGAAGGATGTAGCGTATAATTGGGTCTTGATGTGGAAGAATGGTAAAGGTGAGAATGTTGTTCCTATGAGTTGCCAGGTATTTCAGTATGTTTTTCTAGATTGGTTCTTCCTACGAGCGATGATGGATATGAGTAGTTCGAGCATCTTCATTGACATCTGCCAGTTGGTGAGTCCTCATAGTTCGGGGACTTATTCATTCAGATTCTGCAGCTTAGTAGTTTTATATGATTTAGTATTCTTTTCAGACAGTTCGATTTATCTGGAGGTCTGTCCCAGTGACTCTCTAGTATTTAGTAGTAGAGGCTTGTCAGACTACTAGTTTTGATTCATCTTATTCAGTATTTGAGATTTCAGAAATTGTTCCAAATATTATATTTAGACAGTTTTCCTCATTTAGCATGACTTATATCTATATTTCCATTATTATGAGGTTTAGATTCAGTAGTAAGAAGACAGGGTTAGCCTAAGGCTACTCGTAGTCTTGAGCACCGTGTGACATTTTGGGACCAGGTTTTGGGGCGTTACAAACTTAGTATCAGAGACTAAGTTTTACAAGAGACCTAGGGAGTCAGAAAAGCCACGTTACATAGAGTATTGATCATGGGTGTGAAGCATGCCATATTTATTAGCAAGAGTCTACGGAACGTTCTTAGGAAATTATCTATTTCTTTCATGATCTATCGCGCTTAAGTATCTCTATCTGCTTTTAACTCGTGCTCTTATGTGACAGTTAAATATGCCTCATTATCGAGCTAACGCCCGCAGAAATGATAACCAGCCACCCCAGCTCACAGATTCTTTGAATGAGAATGTATCCCATGCTGAGTTTACGGCTTTCTGGCAGGCGTTAGCCCAAGCTGTGACTGCCAATGTTCAGGGCAATTATCAGAATCAGGATACAGTCCCACTACAGCAGAATCAGGATTTAGTAATAGCCAGAATCCGAGACTTCATGAGAATAAATCCGCCAAAGTTCTTTGGGTCGAAAGTAGGTGAGGACCCACGACTTTATCTAGATGAGGTGAAAAAGATCACCCAGATTATGCATATTTCTGAGGAGAAGCGTGTAGAGTTAGCATCCTATAGATTGAAGGATGTAGCGTATAATTGGGTCTTGATGTGGAAGAATGGTAAAGGTGAGAATGTTGTTCCTATGAGTTGCTAGGTATTTCAGTATGTTTTTCTAGATTGGTTCTTCCTACGAGAGATGATGGATATGAGTAGTTCGAGTATCTTCATCGACATCTGACAGTTGGTGAGTCCTCATAGTTCGGGGACTTATTCATTCAGATTTTGCAGCTTAGTAGTTTTATATGATTTAGTATTCTTTTCAGACAGTTCGAGTTATCTGGAGGTCTGTCCCAGTGACTCTCTAGTATTAGTAGTAGAGGCTTGTCAGAGTACTAGTTTTGATTCATCTTATTCAGTATTTGAGATTTTAAAAATTGTTCCAGATATTATATTTAGACAGTTTTCCTCATTTAGCATGACTTATATCTATATTTCCATTATTGTGAGATTCAGATTCAGTAGTAGGCAGACAGGGTTAGCCTAAGGTTACTCGTAGTCTTGAGCACCGTGTGACATTTTGGGACCAGGTTTTGGGGCGTTACAAACTTGGTATCAGAGCCTAAGTTTTATAAGATACCTAGGGAGTCAGAAAAGTCGCATTACGTAGAGTATTGAACATGGGTGTGAAGCATGTCATATTTATTAGCAAGAGGCTACGGAACGTTCTTAGGAAATTATCTCTTTCTTTCATGATCTATCGTGCTTAAGTATCCCTATCTGTTTTTAACTCGTTCTCTTACGTGACAGTTAAATATGCCTCATTATCGAGCTAACGCCCGCAGAATTGATAACTATCCACTCCAGCTCCTAGATCCTTTGAATGAGAATGTTTCCCATGCTGAGTTTAGGGCTTTCTTTTAGGTGTTAGGCCAAGCTGTGACTGCCAATGTTCAGGGCAATTATCAGAATCAGGCTGCAGTCACACTACAGCAGAATCAGGATTTAGTAACAGCCAAAATCAGAGACTTCATGAGAATGAATCTGCCAAAGTTCTTTGGGTCGAAAGTAGGTGAGGACCCACAACTTTATCTAGATGAGGTGAAAAAGATCACCCAGATTATGCATATTTCTGAGGAGGAGAGTGTAGAGTTAGCATCCTATAGATTGAAGGATGTAACGTATAATTGGGTCGTGATGTGGAAGAATGGTAAAGATGAGAATGTTGTTCCTATGAGTTGCCAGGTATTTCAGTATGTTTTTCTAGATATGTTCTTCCTACGAGAGATGACGGGTGTGAGTAGTTCGAGCATCTTCATCTACATTCGACAGTTGGTGAGTCCTCATAGTTCGGGGACTTATTCATTCAGATTTTGCAGCTTAGTAGTTTTATATGATTTAGTATTCTTTTCAGACAGTTCGAGTTATCTGGAGGTCTGTCCCAGTGACTCTCTAGTATTAGTAGTAGAGGCTTGTTAGACTACTAGTTTTGATTCATCTTATTCAGTATTTAAGATTCAGAAATTGTTCTAGATATTATATTCAGACAGTTTTCCGCATTTAGCAAGACTTTATATCTATATTTCCATTATTATGAGATTTAAATTCAGTAGTAGGTAGACAGGGTTAGCTTAAGGCTACTCGTAGTCTTGAGCATCGTGTGACATTTTGGGACCAGGTTTTGGGGCGTTACAAACTTGGTATCAAAGCCTAAGTTTTATAAGAGTCCTAGTGAGTCAGAAAAGCCACGTTACGTAGAGTATTAATCATGGGTTTGAAGTGCGCCATGTTTATTAGCAAGAGGCTACGGAACGTTCATAGGAAATTATCTCTTTTTCTCATGATCTATCGTGCTTATAGTTTCTCTATCTGCCTTTAACCCGTGCTTTTACGTGACAATTAAATATGCCTCATTGTCGAGCTAACGCCCGTAGAAATGATAACCAGTCACCCTAGCTCGTAGATCCTTTGAATGGGAATATATCCCATGCTGAGTTTAGGGATGCCTTTCAGGCGTTAGCCCAAGCTGTGAATGCTAATGTTCAGGAAAATCATCAGAATAAAGTTGCACTCCCACTGCAGCAGAATGAGGATTTAGCAGCAACCAGAATCAGAGACTTCATGAGAATAAATCCGCCAGAGTTCTTTGGGTCGAAAGCAGGTGAGGACCCACAACTTTATCTAGATGATGTAAAAAAGATCATCCAGATTATGCATGTTTCTGAGGAGGGGAGTGTAGAATTAGCATCATATAAATTGAAGGATGTAGCGTATAATTGGGTAGTGATGTGGAAGAATGATAGAGGTGAGAATGTTGTTCCTATGAGTTGGCAGGTATTTCAGGATGCTTTTCGAGATAGGTTCTTCCTACGAGAGATAAGGGAAGCTAAGATAGAGGAGTTTGTGAATTTGAGGTAGGGCTCGATGACAGTGAAAGAGTACTGCCTTAAGTTCAATCAGTTGTCTAAGTATGCCCCTGATACGATGGCTGATCCTAGGGCTAGTATGAGTAAGTTTGTTACTGAAGTGTCTATCCTGGTAGTCAATGAGTGTAAAACTGCCATGCTTATTAGAGACATGGATCTTGATAGATTTATGATGCATGCTCAGCAGATTGAGGCGGAGAAGTTGTAGCGGAGAGATAGAAATAATAAGAGGGTTAGAACAGGATAATTTGAGTATGGTCAGAATAGGTCTTAAGGAGGAAATCGTTCACAGTTTCAGAATTGTTCATCTATGACAGCACCATCTTCAACTATTTCTCCCACTCCCAGAGGTAGTCAGGAGCATGGGGTAATTCTTTTATGTCCAGATCTCAGAATAGTATGAGTGGAAGGCCCAAATATCCGACCTGTGCTAAGTATAGTAAGAATCACCCTGGTGAGTATTTAGCGGGACAGAAGGGTTGTTTTGGGTGTGGTAAGTTAGGTCACAATATTAGGGATTGTCCGTATGCTAAGCAGGGAAATAGAGATGTTCGTCCCCAGACTCAGGCTAATAGTGCACCAGCTCCTTTAGGTCGCCTAGTTCCTCCTCAGGGTGCATCATCCAGTATCGGTGGCGGTCAGCGCCAGAATTGATTCTATGCTTTACCATCCCTTCAGGAGCAGGAGGATTCACTAGATGTTGTTACTGGTATGCTTCGTGTCTTTCATCTTAATGTTTATGTTTTGCTAGACGTTGGGTCGAGTTTCTCTTATGTGACCTCATTAGTTGCAGTAAATTTTTAGATAAGTTCTATAAAGATCCCTGAGCCTTTCTTGGTGTCTACCCCAGTAGGTGAGTCAGTTGTTGCTAAACAGATCTATAGAAAGTGTCCTATCATTGCCCTTCATAAAGTCATGTTAGCAGACCTAATAGAGCTAGATATGATTGAATTTAATCTTATTCTTGGTATGAATTGGCTCCATTCTTGTTATGCATCTATAGATTGTCGCACCCGAGTGGTGAAGTTTCAGTTTCCAGACGATCCAGTCTTTGAGTAATCAGGTAATTCAGTGTTCCCCAAGATTCATTTCATATCTTATCTTAAAGACCAAAAATTGATCTCCAAGGGGTGAATCTATCATCTTGTTCGAGTTAAAAACACTAAGTCTGAGACTTCAACAGTTCAGTCAGTCAGTGTAATTAATGAGTTTCCTGATATTTTTCCCAAAGATCTGCCAGGGGTACCTCCCGATAGGGAAATAGAACTTGGTATTGACCTTCTTCCAGATACTCAGCCTATTTCTTTACCTCCATATCATATGGCTCCCGCCGATCTTAAGGAGTTAAAAGATCAACTCAAATATCTTTTAGATAAAGGTTTCATAAGGCCTAGTGTTTCTCCATGGGGCACTCCCATCCTATTCGTGCGAAAGAAAGATGGTTCTTTACGTATGTGCATTAACTATCTTCAGTTGAATAAAATTACAGTAAAAAACAAATATCCTCTTCCTAGAATCAATGACTTATTCGATCAAATCCAAGGTGCCAGTTATTTCTCAAAGATAGACCTTAGATCCGGCTATCATCAGTTTAAAGTAAGGGAATGTGATATTCCAAAGACAGTCTTCAGAACTCGTTATAGTCATTTTGAATTTCTAGTCATGTCTTTTGGACTAACAAATGCCCTAGAAGCTTTCATGGACTTGATGAACAGAGTGTTCAAACAATATTTGGACATATTTTTCATAGTCTTTATAGACGATATTCTTGTTTACTCTCGTAGTGAGGATGATCATGCAGACCATCTTAGAATTGTGTTGCAGACTCTTAGAGATCACCAGTTGTTCGCCAAATTCAGCAAGTGCGAATTTTGGCTAAGGTCAGTAGCTTTCCTTGGTCATATTATTTCCAGTAAGGGCATTAGAGTTGATCCCCAAAAGACAGAAGCTATAAGAAATTAGCCTAGACCTATTTCTTCGTCAGACATTAGAAGTTTCTTGGGTTTAGCTGGTTATTAAAGACATTTCGTTAAGGGTTTCTTATCTATCGCGTCTCCTATGTCTAGATTGACCCTAAAAAAGTTAAGTTTTAGTGGTCAGATTCTTGCGAGAAGAGTTTTCAGGAGTTGAAGACTCGACTCACTTCAACCCCAGTTTTAGCGTTACTTGATTGTACAGATGGTTTTGTGGTTTATTGTGATGCCTTCAGAGTTGGTTTGGATTGTGTTTTCATGCATAGAGGTAAGGTCATAGACTATGCCTCTAGATAGCTTAAGCCTCATAAAAAGTATTACCCAACCCATGATCTTGAGCTAGCTGTTGTTGTGTTTGCTTTGAAAATCTGGGGACATTATTTGTATGGAGTGCATGTTGATGTGTTCACAGATCACAAAAGTTTGCAGTATGTGTTTACTCAGAGGGAGTTGAATCTCCGTCAGAGAAGGTGGTTAGAATTATTGAAGGATTATGATATGAACGTGTTGTATCATCCAGGCAAGGCCAATGTAGTGGCAAACGCCTTTAGTAGACTATCTATGGGCAGTGTTGCCCATGTGGAGAATGATAAGAAGGAGTTAGTTTGGGAAGTGCATCGATTAGCTAGATTGGGTGTTAGGTTGGTTGACTCAGCTGAAGGAAATGTTTCGGTTCAGAGTAGTTCTGAATCTTCCCTAGTTTCGGAGGTGAAGGAGAAGCAAGAAGAGGATTCTAGTTAGGTGTAACTGAAAGAGTTAGTCAAAGACCAAAAGAATGAGGTTTTCTTCCAAGGGGGAGATGGTGTGTTGAGATACCAGAGTAGATTGTGTGTGCCTTATGTTGATGATTTGAGGTAGCGAATTATGGCGGAAGTGCATGGTGCACGTTATTCCATTTATCCAGGAGCCACCAAGATGTACCGGGACTTACGAGAAATCTATTGGTGGAGTGGTATGAAAAGAGATATAGTAGAGTTTGTAGCCAAGTATGCAACTTGCCAACAGGTTAAGGTAGGGAACCAAAGACTTCGTGGTGCATTGCAAGAGTTTGGTATCCCCACTTGGAAGTGGGAAGAGGTGAATATGGATTTTGTGACTGGTTTACCCCATTCGCGTCGTCAGCATAATTTGATTTGGGTGATAGTAGATAGATTAACTAAGTCAACACATTTCTTTCTAGTTCACACGTCTTTCACGGCTAAAGATTATGCTAAGTTGCATATCCGAGAGATAGTTAGATTGCATTGAGTTCCTTTGTCCATCATCTCAGATGGGGGTACTCAGTTTTGGAGTGCTTTTCAGTAGGGCATTGGTACCCAAGTTCATCTTAGTTCAGCCTTTCATCCGCAGACAGATGGTCAGGCAGAGAGGACCATTCAGACTTTAGAGGATATGTTGAGGGCATATGTTCTTGATTTCAAAGGTAGTTGGGATGATCATTTGCCATTGATTGAGTTCGCTTATAACAATAGTTACTATGCTAGTATTCAGATGGCTCCGTTTGAGGCTCTTTATGGGCAAAGATGTAGATCGCTAGTTGGTTGGTTTGAAGTGGGTGTGGCCACTTTGATTGGGCTAGACATGGTGTTTGAGGCCATGGACAAAGTTCAGTTGATTAGAGAGAGATTGAAAGTAGCCTAAAGTCGTCAGAAATCTTATGCAGATGTAAGAAAAAGAGACCTTGAGTTTGAGGTTGGTGATCTTGTGTACTTGAAAGTATCACCCATGAAAGGGGTGAAGAGATTTGGCAAGAAGGGGAAGCTTAGTCCCCGTTATACTGGTCCCTTCCGAATTCTGAGCCGTGTTGGGAAGGTAGCGTTTGATCTTGAGCTACCCACAGACTTATCCTCAGCTCATCCAGTATTCCATGTGTCCTTGTTGAAGAAATGCATGGAGGATTCAACCAATATAGTTCCTCTAGAAAGTATAGATATTCAGAATAGCCTTTCTTACGAACAAGTCCCAGTAGAAATTCTTGATCATCAGATTCGTAGACTAAGGAACTAAGAAGTTCCCTTGGTCAAAGTTCTATGGAGAAATCACTCCGTTGAGGGTGCTACTTGGGAAGAAGAAGCAGATATGCATACCAAGTATCCACATCTCTTCTCCACGAACTCAAATTTAGTCGAAGGTAATAGTTTTCCTTCATTCAGTTCTTTTCCAGTTTCAGATTCAACTATATAGTTATCTTCATGAGAATTCATGCACTCTCATATAAGTTAAACAACTCATTTTAATTGAGATTCAGTTATTCAGTTTATTTTAGTTGTGCATGATAGCTTATATCCTCAGATTCCTTAGTATTTTCAGCTTATTTAGCTATATTAGAGGCTAAATGTTTCCAAGGGGGAGATATTGTAATACCCCGCACTTTTTCTAGCTTAAATTCATTCCTAGAATGTTAAGAAATAGCTTCCAAAAAGAAGAATATTTATTTCGTATGGAATTTCTTAGATTTAGACTTCCCATTGTGTAGGAAATTGAATAAACTTTCCATCGATACCAAATTCGCCTAAATTCGATACTCGGTTGAGGACTTAGAGCATTTTTAAGTTGACAGTGTGCCACCTGGGAACTTGGCACGTCATGAGAAAAATGACAATTATCAATTCCAGTGGACCTCTGCGATATTGGCGCGTCGTGGAGAGGACCAATTTCCGATTTGTCAATTTGCAGAAGTCCAACGCGATATTGGCGCATCGCGTCAAAGGCCAAAATGGTATTTCTATAGGGCATCTCGATGGTGGCGCATCGCGTTGAAGCTCCAGGTCCCAATTATCAAAAACCAGTGGGACAACATGATAGCTCCGCATCGCGGAGACCCCGAATTTCCCAGTCGTCAATTCCAGTGAACCACAGCGATAGTTGCACGTCGCAGTGGCCCATTAAATCAGTATTTTCAGTTCTCTTTTTCAGTTTCGCTTAGAAGTTTAAAGGGGGTATTTTGGTCAATTTCCAAGCTCCCAATCCGTCCAAAACACAAGATTAATCATATACAAAGAAAACCCTAGAGCTTCAAAGCTTCTTTTCCAAGGAATCCAAATCCTCTATAGTTTCTCCAAGAAAGCTTAAGATTGAGGATTCCCAAGGCAAGATAATCAAGAATCCATCTTCAAGAACTCAATTAGGAATCAATAATTCAAGTTTCTTCATCTACTCATCAATCAAGGTATGTGGAATTTATGAACAAGGATCTTCTTCCATCCTTGTGTCCAAAACCAAGCTTTTATTTAAATTTTGAATGATTATTCATGAGATTTGAATTAAGGTTCATACCCATTATTTCTCTTTGCAAGATTTTGAGATTTCAAGTGTTTTAGAAGATGAATTACATATCTATTTTCATATTTTCATGCCTATTGCAGTAATTTACAAATTTTGAAATGAACTACATTGTTTTCATTAGCAAGCATGATTATTATGATGTTTTGACATGAATTGAAGCATGGGTTATTACCCCAAGATTGAATATTATTGTTTCAAGAAAGATGATGCTTTAAGCATCCTATTACTGAATTATTTACAGATTTTCAGTAAAGCTTTGATCTTTCGATCATCAAATAAGTTTTGAAATTTATTTTTCAGATTATTACAGATTACAGAATTCAGATCAGCTTTATTTACAGATTTTATCAAATAAATGCATAATTGATTTTAGATAAACCCTTATGCTAGTTTTAAAGTGGACTTCCAACAGAATGAGTGTAGCAAATAAAAAAGGAGTAGTATTTAGCACCGAGCGGGAAGTATGGATTTAGCGCATTCTACTTTCACAAAACTATGTAGCCAACATAAGTACAGAGTATCAGATTATTCCCACTTCAATGTGGATGACAGTTACAGATGTGATCACTTAGCTCAGGTTATACTCCTTGGCAAGAGTATGACACCTCTTCCCATCGTGAGGTTTTCCCCTTAGAGGAACGAGACGTTGGACTCCATGTAGCCCGCATGGTTTATGTCGGTTAAGAGAACCTCCCTACAGACTAAATATTTTAAAAAAGATTAACAAAAAAACTTTTAGAAAAATTAAGTGTAAAGGCTCACAAACTTTACTCAGATTATGCTGACAGAATAATATTAGCTACAGATTTAAGCTTTCAGATTTCAGATTTAGAAGTGAGCTCTTTTTACACTTAGACAGTATGATTTACAGATAGAATACAAGTACAACTTTCAGAACTAAATGTTATGACTCACTAGATTTATAAAGTATGATTTGCTTCTTATTATTTCTGTATTTCAGATATTCCAACTTATGTGAGTCATTTACATTTAGCATGCATTATTTTATAAATTATGATGATGAGATGATGTTTACTTATGCATTTCACCCCCATATACTCAGTACATTCTCAAAGTACTGATCCACATATACGTTTATGTGCTATATTATCTCATAATGTAGGTCCAGGTGCTCAGTATCAGCAGCGTGAGTAGTTAGAGCATCTTTATCTACATCCGACAGTTGGTGAGTCCTCATAGTTTGAAGACTTATTCATTTATATTTTGTAGCGTAGTAGTTTTATATGATTCATTATTTTCTTCA
The DNA here is from genome assembly GCA_030864215.1 of Capsicum pubescens. NCBI lineage: Eukaryota > Viridiplantae > Streptophyta > Magnoliopsida > Solanales > Solanaceae > Capsicum > Capsicum pubescens. The sequence goes on along the minus strand of CM061549.1, from coordinate 264,702,430 downwards.
GACAGTTCAAGTTAGCTGGGGTTCTATCCCAGTGACTCTCTAGTATTAGTAGTAGAGGCTTATTAGACTACTAGTTTTGATTCAGCTTATTCAGTATTTTAGATTTCAGACATTGTTTTAGATATTATATTCAGATAGTTTTCCACATTTAGCATGACTTTATGTCTATATTTCCATTATTATGAGATTCAAATTCAGTAGTAGGCAGACAGGTTAGCTTAAGTATACTCGTAGTCTTGAGCACCGTGTGACATTCTAGGACCAGGTTTTAGGGCGTTACAGTCATCACTCCTATTAATTCCTTATGTTTTTTTCTACTATTTTTGAAAGAGCCAGTCTGGAAGCCTTTATGAGTGGATTGCAGTTCTATCAAATTAAAGATCCTTCCCGTCTTGAGGCCATCCTCAGTCATTTCTCTTGTCTTGATAATTTTGGTAAATGTTTTCCCAGCCATCGTTACTATGTGATCAAAATATTCTGAATTTACTGCTGAATGAAGTAACTAATCATTTCAGTTTCTTGCATATGAGGATGTACCCTGGTCACTTCTTCTCTCCACTATATGGCATATTCACGAAAGCTCTTATTTGATTTCTGCCTTAGCTTTGTGATGAAGATTATGTCAGGAATAATATCGACATGAAACTTGAAGTGATCTACAAAAGTATTTGCCAAGTCATCCCAAGTGTGCCATTTAGTCACATCTTGTTTAGCATTACCATTGTAATTCCTTTCCACTCAAGCTTTGACTGAATAGCTTTACCCATATTCCTTCATTTTTGCCCACGCCAATCAACATTTCACAATAAGTTTTCAAATAAATAAAAGGATTCCTGGACTCATCACACTTTTCAAATTTTAGGATCTTTTAACCAGGAGGCAACTCTATCTTGAGAAATACACATATTTCTTCATACTGCATACTTTGGTTACTCTCAAGCCCTCGAAGAGTTCTCATTGCATCTTTCAAGACCTTGATCTTTTTGTTCACTATCTCATCATTGTACATTTTTGGATCATTCTCTGTTTCAACATAAATGATTAACATCTAAGCGGTATAACCTTTGAGTTTGTGTCATTGGTGGGGTGGTAGAGTAGGTGTACACTGGCGTAGCTTGGTGTTACAATGATATATTCTGAACCTTCAGATGAGAAAATGTGTACACAAAAGGGAAATTCTGAGAAACATAAGCAAAATGACCTTCCTGATCAACTCCTTCTGATGTTGGAAGCATAGGCCCCTTTTGTTGAGCATCAGGAGGCAGAGTAATATTTGGAGGAGTTTGAGAAAGTGTTCTACTTTGTATCACCATGATTCTTAGTTCGAAAGTTTGTTGCTCCAAACCAGTAACGACCTCTGGGTTATTTCTCTTCCTATCGAGGCACTCAAATTCATTACCACAGAGAATGTGGGAACTGACTCGGATGTAGTAGTTGTGCTGATCAGAATAGGATCCATAGTTGAACGAGTCCTTCTATTAGCCCAAGAGAGAATTGATGAAACTTTAGTTGCTTTCTTAATCTTATACCGTGTGAAATATTGATGTTCTGTCAGCGATTACTTTTTGTCTTTATGAAGCGAGCAAGCTTGACTACAAACACAAATCAGCCTCTCTCTAAAAGAAAAGAAAAACACTCAAAAAGTAAATTGTTAGTTCATGATTGCAATGATTTACCAAAGTAATATACAAAATAAATGACATATATTTGATTTGAAACAGACTAAGTCCAGAATGTGAAGGATAAGACACTTGGGAAAGTGACCAAATGATCCGAACTTTGATCATTTGATGGATCTTGAAAACAACAATCCGAATAGAATGAACTAAGTGATTTGAAGGAATCCAATATTTATGGATAAACATCCTAAAAGGCTTATTTGAAAAGGATTTTTTAAAACAACGCAGTCTTTTCATCTATAGAATATCTGGATAGTTCCGACTATAATCAAATATAAGAAAAGGTGAATTATGAGAGTGATGTGAATTGGATAATGATCTAATGAAATTTTGAATAGAACCTGGGTAAATTGGAAGGAATTTTATCAACGGACTTTTAAGGGCATTTTAAGAGGATTCAAATTTTAAGTCTTATATGCCTATTTGCTCTAAGACTGCGAAATAGAATAATGGACTAGTTTTATTTCCATCCAAACGTATGTTATCTAAACACACAAATCAAGCAAATATAGATAAAGCAAAATAATGAAACACTTTAGCACAGAAATCGTTTTTAACTTGTCCTAGCATACATGGAACCTTTCAAACCAAAGGTACATTTGAAAGATATGCATGTCGTTTGTAAGACGTTCTATTACCCCCAAATATATCCCAAGGGACAATGGTCTATATAATCCAGCACTACATCCTTCAATTAAAACACATAAAGGATGATCATCTTTTATTGACTCATGGTCAATAGACGTTAGGTGGGTTTTTCTAATGGGTCGGATAACCCCTCGGGTATTGGGTCGTCCTAGGCTCATGCCTAAAAGTATTTTGGTTTTGCTCTATCCTAGGTATCTAGAATGGGCTTTGACCAGGTTCCCAAGTGGACAACTCAGGTTTGAAAATATGAACATCCATCGGACGCCTAACGTGCCAATAAACTGTCGTATTTTTAACACTTCATTTGAAATTGATAAATAGGGTCCGGGACATCCGCGAAATCCTAAAACAATTTATATATTCAAATGTGAAAGTATGCCAGGAAATGCAATAGTTTAAATTCTACGAAAATTTAAACATATAACCAAACAAACAGTTCAAGTATTACAAATCTAAATAATTAGTCAAAGAAGTTAGTTCAAATATTTAGTTAGAACTTAGTTAAGTCCCCAGCAGAGTCCTCATTTCTGTTTTATTCTTTTCGGATTTTATTTTAAAAAGAAAATTGGTTTGATCTCTTTAAAACTATTTCAAAAAATTCAAAAAAATTTCAAAATAATTTTAAGAAATTCACAGAGTCGCCACCTGATTTTTATAGAAAATAAAGAAAAACTTAAAAAGGTTTCAAAGGTTCAAAAACATAAATAAATCTTTAAAACTAAAGAAAATGGGTAAGAGTTCAATTAATGCCCTAAGAAGATTTTTAAGGCACTTAGGAGCGTCCGTTTAAAAAATGGTGTACCAAATATTTTTTGACTAACTTAAAAATGACTAACTTTGCAAAAGGTTGATTTTATAAAAATACTAAAATCATTTATTTACGTATCTAAAATAACATTTATTCATTTAGACGATAAAATACTCCACTAAATTGCAATTTTTTTCGGACTTAAGAGGAAGATGAATTTTGCTTTTTTGTAAAAAAGAACAAGAATATGAAATTATTTTCTTCTTATTAGTTATTATAGAAAAGTCGATTATGTTATAGATAATAGCTTTGAAAAAATATTAAGAGAGTATTAAATTAAAAATGGCTTCGCTAATTTTTGAAAAGTTGATTTTCAAAACAAATTTGTTTCTTAGATTTAGAAATTAGTTTCTTAGGTTTGGAGGAAATTACTTTAATCCAAATAAACTATTAATCATATGAACGAAATAAATGTCATCTTAAAATAAAATAATCACTTTTAGAAGACTCGTTATAAGGAGAAAATCAAAGGAACTAATTTAATCTGTATTAGAAAATATAAATTAGGTGAAAATCATGAATTAAGAAAAGGCAAAATGACTCAGTGGACCCCTTACTAGGTCGGTTTTGTAAGTTGGACACTTCTACTTACATGTTTGTCATCTGGACCCCTGAACCCACTAAAAAACTATATTTTAAATCCTTTGACCGTTGACTTTGCCTATGTGGCATTAAAATGCTGACTAGGACAAGGAGAGTGTAATCACTTGTTTGGGGTGCGAGTGGGGGTCATTTTTTTTATCAATTTTATATTAAAATATATATTTTTTTAAAGTAATATTAAAATAATATTAAAATTAAAAAAAAGGAGGGCAAGCAGCCTTCTCCCCTACAACACCCCCCCTCTCCCTCTTCCACTTCCACACATGGTGGTCAGCCGTCTCCGTCCACCACCACCGTTTTCGTCTACCACTATCTCATCCACCACTGTCCCCGTCCACCATTATCTCGTCCAAATTGATCAAAAGGGTTTCTAAATTTTCTATTTTCTTACTTTTGATTGAAAATTTTGGGCATGAATTAAGCAAAAGGGATTATCAAAGATTGTATCTTTTTCACTCTTACATATATATATATATATATATATATATAACTAAGCAGCAAAGACCACAAAAAATACACACTAGTGACGAGCAACACCATAGAGGTGATCTTGAACCTCCATTTGGAAGGATTTTGCTCCACTCTTGGAAATTCCACATACAACACAAAAATCTAGGTAAATTCCTCCATTAAATCACCCCCGTATTCCTCCATTAAATTACCCCCGTAACACCCATATCCATTAACATACCACTAACACTCCACTACAATTTCTGCTATGAACAACTGTAAACACCACACCCACCACCCATCTCCTTTGATTTTCCTCCACCTCCATGAATACCAATTCGCCATAAATGAACGAACAATCCACCAGTTACCCACAGTAACTATAATACACAACAACAATAGTATACACACACGAAAAAATTAATACGAAAAATATAAATAGAAATGAAAAAAAAAGAGAGGGATTATTGGTTGAAGGAAGTGAGATATGAGTCACTATAAATAACTCAAATTTTTTAATTTTGTAGCTAATTGTGTTTTTATGCTTTCTTGATACAATTGTGTTTGTGGAAATTGATTGAATTGTAAATTTTGGTTCTGTTGGTAATGGAGAAGAGAGAGTAGAGAGATGGAGGAGAGAGAAGATGAAGAAGATCACCCACTATCATTTTTTTAATTTTTAATTTTAACTTTTTATTTTTTATAATTTTTTATGTGGTATTTTAAAAATGATGTGGAATTTAATATAGTATTTAAAATGATGTGGAAGCTGATGTGGAAACTAACGTGGCGAGAGTGTGTTACACTCACCAAAAAAATGTTTAAAATATTATTTTTTAGTGGGTTCAGGGGTCTAGATGACAATCATGTAAGTAGAAGTGTCCAACTTACAAAACCGACCTAGTACAGGGGTCCACTGAGCCATTTTTCCTTAAGAAAACTAAGATAAATAAGATGACAACATCTTAGCAAATTTACCTAGATTAATTGATTTACAATGTTAGTTAGTACAAATACACAAATATAAATTATAAGTTACAAAAAAAAAGTGTAAACAACATAAATCCCCTACCTATTGAAACTAATTACATAAAATCTCTTCTAAGTTTTCTCTCTCCTGAATTTTGCAAGTATACTCATACATTCGGCTGTCCATCATACATAGCTTGAATGTATGATAAAACATTTAATCCTATATTTAAGGTAAGATGATAAAACAGAGTTTCCTACATTCATGGAAAGCGCAATCAGAGAAAATCTTTCATTCCCTTAAATAAAGCCATTAATTACCTATAATTATGTTTTGTATGATTAAATATAGTAACTGATATTTAAATTCAAAAAAACACTTAAACATCACTATTAGTTTTCCTCATTTTTAATGAAGTTTTTGAAAAAAAAAAGTCGTCGTCTTCTTTCTTTAATTCTCGAAAAAAAATGAACATCCCCATATTGTTGCGTTATTCCAAAATTTGAGAGTTGAAAATTATTTATCATTCCTACAAAAGTGATGCAATTAATATTTTGGAAAGTATTAACTTTTTAAAATTGATTGCTACGATTGCGATGGAATTGAATATTGACGAAGTTCGTCAAAAAATCGAAGTAAAATATGTTGTTCATGGTGATTCTTTCTGGGGCTGTACTTTGTATTGAAGGTAGTGAATTTGATTTTGTTGTGTTAACGATCGTTGAAATGCAAAATCAGTATTCATCATACGTTCCAGAGTTTGAAGTGAAAAACTACATTACTGATTGCAAGAACACCAAAATAATGGTTGACCAACTTTATAAGGATAAACAAACTTTGGTTGCGGTAATAACAAAATATGAAATATCTAATGGCTTCAACACCAAACGTAAACGATCCGACAAACAAAGGTATGAACAAAAATATTATTTTAATTTGTTTAAAGTTTAATAAATGTTTTTTGTTGATAGGTATTTTGAACGAATTGTTGTTTGGGTGTTGTTATCTGTTTGTTGAAAGAAGTAGTAATAATGTATAAAATTTACTCATACATTCGAACGAATGTATAATCAGACCGTAACAGAGGGAATTTTTGCATTTTAATTAAAATCATGAATTTTATATTTATATTCATACATTGATTAGTTTCAATCATGAAATTTATATCTATATTCATACATTAATTATGGTTGTTACTGCTCAGAATTGTATAGGGCAAAACCATTGTCAAGACGTATGAACTCCTGATAGTTCTAATGCCAGACATGAAGGATTGAAATGTTCCCCAATTTGTTGACGATGAAGAAGTTTTGCCGCCTAAATACAGAAGACCTCCGGGTAGGTCAAAGAAAGGAAGACATTTGAAATCAAGTGAATTACTTTCTTCAAGTTCAAACTATTGCGGTAAATGCGGACGTACATGTCACAATCTAAGGACGTAAAGTTTTTTCCTAAAGGAAACTTGAAGAAGATAATTTTTTTTCTATATGCTGATGCTTAGATTGGTCTTGATTGAATAATCATTTTACTTAGTTTATGTTGGTACCTTGGAACTATTTTGAACTACATTTTATATTATTTTTTAAATTTTAGATCTTAATAACTGTTTCGTCAATTTTCACGACAATGTGCTAGCTTTATTGTTTATGTATAATTAATTCTTATACATGGATCGCAATGTCATAGATTTGTCCGATATAATCTTTCTTATATCTAATCACATGTACAGTTTCATGTCAAAATTCAAAAATAAATGCACACTCATGTATGATATTTTAAGGAAATTTAACTTTGTGGCTGTCTAATGTATGATATTTTTTTATACTTTATTTAAATGTTTGATTTTACAATTTTTGATATTTTCGTTTTTGTTTTTAACTTTTACTAATAAGTATGAGACTATGTTATACATAAATTTTTATGTATGATGTAAATTGACTTTGGTATAACTTCCTCTTATTTGCGTACAAATCATACATTTATAATTGAAAAGAATCAAAAAGTAATAAAAATAAAAATAAAAATACATTAACATTATGTTATAAATGTATGTTATAGTTTTATAATTTAGTTTGTTGTTTGATGTAAACATTTTTGTTATTTATTTTAAACAATATGTCTGATAATATGTTATACATGACTTTAATTGTATGAGACACATGTTCAATGTATTAGACAGTACGTATAATCCAAACAATATTGTTATTAACTTATAAATGAACTTATGTACTGAAAAAAATTATACGTTAGATAAACAAATAAACTATTAATGTGTAATTTATTGTTATACGTTAATCAAATTGTGTAGCAACAATGCAATATGTTGTAGGTCATTGCAAAACACTTAAATAAAAGATAAGTATGTATAAGAAGATTTAGGACATCAATAAAACCTAAATATAAATTTCAACAACAAAAAATAACATGTATTCAAACTGTCTAACATCAACGATCTAAACAACAAAATAGATGTTTTCATGCAGAGTATTATAAATAAATATTACTCTAAAGTAACAATTGCACTTTCATCAATTGATTGAAGCCAACTATTCCTAGGACGAGGAGGATTGTAATTGTCACTTGTGTATGCTTCTTTAGCCTTTGTAACTCCGTAATGCCATAACAAAAAAACATAACGTGCACGTTGACTTTCAGCATCAAAATCACATGAATACACGTCCAGACCTTCACTTAAAATTTCTACGTATGCAGCCACAAAGACGCCACAGTCCCTGATTTGAAAAAAAATTATGAAATAACAGTCATTCAATAATTATAACATTATTATACATGTTATAAAAATGTAAACCAAAATCACTTACAAACTATCAGACGTTTGTTGTGCTATGTTTTGAACGTAGTCCACATCTTATACAAAATACTTCTTTATGTCTTCGCCAAAAGTACGGTTACTAAGTTACCCATATGCAATGGGTGAGTCGGGACTTTGTCAATACGGTATTTCATTTCCTGAAAAAGTAAAAGCATACTATAATTACACAACAGTTTCACATGTATGAGGGTAACTTATACATTTAAAAAATAAATTGCAGTAATGTATAATGTCATACTACACATCTAAATTTTTCACCTTAAACATGTATGACCTATATAGCTTAACAGAAGGTATAATGAAAACTTATACAAAAATAAGACTTTCTAACAGTATAACACCACATAAAACATAAAATGTATCTTACATGTAATAAGGACTTCTAATGTATAACATATTAAAATATATATCTTCAGGCTTATATTATACATTAGAATAAGTATAAGGGTAACTTATACATTTAAAAAATAAACTGCAGTAATGTATAATTTCATAATACACATCTAAATTTTTCACCTTAAACATGTATGACCTATAAGCTTGACAGAAAGTATAATGAAAAATTATACTAAAATAAGACTTTCTAACTGTATAATACAACATAAAACATAACTAACGTAATAAGAACTTCTAATGTATAACATATTGAAAATATATATCATTAGACTTATATTATACATTAGTCTTCCAAAATAACTAATGTATAATGCCTGATATATTATATCTTATACTTTAAAATAAAAGCTTCAAGAATGTATAATGTTACACCATACATATAAAATATTAACATTATACATTATTTATCTATAAACTTGTCAGAATGTATAATGTAACATTATACAAAATTCATAGATTATAATTGTATAATTCGACTAAATACAAAAATAGCCTCATCTATATATATACAAAAACTTATATTATACATAAGTGTGTTAAATAAAGTAATGTATAATATATAAAATCTACACTTTTGGACGCGATGACAAGTAATTTATTCTCTACCGTAAAACAAACAGGATAGGAGCAAAATTGTAAACACTATTAACTATAACAGTACGTTTAATAAGTTAATAACAACAAACAACATATATGGAGACTGTTGAATGGGAAAAGAGGCTTACTGTAACGTGCATCGGCAAGGCTACCATTAGCAACAAATCGTAGATGACCAATTTCTCTTCTGTATCCCAATAGAATCCATGAATTTTAATCAAATTTGGGTGCACCAATTTAGCAATTATCTTCACCTGATTCTCGAAATCTTTAAACCTTTCCATGCCACTTTCACCAATTCATCGTATTGCCAGTGTTGTCCCATCTTCTAACACAACCTTGTAAATTATACTTGACCCACTAGCACCCAAAATGTAAGCAGATGCCTTAAGCAATGTCTCTAATTTGAGTTCCCTTTCTCCCTCAACCGTTACTAACTCACCTATTTTTTGTTCTGTTGTATTCACGTGATTTTGCTGCTAATGATGATAACCCAATTGGGATTTTTCTTCACTTTCTAAATTGGAAGCTTTTGATAATTCATTTCTGATTTGGTGAAGTTAAAAAAAAAAGATAAAAAATTAATGAATAAAATCAATAAGTTCAATTAATGTTTGAAAACTTACAATGGTAAACTCTAAGTATGATTGCTTGATTTTAGGCGTGAAAAAAGGAATTCAATAATGGAGGATAAACTGATTAGTAATGGTACAGAAAAAAGGAAGGAAAATGTGGCATTTTTTGGATGTATAATATTAAGGAGAGAGAAAGTAAAAAATTAAGGAATTTAAGTAATTAATTTGGGATTTATGTAATTACTTTTAGGGGTGGGCGTTCGGTATTCGATTTGGTAATTTCAAAGTTCGGATTCGGTAATTTGATAATCGGTATTTGAACGTAGATACCACATACCATACTTATAAATATCGGTTCGGTAATTCGGTAATTGGTAAATTAAACTTCGGTTGGGTACGGTATTTGGTAATACCATATTAAAGTTGGAGATGTGCAAATGTACGTTTACATTTCAAAGAGTATATTTAATAGAAACCCTATTTAGTATTCTTTTTGTTGCTTTTTATGAATAGATTACCAACATCCAAGAGATTCTATGGAATGACTAATACTATTGTCTATTGGGTTGGTTAGGTATATATATATAATATTCGATAAATACCGAATAGCAAACGGTATCAATATCTTATACCAAACCCAATCTCGAATACTGAAATATTGAAATTCTACTCCCAAACACCATACCAAATACCGAATTACCTAATACCAATTACCAAAATTTTTGGTTCGGTTCGGTAATTCGATATTCGGTATTTTATATCCATCCCTATTTACTTTACCAGTATGAGATTTATTGTAATAAGGTAAAGTTACCTTGTGTATATATGTAAATTTTAGAAAAATAATAATACAAGAATTGAAGTTGGGCCCTTAATTGGCCCATCAATAAAGCTAGCCAGTTCTTGGGCTTTGAATTATGCACTTCCGTCCATAATTATCCATGTATATCAGTTGTATATCACAGCTTCTCTGCGTTTTTCTATATATTCATTGTATATCAGCGTATAAAACCATGTATACTTGCTCCCAGCTTTATCAAACGTCGTATATTGACTTATACCAGCAACCTACAACCTGGAGAACCAATATATCTGATGTATACTGTGTATACCAACAACTGTTTCTTCATGTTAATCCCTTTGAGGACTTTTGGGACTTGGTCCTGGAGAGATGTAGGAATATGGGGTCCTATTGGACTCGGATGAATTCATATGCATCAAATAAAAGATAAGGATTAATACTCGACTTAAGCTATATTTATATTGAAACATATAATTGATGAACACCAACCATTATCCCTTTTGACTCTAACAAAATAATTATTCCAAGCAACAAAGCAATTAAAAAAAAATTTTAAGTTTCAAGAGGTGATGATAATAATTCCTAACAAAATAATTATTCCAAGCAATATCAACGAAAAATAGATGCAGCCAAAATCACATCAAAGCGAGGGTACGAAAGCAACTCACCTTTTCTGGGGCAGGAATTGGAACGATAAGCTTTTCGATTGAAAGGACTTCACCATTGTTGAAACTCGATTCCAATCTTTCAAAATTACAATAACTTTGCCAGAGTTTAATTTATTGTCGGAATTTTGGTTGCGTGAGGTTAGAAGCATGCGCCTGCAGAACCCCCAAATATTTTCCCAAAATCTCCCTCCCTTCTTCTATTTCCCTACCATCTATCTATAGAGGAAAATTTAGGATTTTGGATTTGAAAAAAAATGAATTTCAAATTTGAAATTTCAAAGTTGTTCCTAAAAAATTTGATATCCATAGTGAGACAAAGGCCATTAATGGCGTTTGTACTTGAGAATCAGTGAAGGGATGGAGAAAAAAAGACGTTTGGCTTTGTTGGTCAAAGAAATGAATTAATTCTTGTCCAAATTAGTGAATCAAGGACTGAATATGCTGAAAGCATCTTTGTTGTTGACTGTTTCGTGTATATTGCTGCTCTGAGTTTTCATTGTTTGTTGTTGTTGACGTTGGGTATTGCTGAGGTTTAATCAGGTTTTCTTTTTCTACTATGTTGGCTGAAAATTGGATAAAAGAAAAAAAGGGTTAAAGAGATGGGTCGGGTCGGGTAGACTGACCTGATTTTTAAAGGGAAAATAGACTGTGTTGTTGGGCTGGACGGGTTTTGGAAGTGGGCTGGTGCAGTAATTTGGGAATTGGGGTTGTTGATTATTGGGCATGTGTATGTTGGGTCATTAGAAATTAATAAAAAGGAATGTGTTTCATTAAAATTATAGTCACTTTATAAAAATGGCTGCAATCTAAATAAATTTGGATGAAATTGAGACGAAATTAACTTCTAATTAATTAACGAGTTTTTTAAATTCAATAATTTCAAAATAAACATTCAACAAAGCACAATTGTTTTGCTTAAAAATTAAGAAACTAATTATGTCATCAATTTCCTATTTTTCAATCTATCTTGGGAAAAGTATAATATTTGCAATTTAATCATACTCAGAATAAATTCTAAAGTATTTCCTTTAACGGATAATTATATGATCCTATATAATTAAACACAAAACATATTAGTTTCACTTAAATTCAAAAGGTAGGCTTGGAACTTATTTTGAAATAATTTAAAATAAATATTTTAAAATTATTTAAAATTGAGAAATTCAAAAACTAATTCAAAATGGGGAGGGCAAAAATTAGGTGTCAACAATTACCATAGTACAAATGGTGGAAAAAATAATTTCTTGACTACTTAATACCTTTAACCTAACATACGATAAAATAATCCTGTATTTTATTTTGAAATTATTATATCTTATAACTCACGTCGAATAACTCCTAACTACTCCCTTTGTTCCTAATTAGTTGTCGTCCTTACTCCAAATAAATATTCCTTAATAGTAGTACTTGCCATTTCACAAAATTAAGGAAAAATTACTTATTTTTTGCACCTTTATCCTTAGTCAGAGATATCAATATACAGTAAAACCTCTCTAAGTTAATACTCAGTAAATTAATAAACTTCTAACATAATATTTTTTATCCTGTCCCGGCTTGGGCTAATGAAAAAAATTATAAATTTCGATAAGACAATAAGATAACATATTTTCAAAAGACCCCTATTACCCTTTTGTATAACCCAACAAGGTCTAAACTATTAGAACACTGAATGATTGTATGTTAAAAAAAATAGCTCAGTGCATTAAAGCTCCATTATGCAGGTTCGAAAAGGACCTAACTACAAGAATGTATTGTACATTAGCCTTAATAAAATATACAACAAACCTTTTTAATTTATTTCTCTTTCAGACCCTATTTCATTGATGGTTAAGCACGTGAAAGGTTTTTACATTCACGTGTGACCAGCAATGACTTACTATATACTCAGAAATGCAACCAAAGTCTCTTCTCCCATTTCTCTCTCTATATCGACCTCACTCTTTTACAACTCCATTGCTTTGAAGATTGAAATTAGTGGGACTTAATCACTTTGAAGGTCCAAATTGATGGGATTCTTCTCTTTATTCTTATTTTCTCTGTTGTTACTTTCATGATTTTACTGTGCTATAGGTTGTTTGATTTTATTCTTATGGTGTGATGTTTCTTTGTTTGTACAACTTCTTTGGGTGAAATATAAAGTAATATATTTTTCCTCATTCTTTAGTTTTTCCGTTGATGTACAATAGTATAGGAGTAAATACATGTAATCATGGCTTCAAAGTTTTGAGTGTGCTTTGATTTTGGCTGCTTAGAATCTCTTCTTGGTTTCTTAATTTGAATTGCATGTCAGTGTTATAAGATGTTTGCTCTCTGCTTTATATAGGGTATTTGATAGTATTGCCAACTTGACTTCTTCTCCTTTTTCAATCGTATATTCATAGAAATTTGTGTATTTTAAGAGCTAACACTAATATTTTTAGTATTGTTAACGCTACTATTAAAACCTTCGTAGGACTATTACATTGAGAAACATTCTGTATCACAATGTTCAGCTCTGATTAGATCCTTAACGCAAGAGTGTGACCATATTTTGAGTGTTGAAATTTGCATGTATAAGTTACCGTTAGCTAGAAATAGCACATTGGCAAAAGGATGTACATTTGATTTTAGCTTACACAAATTAAACACAAACCTAGTTGGTCTGGATCTCTAACTCTTACTGCCCGTATCATTGTGAAGATATCTTTATGGGAAACTCGGTGCTAATATCCAATATCGATTAGATAACTATAGATATTCTTGATTGGACATAAAAAGTCCAAATCGTTGACATGAGTTGAGAGATACAAATCTTTGAGAAGAAAATCTAATTCCAAAATCTGATTTTAGTAGATGAATAGGTACTTTCACCTATATAGTGGTCATATTTGCGGTCCTAGGCATAGTTATATTAGTTACCTGCATCTTGCAAAGTTGCTCAACTTTACAGGGACAACAAATTAAGACAACTGTGTATGGTGATGACATTGGATATTATGTAGACAAATTGATACTATTGGACACCTATCTGATTTCTGCTGAATGGGGTGAAGATTTCACCAGCTTCATAGGTAGACCAATACATACCTTTTATTGGATACTTGACAAAGAAACTACAGTAGAACATGTCAACCCAGTTGATGAGCTTGAAAAATCACCGCCGTCGACCAGGATGAATATCACAACTTTGTATCATGTCGCTCATATGAATTCACTTCTTTTATAGAAATTGGTTTATTATTCCTATCAATAACTAGTCGGTCGACATTTATGTCAACACACATACACACTAACTATATTCTTTTTATTTCTTACTAAGCATATATGCTAGGAGTTGTTATCCTTTATGGCCCTTCAAAATATTAGGTTGCACTCAAAATAGGTGTCGAGAGATTACTATAGCCGATGATTTGTAAGTAGAACCTTTCATATAAGGTATTGTTGTTTTTGTTTTAAAAGTACATTCATTATTGTAGACACGTAATTGTATCCCTCTCAAAAACCAAATTTACCCATCTATCCCACCTTACCATGCACCCCCCTTTTAGTTGGTAGTTTTTCCACAAAATGACAAAAAATAATAAATTCATGACAAAAATAACAATCTATCCTAACCACCCCACCCTCACCCCACATACCCCCTACCCATCCCACGTGCCTCTCATGCCCCTTATCGCATCTTTCCCCCCACCCTAACAAACACAGTAAAGAAAATACACGCATACTGATGATAGGGGAGACTTCAAAATTTTGAGAATAATATTTTTCATACACACAACACACACTCTACTAACAACACACCCACTAGAATTCAATACACACAAAAATACTCACAAACACACATTCACAGGGATTCAATGCACACACCTCACTAAAAAAAACACAGAGAGCTCCATACAGTGTGAGGAGAGAGGAAATTGAGAGAGACACATAGTGGATGGGGAGAAGAAAAATAGAGAGAAAAATCAGTTAAAAGAGAGATGGAAAAAAAGAGAAATCGAGAGAGGGAAAAGAGAGAAAAATAGTGAGTAACAAAGAGAAATCGAGAGAGAGAAAAATTATGCGGGGTCACTATTCCTGCGGCAAATCCACCGCTGGGGTCGGCTGGATCATTCTCTCTGTTGACAGCCACCACCCATCCTATTTCTGACCAAAACAGCCCCCTACCACTCTTATAAATTTGGATAACCAATAACAATGACCCATCTCTCTCCGTCGATCATACTAGAAAAACAACAACAACTAGTTTAGTGTCGCAACATCGGAAAATATTTGGGTTTAGGTAGAACGAAATTCGAGGTTGAAAGTTCTAATTTGGATTTAATCAAGTTGTCAGGTCCGTGTTGAGTTTGTTGAATCGATGTTTTGAATTCGGTTCCAATCCGTTGGCTCCGTCAAATAATTTGGGGGATTGAAATAACATTAAGGTCCAATTCTTCAACTCTTTCTCTTCATTTTATCTTAATTTTGTGTGTTGATATTATGATTACATGCTTGATAATGTGATTTGGTGGTATGTGTGGAGTGAATTTGAATAATTTTGATTGTGTGATCGATAAAAATGAAATTGGTGGACCGGGAATTGAAATTGATGAAAGTTAATATGACTGGCTATTTTGATTCATTGATATTTGTTTAATTCAGAATAGATATTGATTTTGTTGAACATAATAGTATTATGATAGGCCAAAATGGGTAGGCAAATGGTAGGTTGGGCAGGAAAAATTTAGGGTTTGTGGATTATTGAGTGTTTGAAATGTTTGTTGAATGATTTCGTTTGTCTCATTTGGATCAATTGCACTCATTTGGCTGGGGAATGCCTAAGGTTATTTATATTGTTTTATCTGGGGAATGCCCCAAAGGAGTTGTACTCGAGGACGACGCGTGATCAAGGCCTGAGGCATCGAGTAAAACGTAGTTTAGGATTAATGTAGGTTAGCATAGGTTTACATTTTAGTATCTTTTTATTTTGGGTCTGTAATAAATTGGACTGGACATTGTTTTTTGGAGGTTTGGGTTGTTTGGTTGTTTGTGGTCTTATTGTATTTTTTTGGTAGTTTATGCACTTCATAGCATTATACTAGCCGATATAGTTTATGAAGCGATCGTGGTCGAATCACGGGGCCGAAGGGTGCCTAACACCTTCCCCTCAGTTGATAGATTGCCTTAACTGGAATCTCTGTTCGTGGATCTGTTTAAAAGAGTCAAAAATCCATTTTGAAAAAGGATTTCCAAAGATGACTTGACACACCAGATTTATGTCAAGTGGCGACTGAGTTTTATTTTAAAAAAATCCTTTTCAAAATAAATTTTTATTTTTAGTCACTTTAATAATAAAATCCTTTTCAAACTTAAAATAATATTTTTTGATAAAAAAGGGAGTGTGACAGCTCTGGCGACTTTGATGGGGATTTTTAGAATTCGAGCTTTATTTTTTGAGTTGCATCAGCTTAGTTTGACACTATAGGTGTATAAAAAATTTCTTTGTGTTATCGTTTGTGTTATTGTTTTAACATTTTCTTTGTGTTATTGTTTGTTTTAGTTTTATCATTGTTGGATGCCTACGTGCTCTTTATTTTCAGCTTTCTCTTATGTGTTACCTCTTTATATATGGCATCATATGCATTACTCCGAGTCATTCTTTCGCAACAAGTTATGTAGTACACGTTGTGTACACGACCATTCGTTGAGTCACCCTTATTTTAGGAGAGGGAGCCGTCGACTGGTATGGAGTAGGTGAAAAACAATCGTAGCCACTATCGACCATACACTCTCTCAAATAACCTTGTTAGTTGAACCCCAGTGTAGATCAACCTTTAGGTCATTCTTATATGCATCATGCTGAGACCTATTGGGACCCACTTGATCCTTTTGTAAGAGACTTACCCCTAAAACAACCTTTCATGCTAATTGTTACATCTATGAGGGTAATAGGATCATTCAACGAACTTATTCAATTGAAAGCATGTGTTTAGGCAAGGAAAAATTCGGGAAAAAAAAAAGAGTGGGTCGAAAAAAGAAGAGTTTGGTAGTGTATATGAGTTCTTTATCTTTTTTGTTTTTATAATAAAAAACTCAAAAAGATTATTTTTTTAAACCTTTTGCATATTTTCCTTAAAAAATGAAAAAATAAAAAAGAATTTTCTTTTATTTCCTTTAGCATGCATTCATAACTTAAAAAATTTCAACGAAGATTTTTTTGTTTGGTAGGAGTTCTATTCACTTTTATAGGGAAAAACTCAAAAAGATTTTGTTTCAAGTTTTATACATTCCATATAATAAAAATTCCAAAAATATTTTTCTTTCGTAATTGTTTATTTTTTTTTATATGAACTTTCACACTGAAAACTCAAAATAAAGGATTTTATTGACGTTTTCGTTGTCTATTTTGGGTTGTGTCCTTCAAGTCGTGCTCCAGTCTATTAGTTATTATTTAATTTTCTAGTCTATATGAACTACGCACACCTGAGTCTCCTCATTTGGGAGTGAGATATATAGGCAACCCTTCTTGGATTTGGGGATATTATTTTAAAAATTCAAAAAGATTTTCTTCGCACTTCATTTAGAGTATGTGTTTTCATATACGCCTAGAAAAAGAAAAATACAAAAAAGATTTTCCATTAATAAGTTTTAGGTCATTTTAGTATGAAATTCAAAATCTTAAACCCAATTTTATTTTTCTTTAATAATCATAGGCTTTATTTTAATAAGGGATGTTCAAAAGTGATTTTTGCCCGACTTCTTGTGAAAATTGTTCAAAATGAAAAGGAAGAAAAAGAGTTTGATCAGTCATTTTGTGTTAAAACTTCACGAACTACACACACCTGATTCTCCCTTATCAGGGGTGAGAAACGTAGGCGCCTTTCTCGGGTTCGGTGCTCTTTTTAAAAAGAAAAAAGAAGAAAAAGAGTTTTTGAAATAATGTTGCATTCTAACGCCTTTGTTATTTCTATTATTTAATTAGTTTAAGGTAGTTGGTTTGTGGCACTCTGGCTAGTCCTTTATATTACACCAAGTCCCAAAGGAAGTTAGCTATGGCCAACAAGGATACTAAGGTTATTGTTACTAATCAGACAAAGAATTTGGGGAATGAGAATTTTGGACCTAATGAAGAGATTCGAAAATTAAGGTAGCAAATGATAGAAATGAATCGAGCTTGGGCTAATGGGTTGCCACCTCCTTCATTTTCCACTGATAATCTAAAATATCTTTCTATCTTACCTCTAGTGTCACAAGCTCAATTCTCTATTTTTGTTGACACACCACAACATGCATCAGGATTTACTTTACGGAAACACCATCCCAACACTTCCAATATTCCTCTCCTAGCTTCTCAATACAAAACTACCACATACTCAGCTCCACCTGCAATTCCTATTTTTTCGGATCCACCCCCACATGAAGCTCCTACTTCTGATATCAATTCAATGGTTGTGCTCCCCCACTCTGCAAGTAATTCTGTCTTGAATACTTCTGGTGATCAACATTATGCTCTTAAGCCCATGAGTAAGTTGACTAATCCTTATGGATACACCAAGCAACCTGAATTTCCTCTTAACATTGAGAAGTCTGTTATGATAGAAGAATAAGAAGAAATGGCCAGAAAGGTAAAAAATTTGGAACTATGTATGAAGAACTTGCAAGGACTTGGGGGTTATAAAAATATATCATATAATGACTTGTGCATGTTTCCAAATGTTAACCTTTTCCTTAGCTTTAAGATGACAAAGTTTGAGAAGTATGATGGACACGACGATCCCGTAGCACATTTAAGGCGTTATTGAAATCGATTGAGGGGAGATGGAGGGAAAAAAGAATTGCTTATGGCTTATTGCAGAGAAAGTCTAACAGGTTTAGCCTCAGAATGGTTTGTTGATTAAGACATTGTTAGGTGGAATAGTTGGGATGATATGGCTAATGAATTTGTGCAACAATTTCAATACAATATTGACTTGGTCCCCGATGAAAAGTTCTTGACCAATATGATAAAAAAGAGTGTTGAAAGTATCAGAGAATATGCCATTAGATGGCATAAACAAGTCACAAGGGTGAAACCACCAATGAAAAAAAGTAAGATGGTGGAGGTGTTTATTCAAGTACAGGATGAAATGTACTTTCAACACCTATTATAGGAATTAGGCAAGCCATTTATTGAGGTCCTCAAAATGGGGGAGATGATAGATGATGGAATTAAGACTGGTCGCATTGTGAATTTTGCAGCATTGAAAACAACTACCCAGGTATTTCAAAATAGTTCAGGAAATGTTGGAAAGGAGAAGAATGAGAAAGATGCAACTGTTATTGTAGATGTACAAAAGGCACGTTCAAGAAGACCATGTCGTCGTTACTCTCAGTGTCAAGCCCAAGTTCATACCCAAGCTCTATATAATCACTCCAAAAATCTATTATACTCCTTCCCCTACCTCCATATCCAGTATGTAGCGCTCAACCATATGTTCAACCCCTTTCTTGCCAATAATGGCGTGCACCAACTCCTCAGATTCATCCTCCAACTCTAAAAACATATTAAAGCCCTTCTAGGACCGATGTTCGATCCAAATCAAACAAAGAAAAGAGGTAGAATCCTAGGGATAGTTTTGCGACAATTAGAGAATCGTATGCCAGTCTATTTCAACGATTGGTATAATAGGGCATGATCACTCCTCTCCTTAGGTATACTGCTAACCTGTATTCAATAAATTTTGATCCTAATGTTTGATGTGTATATCATTCTGATGTTCAGGGTCACAGTATTGAAGATTGTCATTCTTTGAAAAGAATAGAAAAGATGATTTGAGATAAATCAATTATGGTGGAGGACATTGATAGTCGTAAAAACTCTATTCATGATGATGTGCACATCAATGGCTAAGATGTCAAGCTCAGCAATTGGGAAGTCACCCTCTCCTTAGTTGGAAGGATTGTTGGTAGTTTGTTTTGTTTCTTTCTATTTTTTGAATTATTTCAAGGTTGTAGTTCGGAATCTATCTTGTTTTTCCCCTTTGTCGTTTATGTTCAAACTCTTCTATCTTTTATTTTAACTAAATAGAGTGTCCATTTTCCTTTGTGTTTTAAATATGTGTTATTTGTTTGTTTTCTTTACACAATATATTTTATGTTAGTCCTAATGATATGACATACTGGCGGAATTTTCATCTAGATCTTAAAATCAGTTTAAGAATGAACTTTGAATCAGAATGTTACATTTAGAAAAAGAACATTAGATAAAATAGGTACAGTGTTGAGATATTTGGTTACCAAGCTCAAGCCTTCTTTAAAAATTAAGGAAATTATTTTAAGAATAACTTGATCATCAATTGAAAGGCATATCTCAATTAGGTCAAGATGTGGATGCACGATCCTATATCAAGAGAAACAGATAGATAATCAGCTTCATGAAAACATGGGTCATTAGATGTGAGGGATGTACAACAAAGGTGGAGTTGTATGTTTGATAACTGTAGAAGAAGATGTGACACACATGCTCAGTTAAAGTTAGTATTATTATAGTGTCAAAAATGATCTTCATCTTTCACTTCATATTGCATGATATGTACTTGCATTATTTCAAGGATTGATATGACAAAGGCATTTCATTCTGCTATCCAAACATTGTGTCATCCTTTTTTATCCTATTTGAACTTTAGTTCTATTTTCTTTCATATGCCTCTTTTGGAATCAAGATAGAGTCAAAAAATTTCAAGAAAAGTGACGATTAAAAGAATAGAGTCAGAAAAGTTCAAAAAAA
Source organism: Capsicum pubescens (assembly GCA_030864215.1). Lineage (NCBI taxonomy): Eukaryota > Viridiplantae > Streptophyta > Magnoliopsida > Solanales > Solanaceae > Capsicum > Capsicum pubescens. The sequence goes on along the minus strand of CM061549.1, from coordinate 264,681,674 downwards.
AAGTCAGAAAAGTTCCAAAGAGAAAATGAGTCAACAAAAGAAAAAAAGAAATTAGCATCAAGCAATGAAATAAGTTGTCAAAACTATATTTGGCCTGATTCTCCTCTTTCGGGGGTGAGATACATTGGCAGTCCTACTTTGGGTTCGGTCCAACCAAATAAACAATTTAAATTACCCAGTCAAAAGAAAGTGAGGCATGAGTTAATCTTCACTGCTTGAGTCGATTCTAAAAGTTGTAAGTCCCACCCCACTTCAAGTGTCATGTGGGACTCATACCATCCTTTCTTTCTAATCATATACGAAAGCAGAGTTACAACAAAAGAAAGACATTCAAATCAATCTTTGAGAATATTAAGGATAAGCATGCAATGAATATGATGAGGAATTTGGGTACTACTTTTCTTCGTCCGCATAAGGAACCAGGAGAGAAATAAAAATAAGAGAGTTTTATTAGTGAAAACCCTCACGGGCACCATAAGGTGATGGTGAGTTGAGAGAAATAAAAATGAGAGAGTCTTATTGGTGAAAACCCTCACGGACATCGTAAGGCGATGGTGAGCTGAGAGATATGAAAATGAGAGAGTCTCATTGGTGAAAATCCTCACAGGAACTCCGATTGAGAGAAATAAAATAAGAGAGGCTTGTTGGAAAAAACACTTCAAGGTGTCACTAGCCGAATGAGGTCTCTGAATGCAATTGGACTAAGGAAGTAACTTAGTTTTAGGGTCATTAACTCAACAACAATTGGTGGAAAATTTGGATAGAAAGATCAGGTTGCTTCATCCAAAATACATGTCATAATCATTAGAGTTGACTGTCATTTACAGATAAATTTTTATTTTCTCTATTTCAAATGGGGACATTCATTGTCTTTTCTTTCTTCTTTATATTTCTATTGTTGTTTTCTTGAGTCAGCTATTCAAATGGAAAATCATTGTCATTTTTCTCGTGTCTTTGATTCAAATCAATGTTAAAACAAGTGAGAAAGATTTCAAAATTTGCTACAACTTCTTAAATTGCACAAATCAACACAAAAGGCCAGTGCATGAAAGAAACATGATTGTGAGTTGAAACAAGGCATGCAGAAAGTTTTGTCAACAGACAAGTTTGGGGGATTCATGGAAATATCAAGGTTCAAGGAGATTATTAGAGAAAAATAGAAGAATCGAGATACTGTGTTTGTTTTAAAGTCACACATAATAATCTGAGTTTGGACCAATGGTGCAGAAAGACAGTGATGTGCCATTAGTTGGAAGCAAGATTAATGTCCCAAGTGCAAGTGCAATCGTTTCAAAAGCTAAAGCCGCAAGCCAACCACCATGTTTTTAAACTCACAAGCTTTCTTTGTATGAAATAGGAGCACCTATAACCTTCAAATCAAGGACTTCAGAATCTAAATATCAAAGGTTGCAATGCCACACTTCTACAAATGTAAGAGGCAATGTTGTTGCATAGGTTTGGTAGTTAAAACCATGATAAAAGCTCATCATCACTCAAAAACACACTTCCTTGTCCAGGTATTTTAGTTTTATATGGTTAGGTGATTCACTTCCTAACTTGAGCCTTCCCTCCTAGAAGTTGCACTTTCTAGTCAAGTCTTTTCATTTACTCCCAGAAGACATACTTTCTAGTCGAGTCATTTCAGTTAATTCCTAGGAAACGCACTTCCTTGTCTAGGTATTTCATTTTTCAATGGTTAGGTGATGCATTTCCTAACTTGAACCTTCACTCCTAGAATCTGCATTTCTAGTCAAATCCTTTATTTACTCCTATAAAACACACTTTCTAGTCGAGTCAATTCAGTTAACCCCTAGGAGATGCACCTCCTTGTTTGGGTGTTTCCAGTGTCATTTGTTAGGTGATGCACTTCCTAAATTGAACCTTCACTCCTAGAAGATGCATTTTCTAATTTAGTCATTTTATTTACTCCTAGATGACACACTTTCTAGTTGAGTCATTTCATTTACTCCTACAAGACACACTTTCTAGTTGAGTCATTCCACTTGACCTTTAAGAGACACATTTTCTTGTCTGGATAATTCATGTTTCGCTTGTTAGGTGGTTCACTTCCTAACTTAAGCCTTTACTCCTAGAAGATGCACTTTCTAGTCGAGTCATTCCACTTGATCCTAAGGAGACACTTCCTTGTCTGGGTAATTCAAGTTTTGCTTGCTAGGTGAAACACTTTCTGACTTAAGTCTTGACTCCTAGAAGATTCACTTTGTAGTCGAGTCCTTCCACTTAACCCTTAGGAGAGGCACCTCCTTATCTGGGTAATTCGGGTTTCATTTATTAGGTGATGCACTTTCTAAATTGAACATTTACTCCTAGAAGCCGCATTTTCTAGTTGAGTTATTCCTTTTAACCTTAGGAGATGCACTTCATTGTCAGGGTATTTTAAGTTTCATTTTTCTGGTGACACACTTCCTAACTTAAACCTTTATCTATAGAAGACGCACTTTCGAGCCGGAAAACCTTATTTTTTCTCTTAAGAGACGCACTTGTTGGTCTTGGTCATTTAATTTTATGCTCAAGAGATGCATTTATTGATCAGAGTCTTGATTTACCTTTGCATTATGCATTTTTGCAAGTAGTTGTGATTGGGTTTTACACCCACAAAAAATTTCTGATGATAAACTGAGGGAAAATTTAATTCATGTTACTTGGAACTTCACTTTAGGACCCTTCTAGAAAATGGGACTTTATTTTTCTGAAAAATAAAATCTTTCTTTATCATAATTTCTGTTTGGGATAATTTTCATTCAAGTTTTGATGTTGATTTTAGGAGCCCCCCTGGAGAACAGGGTGAGGAAATTGCAAATCAGGATCCCACCTGGAGAACAGGGTGATAAAATTAAAATTCAGGAGCCCGCCTGGAGAACAAGTTGATGAAATTGAAAGTCAGGAGCTCGCCTGGAGAATAGGGTGAGGAAATTACAAGTCAGGAGCCCACCTGGAGAACAGGATGATGAAATTAAAAGTCTGGAGCCCACTGGAGAATAGGGTGATGAAATTAAAAGTCATGAGCCGTCCTGGAAAACATGGTGATGAAATTGCAAGTCATGAGCCTTCCTGGAGAATAGGGTGAAGAAATTGAAAGTCAAGCAACAAGTTAAAGAAATTGAAAGTCAATATATTGAATAAATAGTAAGTCAAGATCCCACCTGGAGAACAGGATGAAGAAATTAAAAGTCAAGAAACAAGGTGAAGAAATTGTAAGTCTGGAGTCATCCTAGAAAATAGGGTGAAGATTTTCAAATATAGGTTCAAATTCAGAAGCACCACCGATAAAACATGGTCAATTTTTGAGTTCACCCTAAACACTAAATATTGCATGGAGAAAGAATCTGTTTTTTAAGTTCACCTCCCCCCTTCCAAAAAATCAGATATCGGATGAATTGAGAAAGCACTAAAGACTCAAATCAAGAGTCAAGAGAAACTGCATAGATAAGTTTTTATAATTTTAATTATCTTTTTAACTTGTAATTTTTATTTTGATGTAATGACATAGACGCGAAGCGAAACCTCGACGGGACCTCACTCGACTCTCCAACTCGATATAGTCCCTCTTTTTCAATTATGGAACTACACGTGACTTCATTCTCGCATAACCTAGGATAGGTAGGATTCCCCAAATCAAGGCTCAGTTGCACTCTGTCCTTTTGTTTCTTCCTTTTGAATAATGGTCAGGTCAAAATTTTATCTCATTTTCTACTTCTTTGTCTGTGAACACTTTGTGCTCACAAACAATGAGGGGCATGATGTAGAAATGTAATTATGTCCTTCCCAAAAGCCAAATTTACCCATTTATCCCACCTTACCATGTTTCCCCCATTTAGTTGATAATTTTTCCATAAAATTACAAAAAAATAACAAATTCATAAAAGAAATGACAACCTATCCTAACCACCCCAGCCCCTACCCCACATACCCCATACCCATCCCACGTGCCCCTCACACCTCTTATCATATTTTTCCCTCACCTTAACAAACCCAATAAATAAAATATGCACACACTGATGATATAGGAGACTCCTCCATTTTGGGAATAATCTTTTTCATACACAAAACACACACTCCACTAACAACACACTCACTAGAATTCAAAACACATACAATAATACTCACAAACACATATACACAGAAATTCAATGAATACACCTCACTAAAAAACACACACATGGAGAGCTCCATACAGTTAGAGGAGAGAGGGATGCATAGTGAATGGGGAGAAAAAATAGAGAGAAAAATTAGTTAAAAGAGAGATGGAAAAGAATCGAAATCGAGAGAGGGAAAAAGGAGAAAAATAGTGAGAAACAAAGAGAAATCAAGAGAGAAAAAGGTTGTACAGGGTCACTGTTTCGGCGACAAATGCACCGCCATTGTCGGCCGGATAGTTCTCTCTGTCGATAGCCACCACCCATCATATTCCTGACTAAAACAACCCCCTACAGCTCTTACAAATCCTGCAAACCAATAACAACAACCTAGATCTCTCCGTTAGTCACATCGGAAAAATAACAACAACCAGTTCAGTGTCATAACATCAAAAAAAATTGGGTTTAGGTAGAATAAAATTTGAGGCTAAATGTTCCGATCTGAGTTTGATACGAGCACGATCATGACCTTGGACACTTTTTGAATATTTTGAAGATCACCTAAAATGGTGCACAAGCCCAAGTGTGAAGAAGGCCCAAACCCGCCCCTAAAGTGCACTTAATGGGTGGTTTAGAGCCCATTAATAAAAGGTCCCTTTAGTCTTTTGTCTCTTATTTTGTAATATAATAAAAATAGAATATTATAGTATTTCTAGTTCTTTAGTTACTTAATGATATTGATAGAACACTCCTCTTAGAAAGAGAGAGTCCCAAAATCATAACTAGGGCCATATACAAGTGTGGAATCACTTGTGTGTTGCATTACTTGATACATTGGTGCTTGGGTGGTGGACGCCTCTCTTATGTCAATGTAAGAGATAGGTGATTTTAGTGTGTAGTGTTAAGGGTCCAAGAGTGTTATATGTTCTTGGGTTCTTAAGATTATACCTCCATTTGTCTATCTTTCTATCTTTATTTTGTTGTAACCGTTGGTAGTGTTCTTGTTGTGTAACCTTGTAATCATTATATTGTTGAAATCTTATTGTGTTGTTCATCTTCTTCTTGTTATTACATTAGTTTGGGTTTTCTGTTTTTGTGTCAAATACACCATTATATCTTGTATTCTTGTTGTTGGTAGTGAATCCGAGAGTGGTCACCAAAAGGGTCCTCGATTCTTCAAACTTGTCGACTGTTTTGGTGTATGTTTCGTGTATTATTTGTCTCTCTTGTATAATTTGGTATCAAATCAAGGTTTGATTTTATTCCAACAAAATCAATCTTGGGATTGTTATCTTGAAAATAAAAAAAAAGTGAAAAAGAAGAAAAAAGAAAAAAAGTTATTGTTCACGTTTTTAGGGTCTTTCAAAAAACTTGATTTTTGTGTGTTTTGTGTGTTTCTAGTGTTATATCCTTATTCCCTAACACTATTAGAGTCTAGAAATTTAAAATCCCAACAAAAAAGAAGTGTCAAAATCGAAAATTCCCTAAAAAAATACTAAACTCGTTTTTGACCCTAGGTCAAATTTTAAGTTTTTTGATTTTGTGTTTTTCTTGTGTATTAGTGTTAGATTTGTGTTCTCTAACACTATAGGAGTACAGGGTTTGAATTTGAGCTAAATTGGAGGTTATTTGAGCCATCCACCATTATTGAGCTTGAGTTTGAAGAAACTTGAAGGTGGGATCTCATTGTGGGAGGTTGTTTTGAACTAACGTGTGTTTTCTTTTGTAGGATTTGTATTATATTGTTGTGTGTGACGTTGTGGAATGATTTGGTGTCTTGTTGGATGGTAACATGAAGGGTTATTTTTGGTACAACGATAATGGAACCCGAGGCTTCAAATGCTCAAACAATGGACAATAATGCCATCAATCCCATTTTGGCTCGCCTTGAAACTATGTCCCGAGATGTGTCTAGGTTGAATGTGGGTCGTGAGAAATTAGATACGGATGTGGAATCAGTGAGTGGGAGATTAGAACGTGTGGAAAGCCAAATGAGTAGACCTTCCAGCCCTCAAAACAATTCCCCAACTAATACTCCCAAGACCTTGCATCAAATGCTATATCAACCAATTGCCACAAATCCAACCAATCTTTACTCCTGAAGCCAAGAACAAGATAGGCCAAACCATCCTCCACTTCGCCAAGTCCAACAAGAAGGGCTTGGAACCCAAATACCACCACCAAACCCGAACCCTCTCATCCAAACTCCACTTGACCAAAGACCTCACTATCCAAATACAATCCCGCCACTACAAGCTCCACTTAACCTAAATATACCCATCCATATTGAAGGCTATGGTAGGGGAGAACAACATGATGGTTATGGGTCATATGATGATGTTTTCTTGAGGGAAGAAAGAATGAGGGGTAGACATGGGGAGTTAGGCCTAGAGGTGAGAGATGGCCATCCAAATCGAGATGTAGGTATTAATTCCATCAAAGTGAGCCTTCTTATTTTTAAAGGTGAGAGTGATCTTGAAGCCTACCTTGCATGGGAGTCATCTTATGGCAAGATCTTCCAACTTAATGATCTCACCGAAGATAAGAAACGTTACTATGCTATAGCTCATTTCGAAGGGTATGCTAATTCATGGTGGGAGTATGTTAAACGGTTTGGAAATGAGATGATTGGGGGACAACCTCCTCCTTGGTTTCGGTTGAAGAACCTTATGCGTCAAAGATACTTTCCTGAGACTTATAGACATGAGCTCCTTGCTAAATTGTACAATTTGAGGTAAGGGAGCAAGAGTGTCATGGCTTACTACGACGAATTTCAACAATTGATGTTGAAACTAGATCATAGGGGAGAACAAGTGAGTCATGACATCGTGTGCTTCAAAGTTGGGTTGAAAAGGGACATCTCCACTTGAGTGACACTACATAAGTTCTACACCATTGATGGCATCTTCCAAGCGGCATTAAAGGTTGAAAGAAAGCTCAAAGAGAGCTCATTCATGGTTGTCCAAACCGAGAGCACCAACGCTGCCTCAAAATAGTCTACTAGGTATGAAGGTAAACCAATTTTCACTTCCAATTTCAAGGTATTTCAATGCTTCAAATGCCAAGGATGGGGGCACAAGGCTAGTGAGTGCCCAAACCGGAGGAATGTGATCCTAAGAGAGGGAAAATTGTACTATGTTGGGGAAGAAGTATTAATTAAATCGGCTAAGGTTAATGGCAAGCCTTAAGATGGAGAGAAAGAAGAGGTTAATTTCAAGGTGAGGAAGATTAAGAAAATGTGTGGTCGTGTGAAGGAGATTGTGAAGTACCATTGTAAAAGAGGTGAGGTCGTGAATTAGTGGGAAAATTCCTCTCAAGATGGAGAGGATGATACGAGCATGATCATGACCTTGGATACTTTTTGAGTATTTTGAAGATCACCTAAAAGGGTGCACAAGCCCAAGTGTGAAGAAGGCCCAAACCCGCCCCTAAAGTGCACTCAATGGGCAGTTTAGAGCCTATTAATGAAAAGTTCCTTTAGTCTTTTGTCTCTTATTTTTTAATGTAATATAAATAGAACATTATAGAGTTTCTAGTTCTTTAGTTGCTTAATGATATTGAGAGAACACTTCTCTTAGAGAGAGAGAGTCCCAAAACCGTAACTAGGGCCATATACAAGTGTGGAATCACTTGTGTGTTGCATTTCTTGATACATTGGTGCTTGGGTGATGGACGCCTCTCTTATGTCAATTGTAAGAGATAGGTGATTGTAGTGTGTACTGTTAAGGGTCCAAAAGTGTCATATGTTCTTGGGTTCTTAAGATTATACCTCTATTTGTCTATCTTTCTATCTTTATTTTATTGTAACCATTGGTAGTGTTCTTGTTATGTAACCTTGTAATCGTTCTATTGTTGAAATATTATTATGTTGTTCATCTTTTTCTTGTTGCTACATTAGTTTGGGTTGGCTGTTTTGGTGTCAAATACACCTATATCTTGTATTCTTGTTGGTGGTAGTGAATCCGAGAGTGGTCACCAAAGGGGTCCTCGATTTTTCAAACTTGTGGACTGCTTTGGTGTATGTTTCATGTCTTATTGGTTTCTCTTGTATCAAGGTTTGATCGAGTTGGCGGGTTTGCGTTGAGTTCATCGAATCGAGGTTTTGAATTCGGTTTCAATTTGTTGGCTCTATCAAGTAATTGGGGGATTGAAATAACATTAAGGTCCAATTCATCAACTCCTTCTTTTTATTTCGTCTTAATTTGGTGTGTTGATGTTATTATTATGTGCTTGATGATGTGATTTGGTGGTATGTGTGGAGTGAATTTGAACAATTTTAATTGTGTGATCGATAAAGATGAATTTGTGGGGGGGGGGGGGGATTGAAATTAATGGAAGTGAATATGGCTGGCTATTTTGATTCATTGATGTTTGTTTAAATTGGAATAGCTATTGATGTTGTTGAACGTAATAGTATCATGATAGGTCAAAATGGGTAGGCAAATGGTAGGTTGGGTAGGCAAAACTTAGGGCTTGTGGATTATTGAATGTTTGAAATATTTGTTGAATGGTTTTGTTTGTCGCATTTGGATTAATTGTACTCATTTGGCCAGGGAATGCCCTGAGGTTATTTATATTATTTTATCCGAGAAATGCCCTGAGGGAGTTGTACTCAAGTATGGTACGTGATCAAGGCCTGAGGCATCAGGTGGATCATAGTTTAGGATTAGTGTAGGTTAACATAGGTTTACATTTCAGTATCTTTTTATTTTGGGTCTGTAATAAATTGGGCTAGACACTATTTTTTAGAAGTTTGGACTATTTGTGGTATTATTGTGTGTTTTGGTAGTTTTGCACTTCATAGTGTCATACTAACCGATATAGTTCTTGGAGCAACCGTGGTCGAACCACAGGACCGAGGGGTGCCTAATACCTTCCCCTTGGTCAATAGAATTCCTTAACTAGAATATCTGTTCATGGGTCAGTTTAAAAAAGTCAAAAATCCATTTTGAAAAAGGATTTCTAAAGATGACTTGACACACCAGATTTATGTCAAGTGGCGACTCTGAGTTTTATTGTAAAAAAATCATTTTCAAAATAAATTTTCATTTTAGTCACTTTAATAATAAAACCCTTTTCAAACTTTAAAATATCTTTTTGGTAAAAAAAAAGGTGTGTGACAATTATAATAAGAGATTCTAGAAGAAGTAATAATGAATTCTTTTTGCTTTTAGGAAAATTCAGTTTCTGCTCACTTATGGGACGACTTCCAAGAAATTAAAGGGTTTGAATTACAGGCTAAAATGGAAAAGACTGATTACCTAGTGATCCTTGGAAGATGTATTAATATATTTCAGTTAAATGCGCTTATATAAAATATAACATAAGCAGTTATTCTGTTGCACAAGTTTATCATTGTAGACCAGATGTAACACAGAAATACGCATTGATCCTTCCTACCTACATACATTGGAGCTCTTCATTTGGTATGGACTTCTCAAATTTCTTCTTCAACTTTAACATGCCCATAACGAGCTTTCATGACCCGAGAGTTGTAACACGGTGCTTGGAACCACAAGTGATCCCAAGCTAACCCATGAACTAGCATACTGCTTGAGCAATTGATTTAAATTAAATAAAAACTAAATTTATTAAACGGAAAGATGATCATGAGAAAGTTTGAATAAATGTAATACCGATAAAGTTTACAACATGGTAAAACTGAAGCAACTCCAAATCATGGGTAGGATAATTCCTCTCACGAGGCTTCAACTAATGAGACACATAAGCAATTACCTTGCCCTTCCGCATCTACACAACACCTAACCCAACACCCAAAACATCACCAATTACAATAAAACCCATGTCGTCCTCGGGCAAAGTCAAGATAGGAGCTGAAGTCAATAAATCCTTGAGCTTTGGAAAGCTCACCTCACAAGCATTGGACCACTGAAAAGAAATTTTCTTCTGGGTCAACTTGGTCAACAGAGCTGCAATAGATGAAAAACCCTCAACAAAACACCGATAATAACCAGCCATGCCAATAAAACTCTGAATCTCGGTGGGCGAAGTAGGTCTAGTCCAATCACGAACATCAGCAACCTTGGTTGGATCAACCATAATGCCTTTCTTAGTCACCACATAACCAAAAAAAGAGATAGACTCCAACAAAAACTCGAACTTAGAAAACTTGGCATACAACTTCTCACCTCTCAATCTCTAAAGCACAATCCACAAATGCTCCTCATGCTCAACCTCACTCTTGGAATACACCAAGAAATCATCTATAAATACAATAACAAAGGAGTTGAGATATGATTGAAACACCCAGTTCATCAACTCCATGAATGCGGCAGGGGAATTGGTCTACCCAAAAGACATGACCAAGAACTCATAATGACCATATTGAGTCTGAAAAGCTGTCTTCGGAATATATGAAGCTCTAATCCTCAACTAGTGATAACAGGACATCAAATCAATCTTTGAAAACACCACAGCACCTTGAAGCTAATCAAATAAATCATTGATGCGAGGAAGAGGATACTTATTCTTAACCTTCACCTTATTCAACTGTCGATAATCAATACACATCCGCATAGACCCATCCTTTCTCTTCACAAATAAGAAAACCGCACCCCAAGGTGAAATACTAGGTCGAATAAATACCTTGTCCAACAACTCCTGCAATTGATCCTTTAGTTCCTTCAACTCTACTAGGGCCATCCTATAAGGAGGAATAAAAATGGGCTTGGTGCCTGACTCAACATCAACAATAAAATCAATATCTCAATCCGAATGCATACTAGTCAAGTCCGTAGGGAACACCTCTATAAACTCACAACAACATGGAAAGAATCCAAGGAAGGAGGAGAAACAACACTTGTGTCAAGAATATGGGCCAAGTAAGATAAACATCCCCTCTCAACCAATTTATGAGCCTGAACATAAGATATGACCCTCTTAGGACCTGAATGAAGTGTACCCTTCCAAGATATCCTTGGCACACCCGATAAAGCTAAGGTCATAGTCTTGACACAACAATTTAGAAAGGCATGAGAAGGAGCCAACCAATCCATACCCAAAATAATCATCAAAATCAACCATATCTAACACAATCAAGTCTATCAAAGTCTCATACCCAATAAAAGTCATAACACAATATTGGTACACTCGATCCACCACTAAAGGATCACCTACCGGGTTAGATACATGAATAGGCATGGCAAGAGGCTCACTAACAGAATCAAAACCCAAAGAAAAATACACAGACAAATAGGAGAAAGTCAATCCGAGATCAAATAATACAGATGAAGGTCTGAAACAAACGAGGAAGATACGTGTAATCACAACAACAAAAGTCTCTGCCTCAGGTCTGGATAGTATAGCATAACACTATCCACGACTACTAACTGGATGAGTAGCCCCATGACTACCAACACGGGCTCTACCATCTCTACCTCTTGCACCTTTGGAAGAACCCCTACCTCTCACAACTGAAATTAGAATAGCTCTAAACACACAGTGAGAATAGCCCTTGGCCACATGGGTAATCTAGTCACACACATAGCAACTTCTATGAACAGTCTCAATAAGAGATAGTACAACTGAGACCGAACGGCCACCCTGAACTGCTGAACTAGAAGATCCACCACCTGAACTCTATAAAATCACCTGCACTGTCCTACCATGGTATCCATGAGAACTTCTAAAACCTCTACCTCGATAGGTCTGACTCCTGAACTCACCAAAATGATGCACCCTCTTGGGGCCTCCCTGAGATGCTCTAATAATACCCTTTGTCATCTTAGCGTGATCCACAATACTCTAAAAAGAAGCTTCAACTACAACCATCTGAGACGTAGCCAACTGAAGGGAGACAACCAAACCCTTTACAAACTTTTAAATCTTTTCAAACTCGATGGGAATGTTGTCATAAGAATATCTGGACAGGGCATGGAAGCATGTCTTATACTAAAAAATTATCATGAGGCCCTGCTTTAAATGATCAAACTCATCCCACATACGATCTTTGCATCAATAAACTGATCCCATAACAACTCAGGAGCATCAACAAGTATACAACCGACAAATGATATCCACTAATTTCTCATAGCATCTCTCAACTGATATGTAGTATAAGCAACATCATCCGCGCAAAAAGAGTGAAACACAACTCAGAACATAAGATATGAAAGATTGCACGATAAAAAATAAAATAAGGGAGGTTTCCTAAAGACATCATATAGCCTCTCGAAGATAGATATGGACGACTACGTACCAATCTGCGAGACTCTATTAGACATCTCATTCTTACACCATTGAGATAATAAAACCTGGCTGCTCTGATACCAATTTGTCACGACCCAAAAACCAGGGTCATGATGGCACTTGTCGCAGCGTACCTTGACAAGTAAGCCTATTACCCAAATTGATACGAAAAGAGAAAAAGACAGAAATATCCCAATGTAAGGCTTCTAAAACGAAGCCAAACCATATAAATAATCATAACAATACGAAAAGAACTTATCCAAAATACCAATCATGCCCATAACTAGGTGTCAATAGTGTAAGAACTACTAATACAATCTAAGAGTCAAATGCATTGGAAAAATAACCACAAATGAATAATATCTGTCTTCGAATACTAATAAAGACATAACTAATGTAGAAATATAGAGTTGAAATCGGATGTATGAATGTCCAACCGCTACCTTGGAAGCTCCAATAATCACCCGAGTCAAGCAAGCTAAAGCGCACTCGATCTAGGACTTGCACCAAAAGGGCGTTGTAGGCATGAGTACGGTCTACTTGTACTCAGTAGGCATCATAGGCTGACCAAGTAAAGCAGTAAATAATACATACAAAATATACACTAAGGGCACGTCACCTGCAATAAAAAAATATCCCATAACGGTAGCCCACATCGCTTGCACTAACAGTTCTAATATATCTCACATATATCGCAACATCACACCAAGAATAAAAGTATGTATTATATCACATATAAAAAGAACAAGGGGAACATCCATGTACAAGATCATCAAATATAAGTAAAAGAAGATACGATAAATATATAGATGACAAGTCAATATGCCAATACAACACAGCAAACACAATAAAGTAAGTGCAATATATATGATGATGATGGTAATGATGCACGAGGTCATCGCACAACCTCCGGGATCGTCGCACAATCCCCGTATACACCTACGGAGGCAAGCCTGTAACACTCCGTATTCAAGTAAATGTATTGGCGTATTCAAGTACGTGTATTGGTCTTATTTATATGGAATTATTTTTTTATTTTATTTATACCGGAATTTGCCCCTCGATGGTTCCATACGAAGGTTATTGAATAAGCTTTCCAACGATATAAAGATTTCCAAAAATGGATAAGTTTCGGATATAATCGAGCACGTTCGAAACTATAAAACGGTGGCCAGGATATGGTGAATAGTAAATGTGCAGGAAAATTTCCTGCACACAAACTACTGAGGCCTGCCAGTTTTTTGGGTCAACTTTGAACAATCATAACTCCCTTAATATAATGAACTGGGAGAGATACGACCTATAAAAAGAAATATCTTTGAGTCTTCTTTCCAATACAATTGGTTTCATCCAAATCCAACGTCTGAGTAAGGAGTTATACTCGTTTTACTTTAGCCTCTCAAAACAGATTTTTAGGGTCAACTTCAAACGATCATAACTCCTTGTACAGGACGAACTGGGTGACATACTTTATATGAAATGAAAGCCCTTTGAATTATCTTTCCAACAATACCAATTTCACCCAAATACGATATCGGAGAAAAGAGTTATGGTCGATATACTTTAGCTTGCCAAAACAGTCCACCATGGACAGATTCGGATTTACTTAAAATTTTAAGGGTAATATAGTCATTTTCCATCACCTCATGAACGAAAATTGGTCATTATATACATATACTTATCCTCATATCCATTATTTATCATCCATTATTGAAGAATAAGAAATCCTAGCCAAATTTCGACTCCAATTATCTTGTGATTCAACCGTAGAAAATCCAAATTGATTCCGTAGTTGTTTTCACAGTCTCGAGGGCTTCGAGAAGCACCCCTTATTTGTGCCAACAGGACTTCGAAATCAAAAGGGCCATTTTATGGTAAGGATGTAAATTATGTTGGTGTTATTTATATGGATATGTATATATATGCATGTAAGCATAAGAAGTGTGTTATTTGATTGTTGTTGAAAGATGATTGGAAATGATGTTGGATTATTCTTGTGCATGGTTGGATTATGTTGAATTGTGAAGAGATTTGGTGTGATGATGTGGTATTGAAATGATGATTATATATATATATATATATATATACACATAAACCTATTGTTCAAGTTGGTTTTTGGAATGCTATGCAAATATTGGTTGTATGGAATTATGGAAGAGAATTGTGGTGTTGGGTTGCTAATACTAGATGCCAAACATTTCATTGTAGATAAGTGATTTGTAAAGGCGGGAAGTTGTGTTGAATTGGTATCCGAATCTACGACGAGGTATGTAAAGCATACTCTAACAATGTTCTTTGGCATGAAAACACCAATGTTCCATCAAGTAAGATTCCGAGGTTGTCCAAAAACATGTATTGTTATACGTTACCAACGAAGTTGTTTCCATCCTATAAAGTGTCAAAATGTTTCATTGATATACCAAAAGGCTCCTATTTCATTGTTGTGATATTGATGATTCTGAAACACATTGTTGATGTACCAATGAGTCTTTATTACATCGTTATTGTATAAAAGGTCTATTACTTGGTTCCTATTGATGTATCATTATTTCAAAGTATCAAAAATGTGGTGGCGACCGAAATAACAATCTCAAAGATTAATTGAACTAAGTGATGGAAGTTCTCTCTTATCGGGTGGTATCCCAGGGGCATAAGCCTAGCATGGGTCGATCCCTATTTATGTGTTTATGAGTGGTATCCCAGGGGCATAAGCCTAGCATGGGTCGATCCCTATTTATGTGTTTATGAGTGGTATCCCAGGGGCATAAGCCTAGCATGGGTCGATCCCAGTTGATATGTACTGGAGGCAGCCTAATGGTCACAGTACAGTACAATAATGATTACAAAGACGATAAGAACGAAGGTAAAGTGATTGAATAAATTCAATGTACAGGTTGTCACAAGTTCTAGTAAGTGTGGTCCACTCCTATTACAATTTATTCACTTGTTTCGGATTTCTATTGAGCTCCTATATCATATGTGATTATCTACAGCTTTACATACTCAGTATATATTTCGTACTGACGTCCCCCACGGGGACCTGCATTTCATGCTACAGGCACAGGTACCTCAGCTCATTCACAGCATAGATAGGAGCCAGGTCATACAACTATTGTTGGTGAGCTCCAGTTTGCTTCGGAGTTTTCCGAGTCGGTTCCTTATGTTTTGTTATTGTACAGAATTCATGTGTGGGCGGGGGTTTGTCCCGACCCTAGTTATGTCATGTATATCCTAGAGGCTTTGTAGACATAAGGAAGGGTAAAGTCATGGAAGTTTATATAGTGATGTTATATCTGTATATGTAGTGGCCCCGACGGCCAAGTATTATATATATATATATTTGTGTGTGTTGTACTGATACAGGTAATTAGATCCTTCTATATGCAACGAAGTGCTGTCCAAATTTTTGGTGACATGTAAGGGAAAGTACAGGTATTTGAACGGGTTCTCCTGGGCCTTCTCGGCTTCGGGTGCCAGTCCGGCCCGATGGGATTTTGGGGCGTGACAAAGCCTCCCAACGCAGGACCCATAGGGGGTTCGTCATCCCATCTTCAATCCACATATATCATATCTCCTTTCCGGCACTGTAACGTCCTGAGTCTATACCCCGAAAGCTACAGGTGCTCATAATCCAGAAGGACCACAAGCTAACCCATGACTGGTACCTACTGCATCAACTGAATAATAATAATGAAATATGCGGAAATTAGGCAAAAAATATGCCATAAGGTTCAATACTGTAATAAAACTGAATACGATATAACAATACTAAAACTGAAACATCTGTCTGAAAATACTCTAGTCTGGAAAGAATCTAAACTGTCTGAACTGTGGAGTTAATGGGATAAGCCCCCAACTAACTCCAACTACTGAAAATGAACTGAAATGCTGAAAAATAATCATGTCCTCGAACTATGAGGACTCACCACTAACTCTGTCTGCTGAGAATCTGAGCTTCTAAGGGTGGTTTGGAGCCCATGCGTCTAAACCTATGATATAAGACATCATAGCGCAAATAAAAAACATGCGTCAGTACTTTGAATGTACTGGTAGGCTCAGTGAGGTAGGCTGAAATGCATAGGTTCATATGCATGAATAATACTAACTGAATAACATGAGTATGACTGAATGAGAGTACATGCATGAATACGTAGACTGTAACTTAAATCATGATAACACTGAATACTGATAACTGAATGACTGTATTTGACAGTCCTAAATCTGAATGACTGATAACTGAATAACTGTATTTGACAGTCCTAAATCTGTGGAACTGTACTAAGTTTCGTACTGAGCTGAGTGACTGTATCTGACAGTCCTGAATTTGTAGAACTGAACTGAGTTCTATACTAAGACTGAATCTGACATTGAGACTGAAACTCTAGGAGGTAATCATCTAACAAACATGCCCGAATTAAGATGACTGAGTTAGGGTCCAATCTGTAACCCCAATTGAAAGGGTGTCAGTACCGTGCCACGGGTAAAGACAACTGATGTGGAGTCAGTCCTAACTAACGGGTGACCCCTGAGATCAGTCCTAATCTAGCGGGTGATCCCTGAGTATGTCAGTTCTATCTAACGGGTGACATCTCATAACCTATGTTGGCTATGTAGTTCTGGAACTTAGGGATTGCTTCTAGGGACCCAGTCCTATCTAACGGGTGTGCCCCCATCCCTAGGTTCGCTCAGTGCTAAATCCTACTCCCAACTAAATAGACACTAAATTGATTTCCTAGTTCATACTAGGCTTGACTGAACTGTTACTGAGTTTACTGAGTTTCATTGACTGACGGAATACCACCGAATAAGTTTACTGTGGTCCAAACTAAATACTGAACTAGACTAAACTAGTACTGAGTCTACTGAGTTTTTCCTAAGTTCTGTGACTGACTGAGAGTACTACTGACTGTAACATGACTGAGATTATCTTGTAACTGACACTGGCTCTAAGTACACAGCTAAATTGTACGGTATTAAATACCCCCAGGACTCGATAGCATGAAAGTAAATCATAACATAGTCTTGAAAAGCATAATCATTAGCACTTGGTTACAACTCATTCATGGAGGCATTTTATCAAACACTTGCATGATATAATTCGCACATAAGCTGACATGATATGATTTCTTTATCTTATTAGTTCATATGAGCAATTCATCAAGCACTTAGTGAGCATGATATATGTACATAACATTAACAACAAGTGGGCATCATAATTCAACTTCAACTTCACAATTTCAAGGGTTCAACATAGATTCACATGATATTATATATACATCAATAAACCCCATATGAAACTTATCATAAAACATGTATTATAATCCCAATTAACCATTATAAACATGATTATAATCAAACCCAACATAAAATTCATGAAATCCATACACTTAAAGTTAAAAATAGTTTCTTGGACTCCAAGGGTGGAAGGAACCCTTGGATGAACAGTTCACATACCTTAGTGCCTGAATTCTGAGAGATTAATGGTGAGTTCTTGAGTTCTTGATTTGAAATTTGTTTCTCCTAGGGTTTGTTCTTGAGAGCTTTTTGTGAAGAATGAATGAATTTTGCTCTCCAAAGGGTTTAATTTTGTGTTTTGGAGGCTGAAGGACGTGGGAAAAAGACCCAAATACCCCTAAGGATGCGACCTTTTAATGACTAAAAACTATGCTATTGACGCGCAAACCGACGCACCATATCGTTGGCATCAATGTGATGGCCAATACGCCATTCGAGTCTGCATCGAGTCCATGTCGGTTCACTAGAATATGACACTGGAGTTGGGGAGAATAATTATCAACACGATAGTCGATGCAGCGCGTCAAGATCGCGTTGATTCACTGGTTTGGTATTCCAAAAGAGATTCAAACATAGTCCAAAAAATTTAAAACTTATCCGAGAACACCTACGGACATTCCTGATCATGAATTAACTTAAATATCAACATTTAACGGACGAAAAGGTCGCAAAATAATATTGCCAACTTTTAAAGGCTAAAATAACACTAAGTCTGAATAGTTAGCTAAAATTTTCTAAGTCTGGGACCCCTTAACAAGCTTAAAGGACTGAATTAAGCTAAGAATTTTGTGGGGTTTTACAGGCACATCCCTTGGAAAGGGTTTTAAAAGGTGTTACAATATCTTTTAAAAAGGTATTGCCAGCATTTCTCAGATGTTGCCACGGTGGTACCAATATTTCATGAATGAGTATGATACGAAGATGTAATGCTCACAACCAATCACAATGAGTATTTTCACAAACAACCACATGATATATTTCCACAACCAACCACAATGATACATTTCCACAACCACATGCATCAATATCCGCTCATTATTTTTGTATCATCCATGAATTTTCACATGTCTCATTTGCCAATAAAGTATGAATATAATCACAATACACCAATGGTACCACATTGGCATTTTAACAACACAATACAATTATTCATATGTATTCAAGGCTATCAATATCACATAGGACTCCACACGGTCACACATATAACATAATATCTTAATTTCGACAATTACATCACATATAAGCCCCCACACGGGTACAACACATAGATAGCAATTTTACATAATTAGTTCCCACCCTTAACATGCATTTTGTATCACCATTTACTACTCAGCCCAGTCTGAAAGAGTTAAGCCATAACCTACCTCGAAAACCAAAATCGAACCGCTATAGTTGAACCCTTGACCTTACTTTTCACAAATAATTTCAAAAATTACTAAAAATATCAAATATGAAATCTACGCATCAAAACAAAACCAACGATACCCATATTGATTACTTTTAGTTTGGGGTCAAAATGGATCCCCGAAATGAGTTTTCGAAAAAGAAAGGGAAAATTAGAACTTTACTTCAAAATTATGTTACTCATATTTTTAGGAACCTACATCTAAAAACTCAAGTTAAATCGAATAAAAAATGGGGTTCAAATCGAAGAAAAACTATTTTTGAGCTTTACCGGTAAAATCTTTGAAATCCGGGTTAAAATCAAGAATCGGAGTTGTTTTGAAGGTTAAATGGATGAAAAACTAGTAATTATAAGATAAAAATATTATTCAAGTGAAAATGGAGTTTAAAATCAAGTCCTAAAATTTTTTGGGTTGAGAAATTAATCAAGAAATTACTAAAAAAAAAGGGTGAATTCTTACCTTTAATCTGTAATAAAATCAAGAAAAATGTGTTAATCTAGCTTTCCAAGCTCTCACAAACTTTATTTTTAAGCTCCCAAACTATTTTGGGTTTAACTCTCAAGAGGCAAGATGAAAAATGAGCAAAATGAACCCAAAAACTATTTAAATAGTGCAGAAAATCTGCACTAAAAGGGAAAAAGTTGCAAGTTTTTTGTATTTTAATTCCTATTCAAACTTCGATTGGGTGCCCGGAATTCGTTCGGAGTCCGATTTATGCAAATGAACTATGCAACCACACTAAATTCAACATTTTGGATGCGATGGCTATATCAAATTTTCAAAAAAAAAAATCGTTTTCACAAAATTGACCCCCGAAATCTAAAATTATAATTTTTCAAACCGAGGGTCGAAATGAGATTTAAAAGCCGTAAAATCATACAAAACATGCTAACACCCTAAAATCGACATTCCGGATCTGCTGACAAAGTTGAATTTTCCATTTGAGGTCGGTTCGATCCAATGTGGGCTCCACACCCAAATTTCCAATTTTCCAACTTTCCGACCAATAGGTCGAAATGAGCTCAGGTGCACCGAGACCTGAACCAAAGGTCTACATAGCTTAAAATCAGTATTTCGGAGCTGCTAGCATAGTCCATTCGGCCATCAGTCACACGGATCAAAAGATATCCACATAAGTCCAAAATAAGGCTCTTGAAGCCATCAGAAACCACAATATTGCATAAATGATACCAAAATGCATCGAAAATCATGTCAATCACTCCCACACCCCAGAAATATCATATGCAACTATGGGGAGGGATAAAACAGTCAAATCATATAAAATCATAAATTTCACATATTTCATCAAATTTTTAGGTCGTTACATCATCCACCACTAAAATCTAGTTCATCCTCAAACTAAGGCAAAGAAATACCCGAATCAATGAAGAGCTTAGGATAAGAACTACGCATATCAGAATCGACCTCCTAAGTAGATTCATCTACAGGTCAATGTCGTCACTGGACCTTACCACAGGGATCACTCCAGAGCGCAACCGCCTAACATCCCTAGCCAAAATAGAAACCGACTTCTCCATAAAGGGCAACCGCCCATCTAACTAAACCGACTCTCAATGAATGACATGAGACTCATCTGGAATATAACGACGAAGCATAGAAACATGAAAAACTGGATGAACAACTAATAGATCAAGGGACAAAGCCAACTCATAATCCACATCACCAACAGTCCAAAATATCTCAAATGGACCAATGTACCTAGGGATAAGCTTGCCCCTCTTCCCAAAACTCATCACACAAACTCAAAGGAAAACACGATCACCAACACCAAATCTCAAGGCACAAAGTCTACGATCAGCATAACAATTCTGCCTACTCTGAGCCACTCGAAGTCTATCCTGAATGACCTGAACTCTATCCAAAGACTCACAAAGCAAGTCCGTATATCGAGGTCTCACCTCTGAAACATCAAACCAACCTACTGGGAGCGACAACGCCTCAAAAGGAGCCATATCAATACTGAAATGGTAGCTATTAATATATGCAAACTCTGCTAAAGCCAAATGGTGTTCCTACTGGCCACCAAAGTTCATCGTGCATGTGTGAAGCATATCCTCCAAAACCTGGGTAGTCCGCTCTGACTGGCCATCAGTATGGGGGTGAAATGTTATGCTAAGATTAACCTAAGTACCCAACTCATCCTAAAAAGTCTTCTAAAAGTGAGATGTGAACACAAAACCTTGATCTGAAATAATGGACACTGGCACACCATGCAGATGCACAATCTCGCGAATGTAGATAGGGGCTAGCCTCTCAGATCTGAATGAGACCTGAATCCGAATAAAATGAGCTGACTTGGTCAATCGATCCATGATGACCCAAACTCTATCAAAACTATGAGATGTACGAGGAAATCAAGTCACAAAGTCCATAGTGATCCGTTCCACTTCCACTCGAGAACGGGTAACCTTTGAAGCAAACTACCAGGTCTCATATGCTCGGCCTTCACCTGCTGACAACATAGGCAACGAGCCATAAAATCCGCTATATCTCGCCTCGTACCACCCCACCAATAGTGTTTTCTCAAATCACGATACATCTTAGTCACATCTGGATGGATAGAATATCTGGAACAATGGGCCTCCTCCAAGATCAATCTAATCCAATCACAACTCTCGGCACACAAACTCAGCCCCCAATCCTCAAAACTCTAGTCTAATCAAGTGAGGCTTCCTTATTCTCCCCACTCAACACTTTATCTTAAATCAACCTCAATCCAACATCATCAAACCAATGAGCTCGAATCTGCTCCTTTAAAGAACATCTAGCATCCACAAATGCCAAAACACCCCTCGGTGTTGAAATATCAAGCCTAACCATCTAGTTAGCTAAAAATGAATCTCTAAGGCCAAAAGACTCTTCTGGCTCAAAATATGTGCCAAGCTACCCATGTTAGTCATCTTTCAGCTCAAGGCATCCGAAACCACCTTAGCCTTGCCCGGATGATAGAGAATAGTCAAGTCATAATCATTAAGAAACTCAAGCCAATGACGATGCCTCATATGAAGATATGGCTGGGTAAAGAGGTACTAAAGGCTACAATGATCTGAGAAGATCTCACAACGGACTCCATACAAGTAGTGCCTCCAGACCTTCAAAGCAAACACAATTGCGCACAACTCCAAATCATGGGTAGGATAATTCCTCTCATGAGGCTTCAACTAACGAGACACACAAGCAATTACCTTGCCCATCCGCATCAACACAACACCTAATCCAACACCTGAAACATCACCAAAGACAATAAAACTCATGCCATCCTTAGGCAAAGTCAAGATAGAAGCTGAAGAAATAAATCCTTGAGCTTTTGAAAGCTCGCCTCACAAGCATTGAACAACTGAAAAGAAATCATCTTCTGGGTCAACTTGGTCAACAGAGCTGCAATGGATGAAAAACCCTCAACAAAACACAGATAATAACCTGCCAAGCCAACAAAACTTTGAATCTCGATGGGCGAAGTAGGTCTAGTCCAATCACGAACCACTGCAACCTGGGCTAGATCAACCATAATGCCTTTCTTAGTCACCACATAACCCAAGAAAGAGATAGACCACAACAAAAACTCAAACTTAGAAAACTTGGCATACAACTTTTCATCCCTCAATATCTAAAGCACAATCCACAAATGCTCATCATGCTCAACCTCATTCTTGGAATACACCAAGAAATCATCTATAAATACAATAACAAAGAAGTCAAGATATGGTTAAAACACCCGGTTCATCAACTTTGTGAACGCAGTAGGGGAATTGGTCAACCCAAAAGACATGACCAAGAACTCATAATGATCATATTGAGTATGAAAAGCTGTCTTCAGAATATACGAAGCTCTAATCCTTAACTGGTGATAACAGGACCTCAAATCAATCTTCAAAAATGCCATAGCACCCTGAAACTGATCAAATAAATCATCGATGTAGGGAAGAGTATACTTATTCTTAACCTTCGCCTTATTCAATTGCCGATAATCAATACACATCCACATAGATCCATCCATTCTCTTCACAAATAAGACAGTCGCACCCCAAGGTTAAACACTAGGTCGAATAAATCCCTTATCCAACAACTCTTGCAACTGATCCTTCAGTTTCTTCAACTCTATTGGGGCCATCCTATAAAGAGGAATAGAAATAGGCTTGGTGTCCAACTCAACATCAATAATCAAATCAATATCTCAATCCGAAGGCATATTAGGCAAGTCTGCAGGAACACCTCCATAAACTCATGGACAACACTCACAGAATCCAAAAAAGGAGGTGAAACAACACTTGTGACACGAATATGGGCTAAGTAAGATAAACATCCCCTCTCAACCAATTTATGAGCCTGGACATAAGATATGACCCTCTTAGGACCCGAATGAAGAGTACCCTTCCAAGCTATCCTTGGCACACCCGATGAAGCTAAAGTCACAGTCTTGACGTACCAATTTAGGAAGGCATGAGAAGGAGCCAACCAATCCATACCTAAAATAATCATCAAAATCAACCATATCTAACACAAGCAAGTTTTCCAAAGTCTCATGCCCAACAAAAGTCACAACACAATATTGGTACACTTGATCTACAACTAAAGAATCACCTATCGGGTTAGATATATGAATAGGCATGGAAAGAGGCTCACTAACAAAATCAAAGCCCGAAGAAAAATACATAGACACATAGGAGAAAGTCGATTAGGGATCAAATAATACAGATGCAGGTCTGAAATAAATAAGGAAGATACTTGTAATCACAACATCAAAATTCTCTGCCTCAGGTCTGGCTAGTATAGCATAACACTATCCACGACTACCACCTGGATGAGTAGCCCCATGACCACCAACACGGGTATCTTTGGTAGAACCTCTACCTCTCACAGCTAAAATTAAAATAGCTTTAAACACACGACAAATATCCCTTGGCCACATGGCCAATCTCATCACACACATAGTAACCTCTACAACCAGTCTCAATAAGAGATAGTACAATTGAGCCCAAACGGCCACCCTAAAATGCTGAACTAGAAGATCCGCCAGCTGAACTCTATAAAATCACCTGGAATGGCCTACCATGGTATCCATGAAAACTTCTAAAATCTTTACCTCGATAGGTCTGACTCCTGAACTCACTAAAATGATGCACCCTCTTGGGGACTCCCTAAGATGCACTAATAATACCATCTGTCATCTTAGCGTGATCCATAATACTCTAAAGAGGAGCTCCAAGCACAACCATCTGACACATAGCCAACTGAAGGGAGACAACCAAGCCCTTCATAAATTTTTGAATCTTCTCAAACTCAGTGGGAATGCTATCATAAGAATATCTGGATAGGGCATGGAAGCATGCCTTATACTCAAAAACTGTCATGGGGCGCTGCCCCAAATGATCAAACTCATCCCATGTACGATCTTTCAAACTGAAAGGCACATATCTCTCCAGAAAGGCATCAACGAACTGATCCCATGACAACTTAGGAACATCAACAAGAATACAACCGACAAATGATATCCACTAATTTCTCACAGCATCTCTCAACTGATATGTAGTATAAGCAACACCATCCGCGCAGAAAAAGTGAAATACAACTCAGAACACAAGTTATAAAAGAATTTGCATGATAAAGAATAAAACGAGGGAGGTTTCCTAAAGACATCCTATAGCCTTTTGAAGATAGATACAGAAATCTACGTACCGATCTGCGAGACTCTATTAGACATCTCGTTCTTACACCATTGAGACCTATGAAACCTGGCTGCTCTGATATCAATTTGTCACGACCCAAAAATCAGGGTCATGATGGCACTTATCGCGGCATACCTTGACAAGTAAGCCTATCACCCAAACTAATACGAAAAGAGAAAAAGACAGAAATATCCCAAGGTAAGGCTTCTAGAACGAAGCCGAACCATATAAATAATCATAACAATGCGGAAAGAACTTATCCGAAATACCAATCATGCCCAAAACAAGGTGTCAATAGTGTAAGAACTACTAATACAATCCAAGAGTCAAATGCATCAAAAAAATAACCACAGATGAATAATATTTGTCTCCGAATACTAATAATGACATAACTACTGTAGAAAGATAGAGGTGAACTTCAGATGCATGAATGTCCAACCGCTACCTTGGAAGCTCCAACAATCGCTCGAGTCAAGCAAGCTGAGGTGCACTGGAGCTAGGACCTGTACCGAAAGGGTGTTGTAGGCATGAGTACGGTCCACTTGTACTCAGTAGGTATCATAGGTCGACTAAGAAAAGTAGTAAATAAAGCATACAAAATATACAATAAGGGCACGTCACCTGCAATAAAAAAATATCCCACAATGGTAGCCCACACCGCTTGCACTAACAGTTCTAATATATCTCATATATATTGCAACATCACACCAAGATAGAACAAAAGTACGTATTATATCACATATAAAAATAATAAGGGGAACATACATGTACAAGATCATCAAATACAAGTAAAAGAAGATATGATAAATACATAGATGACAAGTCTATATGCCAATACAACACAGCATAACACAATAAAGTAAATGCAATGTATATGATGATGATGATGATGCACGAGGTCGTCACATAACCTCCGAGATCATTGCACAATCCCCATATACACCTATGGAGGCAACCCTCCCAACGCAGGACCCATGGGGGGTTCGTCAACCCGTATACAATTCATATATCTCATATCTCCTTTCCGTCACATCTCTTGGAAGGGGTTTTAAAAGGTGTTACAATATCTTTTAAAAAGGTATTGTCAGTGTTTCTCAGATGTTGCCACAGTGGTACCAATGTTTCATGAATGAGTATGCTATGAAGATGTAATACTCACAACCAATCACAATGAGTATTTCCACAAACAACCACATGATATATTTCCACAACCAACCACAATGATATATTTCTACAACCACATGCGTCAATATCCGCTCATTATTTTTATATCATCCATGAATTTTCACATGTCTCATTTGCCAATAAAATATGAATATAATCACAATGCACCAATGGTACCACATTAGCATTTTAACAACACAATACAATTATTCATAAGTATTCAAGGTTATCCATATCACATAGAACTCCACATCGTCACACATATCACATAATATCTCAATTTCAACAAGTACATCACATATAAGCCCCTACACTGGCACAACACATAGATAGTTATTTTACATGATTAGTTCTCACCCTTAACATGCATTTTGTATCACCATTTACTACTCAGCCCAGTCTGAAAGAGTTAAGTCATAACCTACCTTGAAAACTGAAATTGGTCAGCTACAGTTGATCCCGTGATCTTACTTTTTATGAACAATTCCGAACATCATTAAAAACATCAAATATGAAATCTACACATCAAAATAAAACCAACGATGCCCATATCGACTACTTTTGGTTTGGGGTCAAAACGGACCCCCAAAATGGGTTTTCGAAAAAGAAAGGCAAAATAGGAACTTTACTTAAAAACATGTTACTCATATTTTTAGGAACCTACAGCTGAAAACCCAAGTTAAATCGAGTAAAAAATGGGATTCAAATCGAAGAAAAATTATTTTTAAGCTTTGCCGATAATTTTTTTGAAATCCGGGTTAAAAGCAAGAATCGGAGTTGTTTTGAAGGTTAAATTGATGAAAAACTAGTAATTATAAGATAAAAATATTATTCAAGTGAAAAACAGTGAAAATGGGGTTTAAAATCAAGTCCTAAGATTTTTTGAGTTTTGAGAAATTAATCAAGAAATTACTAAAAAAAGGGTGAATTCTTACCTTTAATCCGTTATAAAACCAAGAAAAATGTGTTAATCTAGCTTTCCAAGCTCTCACAAACTTTGCTTTTAAGCTCCCAAACTATTTAGGTTTAACTCTCAAGAGACAAGATGAAAAATGAGCAAAATGGACCCAAAAACTATTTAAATAGTGCAGAAAATCTGCATTAAAGGGAAAAAGCTGCAGTTTTTTGTATTTTAAGTCCAATTCGGACTTCGATTGGGTGCTCGAGATTCGTTCGGAGTCCGATTTATGCAAAAGAACTATGCAACCATACTAAATTCGATGTTCTGGACGCGATGACGATATTAGATTTTCAAAAAAAAAATTATTTTCACAAAATTGACCCCCAAAATCATAATTTTCCAAACCAAGGGTCGAAATGAGATTTAAAAGCCGTAAAATCATACCAAACATGCTAACACCCTAAAATCGACATTTCGGATCTATTGGAAAAGTCGTATTTCCCATCCGATAACGTTTCGACCAAATGTGGGCCCCACACCTAAATTTCTAATTTTTCAACTTTTTGACCAATAGGTCAAAATGAGCTCGGGTGCACCGGGACCTGAACCAAAGGTCTACCTAGCCTAAAACTGATATTCTGGAGCTGCTGGCATAGTTCGTTTGGCCATCTGTCATACGGATCAAAAGATATCCATATAAATCCAAAATAAGGCTCTCAAAGTCATCAGAAACCACAATATTGCATAAATGATACCAAAATGCATCGAAAATTATGTCAATCACTCCCATACCCTAGAAATATCATAATGCAACTACGGGAAGGAGTAAAATAGTCAAATAATACAAAATTATAAATTTTACATATTTCATTAAATTTTTAGGTCGTTACATGACTGACCATCTATGAAGCCTCTACTATATTGACTATAGATGGTTGGGACATGGCTCCAACTAACACTTATCAACATATGAATAATCAAAAAAAATTATGTGGACTACAACTGACTGGAGTTATCGAAATAGAAGAACTCATCACTTGCTGGTTGAAAGCTAAGAATTGTTTAACCCTGGTTTGTGGACTACTCATGGTACCTACATTATGAAAAAATATAGCCACACAGACTTATATGTGGTCAGTACTTCTAGAAAGTACTGAGTAAATGGGGGTGAATACAGTAAGTAAAATCGAATAGATATATAATCTTTAACATGCATACTAAGTGCAAGTAGACTCACCAAGAGATTGAAATAAACTGAAAGTTGAAGTGTCTTAAAACATGAGTAACAACCATAATCTGATAAGCTGGTGAATCACTACATAGTTTATTAAATCTTTACTTTTGTAGAATAAGTATTATTGAATCTGGAAAGTGGTAAAACATGAATACTGTATATAAATCTCATGTAAAGCTGAACATGCTGTAAAACTGAACTGAGGACCATGTATGGATACTGAGCATGAAAATATGAACATGTAAAACTGAGAATGCAAAACCAAGTAAAGCATGTACTGAAATGATCTGAACAACTGATAATATGATTACTTGGTCAAGCAAACCTAAACTGATATTAATAAAGTATTGACTGAAACTGTGGGAGGTATCATGTAACTGACATGTCCCAATCTGAGCTAATTGAGGTGTAACCTGTAACCCCAGTTGGAAGGATATCAGTACCTTGCCATGGGTACTAACACTGATTGTGTGAATCAACTAATCATTAGTCCCGAAGGACTAGGGTGTCACCCTCTACTGGATGGTGACCTTAAGAGAATGTCAACCCTCTACTGGCAGGAAGACCACTCAAAACCTACGCTAGATACATAGTTCTGAAACTCAGGGACTGTTACTAAATGTCATACCCTCTACTAGCGGGTGAGCCTCCATCCCTGGGTTCACTCAGTGCTAAATCCTACTCCCAACTGAACTGACATTGGAATCATGAACTAGTGCATGCACTAATGATTGATATGCTGAAACATGGTATTCTGCATGCATAATGTTAGGCAATTATGAACATGAGAACTGATATATTTAACATGAAATAATATTGGGTGTAACAATATAATCATGAGTTGACTGACTCATTACTTGAAAAGTCTGAAACGCAAGTAAACATATAGTTATTGGGTGTTCATAACCCTCCTGCACTGAATGATTATAAAGTTTGATAACAACACTTAAGACAATGACATAAAGTCATAATCCAAAGACCCAAAGCATGAGACATTTCAATAGCCTGATAAATGTCATGAAATTGAACATGGGAATGAGCTAACCTTGGGAAAATCTCATGTTGGTACAATTTAAAGCATAATTTGAGAATTTGACATGATATTAACTAAACATGACATGGGTTTTGAAACTTCGAGTATATATGAGCATGAATCACATGGGTTAGAACAATTGGCATGGCTTGAATGTAAATCAATGAGAGAACATGTATAATTTCATAATTTCATTGAATATTACATGGGTACTTGAAATTCAAAGCATGAAATAACCTAATTTACATGGAACACACGTTGACATGGCTTGAATTTAGATTTACGAAGGAAAACATGGATTAATTGATCTTGAACATGTATATTTTCATCAAAAATAAAAGAGAAATTCATACTTTAAATCAAAAAGAGGAATTTTTGGGCTCAATGGGTGGAAGAAATCCATTGATGAATGGCCCACATACCTTAATTAGACGAATTCTTGAAGATATCTTGAAATCAAAACTTAAATTTGTGAGTTCTTAAGAGAAAAAGCTTGAATTTTGTTCTTCTAAAAAGAGAGGGTTTATTTGTGAGAAATTTTGAGGGTAATGGGCAAATAATGCCCTTATGAGTGTTATAAGTCGTGTTTTGGACGACTGGGTTGAGGGGAAAGGACCAAATTACACCTTGGCCTTTTTTTGGTAGGAATAGTCTCGTGGCGTGACCCCT
This sequence comes from Capsicum pubescens, assembly GCA_030864215.1. NCBI lineage: Eukaryota > Viridiplantae > Streptophyta > Magnoliopsida > Solanales > Solanaceae > Capsicum > Capsicum pubescens. Next base: position 264,651,980 of record CM061549.1, on the reverse strand, counting down.
ATTCTGAGGGAATATCCCTCGTGGAGCTACCCCTATTCTGAGGAAATAACCCTCATGACACAACCTCTATTCCGAGGTAATAGTCTACACGGCGTGGGGCTATCGCAAACCCTTACTATTTCTTATGAAAATGGTCATAACTTTTTGCTCGGGTATCAAATTAAGGCGAAATTGGTATCATTGGAAAGCTTATACAATTATTTAACTTGGTGGGTATTGAGATGCAAAATTCCATATATTCCAAAAGTTATACATGTTCAAAGTTTACCCCTGTAGAATTGAATACCAAAATTTAGCCGAATCAAAGGCTCTTGCTCAACTTTTCTCTAAGTGATTCCTATGAACATTTTTCACCTCAAAAGCATTCTTAACACTAGGATAATGATCATGAAATATATATTGAAATATAAATCATGGGATTAGATTTTACACACGTAGCAACGACAGATTAATTTCTAGCTCAAAATTGCGGGGGTGTTTTATTATCTCCCCCTTGGAATCATTCTCCCTCAAATGATGGATAGGAACTTGTTGAGGTTTTAGAAGTATGGAATAATGTAGACATGGCATGTCTGCTAACAAAGGATATAGTTGAGTGGAAACATTAAAACATCCATCATGAAACTAATTTCTGAGCTGACTTGACTCTATTGACGGTAAAGAGCCGATTCATGCTAAGAGTTTTAAATTCACTTGAAATGTTCATGATATGATCATACATATAGAACTGCGAAGTGATAAATGATTCAGTAAAATTCTAAAAATTACTATGGAGGGAATAAAATACGTAACTTATCATTAGGAATTGTTCCTCAATATAGGAATAAAAAAAAAGGGCTTCATGGTATTGCCAAGTACATTATGTAAGCACAAATTATAAAATAATGAGACCAAGGTTGTACAATGGGTATCACAATGTCTGAGCTAGCATACTTGAAAAACTGAGATCATGCACTGAACACTTATGTATTGAGTCATGACTAAATAGCTAAATCTGAAACATGATGCTTGGACTGAACTGATTCTGCAACTTATGTGTAAGAGAGCAAATTACCTCATGGAATAGCCATATTCATGAAACTTCAGATAGTAATACTAGATGGAAAGATAGAAATTCATAGGAGTTTATCTGTCTGATATCTAATTTGAATTGTTGGCTATACAAACTAACTCATACTGAAAGTTTATACTCAACTAGAGTATTTCTTCAACACTCTTTGCAAGAAGTTCTAATAACATTAAGGAGCAAAGAGTCATGGGCATAATCTGAATAAAATATTTGAGTAAGGAATCTTAATATGTCTATAACTCTGTAACATGGTATGTAGGCCTATGAAACATAAAATAGGATAGAATTACTGGGCCTTAGGCAATGCAACTTCCCAATTCAAACTTAGCCTTGCTCCTTAAATACTCGCATGGGTACATATAACTACTCCAGCCATGAGTTGAGCTACATACTCCCACCATGTTCAAGACTAACTTGAAATGACAAGGTACTGCATATAACACCCTAATGCTAGTCTGAACCATGAATTCAATACCCCGTGCATTTTCACAACTTATCATCTCAAGAATAATTCTTCTTACCACTTCAACAACTAAATTCAACCGCTTACTAGGAATTTACTAGCGCACAATATACCCATCCACTTATATACCAATATGACATTCAAGCCTATCATTATAACAACATATGAACTTATAGGCAAATACCCCTAAAAGCATCTTTCTCATATTCTCTAAACCTCTATCAATAACAACTTTCTTCCACTATTCTTAAGAAGACACACATGGAATTATCAACTAACCATGACATATACCAAAAGCTTTTCCTCAATCTTCCTTCACACTTATAGCCTTAGATAAAATAAGCATACAACAATCTTTTCCTAACATGAAACATTTACTCTCTCCCATCTAAACAAGTGTTCATCACCACTATCATTTCATAAGGAGAGGTTGCTAAAAAGTTATAATGATTATAAAATTTGCTAACAACACTTAAAACAGTGACATAAATTCATAATCCGAAGAACTAAAGCATGAGACATTTCAATAGCCTGATAAATTTCATGAAATTGAACACGGGAATTAGTTAACCTTGGAAAAATCTCGTGTTGGTACAGTTTAAAGAATAATTTGAGAATTTGACATGATATTGACTAAACATGACATGGGGTTTTGAAACTTCGAGTATATATTAGCATGAATCACATGGGTTAGAACTATTAGCATAGATTAAATGTGAATCAATGAGAAAACATATATAATTTCATAATTTCATAATTACATTGAATATTTCATGGGCATTTGAAATTCAAAGTATGAAATAACCTAATTTACATGGAACACACGTTGACATGGCTTGAATTTAGATTTATGAAGGAAAGCATGGATTAATTAATCTTGAGCATGTATATTTTCATCAAAAAAAGAGAAATTCATACTTTAAACTAAAAAGAGGGATTTTTGGGCTCAATGGGTGGAAGGAACCCATTGATAAATTCCCTCACATACCTTAATTGGATGAATTTTTGAAGATATCTTGAAATCGGAACATAAATTCATGAGTTCTTAAGAGAAAAATCTTGAATTTTGTTATTGGGAAAAGGGGGGGTTTCTACGTGAGAAATTATGAGGGTAATGGGAAAATGAGGCCCTTATGAGTGTTATAAGTCATATTTTAGACGACTGGGATTAAGGAAAAACGACCAAATTATCCCTTGGCCCCTTTTTTCATGGGAATAGCCCTCGTGGCGTGACCCCTATTTTGAGGGAATATCCCTCGTAATGCGACCCTTATTCCAAGGGAATAGAACTCATGGTGAGACCCCTATTCCGAAGGAATAACCTATGCGGCGTGGGGCTATCGCGGACCCTTACTGTTTCTCACAAAAATGGTCATAACTTTTTATTCGGGTATCGAATTAAGGCAAAATTTGTATCGTTGGTAAGCTAATTCAAGAATCTATAATTTGGTGGGTATTGATATGCAAAATCATGACACATATTAACACTAGGATAATGATCATGACACATATATTCAAATATAAATCATGGGTTTAGAGTTTATACACGTAGCAACGACGGTTTGATTTCTAGCTCAAAACTGCGGGGTATTACACGAGCATATTGGCTAACTTATTTGGTCTAATTATAGAGCCAAATCAAATAAAGGCATACTTTCAAGCCTTGCATCAAGAAACTTCTCGGGGTCATCCAGCCCTCTCATTATCACTTAGGTTTATCGATAAGTTACCTCCATTGAAAAAATGGCATCGCAAACTTCTGTAGGCTTTAGATATATCTACTTCTACACCTACTCATTTTACTCATGGACTAGAATAAACATATACAGATTTTTATTTTCTGCAAGAAGTTGGAGTTTTCTATATTGAGGTATAAATGACAATATCAGATAACCTCCAAAAGTTTTGTGTGCTAGAATGTTCAGGTTGCAAACAAAAAATGCATAAAAAGTAAAAAGTCATTCGACTGCCCAAAATATGGATGGAAGACGACATTAGTGCCTCGATATTATGTTATTGTAAGACCCTGTAAAATGATAAGCTTAACTCAGTCTGTTAGAGCTTGAAAAGAGGTTCCAGACTTAGAAATTTCAGCTAAGTGGTTACACTTAGAATTATTTTAGCTTTCATAAGTTGGGGATCCTATTTTACGATCCTTATGACCTTTAGGTGTCAATTTTTGGATTGAATAATTATCAGGTATGTCAATAGGTCACTTTGGGTGAGTTTCAGATTTTTCGAACCAAGTTTGAATCAAGTTTGGGAGTCCAAAATAGTGGATCGACGTGATCTCTATGCATTGCATCGTCTATCACGTCGATAAATATTTTTCCCATCTCCCAGTGCAATTTCTAATAAACCAACGCAAAATCGACGTGACATGTCGCCTATCGCATAGATGTCATCGATGCGGCGCGTCGGTCTGTGCGTCACTGGACATAATTTTTTCTCTTTTAATTCTGCGTCCAGAGGGGTATTTAGGTCAGTTTTCCCACTCCTATTCAGCTCCAAAACACGTAATTAAGCCTTTCTAAAGGCAAATTTCACTCACAAATTCTCTCAAGAACAAACCCTAACCCATCAAATTCAAGATTCAAGCTTTAAGAAATTCACTACAACTTTTAGAGAATTAACAACTAAGGTATGTTGGGTGTTCATCTATGGGTTCCTTTCACCCATAGAGCCCAAGAATACATTTTTAAAACTTCAAGATTTTTTATTCATGATTTACATACTTGAAATTGGATTGTATTCATGTTCATGACATTAATTAAGTTTCAATCCATGATTAATTGTAGATTCCATGAAATTGAAATAGCATGTATGTAGAATTGTGTAATTCCCATGCTATTACCCTTGAACTAGCAAGTTTAGGTGTTGTAGTTGCAATATTTATATGTTGTCCTTGATTATATGCATTAAGTTGTGCTTCCCAAGTGTTTGATAGAATGTCCATGTAACTTTAATGGTGAAATCATGACATGCTAGTATATGGACAAGCTTATGCCCTACAAGCGTTTGATAAAATGTCTTTATGAATGAATTATGAACAAGTGGACAATGATTTACTTTTCAAGATCATGATATGCTTTACTTTTCATGCTATCAAGTCCTGGGGGTATTCAAAACCTGAAAATCTAGCTATTTATCTAGAGCTATAGTAGTTACAGAATATTCTTAGTAATATCACGATCAGTAGTATTCAGTTAGTACAAAACACAGTTAAACTCAGTGAACTCAGTTCAGTCTGTTATCATGATCATTAACAGTTTAGTCCAGCCAAGTACAGTTTAGAAATCAGTCCAGTGTCTATTCAGTTGGGAGTAGGATTCAACACCGAGTGAACCCAAGGATGGGGACTCGCCTTCCAGTAGAGGGTGTGATTCTTAGAAGCAGTCCTAGTATTCCAGAACAACGTAGCCAGCGTAGGTTGAGACATCAACCTGACAGTTGAGGGTTGATAAGGTGTCCTACCTACCAGTTGAGGGTACCACCATTCTCATTCAGATCACCTGCCAGATAAGGGTGACTCAGCACTTGTCTTTACCCGTGGCACGGAACTGACACCCTTCCAGCTGGGGTTATAAGTTGGACCCCAATCAGTTCAGAGAGGGCCATGTCGGTTAGATTATTACCTTCCATAATTTTAGTTTTAGTCTAAGCATAGAACTCAGTTCAGTTCTATAGAATCAGGACTGTCAGATACAGTCACTCAGTTATTAGTAAATCTCAGATATCAGTTACCCAGTTATCAGAACTCAGTACTCAGCTTCGGTAAAATCTCAAATACAATATACATGTATGTGCCTAGTATCGTATAATCAGTATATACAGCAGTCTCACATATACATGTACTCTCATTTAGTTATATTCATATTACTCAACCAATTATTATTCATACATATAAACCCGTGCATTCAGCCTTACCTTACTTAGCATACCAGTACATTCAAAGTACTGATGCATACCTTTCTTTTACACTATAATGTCTTATATCATAGGTTCAGACGCACGGGCACCTGATCGTACTTAGCAGCCTAGCCTATCAATAGCAGACTTAGTGGTGAGTCCTCATAGTTCGAGGACAAAGTTGTTATTTTAGTATTTCAGTACATTTTCAGTAGTCGGAGTTAGTTGGGGGCTTGTCCCAACAACTCTACTTTCAGACAGTTCAGTTAGAGGTTTATCAGACTAGATTATTTTAGACAGACGTTTAGATTTTAGTTTTAATTATCAGTATTTGATGTTTAAATGTGAACCTTATGGCAATTTTAGCCTATTTTCTGCATTTCATTATTATTATTATTCAGTTATTGTAGCAGGTACCAACCATGGGTTAACTTATGGTCCTTTGGAATTATGAGCACCGTGTGACATCCGGGGTGCAGACTCGGGGCGTTACAAACTTCGTATCAGAGTCCTAGAAAGTCTTAAATCCACATCTAGTAGAGTCTTGTGCATGGGCGTTTAGTGCACCACACTTATGAACAAGAGGCTATGAGGTGTTTTAGGAAAAGTTTCCCTTCTTACAGTATTCATATCGTGCGAGTGAGCATGAGCTCAAGTTAAACTCTCTATCTAATTTAAGTTTTCCTTTCGTTTAATGAATATGCCTCTAAAAATGACAAACGAAAGAAGAACGGGAAACCAACCAGCACCTCCTCCCATCCAGCCAGATCCCCTGGATGAGCATATTTACCTTGTAGAATTCAGAGCAGCTTTCACAACTCTAGTTCATTCTGTGGTAGCCCAGAATGAACGTCTAACTGTCATTCAGGCCAACCTAGTGGACAATACTTCTGCATCTAGAATTTGGCACTTCACCCGAATGAATCCTCTATTTTTTATAGGGTCTAAGTCAGAGGAGGACCCACAGGAATTCTTTAATCAGGTGAAGAAAGTCACAGATATTATAGGGGTGACTTCTAGTGAGAATGCTGAGTTAGCTGCATATCAGTTGTAGGATGTGGCTCATTCATGGTTCAAGTAGTAGAAGGAAGAGAGGGCCGCAGATGCAGGGCTCGTAGAATGGGAGGAGTTTGCCACTATTTTTTTGGATAGGTTCTTCCCACTGGAGTTGATGAAATCGAAGGTTTTGGATTTTATTAATCTGAAGTAGGGTAGTATAATAGTAAAAGAGTATTCTCTCAAGTTTACTCAGTTATCCAGATACGCTCCTCATGTGGTAGCAGATAGCAGATCCAAGATGAGTAAGTTTGTGTCGGGTGTGTCTAATAGTGTGGTCAAGGAGTGTAGTACTGTAATGTTGATTAAGGAGATGGACATATCCAGGCTCATGGTCCATGCTCAGCAGATAAAAGAGTTTAAGAATAAGGAGAAGGAGAGGGATCCAAAAAGGGCTGGAACAGGTAGCTTTAACTTTACTCAGCCTAAGCCAGAGGGTGGAAATCGTTCTCAGTTCTGCTCAAAATCTTCAGTTCCAGCTCCGTCCTCAGCCAGTTCTCCAATGTCAAAATTCAAGGATGGTAATAAAGTTGGGGCTCCAGGCCCTAAACCTCAAGGTAGCATTAGCAGTGCCTGAACAAATCCTCTTTGCCAGAAATATGGCAGAAACCATCAGGGTATATATAGAGCTGGCAGCGATATGAGTTTCCAATGTGCAAACCAGGCCATAGGATCAGAGATTGTCCTTAGTCAGGTACTCAGAGTCAGTATAATCATCCTTCAAATTAGTCCTATCACCCGAATCAGCAGGGTGTCGCTTCCAGTGCCACCAGTGCGAAGCGTCCAAACAGACTCTATGCACTTCAGTCCCGACAAGATCAGAAAAGTTCTCCTGGGGTGGTCACTAGCACGTTACAAGTTTATCATTTACATATTTATACTTTGCTAGATCCAGGATCTTCTTTGTCCTTTGTAACTCCTTATATAGTTGTTGACTTCGGAGTCAGTCCCAAAATCCTAGCAGAGCCTTTTTCAGTCTCTACCCTAGTGGGTAAATCAATCATAGCCTGACGGGTATGCAGGAAATGTCCGGTTATGGTATCTCAAAAATTCACTTCAGTAAACTTAGTAGAATTAGAGATGACAGATTTTAATTTCATTCTCGGCATGGATTGGTTTTATTCATGCTATGTTTCAGTTGATTACAGAAATAGAATTGTCTATTTTTAGTTTCCGAATGAACTTGTCCTTGAGTGGAGAGGTAGTACTTTAGCACTTAGGGGTCAGCTTGTTTCCTACCTTAGGGCGAGAAAAATGATATCTAAGGGTGTGTTTATCACCATGTTCAAGTTAAAGACTCTAGTTGAAAGACCCCTAATCTTGAGTCAGTTCCAGTAGCATGTGAATTCCCAGATGTGTTTCCCGAAGATCTTCCTGGAGTCCCTCCTAAGCGGGAAATTGACTTCAGAATAGACCTTCTTCAAGATACTCAGCCTATCTATATCCTGACATATAGAATGTCCCCAACAAAACTCAAAGAGTTTAAAGAACAGTTGAAGAATCTCTTAGATAAGGGATTCATCAGACCCAGCGTATCTCCTTGGGGTGCACCAGTTCTATTCGTATGTAAGAAAGATAGTTCTTTTAGAATGTGTATAAAATACCGTTAGCTAAATAAAGCCATGGTAAAAAACAAGTATCCACTTCCCAGGATCGATGAATTGTTTGACCAACTTCAGGATGCCATTTACTTTTCTAAGATAGACCTCAGATCAGGCTATCATCAGCTCAGAGTCAAAGAAGGTGACATTCTGAAAACAACTTTCATAACTCGGTATGGTCACTTTAAATTCCTAGTCATGTCATTTGGTCTTACCAATGCTCCAGCAGCCTTCATGGACTTGATGAAGCGTGTGTTCAAGCAGTACTTGGACATGTTCGTCATAGTCTTCATTGATGACACTCTTGTCTACTCCCGCAGTGAACATAATCATGCAGACTATTTCAGAATAGTATTACAAACTCTCAGAGACTATCAGTTATTCATCAAATTCAGTAAATACAAATATTGGCAAAGGTCAGTAGCTTTCCTTGGCCATATAGTTTTCGGTGATGGCATTAGAGTTGATCCTCAAAAGACCGATGCAGTAAAAACTAGCTCGGACCCATCTCTCTAATAAATATTAGGAGTTTCTTGGGTTTGGCCGGCTATTACCGACAGTTTGTTAAGGGATTTTTGTCTATTACATCCCTCAAGTCTATATTGACTCAAAATAAATTCAAATTTTAGTGGTCAGATTCTAGTGAGAAGAGTTTTCAGGAGTTGAAGACTCGACTCACTACAGCTCCAGTCTTGACTTTACCAGATGATTCAGACAATTTTGTCGTGTATTGTGATGCTTCCAAAGTCAGTTTGGGGTGCGTTTTGATGCAGAGAGGTAAGGTCTAGCCTATGTCTCTATACAACTTAAACCCCATGAGAAGAATTACCCAACTCATGATCTCGAGTTAGCAGCTGTAGTATTTGCCTTAAATATTTGGAGGCACTATTTGTATGGGGTGCATGTTGATATGTTCACAGACCGTAAAAGGCTATAGTATGTATTTTCTTAGAAAGACCTTAACATGTGTCAGAGAAGATGGTCAGAGATGTTGAAGGACTATGACATAAGTATTCTGTATCACCCGGGCAAGGCTAATGTAGTGGTTGATGCTCTTAGTAGGATGTCTATAGGTAGTGTTATTCATATTGCAAAGAGTAATAAGAAGTTAGTTCAAGAAGTTCATCAGCTGGCCCAACTAGGTGTCCGCTTAGTTGATTCAGCAGAAGGTAGAGTGTGGGTTTAGAAGAGTTCAGAATCATCTCTGGTTTCCAAAGTAAAGGAAAAGCATGACACAGATCCCAGTCTAGTTAAGTTAAAAGAGTCTGTCAAAGATCAGAAAGTAAAGGTTTTCTCCCAAGGGAGAGATAGTGTGTTACGTTGCTAGGGTCGCCTATGTGTGCCATGTGTATATGACTTAAGGCAATGAATTCTTGCAGAAGCGCATGGTACACGTTACTCTATTTATCCAGGGGCCACAAAGATGTACCGCAATTTGGGGGAGATCTATTGGTGGAGTGGGATGAAGAGAGATATTGCAGAGTTTATAGCTAAGTGCTCGATATGTCAGCAGGTTAAGATCGAGCATTATATACCTAGTGGGTCTATGTAGGAGTTCAATAGTACCATGTAGAAGTGGGAGGAGATGAACATAGATTTTATGACAGATTTGCCCCGTACTCATCGCCAGTATTATTCAATTTGGGTTATTATGGATAGGATGACCAAATTATCTCACTTTTTACCAGTTCATTCCTCTTATTCAGTCGAGGATTATGCCAAGCTCTATGTTAGAGTTGGTCAGATTGCATGGAGTTTCGTTGTCCATCATCTCAGATAGAGGTACGCAGTTTACCCCTCATTTTTGGAAAGCCTTCCAAAAGGGTCTTGGTACCCAAATTCACCTCAGTACATCCTTCCACCCTCAAATAAATGGACAAGCAAAGAGGACCATTCAGACTTTAGAAGATATGTGAAGAGTGTGTGCCATTGAATTTAAGGGTAGTTGGGATGACCACTTTCCCTTGATTGAGTTTGCATATAATAACAGTTATCATTCCAGCATTCAGATGGCTCTGTTTGAGGTGCTTTATGGGATGAGATGTAGATCTCCCATTGGTTGGTTTGAGTATTCTCTCAAGTTTACTCAATTATCCAGATACGCTTCTTATGTGGTAGCAGATAGCAGATTTGAGATGAGTAAGTTTGTGTCGGGTGTGTCTAACAATATGGTTAGGGAGCGTAGGACCACAATGCTGATTAAGGATATAGACGTATGTAGGCTCATGGTCCATGCTCAGCAGATAGAAGAGTCTAAGAATAAGGAGAAGGAGAGGGAGACCAAGAGGGATTGAACAGGCTGCTTCAACTTTACTCAGCCTAAGTCAGGGGGTGGAAATCGTTCTCAGTTCCAGCTCCGTCCTCAGCCAGTGTTCTAATGTTGAAATTCAGGGATGGTAATAAAGTTGGGGCGCCAGGCCCTAAACCTCAAGGTAGCGTTAGCAGTATCCGAACAAACCCTCTTTGCCATAAATATGGCAGAAACCATCAGGGCATCTGCAGAGCTGGTAGCGATATGTGTTTTAGATGTGGAAAGCCAGGCCATAGGATCAAACATTATCCTAAGTCAGGTTCTCAGAGTCAGTATAATCATCCTTCTAATTAGTCATGTCACCCAAATCAGCAGGGTGGCGCTTCCAGTGCCACCAATGCACAGCGCCCAAACAGACTCTATGCACTTCAGTCCCGACAGGATCAAGAAATTTCTCCTGGTGTGGTCACTGGCACGTTATAAGTTTATCATTTACATATTTATGCTTTGTTAGATCCAGGAGCTACGTTGTCCTTTGTAACTCTTTATATATTTGTTGACTTTGGAGTCAGTCCCAAAATCCTAGCAGAACCTTTCTTAGTCTCAACCCTAGTGGGTAAATCTATCATAGCCCGACGGGTATGCAGGAACTGTCCGGTTATGGTATCTCAAAAAGTTACTTCAGCAAACTTAGTAGAATTAGAGATGACAGATTTTAATGTCATTCTCGGCATGGATTGGCTTTATTCATGCTATGTTTCAATTGATTATAGAAACAAAAATTTCTATTTTCAGTTTTCGAATGAACTTGTCTTTGAGTGGAGGGGTAGTACTTTAGCACTTAGGGGTCATCTTGTTTTCTACCTTAGGGCGAGGAAAATGATATCTAAGGGTGTGTTTATTACCTTGTTCGAGTTAAAGACTCTAGTTCAGAGACCCCTAATCTTGAGTCAGTTCAGTAGCATGTGAATTCCCAGATGTGTTTCCCGAAGATCTTCCTAGAGTCCCCCCCCCCAAGTGGGAAATTGACTTCAGAATAAACCTTCTTCAAGATACTCAGCCTATCTCTATCCCACCATAAAAAATGGACCCAGCAGAACTCAAAAATTTTAAAGAACAGTTAAAGAATCTCCTAGATAAGGGATTCATCAGACCCAGATTATCTCTTTGGGGTGCACTAGTTCTATTCGTATGTAAGAAAAATGGTTCTCTTAGAATGTGTATAAACTACCATCAGCTAAATAAAGTCACGATCAAATACAAGTATCCACTTCCCAAGATCGATGACTTGTTTGACCAACTTCAGGATGCCAGTTACTTTTCTAAGGTAGATCTCAGATCAGGCTATCATCAGCTCAGAGTCAAAGAAGGTGACATTCTGAAAATAGTTTTCAGAACTTGGTATGGTCACTTCAAATTCCTAGTCATGTCATTTGGTCTTACCAGTGCTCCAGCAGCCTTCATGGACTTGATGAATCGCGTGTTCAAGCAGTACATGGACATGTTCGTCATAGTCTTCATTGATGACATTCTTGTCTACTCTCGCAGTGAACATGATCATGCAAACCATTTCTGAATAGTATTACTAACTCTCAGAGCCCATCAATTATTTGTCAAATTCAGTAAATACAAATTTTGGCTAAGGTCAGTAGCTTTCCTTGGCCATATAGTTTTCGGTGATGGCATTAGAGTTAATCCTTAAAAGACCAACGCAGTAAAAAACTAGCCCAAACCCATCTCTCCGATAGATATCAAGAGTTTCTTAGGTTTGGCCAGCTATTACTGACAGTTTGTTGAGGGATTTTTGTCTATTACATCCCCATGTCTAGATTGACTCAAAAGAAAGTCAAATTTCAGTGGTGAAATTCTTGTGAGAAGAGTTTTCAGGAGTTGAAGATTCGACTCACTACAGCTCCAGTCTTGACTTTACCAGATGATTCAGACAATTTTGTTGTGTATTGTGATGCTTCTAGAGTCAGTTTGGGGTGCGTTTTGATGCAGAGAGGTAAGGTCATAGCCTATGCCTCTAGACAGCTTAAGCCCCATGAGAAGAATTATCCCACTCATGATCTTGAGTTACCAGTTGTAGTATTTTCCTTAAAGATTTGGAGGCACTATTTGTATGGGGTGCATGTTGATGTGTTCACAGACCGTAAAATCCTATAGTATGTATTTTCTTAGAAAGACCTTAACCTGTGTCAGAGAAGATGGTTAGAGTTGTTGAAAGACTACGACATGAGTGTTCTGTATCACCCGAGCAAGGCTAATGCAGTGGTTGATGCTCTCAGTGGATGTCTATAGGTAGTGTTGCTCATTTTGCGAAGAGTAATAAGAAGTTAGTTCATCAACTGGCCCAACTAGGTGTCCGCTTAGTTGATTCAGCAGAAGGTAGAGTGTGGGTTCAGAAGAGTTCAGAATCATCGTTGGTTTCCAAAGTAAAGGAAAAGCAGGACACAGATCCCAGTCTAGTTAAGTTAAAAGAGTCTGTCAAAGATCAGAAAGTAGAGGTTTTCTCCCAAGGGAGAGATGGTGTGTTTCATTACCAGGGTCGCCTATGTATGCCATGTGTAGATGAATTGAGGCAACAAATTCTTGCAGAAGTGCATGGTACGCGCTACTCTATTCGTCCAGGGGCCACAAAGATGTACCGCGATTTGTGGGAGATCTATTGGAGGAGTGGGATAAAGAGAGATATTGCAGAGTTTGTAGCTAAGTGCTCAACATGTCAGCAGGTTAATATCGAGCATCAGATACCTAGTGGGTCTATGCAGGAGTTCAGTATTCCCATGTGGAAGTGGGAGAAGGTGAACATAGATTTTATGATGGGTTTGCCCTGTACTCGTCGCCAGTATTATTCAATTTGGGTTATTGTGGATAGGATGACCAAATCAGCTCACTTTTTACCAGTTCATTCCTCTTATTCAGTCGAGGATTATGCCAAGCTCTATGTTAGAGATTTGGTCAGATTACATGGAGTTTCGTTGTCCATCATCTCAGATAGAGGTGCACAGTTCACCCCTCATTTTTTGGAAAGCCTTCCAAAAGGGTCTTGGTACCTAAATTCACCTCAGTACAGCCTTCCACCCTAAGATAGATGGTCAAGAAGATATCACCATTCAGACTTTGGAAGATATGTTAAGAGTGTGTGTCATTGACTTTAAGGGTAGTTGGGATGACCATTTGCCCTTGATTGAGTTTGCATATGATAACAGTTATCATTCCAGCATTCAGATGGCTCCGTTTGAGGCGCTTTATGGGATGAGATGTAGATCTCTTATTGGCTGGTTTAAAATAGGTGAGGCCATAGTGGTAGGTCCTGACTTGGTATTTGATACCTTAGAAAAAGTTTAGTTGAACAAGGAAAGGCTTAAGAATGCTCAGAGCCGACAAAATTCATATGCAGATGTATGAAGGAAGGATATGGAGTTTGAGATTGATGATTATATGTATTTGAAAATCTCTCCTACGAAGGGTGTGGAGAGGTTTGGCAAGAAGGGGAAGCTCAGTCCCCGATATATCGGTCCTTACCGAATTCTCAGCTATTTCGGAAAAGTAACTTACGAGTTTGTGTTGCCTTCTGACTTAGCTTCAGTACATCCAGTGTTTCATGTCTCCTTGATAAAGAAGTACATAGGTGACTTAGCAGTTGTAGTCCCTATAGAGGGTATAGATGTTCAGAACAGTCTCTCTTATGAGGAGGTCCAGTCGAAATTCTTGACCATTAGGTTCACAACTGAGGAACAAAGAAGTTTCGTTAGTCAAAGTTCTTTGGTGGAATCAGTCCGTTGAGGGAGTTATTTGGGAAGCAGAAGCAAATATGCGGACCAAGTATCCTCACCTCTTCTTCGCAAACTCATACTCAGCTCAAGGTAACAATCTTCCTTAGATTTTCTCAGTTTTATGTCCAGTTATAGTTACAAATTTGGTATTCATTACCATTGCATATCATCTTTATGATAGTTATGCATTCATGAATCAGTTCAACCATGTACTCATTTATCAGATATGCATGTTCAGTCTGAAAACTCAGCTTATCAGTATTTTCATTCATGTATTTCATGCATTGGATATGCATGTTCAGTTTGTAAGCTCAGTCTATCAGTGTTTCTCAGCTTAGGCAGTCTCATTCGAGGATGAATGTTCCCAAGAGGGAGATATTGTAAGACCCCGTAAAATCCTAAGCATAACTCAGTCCTTTAGAGCTTGAAAAGATGTCCCAGACTTAGAAATTTCAGCTAAGTATTTACACTTGAATTATTTTAGCCTTCATAAGTTGGCGATTCTATTTTACAATTCTTACGACCTTAAAGTACCAATTTTTGGATTGAATCATGATCAGTTATGTCAATAGGTCACTTCGGGTGAGTTTCAAATTTTTCAGACCTCGTTTGAATCAAGTTTGGGAGTCCAAAATAGTGGATCGATGCGATCTTGATGCGCCGTATTGCCTATCACGTCAATAAATATTTTTTCCAGCTCCCAGTGCAGTTTCCAGTGAATCAAAGCGAACTCGACGCGATGCGTCGCCTATTGCATCGATGCCATCGATGCAGTGCGTCGGTCTGTGCGTCACTGGACACAGTTTTTGCCATTTTAATTCCGCATCCAGAGGAGTATTTAGGTCAATTTCCCCACTCCTATTCATCTCCAAAACACATAATTAAGACTTTCTAAAGGCAAATTTCACTCATTATTCACAAATTCTCTCACTAACAAATCCTAACCAATCAAATTCAAGATTCAAGCTTCAAGAAATTCACCACAAGTTTTAGAGAATTAATAACCAAGGTATGTTGGGTGTTCATCTATGGGTTCCTTTCACCCATAGAGCTCAAGAATCCATTTTTAAAACTTCAAGATTTTTTATTCATGATTTACATGCTTGAAATTGGATTGTATTCATGTCCATGACATTAATTAAGTTTCAATCCATGATTAATTGTAGATTCCATGAAATTTAAATAGCATGTATGTTGAATTGTGTAATTCCCATGTTACAACCCTTGAACTAGCAAGTTTGGGTGTTGTAGTTGCAATGTTTATATGTTGTTCTTGATTATATGCATTAAGTTGTGCTTCCCAAGTGTTTGATAGAATGTCCATGTAAATTTAAAGGTGAAATCATGGCATGCTAGTATATGTACAAGCTTATGCCCTACAAGTGTTTGATAAAATATCTCTATGAATGAATTATGAACAAGTGAACATTGATTTACTTTTCAAGATCATGCTATGCTTTACTTTCCATGCTATCAAGTCTTAGGGGTATTCAATACCCGAAAATCTAACTATTTATCTAGAGCTACAGTAGTTACAGAATATTCTCGGTAATATCACTATTAGTAGTATTCAGTTAGTACAGAACTTAGTTAAACTCAGTGAACTCAGTTCAGTTCAGTCAGTTATCACGATCAGTAACAGTTCAATCCAACCTAGTACAATTTAGAAATCAGTCCAGTGTCTATTTAGTTGGGAGTAGGATTCAACACCGACTGAACCCAAGGATGGGGACTCACCTGCCAGTCGAGGGTGTGATCCTTAGAAGCAGTCCTTGTGTTCCAGAACTACGTAGCCAGCGTAGGTTGAGACATTAACTTGCCAGTTAAGGGTTGATGAGCAGTCCTACCTGCCAGTTGAGGGTACCACCATTCTCATTCAGAGCACCTGCCAGATGAGGGTGACTCAGCACTTGTCTTTACCCGTGGCACGGTACTGACACCCTTCCAACTGGGGTTACAAGTTGGACCCTAATCAGTTCAGAGAGGGGCATGTCGGTTAGATAATTACCTCCCACAATTTCAGTTTTAGGCTCAGCATAGAACTTTGTTCAGTTCTACAGAATCAGGACTGTCAGATACAGTCACTCAGTTATCAGTAAATCTCAAATATCAGTTACCCAGTTATCAGAACTCAGTACTCAGCTTCAGTAAAAGCTCAGATACAGTATACACGTATGTGCATAGTATCGCATAATCAGTATATATAGTAGTCTTATATATACATGTACTCTCATTCAGTTATATTCATGTTACTCAGCCAGTTATTGTTCATGCATATGAACCCATGCATTCAGCCTTACCTCACTTAGCATACCAGTACATTCAAAGTACTAATGCATACCTTTCTTTTGCACTATGATGTCTTATATCATAGGTTCAGACGCACGGGCTCCTGATCGTACTTAGAAGACCAACCTATCAGCAACAGACTTAGTGGTGAGTCCTCATAGTTCGAGGACAAAGTTGTTATTTCAATATTTCAGTACATTTTTAGTAGTTGGAGTTAGTTGGGAGTTTGTCCCATCAACTCCACTTTCAGACAGTTCAGTTAGAAGCTTATCAGACTAGATTATTTCAGACAGACATTCAGATTTTAGTTTTCATTATCGCTATTTGATGTTCAGATGTGAACCTTATGGCAATTTCAGCCCATTTTCCACATTTCATTATTATTATCATTCAATTATTGCAGCAGGTACCAGTGATGGGTTAGCTTGTTGACCTTCGGGATTATGAGCACCGTGTGACGTCCGGGGTGCAGACTCGAGGCGTTACAGTTGTGTCATATACATAAATTTTATTTTTGCAAAATACAGCATATACCTACAACATTTTCAAGTATTACTCACTATCGTCACAGGTGTACCTCTCAATTGATCTCATTGTTGGTAGTGACTCGGTAACAATATTCATATTAGGTGAACTTGCTGGAAAAATGCTCTCCATGACAGTAGAGGATATATTTAACACAACCTGTGTCGAGATTAGGCCTTATTTATATGCGTAACTTCAAATTGATTCTTTCGATCTAGAATGATCATTTTGTTCTTTTTGACTTTTACGATAGAATGTCTTTCTTGATTCTATACTATATTGAATTAGATGACACAAGGTTAACATGCTGATTTTTGGGGTTTGCTCTATTATTATTCTATAGTAGTTGAATAATATATGTAGTTCTTATTACAAGAACCAACAAATTATGAGCTAAAATACCATATTTTGTGAATCAGTTTCAGAGAAATCTTTGGAAATATTTTCAGCTTTTACATTGTGTCTTATATTTCATAACTTCCTACATATCATATAAATCAAAAGAAGTTGTTGTTGATTCAAGTTGTAGTTCAACTTTCTTAGCTTATAAAGTACTTACTCACAAAGAAGAGATAGAAAGCTTATGAGCGGTACAAGAAGCGATAAAAACAAGGAACCTTTGCAATTTCAGCCACTACTTGTGAGTTAAGACCAAACATAGCCAACTCTATTTTGTGGATCAGAATTAGGAATAAAATAAAGTAAGAAAGCCAATAAATTTTTTGAATCCATTAGCCAGGAGTATTCATTGGCACTCGTACATATATGCATATTGTGCCATATATTATTGGTGCAACCGTTTATGATTTTGGGTCATTATATTATAAGTTTGATTATTTTATTTGCTATTTTTATGAATGATCTTTGCAAATGTTTGACAACATCCTCATCTTCTTCTTTGTTTTCTGAAAACATCAAATAAATTGAAAAAAGGTGATGAAATGAAGAGAATGAATATGTGTACGGACTTTAAAATGAAAAATAGATCTAACATTACGCATGTCTGTGATTTCGTTGCTGCTTATATCCATAATATAGTTTTTCTTCTTTCTATAGCACAGTTTTTGTTGCATGAGCAGAAAATACATTAACCATGTGACAATTGAAAAGCTCACCTTCAATATTTGGCTTATCCTATCACATAAAATACCTTTTGAAGGAAAATTACGTGTATTAAGTCTAGCCTTTGGTTTAAAGACTATAATTACTATATTTTTTTTATTTTTTTAGCCTCTCAAAAATAAACAAGAAGGCTGTTAATAATATCTATTTGTATAGTTGTGAGAATCTCATCTTTTGAACTAAATGGACTGTTCCTGAATCATACTTAATTTTTTTCTTGATTCAACCTTATCCCTCACATATATTTTAAATCTTACAACTGGCTCCTAACTCGAAGACTTGGGAACACTCACTTTGGGAAGGTTTGTGTTTTGAAGAAATAGGAGTTAGAGTTTAATTCCTAATTTACAAGAGTTTTGTAAATTGTTAATTGTTGGGGCTCAGTTGTTTTAGTGGAGTTGGGGTTAAATCCTGTAGAGATACAGGTCATGTTTTTTGCACCTCTTTGAGCCGGATGTTTTCCATGTAGACATCACTGTGCAAATTACTTACTGTTTTAGCCAGATAAGAACACTTTAGTTAACCTGTTCCATTAATAGGAAACTGTTAAGCTAAAATAAGTAATTAGTAGGGCATATACTCTAACAAGTGGTATCAGAGTGAGGTTGTCTTACATAAGGCTAGCACCTAAGAAAAGATCACTATGATAAATTTCGCACCTCCTACTGGTCACAGTGAAGGCCAATCCACTACCAGGCCTTTTTTTTTTTATGGTACTCACTTCAGTTGGTGGAAAGCGAGGATGAAAATATTCATCCAAGGTGAAGATTATGAATTATGGGATAGAATTATTGATGGTCCAACTATTCCAATGAATCTGGTTGATGGAGAACAAGTCAAGAAGGTGAGAAGTGAGTTCACTGCTAATGATCTGGCTATATTAAGGAAAAATGCAAGGCCCAGAACATGTTAGTGTGTGGATTAAGCCCTACTAAATACAATAGGGTATCTACCTGCCCCACTGCCTAGCAAATTTGGGATGCCTTGGTGAATGCACATGAAGGTACCACTCAAGTAAAAAAAAATTAGAATTGCTTTACTATTTACTGAATATGAGGCCTTTAAAATGAGGGAGAACAAATCTCTCCATCAGATGATGTCAAGACTCACTGCCTTAACCAATGAGTTGACATCCTTGGGGAAAACTATTACTACTGAGGAACAAGTTGAAAAGGTGTTAAGGGTCTTACCCAAGTTTAATGGGATGTTAAGGTTACTACAATTAGGGAGGCAAGGATCTTTCTGTGATGACTTTGGATGAACTTGTAGGAAATCTCAAGACTTATGAGATGCAGATTGATGAAACAAAAGGGGAAAAGGCAGCTCCTGAAAAATTCTGGGTCGTAAAGGCTTCTGAAAGTGATGAAGAAACTGAACTGATTGAAGAGCAGGTGGCATTTATAACCAAGAACTTCTATAGAGTTTTTAAAAGTAAAAATGGAACAAGTAGCAAAAAGAGGTCCAAAAATAATCCTACTGGATGTTATAAGTGTGGCAAGACTGACCATTAAATCTGAGATTGTCCTGCTTAGGAAGTTAAATGGAGAAAAGAAAGCTGGGAAGGAGTTGAAAGAAAAATCTAAGAAAAAAAAAAGGATATGTTGTGGTAGCTACTTAGGGGTATGACTCAGAAGAATTATATAAGGAAGAGATTGATGAAACTGCTCTCACGGCCATTGGGGATTCATACATAGAAGAAGAAGATAGTACCTCTGAGGTAAGTATTCCTGAACTTAAAAACAAGTTGCATTTATTTTCTAAAGAAAAGTTTATTTCTCTGATGAGTGCTTTAATTGATGACTTCTAAGAAGTAACTTCTGATAAGGATGAGATATTCAACAGTCTTGCAAGTCTCAAGTTTAACCTAATTGATATAGAAACTTGAAAAAACAATGTTGAAAAGGAAAATAGCACTCTCAAGGAATAAGTCAATCAACTTAGTTCTTCAAATCTAATTCTAAAATCTGAAATCTTAAAACTAACTCTTTCTGGAAAAAAAAAGAATGAAAAATGCTAAACAAGAAAAAATTAAATTTGATTTGACTAGGGACAAATAAGAATGCAATGATGAAAAGAACAAGGTAGAGAGACTCAATTAAGAAAATTCAAAATTGAAACTTGATCTTGAGAGGGCTACGAGATGGACAAAATCCTCAAGAATTGTTTATTAATTAGGTGAAAAAACTCATAATGAAAAGGTTGGATTAGGATTTTATAAGATCCATAGTGTTACTAAGGGTTTATGCTATTTATGTGGTAATCATGATCAACCAACTACTGAATGTCCTATTGCTACTAAAAGCAGATCTAGGAGTACAAGGCTAGCTATGAAATCTGACTTCATGAAAATCCAGACAAATAAAATGAACAACAAACCTAGTCAGAGGAAGAGGTCACACAACTTGTTGCCTCGATGGGCTAGAAGAAATCTGATTCACCATTTTTCTCATAAGAAAGGACTCAAGCTTGTCTGGGTTTCAAAATGTAACCCTGTATATTTTTTTGGTGGAGAAAGTGAAAGGAAGCAAGAAGAACGGATACTTGGATAGTGCTTTCTCAAGACACATGACTGGTGCTAATAAAAAACTCATTTCACTCTCCAAAATAAGTGGAGAGGGAGTGTCTTTTGGTGATGGCAAAAAGGGAACCATTATAGGAGTTTGGAAGATTAGGACCTCTGAATCAAGGACACTAGAAGATGTCTACCTTATGGAATGACTGAAGCATAATCTGCTTAGCATATCACAACTTTGTGATAAAGGTAA
Organism: Capsicum pubescens; assembly: GCA_030864215.1. Taxonomy (NCBI): domain Eukaryota; kingdom Viridiplantae; phylum Streptophyta; class Magnoliopsida; order Solanales; family Solanaceae; genus Capsicum; species Capsicum pubescens. The sequence continues at coordinate 264,631,151 of CM061549.1, read as the reverse complement.
CACAATCATTTTTAATTCTGCAGGAGTTGAAGTCAATGGGGCAGATACCAATGAGGTGGTACTTACTGCATGAGGACACAAGAATGTGGACAAATCTAATATAATAAGCATGCAAGCAACAAGGCTGACTTGTTTGAGTGTAATAGAAAATGATCCCCTCCAATGGCACAAAATACTTGGGCATACAAGTCTAAAGCAATTAAACAAACTCTCTTCCAGCGACATAGTGTTGGACTTGCCCAAAACTAAGTTCAAGGATGAGAAGGTTTGCATTGCATGTGTAAGGAGGAAGCAGGTAAGGTCCTCATTCAAATCAAAGAACCATGTCAGTACAGTCAGATGCCTTGACCTGGTCCATATGGATCTTTGTGGACTAATGAGAATTCAAAGAAAATCCCAAGGAGTCTCATCTAACAGTTGTGAAGAGGATCTTCAGATATCTCAAGGGAACCACTGATCTTGGTTTGTGGTACCCTAAAGGGAGTAATTTTAAGTTGGTTGATTACTCTGATGCTGATTCTGCAGGGTATTTAGTTAACAGGAAAAGCACTATAAGTATGGCACACTTTCTTGGGTCATGTCTAATTACCTGGTCCACTAAGAAATAAAACTTAATAGCCTTGTCCACTGCTGAGGCTGAGTATATTTCTTCTAGTTCATGTTGTACTCAATTATTGTGGATCAAGCAACAACTCATGGATTTTGGTATGGATGTAGATTGTGTTCCTATCTTTTGTGATAATACAAGTGCCATCAATATTGCAAAGAATCATGTGCA